>CM062293.1:266093248-266722529 GCA_031216915.1 Pictodentalium vernedei
TTATAATCGACTGTTTGTTGATTTTTTATCCATACTATGTTCCTTATATAACAAAGATCAAACACCAAAATACTTGGAGATGAGCCCCATTGAAAGATATGGGAAACCTGTTCCCTGCAGGAGAAAATGCACTCCAAAAATACATGGTGATGTGGCGGCAATAATATTAATTTACAATCAATATTGTTTTGTGTTTTAATGTTACACTTTGGGATAATAATGTTTTACTAACCATGAATGTTTACTAAATAGTGAATCCCAGTAACATTAATTTATTCACGCATGCTGTTGTAGTTAGTTCCAAATGTGGAAATAAGCAATCTGCCATTCACAGAATGAGGTCCCCAGAGGATGAATTGACTGATGCTATCCCATACAGTGGGCAAGAATCCCCCCAATTTATCCTCAGGGTACCTCTTTCTGTTTAGGCCTGAGACCTTGATTCAGATTTAGGTTCATGGAGGGTGAATTTCCTTATGCAGGGTAGCATCACCAAATTCTCCCTCTGGGGACCTCATTCTGCAGATGACAGTCAGCTGATTTCCAGGCTTATTCAGCTCCACTGGTATGCCTGTGAGAGCAAGTTGAAACAGAAATGGATGCATATTAAATTTTCATCATAATACTAGGTGACTTCATTTCTTCCAATCAATGTTTACGATAAACTTTTAAAGGATTTTGATGCTTTGATTTTTGAATCAAATCATTCACTTACCACTGACTGATCTGTCACATACGACAAGTATTTTTGACCCATTCCAGCTCAATTTCTGACTGTCGGCAACAGATTAGACACGTGAATATTTTGAGTTGTGGACAGTTATCATTCACCAAAAGTCCAAGGACTGTTAAACATTACTCAGCACTCTATCTGGTGCATCAGTGTTGTATACTGCTCAAAGTTTGCTAAGCACCAAATATTTGACACATCATTGTGAAATTTGCTTGTGACATATTTGTGATATTTTTGGTGGATATGATTGAGGAATGTATTGAGATGGTCCCCAGTGTTTTCATTAGCTCTCTTGACAGGCCGACTTTTCGTGACAGTCATGGAAAGCATGTGCCCCTCGATTTTCATTATGTTTTCATGTACTGTCCACATGTACATGACATATGTAGGGTGTTCAATCTTCATTTCAAGGCAAACCCTTGTGATGTGATTTAATGATTGAATATGGCAAATGTAAGAAGACATTTGTCTGAAGCAGAAATGTGGCGGGCTGAAGGGATGGTGGAGCAAGGGGCTACCCATCATCAGGGTGGTGAAGCCCTTGGTGTGCAGCATATGGTGATCACCAGAGCCTGGGCAAGAATTCAGCAGTATGGCACACCAGTAAGACGGCATGGTGGTGCCAGAGACAGGGCAACATCTGCAGCTGAAGACCTGTTTTTGATTATTCAGGCCCGTGAGAACCGCTTTGTCACAGCAACCCAGCTTAGCTGTGACTTCAGAATGCATCTGGGGTAAATGTTTTGACGCAGCCTATCCGGGCAAGGTTGCACGAAGGTGGTCTTCAATCGAGAAGACCATGTATTCGCATTCCGCTGTTCCAGGACCACCGCCAGGCACGTTATGAATGGGCCATGGACTGCATTCTGCGGCAACCGCGTTGTGTCCTTGGGCAAGACACTTCATCTCCATTGCCCGAGTGGGGGCATGATGACACCGTGTACTAAGGCATACTGCACGTTGATGGTACACATGTCTTCAACCTATCTAACCCTGCCTGTGCTGCAGTGTGGAGTTACGATGTTGGGGAGCTGGCAGCTGCTCGTCGCTGCTCGGTGGTTCTCTCCGGGTACTCCGACTTCCTCCACCCGTAAAACTGTCACGGTCATGATTAGCCATTGTGTATAAATATGTGACCTTAAACATCAATAAATAAATAAATAAATAAATGGACCGCGTTGGATGGATCAGAGAAGATTGGCGACCTGTCCTTTTTACAGATGAGTCAAGGTACTGCCTTAACCACACTGATAGGCGTTCTAGGGTACGGAGAAGACCAGGAGAGCGATTCCAAGCAGCCAACATTGCTGAGCATGACCGCTATAGTGGAGGGTCAAGTATCAGTAGAAATGGACGTACAGAGCTCTGTGTCCTTGAACGTGGTACATTGACTGCACAGCGGTATATTGATGAGATCCTGGATGTCCACATCAGATTGAATGCAGGTGCAGTGGGTGATAGATTCATTCTGATTGACGATAATGCCCATCCTCATGTTGCCCATGCTGTCGAGGAGTACCAACAGAGGGAGGGGATTGAGCATATGGACTGGCCAGTAAGATCCCCTGACCTCAATCCATTCGAACACATGTCTGGAATGAGTTGCAGCTTGCAATTTCAGCCCGTCCAGTCCAGCCAAGAAGTGTCCAGGAGCTTGGTGCCATGCTGGTCCAAGAATGGAACAACATCCCACAAAGGACCACCAGGAACCTGATTGGGAGCATGAGAAGGTGTTGTCAAGCTTTAATTAACTGTAATGGGTCTCATACCAGTTCGCTCCGTCAACTTTTTGGCAAATTTGAAAAATTTCCTCTTTTACCAATAATATCCATTTTCCATGGTTATCGTATTCAAAAGTTAAAAAATAATATCAAACACAAATAAAATCTTAATGTCTGTACTTAAATCATTAAAGATATAATTAAATATAAAATATATACACTTTTCATTACAATATTTCAACTAAAACGTAAAACAGGTAGCTGGATATACTTGGTGCTTAGCAAACTTTGAGTAGTATATTTTACTGTCTATTTAACCCTTTACCCAATGCAGTCAATATCAAAATTTATTATTTTAAATATTCTTTTTCAAAATTTTTCCAAAAAAATTCAGCAAAACCATATCATGTAACACCTCTTTGGAATGATCTCAACAAGCTCGTACCATTGACGGGTCACATGATATAGTTTTGTTGAAAGTTTTTGAAAAATAATGTTTCTTCAACTGCTGAATTTGTGGGCAGAATCTTCCGATTCATTAGCTAAAAGGTTAATGCCTTGCATGCTGCTGCTGCTGCTGGTGGATATTCCTGCTTGGACAAGATTTCTCTTGCCACTGAAATGTGTAGAGTTTGCACATATTTAATCCAATTTCGAACCTGTAAATTGAATGGATTTTTTCACCAATGATTTCTTGATGAATATTCCATCTCATCTAGTCATGGCTGCTCCACAGCAACCATAACTAAATTTCATAAAGAATATCTTAAAAATTCTCAGCAGGTTAAGAGTTAAAGCATATTGGTGTCAGGATATTCAAATCTGGCATTGTTTTTGTTGCTTACTTCAACATTAACTGTGTTTCAGCCCATAGCATACTTTTACTGTCATACAAATTCCATTGCCGACTCTACAAATAAAAATAACCTTTGACGACAACATTTGTTGATGGTTAGTTGATTAAAGGACTAATCACGGCAACCCTAGTTTCATGACACATTCAACAGCCACGGAAATATTGAGAAAACTACAGTCAACATTAACCATGCTCTCAAATCCTGATTTTTCAGTTATTCAAAATAACTTCAACCAAAAAGTCAAGATCAGAATTTCCCAAAAATTAAATGACACATTACCTTCCTTAGTACAATAATATATGTTTTTGATGTGTGTTAGGAAGATGTTTAGGCACTCTCTGCCTTCCAAAAAATTATTTCAAGGGATGAAATAATCGAGGAACGAAACATTTTTCAGAAAAACTTCGATTTTCTTGCAATCACTCGTGAGATTATTTAGTAACCAGTAGGTATTCTTTTCATACCCCCAATGGAGGTATATAGGAATCACCTTGTCCATCCATCTGTCTGTCCATCTGTCAGTCCATCCATCCATCTATCCGTCCATCCCGAAATTCAGTCATGAATAACTTGCAAAGTACTTGGTTGAGTGACTTGATATTTGGTATGCAAGTGTATCCTATTGCAATATACCTATAGTGAAATGCAGGTGTCGTTCAAGATTTTATTGCCAGAGTCATTGTCCTTTATGGCCTTAGAATTTATCCACCTTGAAATTAATTCATGAATAACTTGCAGAGTACTCTATGGAATGATTTCATATTTGATGTGCAACTCTATCTTATTGATGTCTATCCAGAGTACAAGGTCTGTCAGTCCGTCTGTCCATCCATCTGTCATACCGTCCATCCTGAAATTCAATCATGAAGTTACTTGTAAAGTACTTGGTTGATTGACTTGATATTTGGAATGCAAGTTTATCCTATTGCTGTATACCTGTATAGTCCTTAAAGTTGCTTAAAAATGCTTTCATTGTCATCATTGAAAGTGTTTGAAAATCTAATTTTCTTGGGAAACAAAATCATAGAAAGTTCTTGAAAAAGATATTTATGTAATTGCGTGGCTCATTTGCTCAACATGATTACTCATAAGCTTTCTCTGAGTTTTTGTTTTGAAAATTATGCTAAAGGTCATGCAAGGAAGCACTAAAATATTGGGCCAAGGAGAGGCATTAAAAAATAAATTTCTAAGAAAAGTCCTTGAACCTTGATGACTTTTCGATGCAACAAGGCACTCAAAATGTTGCAATGTTGGTCAGTCTGTCGGTCTGTGACCAACAACTTTCTAAACTCAATAACTTTAAAAAACTTGGTGACATGACATCATATTTAGTATGCAATTGTATCTTATTGATGTCCAGCCCCATGTTATATTATTTAGAGTATTTTTGTTGGAGTTACTGCCTTTTTATGCCCTTGGAATTTGTTTCATTTTTGAAAAATGGCCATATTTTGTAATCAGTCTGTCTGTCCATTAACATTTTTGGTTTCCGACTGATATCTCCAGTTTGGATTATATTATATCAACCAAAGTTGGTATTTATTTTGCCCAGCTAGTAATACAAGTTCGAATATGGGTTCCGTTCAATTATTTTTACATGAGTTATGACCTTTTTTCAAATTAGAATCTCAACCAAAGTTGGTACAATTCAAAATGGCTGACAGGCATATTTAGCCATGCCATCCCTACTCTTGTTACCATTTGTCACAGTTCAGGCATGAACTCATAATTTTTTTTTGCGCAACTTGAAAGCATCAGGTATGAGCTATTGGGATGGGTTGTAATTCATCCATCCGTATGTCCGTCCTTTCGTCCATTCACCTGTCCATCCTCAATTCCTTTAGCACACCCTACAGGCCACAACTCTCACCCGATCAGTTCCAAATTTCATATGTGGCTTTGGGGCAATGTCTGGATGGGAGCTATCAATGTTTTTTTTAATTTTATTGAAAAACATGGCTGCCAGTGGCCATCTTGGATTTGGATATAAATTGTCCAGCAATTCCTTTAGCACACCTACAGGTTGCAGCTGTCACCCAATCTGTCCCAAATTCCATATGTAGCTTTTGGACAATGTCTAGATGGGTACTATCAATTTTTTTCAAATTTTGTTGAAAAGCCTGGCCGCCTGTAGCCATCTTGGATTTGGATATATATTTCCAACAATTCCTTTAGCACACCCTTTAGGTTGCAGCTCTCACCTGATCAGTCTCAATTTTCATATGTAGCTTTGGGGTAATGTCTAGAGGGGAGCTATCAAATTTTTCCAAATTTGTTTGAAAAACATGGCCACCAGTGGTCTTCTAAGATTTGGCATACAAATCATCAGCAAATCTATTAGCACACCCTACAGGCTGCATCTCTCACCCAATCTTTTCCAAATTTCACATGTAGCTTTGGTTTGATGATTAGATGGGAGCTATTGAATATTTCTGAATTTTGTTGAAGAACATGGCCACCAGCAGCCATCTTGGATTCAAATATAAATTGTTATCCTTTCCATTAGTACACTCTACTGGTCGCATCTCTCACCTGATCTTTTTTAATTTCTTATATAGCTTTGGTGTGATGTCAAATTTTTCTGAATTTCGGTAAAAAATATGGCTGTCAGCAGCCATCTTGGATTGGGATTTGAATTGTCAACCATTCCATTAGCACACCCTGCAGACCTCATCTCACACCCAATTTTTTCAAATTTCATACGTTGTTTCAGTGTGATGTTTAGATGGTAACTTTCAAATTTTTTAAAATTTATTGAAAAACATGGCCTGCAGTGGCCATCTTGGATTTGGCATATAAAGTGTCAACAACTTCATTAACAGGCCCTACAGGCCGCTCCTTTCGCCAGATCTTTTTCAGATTTTATAATTAACTTCTGTATGATGTCCAGATGGGAGTTATCAAATTTTTCTTCATTCCGTTGAAAAAGATAGCTGTCACTGGCCATCTTGGATTTGACATATAAACTGTCAACAATTCCATTAGTACACCCAGCAGGCCCCACCCACCCCTTACTTGATTTTTTCACATTTCATATGTAGCTTTGGTGTGATGTCTTTTCTGTAGAAACTTGAGTGAATAACTTGGTATTACTGGATCTTTTTATTTAGTTCGGTCCTTTCTTGGATAAGTTGAGCTGCAGTGTCATTGGCACTTTCTTTTCTATTGTTGATGTATTTAGCTTGAGTATTGCAGATGACACATTGATGCATTCAAGTCAAGGGATGATATGTGAGAAGGCAGATGTAGTTTATTAGTTGGACAGTGTAGTGCACTTAGCAATTCAAAGAAAAATCTTGTTGAAAATCAAAGTTGTGACTGTGAAAAAAACTTTACTCAACTTTCTTATTTTTGTAGAAAAAAGAATAACACAAGAGGATCGGAACAGAATGGAGGTATACCTAATAAACCCATTAAACATAAAAGAAGTTCTGAAAAGCGCCAAGTAGATTATAATGAAGGTAGTAGTCAGGAGTGTGGTTGTTGTGCATATTGGTGTGGTGGCTCTTTCTTCGATGTTGTTGATGTGTCTCAAAACTACTAGACTGTGATCTAAAGGATCATGAGATATGATTCTTTCCTTAACCCTTTACTTAACATAACGGCAAAAATAGCAGGGAATTTGACCAAAATAAGACAACCACAGACTAAAATATCTTACAAATGTCTCAATAAAACCATACAAATATGGATATCATTAGAACCGGTTCACTGAGCTGGTTTTAATGATATCCAAATTTGTATCATTTTATTGAAAAATTGTGAGCATTTTCTTGAACAATGAGAAATTTAATTTATTTTTCAAAAGAGCTGTGTTAGGTAAAGGGTTAACTGGTAGAGTGCTAAATTTTTTTAGGTTGTCAAAATTTATTCACATGTCTTTGAAAAAGACATAAATTGTTGCCCATAAAGGAAAAAAAATCACTTCAGAAATTAATTGAAGCCTTTATTTGCACTTTGGAATAGAGCCCAAATGAGGGCTTCCAGCACTCAACCAGTTCAAATCTTCCCTATCTATGCTATCTCCAAAGAATTCCTTCTTTGACGGTTTTCGTGTTATGATTGTTTTTAGATTCTCCAAGTGGCATAGCATAGATATAGAGGAGGGGACAGTGCAAAAGGCAACAAGGAATTAGTTGGAACTAAAAAGCTTTCTCACATTGCTTTACATAGATGTTGTCCATTCATGTTAAAAAATAACAACCAACTATTAATTACGGGCAAGAAGATAACAGCTTTTTATGCTTCACTCAATGCATACAGTTGCAAAATTTGTTATTTTAATTACTCTTTTTTAGTTCAGCTGATTGAAAGTCAGTGGGAGCTATTGCCACTGCTTGACATTCGTCGTCCGTCATGTGGCATTGTGTTGCATCATTGACATGACAATACACCATAATATTAACCCTCCGCACGCTGATATCAAAGTGTCAAGCAACAAATATTTCCCACAATGCAACCAGGAATTTTTACCAATTCAGTCTTGTTTGAGAGAACTCATTGAGCTTGGTGAGTTGGTTAAATTTCTCATTGAATTATGTGAAAACAATTTCAGCTGAAATTTAAGTATTTTGATATCAGTGTGTAGTGTGTTAAGAAATAAATTGTTTTGTAATGCAAAGAAAAAATAAATTCATGTGCTGAAATAACTGTGTTTTATATCATTTGCCTAAAATTGCTAGTTTGGGTTTAGTGCTTGAAAGTGACACTATACGTGTATTTGAATTAGAGGTTATTACTTGGTTAGTTTCAAATCAGCCGAGATATCAGCCTGAGATGACTTCATTTCAACCTGACACTGAAGGTTGTAAGCTGATGTGTAGTTACCAAGACCGGATGTCTTGATAACTTCACATCAAATGGTTTTGATGATATCAAATGGTTTTGATATAAGAAAGGGGTGTAGAAGAGAGTGGTGGTTGAGAGTATAAGTTTGCTGGTCTCTCATGCCAGAAGTCCTAGAATTGATCCTTAGTTTCATATCAGCCCAGATATAAGCCTGAGGTGACTTCATCTCAACCTGAGACTGAAGGTCGAAGCTTGATGTAAAGTTACCAAAGGCTGATATCTTGGTGACTTCACTTCAAACAGCTTTGATGATATCAAATGGTTTTGATGTAAGAGAGTGGTGGCCAAGTGGATAAGTGCACTGGCCTCTCATGCCAGAGGTCCTGGAATTGATCCTCAGTTGGGGAAAGGTCTTGAGGTGTCTGAACTCTCTCTGTCAGCACCAGCTGTGGGGTTGATGTTGTCACAGCATATTGTCCTATTGTGGGGGGGAGGGGACATAAAATGGCTGTTCTTCATGTGGAGAGAGCCACTCTCCATGCAGGCTATAGATCCCATCATCGCATTCGAGAATTGCAAGGCCACAAAGTTGCCGCAATGGAGATCATCCCACAACCTGTGCCATTGGGCCAAGGAGAGGCATTAATATCAATTGGATAACTTGCTCGCCAATCCTTGTAAAACAAATAAGCTTAAAACAAACAAAAAAACAACTAACCAAGCAATAATCTCTTTATTTATTAACTCGTTCCACAATGCACAGGAAATCAAAAACTATTATTTTAATTATTATCTTTTAAAATTTTTCAAAAAATTTCAACAAAACCATATCATGTGACCCCTGCATTGGAACAGTCTCAACAAGATATTTCCAATGAGGTATCTCATGATACTGTTTTGTTGCAATGTTTTTAAAATATATGTTTTTCAGCTACTTAATTTGTAAATTTACGCAGACAGATACGGGCAATTCATTAAGTAAAGAGTTAAATCAAAACAAATAATTACAAAATGTTATCAGATTTGTTACAGTTTTCTGACAGTGTCATTGTTTCTTATTCTTTTTACAAAGTGTGAAGATCTTATAATTCTGCTATCCGATTATGTTAGCTTCCCCAGTGGGGAAGCTATGACATTTGGACAGCTGAACTATCTCATCTCCCACGTCACTGAAACCTAAGTATGCATTGAATATTCTGTGCAACTCTCTTATTTCTTCTCTCCCTCCCTCCACACAATTAACTCCACTCTTGCTATCATTACTTCCTCATTAGTCAAAAACTGTATTTTGAACCACTCCATTAGATAACACCAGTTTTCTCTTGATTGTGTTCAACGAGTAATAGTTTTGATGTAAACAAATTGGCTGCACCTAGTAATGACACATCTAGGGGAACAGCTCTGGCTTGGTACATCTTGGCCAAGATTTGCATCATATTGGCCAAGCTTGAAGTCATATCAGCCAAGTTGGATAAATATATATTATTGCTACAGTGAAGTGATCTGGGTTGTAGTATCACATCGAGTTGAGGTGGTCAGATCATCATATCAAACGAGCTGCTGCAGGCGATCTGACTTCCTCAATGAGATGTGATGTGACGACCTAAATCACTTCACTGTAGTGATAAAATGTTTATTATATGCCAACACTATCTTTAACAATTCCCCCAACCTATTTTTGTTTTCACTTATTTTTAGATGACCTGACTTTCAGTCAGGAGAGCTATAGTGATCACTCACCATCTGTCGTCTGTCGTCTGTCATCCGTGAACATGGTGTTTGCATCTTCTCCTCCCAAATTGCTGAACCAATTTAGTTGATATTTGAGATAATAGTTTGTTACGACATCGCAATTTGATTTTGTTCAAATCAAGTTGCCTCGCCCCTCGGTAGGGCCACACCCAAAAAGTGTGCTTAAATCTTAAAAAATCTTCGTATGAACCAGCAGTAGCAGAGACTTGATATTTGGTGTGCAGCTTTCTTTTGAGGTGTAGACTCAGATTTGTTCAAGAGAAGTTCAAGGAGCTATATTTGCTTTCGTTATGGGAGGGGCAAGAATTTTTGCCCCGCCCAAAATTTCTATATTTTTATACTGTACCAATGACCCAGACTTAGCTGGTGCAAACTCATTAAATTCAGGGCCAAACACAAATTTTGCCCCCCCAATCCCCCAAATTTGCATCAAAAACCAAAAAATAGATGTCCTGGTAGGTCCTCCATACTTTTACTGTACTGCATATGTGCAGTGTCAAGGAGGTCTCGAAATTCCCGCCAAAATGTCATTCTTTGTTTGGCCCTGTAAACAGTGTCACATCACTGATATTTGTGCTGTAAATCTCAGTTTTAATGATGCCAGACACATAATTATGAGAGAAATGGTGGATAGGAAGTGCATTTAGGATGAGGAGAGGAGAAAAACAGTGGTTTCCAATGTTCAGGGCTGTAACTTAAAAATTTTTTATGAAATTTTATTCATGTTGCCTATTTTCGAGGCATAGCCCTGCTGTTGTCATTCTTGCCATGAATGTTCCATTGTTTGTTCAGTGTTTCCTCTCTCCCTTTCCTTCATTCCCCCCTTGCCATTCTCCCATGCTTTTGGCTTATTTTTGTAATTTTTATTACTAAAAAATTCCTGGGAGTTTTGGCTTGGAAACAGAATTTTTTTTCTGTTCTTTCCCCATGTTTACGTCCTCACCCTAGGTGTGTTTAAGCGTTTTAGGTCTGCATCTACCATCTGATGCTCTGCAGCCTCTTCTGGGGAAGGCTCTGTTTAGTATCAGATAGTGTTTAAATTGGACACTGATTACTGGGCCATGTTTACCAGTGCCTGGAGTCAGTTTTCTGGTTTGTATACACTTTTTGTTCATGTTGACAACGGTAACTTCTGATAAGTGATTCCTTGTCTTCTGCCTTGATTATTCATAATAAGATACATTAATATTGTCCGTAAGTGTTGCATTAATTTTTTCAGAATGATTTAAAATTTTTGTCCACACTTAGGCTTTTTTGGGATCCATTTGGGCTCTGGGTTCCCTTTTTCTTTTTGAATTGTTTTTTCATATTATTATAATGGATTTTTATACTATGTATCTTTGTTTGCAAGGTTTATTGCGGGTACTATGATTGATTATTTTTACAATGAAAGATTATTGTTCAAATTGTAATGGAAGGAAGTCTTCCTCTGATTCTCTTGATTTCTGCATTAATTGTAGTCAGTGTACCCGCACTAAGCCTTGTTCTATATGTAGCAATTGGGATGACAAACGTTGGACACGTGTGTCATGGTATATTGTTAGCGGGGAGCAGGACATGCCGGTCCTCTCTCCGCAAGGTTACTCAAGTTTTTCACTCTCTTTTTCAGAGGAACAAGAATTGGGTGTTGTTTCCATGATGTCGTCTTCCAGTGCGCGTCCGTCGTCACAATCCAGAGAAGAGCTCCTGGCAAAAGTGCTCATGGATATATGGCAATTGCCTAAGAGGCCCCTTGTAGGGTCGACGGCGTTGGCGTTTATGTCCGCTAGCTCGCCCGGTGTCGCGTCCATTTACCGAATGGTACAGCACCCGGGTTCATCTGTTGCAGTCCAGGAAAGAATTAAGGGTGTTGCGAGCACTATAAACATTCCTCAGGCACACCCAGTGACGACGGATCTTGGTTCAGGATGGAAGAAGCCTTTGGGTTCGGTGCCTAGCTCGTCCACTTCCGCACGGGCTGCGAGCGAGAGAAGTCTCTCTCTCGTACAACAACATCGCGGTCCGGATGTTGTTGTACAAAACATTCCTCAGTCGGAGCTTACGTCCACCCCTCGGGACGCTCCGGTGTATAAACAGTCCGGAGAGGCTGTATCAAGGGCTTCTTCCTCCTCACGTCAGCACACTCGACCGCACCTTGGCTACGTGACCGCCGATATCCAGCCGGCATCGCCTTCCAGAGATTCCTCGACAGCCAGGTCACGCCATCCAATAACCAAGGATTCGAGGCCACCTTCATCTGGACGTTTGCATAAGAGAAGTATGCAAGAGACAACAGCCACGGAGCTTCCTGCGGTTAAATCACGCTAGACCACTGCGCCGCAGGCCTCGATAATGGACGTGCTATCGCAGACAGCACAAATCATAGCAGCATTCCAGCATCCGGCAGAAGCCCTATCAGAGCAGGAAGAATCTGATGATGCTGGGTCGGTACGTTCCGCAGCTGGATCGGGAGCTGACGACTGAGATATCCAGGAGGTCCGTCAGGATGGCGAAAGGGATATGGATGAATTGGAGTTCTCCCTTTCGGAACAACACAAAATCGCCGTCGAGTTAATCTGGCATTTTCTTCCTGATGTTGTTCCAGTGGACCAGGATGCTGCTCAGCCTGATAGGAGGATTATAGCACCACTGGACACCAGATTTTTTAATCGGATTAGGGACACCGTCCCAGAGTTTCCGTCTCAGTCCAGGAATGTCTCATGGACATTTGAACTTTTGAATGATGCTATCAATAAACTTGCTGGTAAATCAGGCAAGTCAGCCTTCCTATCGGCTAATGCTCTTAATCTGCCTTTCATTAATGCTAGGAATAGATTTGAAATGGCAGGACAGGGCGTTCAGAGAGTTCCTCTGCGTCTAGACGACCAAGCTGAAGACCTTGAATTATCCTTGCCGTTGTCTATGTCTATTCATAGCTCTACCTTGGAAACTACAATATCTTCGAATAGAGCAAATTTAGACGCACTTTCGTACGCAACTCACCTTACCAGAGCATTGTCGTTACGCCTTGAAGGGCAAGAATTTCAGGACGTACAAAAGTCTCTGAGAGTTCTGTCAAGGGCTATTGCCTATTCTACATATAACTCCACCCTTTCAGTGGCTAATCTGGTGTTGGTTAGACATGACGGAACCCTAGCTACGTCCATGAGAGTGGACAGTAAGGTGAAAAACTCTCTTCTCAGAGTCGCTCAGGGCTCAGGAGAGCTTCTCTTTGACGGCAAGCTTTCTGCTATTTACGATAAGTTAACTAAGAAAGCTTCCGACTCTGCTTTTTAAGTCCGCTTCTAATAAGTCGGAACCAGCAGAAAAAAGTAGGCCTGGATCTTCTGGGACGAGCACATCCAGGGGAAGTTCCTTTAGAGGTGCATACGTGCCCTCTAGGCCTTATTCTCGACACCGTCAAGGCAGTGACTCTAGCAGGGGCCATAACGCTGGCCGTAATAATAGGTCAGACATCTCTAGGTCGATGACACCAGGTGCGGGTCGGGGAGGATGTGGTTTCTCCTTCTGCAAGCCTCGCAGGTCCAGGAAGTGATGGTGTAGACCTCTGTCACGTTCCTGTGGGCGGAAGGTTGTCGAGTTATTTACAAAATTGGGAATTGATTACGGAGGACCCTTGGGTTCGAAAGGTAATTGCGGAAGGACTGAAACTGTCCTTCAAAGGAAAGCCTCCATTAACTCGAAGTCCAAGATGGACTCAACTTCCGTCAAATATTCTAAAAAGAGACGCTCTTCTTTCAGAAGTTCAGTCTCTTTTACTGAAGAACGCGATAGAGGTCGTAGAAAACCAGGAATCTCCAGGTTTCTACAGCCATCTGTTTCTGGTTCCCAAACCAGACGGCTCGTTCCGTCCAGTAATAGATTTAAGCTGGATAAACAAGCTGATTGTGGCTCCAAAATTTTATATGGAGACCATTCGATCGGTCAGAACAAGCATTCGAGTGAATGACTATGCTGCGAGCATAGATCTCAAGGATGCATACTTTCACATCACGGTACATCCGGCGTTCAGAAAGTATCTTCGGTTCGCTGTCCTAGGGGTTGTATATCAGTTCCGTGTGATGTGCTTCGGTCTGAATCTAGTGCCCTGGGCTTTCACTCGGATAATGAACTCGGTCATGACTTACTTCCGAGCTCATTCGTCTGTGGTAACGTCGGCCTACCTGGACGATATTCTTCAGAGGTACGGCAACGAGTTAACGCTTCAGAACGATGTGCAGAATCTTCTACTATTGCTCCGATGTCTCGGTTTTATAGTAAACGAACAGAAGTCGGATCTGGTGCCGTCCAAGTCATTCACCCACCTGGGGATGAGCTTCGAGACGCACAACAATCTCGTTCATCTGCTGTTAACCAGAGCGAAATTAGTCAGTTGTTATGCTCGCTATTGTCTAAACTCAGAGAAGGTTACAGCGAGAGAATTCGTGAGACTGATAGGTCTGTGCGGAGCTGCCGTGGATCTCATTCCAATGGGGCGGCTACGCACTCGTCCTCTCCAAATCTTTCTCATTCAGAATTGTAAAGTGAAGACTTCTTCGCTCGATGCGGACATCCTCTTGTCAGACCAAGTGAAACAAAAGATTCAGACTTGGGCAGACATTCAGTGGTTGACTCAGGGAGTTCCACTGCAATTGCCGGATCAGAGTTTTACTATCATGACGGATGCCAGTCAAACAGGTTGGGGCGCGACACTATGCCCGTTGGATTCGAGGTGCCAGGGTCTTTGGGATCCTCAATTCTTAGGCAAGCAAATAAATATCAAAGAAATGATGTCAATTTGGCTTGCATTGCATCATTGGATGGACGTTATTCAAAACACACACGTTCAAATTTTGTCCGACAATATGACGGTAGTAGCGTATATTCGGAATCAGGGAGGCACTCATTCCATTCCGTTGTTCAAGCTAACGGAAAGAATCCTTCTGTTTGTACTGGAACATCAGGTTCTACTATCGGTCCATCATATTCCGGGTCGTCTGAATGTATTAGCAGACTCCCTTTCACGGAAGGGTCGCCTGTTGCCGTCAGAATGGACTCTCAACAAACAGGTTTTCAATCAGATTTGCTACCAATGGGAGCAACCATTGATAGATTTGTTTGCGACGCACCTCAACAATCAGTTGCAGACTTACGTGTCCCCATGTCTGTATCCTCGAGCGTTTGCAGTAGACGCTCTTTCGATCCCGTGGGATGGAATAATAGGATATGCGTATCCTCCAGTGCCGTTGATTCAGCAGATATTGCTCAAGATAAAGCAATCCAACTGCAAGATTCTGTTGGTAGCATCTCTGTCACCACAGAGACTGTGGATAAATCTACTCAGGTGTCTGTTGTGGGACATGCCGCGGAAGCTTCCTCCACGGGAGGATCTTCTGTCACAGGGGAAATTGCGCACACTTCACCACAATCTGCAAGGTCTCAACCTTCACGTATTTCCGTTGTGCGGTCCTTCTTGCACAGTAACCGTTTTACAGGACGAGCAGTGGATGCAATTTCTAACTGCAGGAGGACCTCCTCTTCGCTAAATTATGCTGCAAAGTGGAAGGTCTTTCGCCAGTGGTGTAGGGATCACTCAGTGGATTTTTATGATCCCTCCATTCCTGACATTGCTAATTTCCTGGTCTATTTGTTTGACGAGATCAAACTGCAGCCTGTTACTATCAAGGGTTATAGGTCTATGTTATCTGATACCTACGCTCACCATGATACATTAATGATTGGTTCTAATGTCTCTTTATCTAAATTAGTTAGAAATTTTTCGATAAATAGACCTAGAACTCTTAGATTAATTCCGAAATGGAATTTAGCATGGGTTCTTCTTAAGCTAAAAGAAGCACCTTTTGAGCCTCTTGATACAGTGGATTTCAAATTCTCAACATATAAGACAGCTTTTCTTTTAGCCTTCTCTTTGGCTAGAAGAGTCAGTGAGCTTCATGCTTTATCGGTAGATGATTCTCACTATTGTAGTGTTGGTAATACTTTTACTTTTACTACTAATGTTGGATTTTTGGCTAAGAATCAGGCTCCTAATAAGTATCCTGAACCTATTGTTGTTAGGGCCCTTCCACCTTCAGACGGGCGTAGGCCTTTACTTTGTCCTGTTAGAGCAATACGTATTTATAAACGTAGGTCTGAGTTTATTAGAAAGGGACGTGAGCGTTTCTTTTTGTCTTTGATGCCTAATAGAAAGGACATTATGGTTCATTCTATTGCTAGATGGATTCAATTAACTGTACGTACTGCTTATGAAAAGTTATCTTCTTCTCAGCAGTCTGCTCTCAAGATTTCGGCTCATGAAGTAAGAGCTCTATCAACATCTTGGGCTTATGCTAATAGTGTTGCTATTACAGATTTAATGAAGGCTGCATATTGGTCTCAGCCTTCCACTTTCACGAATTTTTATCTTAGAAATATTGAGTCCATTTCTGGAGATCTACATTGTTTAGGTCCGTTATCTGTTGCTCAGAATATCGTTCACTAAACAGTTGCAACTATAGTTATGTAGGCTTTCTGTTCTGGCAGTGACTCTGTCCTGCTGCCCCCTTCGCTCTGGGGTATTTGACTCAGGGCAAAGGGGGGGGGGGGGGGGTGTTCCCTTAGGTCACCTGCTTTATAGTAAAAAGCAAGGGAATACCTCCCCTAGAGTCAGTAATTCCGAGTCGGTACCAGGATAGTTTTAAAGTGTAAAGCTAATGTTTACTCATGTCATTTAATATTTTTAAAGTGTAGCTCGGTGTGAAGCATTTGTATATGTCACGTGTCAAACAGGCGTTAATATACAATCCTCGGACACTTTTTATGAGTATAAAGAGTCTCATTTCTCTGGACTGTCTTTATTTATTGGCTTACCTTTAAAAATAATTAGTATAAAGGGTTATACTGGATATTAATAGAGATCATTGATGTATTTGTGCTCAATTATGGAATGGTTTTGTGTCTTACTTTTTTGATAAAAATAAGAAAGATACATATAAATCCTATCTCTCCTTTTCTCCTTGAGGGGATAATTCTGTTATATGTAATTGAGCCTATTGGATTTTCCTTTATGTCCTGGTCCCTCCAGCCTGTTTACTATTCAGCTAAGTCTGGGTCATTGGTACAGTATAAAAATGTTAAAAAATTTATAGTAATTTATATATTTTTTGTATTTACCAATGACCCAGATGGGGATGGCCCTCCCAGGAGTTGGGAACTCTTGCCTCCCCGCTGCGTACATAACACTTACCAGGCACTGGCCGTAAGAATGACATTTTGGCGGGAATTTTGAGACCTCCTTGACACTGCACATGCGCAGTACAGTAAAAGTATGGAGGACCAACCAGGACATCTATTTTTTGGTTTTTGATGCAAATTTTGGGGATTGGGGGGGGGGGGAGGAGCAAAATTTGTGTTTGGCCCTGAATTTAACGAGTTTGCACCAGCTAAGTCTGGGTCATTGGTAAGTATAAAAAATATATAAATTACTATAAATTTTTTAACTTTCCAAACCGAGAGGTAGATTTGAACCAAATTTGATATGAGGGCTTATTGGGTCATAAGTACTTAATTTATGCCCAAAATTATTTTCTTGTAGCGCCATGGGAACCGCAGGAGCTAAAAATAGAAAAAATTTAAAACGCCCATATCTCCAAAACTACACGGCACTGAGAATTCTTATTTCGTGTGACGCTTCCTTAGGACCAACAGAATGGAATGGTAAAAAAAAATGCTATTGGTTTTATCATAGGGTACTTTTTGGGGACTTTGAAAAAGTGCTGAGTCAGTCAGCATTTTTTAACACTGTGGGTAATGGGAAAAACATTTAAGACTACTTTTCTCCCAAACCACTTCTCCAAAAGCTTTCAAATTTCACATATAACATCTTTGTAAGATTGTTTCACAGGTTTATTAAAATCAATTCCTTGGGTCCATATTTGGGCTCTCTATGGGGGCCCAAATGTTTAAATTAGTGCAGTATGAGGAATATTCTTTAAAAATCTTCTTCTTCAGATCTACCAATAAGAATCATTTGATATTTGGTATGCAGCATGCTCAGGGGGGTGAGATTCAAGTTTGTTCAAACCAAGTCCCTGGGTTCATGTTAGGGCTCACTGTGGGAGTCTGAATTATAACTTAGTTTAAAATGAGGAATTTTCTTTAAAAATCTTCTTCTTCAGATCCAGCAGCTGGAATGTTTTGATATTTGGTATGTAGCATCCTTAGGGGGGTGAAATTCAAGTTTGTTCAAGCCATGTCCCTTGGTCCATATTTGGGCTCACTGTGGGAGCTTGAATTGTAACTTAGTTCTAAATGAGGAATTTTCTTAAAAAATCTTCTTCTTCAGATCCAGCAGTCGGAATGTTTTGGTATTTGGTGTGGAGCATTCTTGGGGTGTGTGGGGGGGGGGGGGGGGGGGGGGGGGGGGGGGGTGATTCAAGTTTGTTAATTCCAAGTCCCTGGGTTCATGTTTGGGCTCCCTAAGGGAGCCCAAATTATAACTTTGTTCAATATGAGGAATTTTTAGCTCACCGAAGGGAGCTAAACTTATCACTTGCCGTCCGTCATATGTCGTCGTCCATCGTCGTGAACATTTTTCAAACAACTTCTCCTCTGAAACCGCTAGGTCAATTTGCTTGAAACTTGGTATGGATGTTCATTACCATATGTCAATTTAAGTTTGTTCAAATGAAATGGACATGCCCACTTGGGGCTCCATAGGGGGCATAACTCCGATAGCACCCTATGTATATTAGAGAAATTACTAAGAAATCTTCTCCCGCACAAATGGGCAGAGTTATTTGATATTTGGTATACAGCATTATGGGGTGGATCTGATTCAAGTTTGTTCAAATCGGCCCCCTGGATTCATATTTGGGCTCACTATTGAAGCCTGAATTTGAACTTAGTGCATTTCAGGCAAATTTCTTAAAAAATCTTCTTCTCCAGATCGAGCAGGCAGAATCTTTTGATATTTGGTATGCAACATTGTGGGGTGGATCTGATTCAAATTTGTTCAAATCGGCCCCCTGGATTCATATTTGGGCTCACTATAGAAGCCCGAATTCAAACTTAGAGCATTTCAGGCAAATTTCTTAAAAAATCTTCTTCTCCAGATCGAGCAGGCAGAATCTTCTGATATTTGGTATGCAGCATTGTGGGGTCGATCTGATTCAAGTTTGTTCAAATCGGTCCCCTAGGTTCATATTTGGGCTCAGTATAGGAGCCCAAATTTGAACTTAGTGCATTTTAGGCAAACTTATTTGAAAATCTTCTCAAGATCCAGCAGTCGGAATGTTTTGATATTTGGTATGCAGCATCCTTAGGGGGTGAGATTCAAGTTTGTTCAAGCCATGTCCCTAGGTCCATATTTGGGCTCACTGTGGGAGCCCGAATGATAACTTAGTTCAAAATGAGAAATTTTCTTTAAAAATCTTCTTCTTCAGTTCCAGCAGTCGGAATGTTTTGATATTTGGTGTGCAGCATCCTTTGGGTGGTGAGATTCAAGTTTGTTAAAGCCAAGTCCGTGGGTTCATATATGGGCTCCCTGTGGGAGCCCAAATTATAACTTAGTTCAGTATGAGGAATATTCTTTAAAAATCTTTTTTTTCAGATCCACTGGTCAGAATCTTTGAATATTTGGTATAAGCTTTTCTTAGGAGGAGCAGATGCAACTTGTTGAAATCAATTCTCTGGCTTGATATTTAGGCTACCATGTCAGGTGAGTGCACTCAGGCCCCCTGAAGCCTCTTGTTCTTTAAAAATCTTCTTCAGATTCAGAAGTCAGAATGTTTTGATATTTGGCATGCAGCATCCTTAGTGGAGTGAGATTCAAGTTTGTTCAAGCCATGTCCCTAGGTTCATATTTGGGCTCCCTGTGGGAGCCTGAATTATAACATAGTTCAATATGAGGAATTTTTCTTTAAAAATCTTCTTCAGATTCAGCTCTTAGAATGTTTTGATATTTGGCATGCAGCATCCTTCGGGGGTTGAGATTCAGGTTTGTTCAAGCCAAGTCCCTGGGTTGATATTTGGGGTCCCTGTGGAGCCTGACTTATAACTCAGTTCAATATGAGGAATATTCTTCAAAAATCTTCTCCTTCACATCCACCAGTCAGAATCTTTTGATATTTGGAAAACGGCATCCCACTGGAGGTGAGATTCAAGTTTGTTCAAGCCAAGTCCCTGGGTTCATATTTGAGCTTCCTATGGGAGCCCGAATTATAACTTAGTTCAATATGAGGAATATTCTTTAAAAATATTTTTTTTTAGATCCACTTGTCTGAATCTTTGGATATTTGGTATAAGCTTTTCTAAGAAGGGGCAGATGCAACTTGTTGAAATCAATTCCCTGGGTTTTATATTTAGGCTACCATGTCAGGTGAGCACCCTCAGGCCCCTTGGGGCCTCTTGTTGTAACTTGGTGTTGTCACATTCAACTCGAACATTGACAAGTCAAAATTGCCCAGAAATGCTTCTTCAACTTCCCAATCATCTCCACAATCCATTTTAATTGCATTTATAAATCGAAAATTGAAATTTTGAAAAAAATTTGATGAAGCTGGAAGCAATGGTTGCTTACAGACGAAACTGTAAACAAACACGGACCGCCATTCAAGTGCACCCATTCCAGCTTGGAGTAAAGTATTCTCTGCGACCGGAACAGCTAATTATGCAAATTCGAATGCATTTGTAAATAGTCCGTCATAGAATAGTGATACAGAATCGGATTCTACACTGTGGATTTTCTGGGGACCAGGAAAAGATCGACAAACAGTAGTGATATTTAGTGGTTGAATTACATAGTCATATAATAATGGGCAATTCTGGGAAAGAAAATCATATCTAATAAGTAATGTATCATATGATTTGAATGAAATCGCAAGTTTTGGGTTCAGAGCCTGAAAGTGATAAAATATAAATTCAAATTTTACAGCATGTTGCTGTATAATTCATATTCATGTTAATCATGTGACTTCCCCGTTTTCTTGGCTTATTACCATTTCATATTTTCAATAAATATTAATTAGTGCTTCATAACACCTTCAGTTGGTTTGATTGGTCAATTTCAAAAGAATGCTTTCTGATTGGTTATCACCAAAAAGTTCTTGTGTCAAATTAATGCACATGTAAATAGAACTATTTCACGAGAACGAGTGTTTTTGGGTGCAGTCTGAAATTCAAGATGGCTGCCAGTGGCCATTCTGTACCGAAATTAGGTACAATCAGTTTTTAGCTTAACTTGACAAAGTCAAGATAAGCTATTGCCATCCCACATGCAGAAGTCTGTTAGTCTGTGAGTCTATTCACATTTTCCTTTAGCACAGTCTACACCCCGTAGTTCTTGTCTGATCAAAACAAAATTTCATATGCAGGTTTGGGGTCATGTCTAGATGAGAACGTCCCCTTTTGGTCTTGATCTGTCAACCGGTCTGGCTGCCCAAGCCCAAAACCATTAGCACAGTTTACAGACACTTAATCCTAATTGCCTTTGTGGGGACATAGTGGCACTCTATATTAAGGTGTACTGAATGTTGATGATGCACTTGCTATCAACTGCTCCTAACTGTGCTTGGGCAGAGGTAATAAGTTGAAGAGTCTGACATTGCTTGCCACTGCTCGGTGGTTTTCTCCAGCTTCCTCCACCACTAAAAACTGTCTGACACAATGTGACCCTGGCTGTTGAAAGTATTATTAAACCCCAATAAAACTCATGATTTGGCCATTCATGCTGAAGATTACCTTAAACCCCAATATAAACAAACCGTTCAAAGATTTTTTCCAGTAAAGACTGAACTCCATGCATGCTGCTGGCAGATATTCCTGCCGAGAACGGTAATCTCTTGCCAGTAAAATATATATAATTTGGCACTAATAACCAAATTTTCCCCTGTTAATAAATCCACTTCTTGACCAATGATTTCTCAAGTTAAATTTTCCAGATGTTTTCTTGAAATCTAGTCATGGCTGCTTCATAGCAGCCATGACTAGATTGATGAAAAATACTTTAAAAAATACTCGGCATGTTAAGAGTTAAGTGACTGAGAAATATATGCCACTTGAAAATCAATGAATGTTACTCTGTTTTAAATAACAAAGTGAAAAAAATATTAGTTGGAAAAATAAGAAATTGAACCACTTTATTCTTCTTTCAAGAAGCAGTAATATGCTTGTGCCAAATTTGAAAGTAAATGGATGATCACTTCTCACGAATATATTGTGGACATGACTTTGGTATTTTAGGGCCTATAAAGATAAATGCACTGAGGGTGTAATATCATCCATAAAGAAAACCAGAAAAAACAATTGAATCATAAAGAGCACCTTTAAGTATGTTCATTGGTGGGATCTGCCTTGTTCTCTCAGTGAGATTTGGGGGGTTTGTCAAGATGATAAAATTGTCAAGAAAAGCTACATTTTAGTGAAATTCAACATTTCCGTATTTTTTGAGGCATCACTAAGCTCTTGCTGTGATTTTGAAGTCAAGATAAGCTATTGCCATCACATGTGTGGAAGTCTGTTAGTCTGTTCACATTTTCCTTTAGCACAGGCTACACCCCGTAGTTTTTGTCCGATCATCACAAAATTTCATATGCAGGTTTGAGGTCATGTCTTGATGAGAATGTCTCCTTTTGGTCGTGATTGGTCAACCGTGATGGCTGCCAGAGCCCAAAACCTGAAAGCCTTTAGCACAGTTTCCAGGTCATATTTATGAAGGTGTTTCATTGTAACTTGGTAGGATGACTCTGTATAATGTCTAGATGAGAACATCCCCTTTTGGTCATGATCTGTCAATTGTGATGGCTGCCCAAGCCTGAAACCCAAAAACATTTTTGCACAGTTTATAGGTCGTATTTAATATGGAGGGATTTTATTGTAACTGAGGGATTTCATTGTAACTTAGTATGATGACTCCGTATGATGTCTAGATGAGAACCTCCCAATTTTGTCGCAATCTGTCTACTGTTACAGCTGCTCAGGGCCAAAGCTCGAAAACCTTTAGCACAGTCTACAGTGGGGCTGGGCTGGGCTGGCCAGTTTTGAAATTTGCATTTCAGTTCGGTTTTGGTTTTGTACAAAAACTTGGTTTTCGGTTCGGTTTGGGTTTTTCAAAATATATTGTAGAAATCCACATTTTAGAGGGTAATGTACACATAAAATGTGTCTGTATTTGTCATCCAAGTCAGGAGGCTCATCCAGCATGTTGAGTCATCCTGGTTACTCAGTGTTCACCACTCTTCTCAGCTAAAATCAACAATTCCTTTTTTATGGAGTCGCTAAGCTCTCACCTTGGTTTTAGTGAATAATATGCAATTGTTGTGCTTATTTTGGTAATTATCACATCGCTTGAAAATGGACTGCCCCGTGTTTCTTAATGGTTACTGCTTCAAATGACAGTGGAATAAAAGGACCCCAAATCATATTTCTTGTGATTTTGATAACTATTATTTAAGTAAGTTGTGATATACGAATCACTTTTATGCTTTCACAATATCTCTCCTAATTTCGACTGTAGAGGTTCGTTTTTTACTTTGATTTTGCCCAAACATAGAAATTGGGGGAAGTGAGCGGTGCCGAGGTGGCGATATTACCAACTTTACTTTGCCCTCTTGGCTGATCCCTGCGTTGATTTCATCTCAGTCAAGACAGGCAATTGATGTTTTTGAAGGGAGACGGCTGCATAATGGGATTTGAAAGAAAGTTTGCAATATTGCATCTTGGGATTTGTTGTGTTCACAAAATACACATGATCATGAGAAAACACGTGTTGATTATAACTACTTTGTATTGGGAATGCAGCATGTATACCTGACAGACCTGCAGTACTAAGCGATTCCTTAAAGTAAGTTCAAATAGTACACAAACAATTCCCAGTAAGTTTAAAAAAAACATTCAATAGTTACCTGCCATCCATTTAACAGGATATGTTCTATTTTAATTTAACCATTTTATTGTAGACAAAAAACAGAACTGCCAATGAGCAGCATTATCTCTGAGCATGTGACTTCAGAGAACGTGCCAGCAGTCGGTTGATTAACATAATTTACTCGTCATTTTTCCCATGTGAACTTTGAGGTTTTAAAACTCAATAAATTTTATGTTTACCTCCAATCTAATTTACTACGCACCGTACGCAGATGATTTGGGGTCATAGGTAATTTATATTTCTTTTACACCATATATTGTCAGGTAACTTGCAATACCTATTTGGTCGAATATGAGTGAGCCTGGGGCTGTGCCCAGTTCATTAAATGTACTTAACGATTCTTGAATTGTTTGTGGATTTTTACTTTGGCATGCGGAAAGCAAGTTCTGGGAAATTTGTTGAAACTGAAAGTCTCGTTTTTTTGTTAAGGCGGCAGTTCGGTTTCAGTTTTGAAAAAAAAAAAAAAAACGAACCGAAAAACCGATAAACCGCACAGCCCTAGTCAACAGGTCGTATTTATGAAGGGATTTCATTGTAATTTGGTAAGATGACTCCATATAATGTCTAGATGAGAGCATCCTCTTTTGGTCATGATTGGTCAATGATGACGGCCCAAAGCCCAAAAACCTTTAGCACAGTCATATTTATGAAAGGATCTCATTGTAACTTGATAGGATGACTCCAGATAATGTCTAGATGAGAACGTCCCCTTTTGGTTATGATCGTTTAACCGTGATGTCTGCCTGAGCCCAAAATCATTTGGCACAGACTACAGGTCGTTTTTATGAAGGGATTTCATTGTAACTTGGTAGGATGACTCAATATAATGTCTAGATGAGGATGACCCGTTTTGGTTGCGATCTGTCAACCGTGATAGCTAAAACGTTTAGCACAGTCTACAGATTGTATTTATGAAGGGATTTCATTGTAACTTGATAGGATGACTCGTTTTGGAATAATTTCACTGTAACTTGGTAACTTTGTTCACATATACTTTAGCACAGGCTACACACACCATAGTTATATTTTTATACTGTACCAATGACCCAGACTTAGCTGGTGCTAACTCTTAAATAAAAATTCAGGGCCAAACACAAATTTCCCCCCCCTCCCTCAATCCCTAAAATTTGCATAAAAATCCAAAAAATCAATGTACTATATGGTCCTCCATACTTTTGTCCACTGTGCAGTGTCAAGGAAGTACCAAAATTGGCGCAAAATATTCATTCTTTGTTTGGCCCTTCAACCAGTAACATCTCACTATCTGTGCTCATAATCATTATAATGATGCCAGACACAAAATCATGAAGAAAATGGTGGATCCAAGGATGAAATAAGAGGATGAGAGGAAGAAACAGTGGAAGGATGTGTTCAGGACTGTAACTTATAATTTTTATGTAAAATTATTTCATGTTCCCTAATTTTTGGGCATGGGCCTGATGTTTTCATTCTTGCTATGAAATCTCCACTGTTTGTTCAGTGTTTCCTCTCTCCCTTTCTTTGATACATGCCCCCCCCCCCCCCCCCCCCCCACCCCTTGCTAATCTCCCATACTTTTGGTATAATTTTTGGAAATTTTTTTATTGAAATTTCTTGGGAGTGTTAGCATAGTTACAGAATTCTGTTATCACCATCGTTACGTCCTCACCCTGAGGGTGTTTAGACGTTTTGGTCATGCATCTACCATCCTGTGTACTGCAGATTCTTCTGTGGAAGATTCTGTTTTACATCGGATAGTGTTTTAAAATTGGTTACTGATTTCGGGCCATATTTTCAGTGCCTGGAGTCTTGTTCCAGGTTTTTATTGACTTTTGTTTACTTTGACAACGGTTTCTTCTGACATTGATTCCTTGTCTTCTGTAAGGTTCAACTTATTGCCAGATACATTAATATTGTCCGTAAGTGTAACATTAATTTTTAGATATGTTTTAAAATTTTTGTCCACACTTAGGCTTTTTTGGGATCCAGTTGGGCTCATCATTCCCTTTGGGAACTTGGGCTCATGTCAAAATTTTTTCGAAAATTTTTTCTTTTGAATTATTTTTCGAAATTTTTGTAATGGATTATATTATTATTATGTATCTTTGTATTTTCAAGGGTTAGTGCGAGTACTACGGCTGTTTAATATTTTTTAAATATGAAAGAATATTGTTCAAATTGTAAATCGAGGAAGTCTTTCTCTGATTCTCATGCTCATTGCATTTGCTGTAGTCAATGTACTCACACTAATTCTTGCTCATTATGTGCCAATTGGGATGACAAACGTTGGAGACGTGTGTCACGGTATGTTGTTAGTGGTGAGAAGTCCATACCGGTCCTCTTGTCACAGGGTCACTCTAGTTTTTTCAGTCTCTTTTTTCAGAGGAACAAGAATAGGGTGATGTTACCATGATGTCTTCAGGAAGTGTGCTTCCTCCGTCACATTCAAATGAAGAGCTAGCGGCAAAAGTACTCGGAAATTTGACAAGTGCCTAGATCCTTAGTAGGATTGACGACCTTGTAGCCAGCTAGCTCACCCAGTGAAGCTATCACTCGTAGATCGGGTGATGTGATGCCGGGTTCATCTGTTGCGGTCCAGGAGAGGAGAAGGGGTGTTGCGAGCAATATAATCTTGGATCACGCACACCCGGCGACGACGGATCGGAGGATGGAACAGAGGAAGCCAGTCAGTCTGATAGCTAGCTGGTTCAGGTCTACCCAGACCGCGAGCGAGAGAGGCCCCTCTCTCTTACAACAACATCTGGGGCCAGATGTTGTCGTACATAACGTTCATCAGTCGGAGCATACGTCCACTCCTCCTGCTCGGGACACTCTGTCGCATAGACAGCCAGGCACGGCTAGTCTATTGGCTTCCTCTTCCACACGTCACCACACACGACCGCACCTTGGCTACATGATCTCAGATATCCAGCCTGCTTCGTTGACCAAGGAGTCTACGTCGACAGGGTTACTCCATCCAGTAGCCAAGGACACGAGGCCTTACCAGTCAGGACGTTCGCATAAAAGAATTATGCAAGACACACCGTCCCAGGAGCTTCCAGCGGCCAAACAACGTAAGACCGCAGCTCCACAGGCCTCCGTGACGGACTTGCTATCACACATAGCACAGCTTATCGCAGCATCCCAGCAACCTTCGGAAACTCTTTCAGATCAGGAACTGTCTGAGGAAGCTGGGTCGGTACGCTCCCCATCAGTGTCAGAAAGGGACGACCGAGATTCACATTTGGTCCAGTTGGATGGTGAAAGGGAATCTGCAGAGCTGGATTTTTCCCTTTCGGAACAACATAAGGTGGCTGTAGATTTCATCCGGCAACACCTTCCAGAAGTTGTTCCTTCAGACCAAAGAGATGCAGTACCAGATAAGAGACTGATAGTGTCACACAGAATTTTTCGGTCAGGCTAAGGACGTCACGCCTGAATTTCCAGTCCAGCAATGTCTCACAGACGTTTGAATTGCTGAATGACGCTATTTTTAGGCTAGCCTCTAAGACTGGCAGATCCAGTTTCCTATCGTCTCGAGTTCTACATCTGCCATTCATCAACAGTAGAAATAAATTTGAAATGGCAGGACAGAGCATTCCGAGAGTTCCTCTGCATTTAGACGACCAGGCAGAAGATTTGGAGTTGTCATTGCCGGCGTCTATGTCGATTCTCTCCAGTACGTTGGAGACGACAATCTCGTCTAACAGAGCCAGTTTAGATGCCTTATCTTTTGCAGATCACCTTACCAGAGCGTTATCACAACGTCTCGATGGTAAAGAATTCCAGGATATTCAAACTTCCTTGACAGTTCTTTCGAGGGCAATCGCATATTCCACGTATAACTCTGCCCTTCCAGTGGCAAATTTGGAGTTAGTCAGACATGATGCTGCCCTGGCTTCATCCATGAGGGTGGATTCTAAGGTAAAAAATGCTCTTCGAGTCGCTCCGGTTTCAGGAGAGCTTCTCTTCGATGGTAAACTTTCACTAATCTATGATCAGATTACCAAGAAAGCTTCAGACTCTCTGCTCTTTAAGTCCGTTTCGAAAAAAACAGACTCAGCAGAGAGGAGTAAGTCAGGGACTTCTGGGGCGAGTACGTCCAAGGGAAGTTCCGATAGAGGATCTAAGAAAGCCTCTACGTCTTACTCCAGAGACCATCAGAGTAGCAACTCAGGTAGGGGACATAATGCTGGCCGAGACAACCAGTCAGATACCCCTAGGTCGACTGGTCGAGGTGCGGGTCGGGGAGGACGTATTTTCTCCTCCCGCAAGCCTCGCATGTCCAGGAGATGAAGGTCAAAACCTCTGATATTGCACTCCAGTGGGCGGAAGGCTGTCGAGATTCTTAACCAATTGGTTGTCAATTACGGATGACCGATGGGTTCAGGAGATTATTTCGGAAGGTCTAAAACTGTCCTTCAGAGAAAAACCTCTTTTTACACGAAGTCCACGATGGTCTCAGCTTCTGTCAAACCTTCAGAAGAGAGATTCGCTTCTATCAGAGGTGCAATCTCTTCTGGAGAAGAATGCCATAGAGGTCGTAGAAGACCAGGAATCTCCCGGTTTCTACAGTCACCTGTTCCTGGTACCAAAAGCAGACAGCTCGTTCCGTCCACTTATAGATCTAAGCTGGATAAACAAGCTGATCATGGCTCCGAAATTTTATATGGAGACCATCCGATCGGTGAGAGCGAGCATTCGAGTGAACGATTATGCTGTGAGCATAGATCTCAAGGATGCGTACTTTCACGTCATGGTACATCCGGCATTCAGAAAGTACCTTCGCTTCGCTGTCCTAGGAGCTATTTATCAGTTCCGAGCAATGTGCTTCGGACTGAATCTAGCACCCTGGGCTTTCACTCGAATAACGAACTTGGTAATGACTCATTTCCGAGCTCTTCGTCTGCAGTAACGTCAGCCTACTTGAACGGCATTCTTCAGAGGTACGGCGACAGATTAACGCTTCAGAACGATGTTCAGAGTCGGCTTCAACTGCTCCGACATCTTGGTTTCATAGTAAAGGAAAAGAAGTTGGATCTAGTTCCGTCCAAGTCGTTCATTCATTTGGGGATGAGCTTCGAGATGCACAACAATCTGGTTCATCTGCTGTTACCCAGAGCGAAATTAGTCAGTTGTTATGCTCGCTTTTGTCTACACTCAGATGTAGTAACAGCGAGAGAATTCATGTGACTGATGGGTTTGTGCGGAGCTGCCGCAGCCCTTATTCCGATGGGGCACCTATGCACTTGTCCACTCCAGATATTTTTGACTCAGAATTGGAGTGTGAAGATTCATTCGCTCGAAACGAACATCATCTTGTCGAACTAAGTAAAACAAGAGATTCAGACTTGGGCAGATATTCAGTGGTTAACTCAGGGAGTTCTACTGCAACTGCCGGATCCGATTTTTACGATTATGACGGATGTGAGTCAAACAGGTTGGGGCGCGACTTTGAGCCCAACATTTACCAGGCACTGGTTGCAAGAATGAAGATTTGGCACCAATTTCGGTACTTCCTTGACACTTCGCATGCGCAGTGGACAAAAGTATGAAGGACCATATAGGACATTGATTTTTTGGATTTTGATGCAAATTTGGGGGATTGGGGGGCAAAATTTGTGTTTGGCCCTGAATTTTTAAGAGTTAGCGTCTGGGTCATTGGTAAGTATAAAAAATATATAAATTACTCTAAATTTTTTCATTTTCGGATCATCACTAAATTTCATGTGCAGGTTCGAGGTCATGTCTAGATAAGAACCTGCCAGTTTGGTCACGATTGGTCAACCGTGATGACTGCACAGGTTCAAAATCCAAAAACCTTTAGCGCTGTCTACAGGTTGTATTTATAAGGGGATTTCATAGTAACTTGGTAGGATGACTCGGTGTAATGTCTGGATAAGAACATCCTATTGGGTTGGGTTTGGTCAACCGTTACGGCTGCAGGGGCACATCACCTCGATTCTGTTAGCACCGTCTACAGGGTACATTTATGAAGGGATTTCATGAAAGTCTACGAGTCATATTTATGAAGTGATTTCATTGTAACTTGTAGGATGCCTAGTTTGGAATGATTTTACTGTAACTTTGTAACTTTGGTTGACATACGTCAACTGTGCGGGCCACATCAACCCAGGCCTCCATTCTTTAATACAGTCTCTACCTCAAATTATTCTGGTTGAAAACATTGCATGTAGGGTACAGAACTTAACATATTCTCAATTATCACAATTGTTATCTTATTTCATAATCCTTTAATAAACATTAAACATTATCCTTTTCATCAAACACTACACACAGTCAAATTAGGCTACAATGTCATTGACACTTTCATTATTGTATAATGTGGCATTTAGACACAAAGGTTTATTTACTGCAGAACTCATAATGCAGTTGCATGTTACTTGGCACCTGATTTTGTCATCTTAATTATTCTTGTGTATGAAATGTTAACTGGTTCGATGCTGCATTAACCATTGGAAAACCTGATGTACAAATACTGAAGGTATTCATTTTTCTCCATAATGCAAATAGGAAAATAACCTCTTCAATCTTGTTTGACAGAGCTCATTGAGCTCTGTCAAACGAGTGAATTGGTTAAATTTGTGGAAAATTTTCTACTTCAAATTTTTATATTTTAACATCAGTGCAAAGAGGCTTAATCTAAATTAATCACCTAAAATCTATGTATACCTTTAGCCCTTTAACTAACAAGAGATGACATATACCAACAAACTTCTTGAATAATTACAAAGTTCAAATTTCCACCTTTGCCTTTCAAAACATAGTTTATGATCCCTCATTGGAAGAAGCAATGATTCTGATCTAATTGTATGATCTGAAATCATATTTTTCTACCAGCTTTTAGGTCACACCAAGCAAATACATTTTGGAATAAAGCCTTACAAATATGCATTCTTGATACTCTTTGCATGCTGCTGGTAAATATAGTTTTATATTCTTGTAACCAGTATAGAGGTAATCCTGCCTCTAATTAACAAACTTTATCCTACAACAAGAATGTATTTCCCCCAATACAAGTGAAAACGTCTTAGACAAAATACAAATATGTTTTGAACATTTTTTACCTGCACTCATTGAAAACTGTTTACACAAGTTGAGGTCACCATTTTGATGACAGTAATTAAATAATAAATAAATCACCAACTCAGTGAAATAAATTAGACTAGATCATATTTTTATACTGTACCAATGACCCAGACTTAGCTGGTGCTGACTCTAAAATATCTAGGGCCAAACGCAAATTTTACCCCCCAATCCCCAAAATTTGCATCTAAAACTGAAAATTACATGTCCTATATGGTCCTAGATACTTTTACTCCAATGCACATGCGCAGTGTCAAGGAGGTCTCGAAATTGGCGCAATTATTATTCTTTGTTTAAGAATACAGTTACACTTCACTGTTATTTGTGCTTATAAATCTCAGTTTCAAGGATGCCAGACACATAATTATGAGAGAAATGGTGGATATAAGGAGGAAATAGAAGGTGGAGAGGAAAAAACAGTGGAAACAAATGTTCAGGGCTGTAACTTATAATTATTTTACGAAATTATTCATGTTATCTATTTTCGAGGCATGACCTTGTTGTGGTCATTCTTGCTATGAATGTTCCATTGTTTAATCAGTGTTTCCTCTCTCCCTTTCCTTTATTCCCCCCTAGCTATTCTCCCATGCTTTTGGCTTATTTTTTGTAATGTTTATTACTAAAATTTCTTGGTAGTTTTGGCTTGGAAACAGAATTATTTTCTGTTGTTTTCCCCATGTTTACGTCCTCACCCTTGGGTAGTTAGGCATTTTGGTCTGCATCTACCATCTGATGTTCTGCAGTTTCTTCTCTGGAAGTCTCTGTTTTGCATCAGATAGTGTTTAAATTGGTAACTGATTTCGGGCCATGTTTATCAGTGCCTGGAGTCATGTTTCCAGTTTGTTTACACTTTTTGTTTATGTTGACAACGGTTACTTCTTATAGTGATTACTTATCCTCTGCTTAGTTCAGTTCATAGCAAGATACATTAATATTGTCCATAAGTGTTACATGATTTTAAAATTTTTGTCCACACTTAGGCTTTTTTAGGATCCATTTGGGCTCATTGTTCCCATTGGGAACTTGGGCTCTTCTGAAAATTTTTTCAAAATTTTTTTTTTTTTTTTAAATTATTTTCTTTTGAAATGTTATAATGGATTATAATATGTTATGTATATTTATTTCAAGGGTTAGTGCGAGGGTTAGTGCGAGTAATATGACTGTGTATATTTTTTCAGGTTGAAAAAATATTCTTCAATTGTAATGCGAGGATATCTTTCTCTAATTCACAGGTTCATTGTGTTTCTTATGTGTTTCTTATAGGATATCTTCCTGTAATTCACAGGTTCATTGTGTTTCTTATGTGTTTCTTATAGTCAATGTAGTCGCACTAATTCTTGCTCTGTGTGTATTGATTGATATGACAACGTTGGAGACGTGTGTCACGGTATTTTGTTAGCGGTGAGGGGTCCATTGCAGTCCTCTCTCCCTAGGGTAACTCTATACTATCAGTTTCTTTTTCAGAATTCAGAGTGATGTTTCCGTGATGTCTTCAACAAGTGTGTCTCCGTCGTTGCAATATTGGGGCTAGCAGGAAGTGCTCAAGGTATTACGACAATTGCCGGAAGTTTGCTAGTTCGATCGAAGGCATTAATCGCCCGCTAGTCCGCCCGGTGTCCCGACCATTCACCAGGGAAGAATGGCTCAGCACCCGGGTTCGTCCGTCGAGGACCAGATTGGGTGATGCAAGCACTATAAAACATCAGATGTGCACACACAGCAACGACGGATCTGAGGATAGTATGGAGGAAGCCTGTCAGTTTGGTAGCTAGCTCGTCCAGGTCCACCCAGACCGCGAGTGAGAGAGGCCCCCTCTCTCTTGCATCAACATCTGCGCCGCGATGTTGTTGTATGTTTGTTCGCTTAGTCACAGCTTACGTCCATTCCTCCTGCTGCTCGGGACGCTCCGTCGCATGACAGTCTGACGCGGCTGTTATATTGGCTTCCTCATCCTCATCAACACACACGACCGCACCTTGGATATGTGACCACAGATTTCCAGGGAATGTTCGCATATGATATAAATGCAGGATTGAACGTCTCTGGTGCTCCTGCTTCGCTGAACAAGGAATACACGTCGACCAGGTCACTCCATCTGCTAGCCAGAGATACGAGACCTTTCCAGTTGGGACATTCGCATATTATATAAATGCAGGAATGAACGTCCCGGGAGCTTACAGCGGATTATTCACGTAGGACCGCGGCTCCACAGGTCTCATAGAGTAACATGAACAAGGTGTTGTTACCGTGATGTCTTCGTAAAGTGTGCTTCAGTCGTCACAGTCAAATGAAGGGCTAGTGGCAAAAGTGCTCATGCAGATAGGTCAATTACCCGGGAGTTTGCTAGTTCGATTGAAGGGTTTGACGTCCGCTAGCTTGCCCGGTGTCGCGGCCATTCACCGAATGGCTCAGCACCCAGGTTCATCCGTTGTGGTCCAGGAAGGAAATTTGGGTGATGCAAGCACTATAAAATACAATGTGCACACCCAGTGACGACGGATACGAGGATGGTACGGAGGAAGCCTATTAGTCCGGTTCCTAGCTCGTCCAGGTCCATCCGGGCTGCGAGTGAGAGAGGTCCCTCTCTCGTACTACAACATCTGGGCACAGATGTTGTGGTACAAAACGTTCCATCAAAAGTCCAGTCTCTTCTGGAATGATCGCGATAGAGATCGTAGAAATCCAGGATTTTCCAAGTTTCTACAACCATCCTTTTCAGGTTCCAAAACCAGATGGCTCGTTTCATCCACTCATAATTCTGTGCTGGATAATCAAGCTGATCGTGGCTCCAAGTTTATATATGGAGTCCATCCAATCGGTCAGAGCGAGTATTCGGGTGTACGACTATGCTACAAGCATAGATCTCAAGATGCGTACTTTCACGTCATGGTACATCAGGCGTTCAGAAAGTATCTTCGCTTCTTCATCATAGGAGTCGTGTATCTGTTCCGAGCAATGTGCTTCAGTCTGAATCTAGCCCCCCTGGGCTTTCACTCGAATAACAAACTTGGTAATGACTCATTTCCGAGCTCATTCGTCTGCGATAACGTCGGCCTACCTGGACGACATTCTTTAGAGGTAAGGCAATGAGTTAACGCTTCAGAACGATGCGCAGAATCTGCTTCTATTGCTCCGACATCTTGGTTTCATAAGTAAATGAGGAGAAGTCGGATCTGGTATCATCCAAGTCATTCACCCACCGGGGGATGAGCTTCGAAACGCACAACATTCTCGTTCGTCTGCCGTTACCCAGAGCGAAATTAATCAGTTGTTATGCTCACTATTGTCTTCGCTCAGACAAGGTCTCAGCGAGAGATCTCATGAGACTGATACGTTTGTGCGGAGCTGCTGCGATTTTATTCCGATGGGGTGGTTACGCACTTGTTCACTCCAATTTCTTCAGATCCAGAATTGGAGGGTGAAGATTTTTTCGCTCGATACGGACATCTTCTTGTCAATCAAGTGAATAAGAGATTCAGACTTCTTGGGCAGGTTTTCAGTGGTTAACTCAGAGAGTTCTACTGCAATTTCCGGATCTGAGTTTTACAGTCTTGATGGATGCCAGTCAAACAGGTTGGGTCGTATCATTGAGCCCAACGGATTTGAAGGGCCAGGATCTTTGGGGTCCGTATTTCCTAATTAAGCACATTAACATCAAGAATGATGTCATTTTGGCTTGGGCTAAGTTATTGGATGAACGTTATTCAGAATGCCCATGTGCTAATTCTGTCCGACAATTCGACAGTATTAGCGTATTTTCGGAACTAGGGAGACAATTATTCCATTCTGTTATTCATGTTAACAGAAGGAATCTTTCTGTTTGTACTAGAACATCAAGTTCTCCTATCAGTCCGTCATATTCCGGGTCGTCTGAATGTATTAGCAGACTCCCTTCATGGATGGGCCGCTTGTTGACGCCAGAATGGACTTTCAACAAACGAGTATTCAATCAGATTTGCTACCAAGGAGAGCGGCATATGATCGACTTTTTCGTGACACATCTCAACAATCAGTTGCAGAAGTATGTGTCACAATGTTTGGATCTTCGAGCGTTCGCAGTAGACGCTCTATCGATCTCGTGAGACGGAATAATAGGATATGCGTATCTTCCAGCGCCGTTGATTCAGCAGATATTGCTCAAGTTATATATCTCAATGCAAAATTCTGTTGGTAGCATTTCTACCTCCACAAAGACCATGGATTAATCTACTCAGGCGTCTGTTGTGGGACATGCCGTGGAAGCTTCCTCTACATTTCAGTCCATTCTATGGTCAGATGGATTCAATTTACTATCAGTACTGCTTATGATAATATCTTCAATCAGCAGTCAGTGTAAGAGTTTTTTCTACAGCATGGGCTTACGCTCATAATGTTGCTTGAATTTGTATCTGAGAAATATTGAGTCCTTTTCTGCAGATCTGCATTGTTTAGGTCCGTTATTTTTCACTCAGAATGTCGTCCACTAAACAGTGGCAACTATATATATGTAGGCTTTCGGTTCCGGCAGTGACTCTGTCCTGCTGCCCTCTTCGCTCTGGAGTATTTGATCCTGGGCAAGGGGAAGGGGGTGGGGGGGGGGGGGGGGTTCCCTTAGGTCACCTGCTTTATAGTGTAAAGCAAGGGAATACCTCCCTTGGAGTCAGTAATTCTGAGTCGGTACCGGAATGGTTTTAAAGTAAAGCTAATGTTTACTCATCTATGTAATATTTTTTAAGTGTTGCTCGGTGTGAGACATTTGTATGTATCACGTATTAATCGGGCGTTAATATACAATTCTCAGACACTTTTATATGAGTATATAGAGTCTCATTTTGCGGGACTTCCTTATTTATTGGCTTTCCTTTAAAAAATATTAGTATAAAGGGTTATACTGAATGTTAATAGAGATCATTGATGTTATTGCGCTCAATTACAGAATGGTGTTGTGTCTTTCTTTTTGATACAAATAAGAAAGATACATGTAAAGCCTATCTCTCATTTTCTCCTTCAGGGGATAGTTCTGTTATATGTAATTGAGTCTATTGGATTTTCCTTTATGTCCTAGGCCCTCCAACCTTTTTACTATTCAGCTAAGTCTGGGCCATTGGTATAGTATAAAAATGTTACATAAATGAGTACATAACACTTACCAGGCACTGGTTGTAAGAATGATAATTGCGCCAATTTCGAGACCTCCTTGACACTGCGCATGTGCAGTGGATTAAACATATGGAGGACCATATAGGACATGTAATTTTCGGTTTTAGATGCAAATTTTGGGGATTGGGGGTAAAATTTGCGTTTGGCCCTAGATATTTTAGAGTCAGCACCAGCTAAGTCTGGGTCATTGGTAAGTATAAAAAATATATAAATTACTATAAATTTTTTAACTTTTTGCCATGATGATATTTTTTATTTAAACCCAAACTGCATTAAACCTGAAAAATAAAACAAAGAACACACATCTGAAAGACTACAACTATAAACTTTGGCTTTTATACTGCAAGTGGAACACTAAATGCAGAATACCATGACATCATGATCTTCCTATATGAAAAATCAAATCATTGATACCGAATGATTGTCAAAATATGTAAACAAGTCAGTAAAGGGGGAAATATATCAACATACCCTAAGTTATGTTATCCCAAATAGCTACATGGAAAGACCAGCTTCCCAGAATTTTTAAAATGAAACAAAGTCATTGAGCTTGGCCTGTTCAAAAACCTTTCCATTGGCATAAAAATGCCACAGGTAGTTTATTGTTCAGAGATACTTGTGCGTCGGACCAGCTTTTAAAACCATCAATAGTCAAATAGTAAAAGTGGGGCCCTGAGATTGTGAATTTTAGCTCGAATCGAATCTTAAGTTGAATCACCTTCAAGGTATCAAATACAGTCAAATCTTGATACTGGTAAAACAAGCACGTTCTGAACTGTTAGTGTTATTAATGGAATGAATCACACTGGATTACCAAGTCAGCTTTGTTCATAAAGAAATGCTGGTTGTGAGTAATGTATTACACCAATCACACAGTTTGATGTTGAGAATCTCGCTCATCAATATCCATTTAACGACTTGTGTTTTAAATGTTCATTTGGCACAAATTTATCAATCCCTTCCTGGCTAGAGACTCAAAGGGTTATCATTGGCAACAATAAATCTCAGCACTGCATCATCATACTGTCAATGCATCTCTGGTCTAAGATGTGGCACCTTACAGAGGCCAAAATCGGTTATAACACCTTGTCACTGAAATTACTGAATCGGTAAAGTCTGTCTTAATTTTCCACTTAACATCATATTTGTTTACCTTTTCTTTAACCTTGCCATGAATTCTTTATGCTTTCTTTGCAAATGAGGCCGTACATGACGTAGCTGTTCTTTGTACTGCCAAGACTGACATGCAAGATTTACGGATATACTTCTCCTGGTTCAAATCAAAATATTTATTTATTTCTGCCATTTTTAACTCATGCAATGTTTACAGTTCAGTTAACATCCTAAGCTCGTGCATTATCACACACTAACTTGCCACTAAGCTATTCTGGAGCTACGTAAGCCAAGTTTTTGTGTCATTCAAATTGAATTTAGTTTATTATGACTTTGGATATTCTGTGTTCGAATTTTGTTGCATGGAAATAACTTGATTTTGATTTTCCTTTTAAGGCCCCTTCCCCCTCTTCCCCCCCCCCCCCCCCCCCCCCCACAACATGTTCAAAAATCTTGAATCCATATAAAAGGTTTTCAGTCAAGCCAAATCTTGGCAGTGGTTTCGAATGGAGTCAAATCTCAAATGGTTCGAAGGGCCCTAGGTAAAGACCATCACAAACAGCCAGTGCTTTTACCACAGCATTGCTGATTACAAGGTAGAGAAGATCTGTCACAAATATTTGATTGTTTGGTGATATGTAAGTAAGAACAGCCTCTGATATTAGCCATGACAATTGGCAATGCCATAGTAAAAACCATGACAGATTGCTATTACTTTTACGACAGTATTGCTGATTAATGCATACATAAAAACAGTTTGGCAAATTCATGTCACTGTCCAAATTTAAGAACAACATGTTCTACTTTAACCTTGAAGGCCTAATTCCTACTTTGATCATTTTTTACTGCAGGTGCTCCATGAGGCGGTCTTTAGATACACTTGCAAGTTACATTATGAACCTTGTTAGTTGTTTCTAGGGAAGTCTTGGCTGCCTGTATGGGCAGCCAAGACTTTCCCAGATACAACTGTAAAATGTAGCAAAAATGCATAAATATCTCCTAACCTTTAAGGGTTAATAGTGTAAAAAACATGATTTCATGTGACTTGTCTGTTACAAAGCTTACTATATACAGTACACAAGTAGTAGCCTCTGTATAAATGTTCTCAGTTGTATTCAATGGTAGTATTTTGTATTTTTTGTGTGTTTTGTTTCCTCTAAAACAAATTCCCAGCCTGCATTGGCCTGTATGATTTAGATTTTCCTCATGACATAGGCTGCCCCAGACCCTTTCCCAAAGAGGGCAGAAGAATCTCGTCATGGCTGGTCTCAGATACATTCATCTTTCTGACATACACATACAAGAATAATGATCTAAAATAATTAATCAGTAGAAAAACATATGGTATCCGATCCCTTCTTGCAATTTAGTTTCGTGCTGTGGCCAACATCAGCCATCATTTACAATATTTATTAGGGCACATTATAAGTTATTGTGATGAATTGGTGGTAACATAGTCTGAGGTTTGCGGGTCAGGACTTTTGTTCAAACGATACTCAAAGCATCAAGGTTGAACATACGCTCCGAGTCGCAAACCTCAGACCACATTACTGTCAATTTATCACAATAACATATATGTCCCATTACGACCCTACCAATAGCCCCAAACCTACATCATGAGAGGCTTATTTACTAAACTTGTGATCATTAAAAGTTGCCTTGTTCAAGGCAACTTTTAACAATCTCAGGTTTAGTAAATAAACCTCTTATGTACCCCACGACAGCACTGGGTAAATCATCAATAAAACAGATAAACTCATTCCATCTCGGTTCAAATCTTAAATCGGTTTGTAATTTAAACAACACTTCTTCTGAAACACCATCTACTGCACGTGTGAAAAATCCAGAAAAATGAAACGGCTTGCTAGTCGCTCCGTTGATGAGGCAATTACGAAACGGGCGAATATTTCGCGTGGTGACGTCAGACGGTAACATTTGCTATTGGAGCCGTAAACATAAAAGAAACTATGCCAGCTCTTATCCAATCAGTGGGCGAGGATTTTACTCTTATTGGAACATAATATGATTTGTTTATAGCACTGAGGTTAAGTGAAAACTTTCGACAGAATTTTACCATTGAATAACATTTGGCATTTTGATTTATAATAATCTTGCTTTCAGATCAGAGAGGTGTCTTCAAAGCTACAGACAGGAACAGGAACACTATTGGAGCCAGAGAGGTTAGAGATACAAGACATACTCGTACTGACTTACCCTTAGATCAAGTAGAGGCTGAGGAAGTTCAGGTAGTTAGATATGCTTAGCTAACAAAATAATACTTTCCCCTTGCAGCTTACTTTAATGAATGAAATGTACTTGGTCATCCAGTTACCCTTGGTCTTACCTATAATTTCATCAATTTTATTTTAGTGTCTTTAAAAATCTGATCAGCCTGGAATACAACAGTTCTTATTCCACAAATTTATAGTTTTTTACCACATGCTGATATCTGACACATTGTTGGAAAAGACTCGGAAAGTTTATTACGTGAAAGGTTAATAGGAAAGACATGGAATGTATTGGTTCCTAGGTAGCCCCAAAACGTCAATCTGTTGGGTACATTTAGTTCATTTGTTAGGCGAAATGTAAACTTATTTTATTTAATACAACAGAAATGTCAAAGAATTTTAGTTTATCAGAAAAAATGTTTTTTGATCTCTTGTCTAGTTTTAAAGCATTTTTCATCTTCATTTGTTTTTACTTATTATTAACATGCATTTTTAAACATTTGTAACATAAGCTAGACTGTTTCTGTTTTAATATCCTACCTTAAGAAATCAGTGTTTGTCATATAACAAATGGTCAGTAGAAAATTTGGTAATATAGAAAACCAGCTGCTTTAATTAATTCATTCAGTAGATCATGTGATGGCTTGTATCCCATCTGGTCGCAAATTAACATCAGTAGGAAAAAATGATTCAGCAGACATATTAACCTTAGAAAAAAAATTTCAGGTAATATGAGGGTGATTTTCAGGGAAATTGTTTGTATTTCAGGGAAAAGTAAGTTTGCAAACAATACCTCCCTCTTTTCTTGAAGCCTCTGTCCCTCCCCTCCCCTGCTGCTGCTCCTCCACCAACATTGAATATAATTGACTTGTATGTATATTTTTTGTTTCATTCATTATGATTGGAGTTTTGGAAGCCTATTATTGGACACTGAACATCTCAGAATGGAATGATATCAAGTCATTTGCAGAATTCTTCAAAAAGTAAACAGGAATTTTTTTTTATTTCAAGTCTCACTAAAACATGACTTCATAGTGAGACTGACAGATAGAGAGGAATTCCTCTAATTATGTTTTGACTTAACAGCTCAAACACATGGTGGATACATGAAAATAAATTTTGAGAGTAATGAGTTTTATGAACCACATAGGGGTAATGGACTATTGTATTTTCAGTCTATTTTTCTTCAAATCTAGTCATGGCAGCTTGTAAAGAAGCCATGACTAGATTTGATGAAAAGTTCATCTAAATTTAACTAAAGCAATCATTTATCAAAAAGTTCATTCAATTTACAGGAGGAAATTTGGTTAATTATTCCTAAATTATACTCATTTCAGTGTGGCTGGAGATTTTGTCTCTTGGGCAAGAATATCAGCTAGCAGCATATAAGGAGTTAAATAAAGTCCTTGCGGGGAAATTCAGGAATGCATCCCCAACATGCAAATAGATTTCTTATCAACCTACTCACAAATGTTTACTACAGGCTTGCACTACAGTGGAAGTCCCTAACTCGGACAAAATACTCTCTATTTTTGTCTTTCCCAAGCAATTTGGGAAAGAAAAGTGGTGCAAAAGCACCAAGAAAAAATAAGCCAAAACTGGGTCGAGTGCAACCAGCGCAGACCCAGTACGGGACACTCTCTCCCAAGTACAACTCCACGACTTCCATTGCCAGTGTGCATATACCGTCTGTAAAGACTCATTCTTTTTATCATCCGCTTCGTGTCGAGATGTTTCTGCACGCTTATCAGTGTTTATCCAGCTCGTTGTTTGATGATTCCTGATTCATAGTGCATCAGTGTATCCTTTGTATTCTCAGGAACAGTTTTCTTTAATAATATATATCCATAATGTATTTTAATTGTTCTCTCTCGAGTCGCGTGCGAATTTCGTGTGCCATGCGGTTCGGACTTATTATATATTATTATGCTTATTTTGCAAAATTTTCTAATTGTGTTAGAGTTAGGTGTCAGCGGGGTACCACTCCTACAGTTTTTCTTCTCTCTTTTGAGAGTAGTCATCCTGTTATGTGGTTCCCGGTCGACCGTCTGGGGTCTTTGTTTCTGTCACCTTTCTCTCTTCTTTGGGGGTGTTCTTCTGTTTTCTGATTTCACCTTCTTTGCTCCTCTCACCTCTATCATGCCCAGGTCAATTCCTTGTGGGCAATGTCTGCTGCCAAAGCGTGTGGACGATTTACATTCTTCTTGTTCCTCCTGTAATGGGTGTTCGGCCGAGCGGCCATGTGGTGTCTGTGGATCATGGTCATCCACTTTCTGGGCATCAGTTAACCGTGTCATTCGTTCTCGTGGCCATGCCTCCCGCTCCCGCAGGAAAGGAGAATGTGGTCGTTCGGGGGCTCCCGAGCCGACCTTGTCTGGTGAGAGTTATTCCTCCTCCGTGGGGGATGTGCAGTCTTTTCCTGTGGTGGATACTGCGGGAGCCGTTGAGTGTTCTGGTGAAGAGGTGCCTGGTTCTGGGACTACGGTCCCCCTCCAGTCGACATCTGAGGCTGTCACTAGGGTTGTGACTCCTCCTTCAGAGCCGAGCAGGTGTGCTCTCTCCTCTATTCCACCAGCCTCAACGACTCCCGACGTATCTACTACTACTGCTGGTCCGTCTGCTTCGTCGTCAGTTTCAGCCGGCCTCGGCTTTTCGCTGCAGGGGACTGCAGGAATGTCTGGTACTGTAGACGTGGGATATCGGCCTCAGCCTTCCCTGACTTCAACTCGGCGAAGTTGGAAGGGGTTGCCGGCCGAACCCATCTCTGTGGTCTCTACGCCGTCGAGCTCCACAATTGTGTCTTTGGATTCGGATGTTCTTAGTGGAGACACTATGAACTCTGTGGCGTTTCCGTCCACTCATTCTGGCCACACGGCCAGTTTTGGGGGACCAACGCCTTTTGTGCAGCCTGGACCCGCAGAGGTCCACGGTGACTCTCATGAGTTCTCTCTATATTGATCCTCGGGGTGCCTCGTACCCCTATACACGTCTGCCTTCAGATGTTTCGGCTGCTGCCCGTCGTCCCGTGCCGGGTGTTTTGGACGATCGTGACCCTTCGCTGGTTAAGAGGGTCAGAGGTGAAGCCACTTTGCCGGTACGCTGCCCTGTCGAACCAGCCAGTACAGGCAGTGAGCTTAGGGAGGCCCTCTCCTTACTCACTCAGGTTCTATCAGAGCCTTCCTGTTGCTTCCAGCGAGGCAACGAGTGGTTTCCAAGCGCCTCCTATGGCACCGCCTCCCGGGATTGGAAACAGGCCGGTTTCTGATTCCCCTGGTGTCCCGACACCATGGGAGGCGTCGGCTGGTTTGCCCACGATGGGCTATGTGTCTTCCGACTCTGGGGAGGAGTCCGACATGCTTGATGTCGAGGGCCAGCAGTCTTCGGACTTGGGGGCAGCTCTTGACTTTGTGTTTGGGTTTCTGCCTGATCTCAAACCTACTAACCAGCCAACAGTGTCAGCCAGGCCGTGATCATCGGTCGTGCGCCTACAGCCTATGGAGCAACCTGCTTCTAGGCGCCTTCGACCATGCCAGTTGGTACAGGTGGTTGAAGCTTCTTCAGCATTGGACTCCAAGCTGAATTCCAAGGCTCTGAAGACTTCGTTCTTCACCAGGGTTGACACCTTTTTGCCGCCTGTGCGTTATCGTTCCTACGATTCCGCCAATCCGTCGGTCTGCCAGACTTTGACGGTTCTGGATCAGGACTCCACTTTCCTCGGGCTTTCCAAGCCCAAGTCTGCCATCATTCCAATGACAACTCTGGAGTCCACGTTGGGCTTATCTAGAGAGATGCTTAGCATGCTTTCTCTCTCAGATCACGTCGTCTCAGCTTTGGCTGCTTATCTGCCTCCAGCTAAGTTTGATGAGGTACAGGCTCCTTTGCGTGTGCTGTCCAAGGTGCTTATGCATCTTACTCACACGCATGCCTGTAACACTGCTAAGCTGGAATTAGTTCGAAGGGATGCTGTGCTGGACACAGGACGATCCCTTCCCGAGGAGCAGCATGCTGCTCTTCGATCTGCTTCTTTGGCAGGTCCGCAACTTTTCCATGGTTCTGTGTCGACGGTCCGGAGGACGTCCTACATCATTCCAAAGATCAGCTGCTGTTTCGTCAGCTTGATCAGCCTTCTAGGGGAGGCAAGGGCCGTTCCAAGCCTAACAAGTACCCTTCTACTTCCTCTGCAAAGCAAAAGGCTGGTCCTTCTGCCGCCGCGTCTACTTCTTACTAAAGGGGTAAGGGTAAAGGTCGGCAGAATCGAGGGAAGTCTCATGATTCTTCATTTAGTAGAGGAGGTGGTTTCTCCTCTCGCGGGCCTCGTCGGGGCTCGAAATGAAGGTCCTCACCTCGACTCGTCCCAGGTTGGAGGAAGGATAGCAGAGTTCGCAGACCATTGGGCCACCATCACATCCGATCCGTGGGTGTTAGATGTTGTTTGGTCCGGGCTGCGAATATCCTTCTGACGGCACCCCACTCTGTCAAGGGTGCCTCTTCCAACCACAGTTCCTTCAGACGTTTTACGTCAGGAACTTTTGTCCATGGAGATTCGCAATCTCCTGGCAAAGGGGGCGATCGAAGTCGTCAAGAACATTCAGTCAGTGGGGTTCTATTCCCGCCTGTTCTTGGTGCCGAAGAAGGACGGCCGACTCCGACCAGTTATCGATCTGAGTATCCTGAACCAGTCTATCATTGCTCCCAAGTTCAGCATGGAGACTTTCAGGTCGGTCCGCCAATCAATTCACCAGGGAGATTTCGCTGCCAGCATCGACCTGCGAGATGCTTAATTCTACGTTCCGATGCATCGGGCGTCACGGAAGTATCTCAGGTTCGCTTTTCTGGGGCGAGTTTACCAGTTCAAGGCCATGCCTTTCGGCCTCAACCTGGCTCCTTGGGCCTTCACCAGACTGATGTCGCATGTGATAGTGTTCCATCGCACACAGTCCAGGGTGACTACTTCGGCATACGATATCCTCCAGAGGCATTCTTATGCTGCCTTACTGGAGTCGGATGTCGCCACTCTGTTGATCTTGCACACGTCGCTAGGATTCAGAGTCAACAAGGAGAAGTCGGACCTGGTCCCTTCTCAGTTGTTTTGTCATCTGGGGATGGCTTTCCAAACCCAATTCAATTTGGTAGCGGTTCCCCAGGCCAAGGCTGTGATTCTCTCAGCTTTTGTTCTGAATCTGTCCCAGTCCACGTCCGCGACCGCTCCGAGTTTTCTCCGGCAGATCGGTCTCTGCGGTTCGGTGACGGATCTCATTCCTCTAGGTCGGCTGCATGTCAGACCTCTCCAACACTTTCTGCTCAGTCGTTGGAGGCCGAATATAGATTCTCTGGATCAGGTGCTTCCGTTTCCGTAATCTCTTTATCCTCACCTTCTTCCCTGGACAGATGTTCAGTGGATTTTGCAGGGTGTTCCATTGGACTTACCCATGTCTGATCCCCTTCTGATGGCAGATGCCAGCGATCTCGGATGGGGTGCGACGTTGGATCCTCTCGGTCTTTCCCTACACGGGATGTGGGACCAGGATCAAGCAGCTCTACACATCAACCAGAAGGAGCTTCTTGCTCTTCTGAGTTTCAGGCAGTGGATCCCTCACCTGTCGAATCGCCAGGTCCTTCTGCTGTCCGACAATTCGACAGTGGTTGCTTACATTCGGAACCAGGGCGGCACGCACTCGGTTCCGATGTACGAATTAGCTCGGGATCTTCTACTGCTCGCTTAGGATGTTCACGCCAGAGTGGTTGTTCGTCACCGGTTGTCTGAACGTCCTAGCCGACTCCCTGTCCCGACAGGGCAGGGTTATTTCTACCGAGTGGATGCTCCACAGGGCAGTGTTCCAGTCACTTTGCGATCTCTGGGGACGTCCCTACATCGACCTCTTTGTGACTCGTTGGAACCATCAGGTGGACACTTTCGTGTCCCCGTGACCAGATCCTCTGGCTTTTGCCGTGGACGCTCTGTCACTCGATTGGAACGGTCTAGTCGGCTACACCTTCCCGCCGGTTCTGATTCTGCCTCAGATTCTAGCCAAAATTCAAACCTGCAGTTGTCGAATCATTCTGATCGCCCCCCTGTCGCCTCAGCGGGTACGGATCGCTGATGGCGCCGGTTCCGGCACGTCTCCCGCTACATCGCGACCTTCTTTGGCAAGGTCGCCCGAGGAGGTTTCACGTCGACCTGACTTCATTGTGCCTTCACGCATATCTTTTGTCAGGTCCCCTCTCCTCCGTAGAGGTTTTTCAAGACGAGTAGTGGAGTGCATTTCTTCTTCAAGGAGGCACTCCACTGGTTTAGTTTATGCAGCTAAATGGAAGGTCTTCTGTCGATGGTGTGCTGATCACTCTGTTGATTATGCAAATCCTTCGATTTCACAGATTGCGGAGTTTCTGGTATATCTGTTTGATTCTCGGGGTCTCCAGCCTGTTACCATCAAGGGTTACAGGTCCATGCTTTCAGAGACTTTTTCTTATGTGGAGAAGTGTCGTATCGGCACTAATCCTTACCTCTCCAAGCTTGTTCGGCACTTTTCTTTGAAAAGGCCTTGGACTTTGCAGCTTACCCCACGATGGAATCTTTCGTGGCTGCTGCTTTGCTTAGGGGGGGGAGGGGGGGGCACCGTTCGAACCTTTATCCCAGGTGGATATGCATTTTCTCACATATAAGACGGCTTTTCTGATGGCGTTTGCTTTGGCCAGACGGGTTAGTGAGCTTCACGCCCTCTCGGTTGACCCGGCCTTTTTTAGGAGCTCTCTCAACAGTGTTACTTTCACCACTGATTGCTCTTTTTTGGCCAAGAATCAGTTACCAGATACACTACTCCTCCTATCTGTATCAGGGCTCTTCCTTCTGTTGAGGATAATCGCCCTTTGCTCCGTCCGGTCCGTGCTATTTGCATTTATCTCGATCGGACACGTTTCATACGGAAAGGCAGAAAACGTTTTTTTCTGTCTCTTATTCCGGGTCGACAGAAGATATCTCCTCAATCCATTTCTCGATGGATTTGTCTTGCTATTCGTGTGGCTTACGGTCGTTTAGCAGCTGGCGATTGTATTACCAATCGTATTTCTGCCCACGAGGTGCGGGCACTATCCACCTCTTGGGCTTATTCTAACTCCGTCAAGTTGTTGGATCTTATGCAGGCAGCCTACTGGAGAAATGCCTCTACTTTCTCCACTTTTTATCTGCGCCAGTTGCAGGAGCAGTCGGAGGACCTTTTTGCCCTGGGTCCTCTTTCTTCTGCTCGGGCTGTTGTCTGCCATCGCCATTAGACTTCTTGAAGATCAGTTTCAGCCTTGTGCTGTTACTGCCCTTTTTCTGTCTGTGTGTCACACAGGCCCATATGTCTCCTTTCATTGTCCTTTACCAATGATTGCGACGTTATGGTTGATAAGCCTCAGGACCTCTTCCTTCTGCTTCACGGTTCCAGTGCACTGGGGTTATGTGTGGGTTGGTTATGCGATTTCCTCCAGCCTATTGTCTATTCAGCCTGTAGTAAAAATTGTGAGTAGGTTGATAAGAAATCTAAATTTTATAGTAAATTTCCTTTCTTATTATACCTACCACAATTGTTTACATGGAGGCCCTCCCGTCTTCTTTACGGGTAAAGAATCTTTCCTCCCTGCTGATCACATAACTCTAACGTTGACGGATTCAAAAAGAATGAGTCTTTACAGGCGGTATATGCGCACTGGCAACGGAACTCGTGGAGTTGTACTTGGGAGAGAGCGTTCCGTACTGGGTCTACGCCGGTTGCACTCGACCCAGTTTTGGCTTATTTTTTCTTGGTGCTTTTGCACCACTTTTCTTTCCAAAATTGCTTGGGAAAGACAAAAATAGAGAGTATTTTGTCCGAGTTAGGGACTTCCACTGTAGTGCAAGCCTGTAGTAAACAATTGTGGTAGGTATAATAAGAAAGGAAATTTACTATAAAATTTAGATTTTTTAACACTCTTCATAATTTTGTATAAACTCTTAAAAATCATTTGAATGGACAGAAATGGGAGTGTGGTAGCTCTGTCGTTATGGGATTGGACTTCAAACCAAAAGGTCCATGGTTCGATCCCTGCAGGGGTAACTGCATTGTATCCTTGGGCAAGGCACTTCATCCTGATGGCCCACATGGGGGCACGATGGCACTGTGTACTAATGTGCACTGCACATCGATGGTGCAGTTGTCTTCAACCAATGTTAACCCTGCTTGTGTGGAGTTAGTACTTTGGGGAGTCTGGCAGTTGCACGGTGGTTCTCTCCGTGTACTCCGGCTTCCTCCACCCATAAATCTGTCTGAAGTGAGATGACTCTAGCTGTTGAAAGTGTCATTAAATCCCAATAAATAAATAGAATAAAATGGACAGAAATAGTAGGTACTTCAGAACGTATTCATATTTTTTAGCATATTTTAGCAATGAACTTTTTGTTTTTACAAGTTACAAAATCTGGATGATAATGACATTGAACTTGAGAGTAATGACAATGGAGAAAGCCTTACATCAGCAGATTCCTACAATAATAGGAAAACAAACATCAATAAATCTAACAAGAAGGAGAAGGTACTGGAATTGTTGTTGTGATCTTGACGCTTTAGATGTTTCCTTATTTTTCTCTCACTTGGTGTAGTATCTGTTTTAGAATGTGATGGTGTTTGTGGAATAGCAATATGAATAATGTCTTGTGTGGCAAAATGCAAAGAAAAAATGAAGCTGGATAATTTTTTGTAGAACACTTTTTAGCTCACCTAACTGCAAGTTAGTGTGAGGTATTGCCATCAATTGGCGTCCATCGTCCGCTGTCCGGCCGTCGGCCATCGTCCATTAACTTTTGCAAACCTGGCTTCTTCTCCACAGCCATTCAGCCAAATTCAAACATATATTGTACAAACCATCCCTGGGTATACCCTTTCTATTTTGTTCAAATGGAGTGGCTGCCTTCTTCGGGCTCTGGGCAATGCTGCCAAAGCCTAGAAATCTTTAAAAATCTTCTTCTCATGAACCACCAGAGAGATTGCCCTGATATATGGTATGTAACACTCTTTGGTGTTGAAAATTAAAGTTTGTTCAAGAGAAGTTGGTATATCAACATTTGGGCTCTCTGTGGGCACATATCCATGTTGGGCTCAAAATTTCTGTTTCAAGAACCGATGGGCAGATTTGAACCAAATTTGGCATGTAGCATAAGTGGGTCCAAAGTACTTGATTGATGCCTGAAATTTGTTTTTTCTTTGCCCCATGGGTACCCCAGAGGCTGAAAATAGAAAAAAAAATCAAATGCCCATATTAATATTTGGGTTTCTGGCAGGAGCCTGAATATTAACTTTGTGCAACATGGGTAATAATCTTTAAAAATCTTCTTCTTCAGATCCACGAGTCAGATTCTTTTGATATTTGGTATGCAGCATCTCTAGGGGGGGGGTAGATTCAAGTTTGTTCAAATGGGATCCCAGGATGAATATTTGGGTCTTTATTGGAGCCCAAATTTTAACTTAGTGCAATATGAGAAAATTTCTTAAAAAATCTTCTTTTTCAGACCCTCTAGTGAGAATCCTTTCATATTTAGTATGTGACATCTCTAGAGGTTTGAGGTTCAAATTTGTTCAAATCAAGTTTCTGGGTTAATATTTGAGTTCCCCAAGGGATCTCAAATATTTACTTAGTGCAATATGGGGAATTATCATTTAAAATCATCTCCTTCAGATCCAGCAGTCAGATTCTTTTTGATTTTTGATATTTGGTGTACAACACCCTCTGGGAGGGTTAGATTGAAGGTTGTTCAAATCAGGTCCCTGGCTTAATATTTGGGCTTTTATTTAAGCCGAAGTTTAACTTAGCGCAATATGAGAAAATTTCTTGAAAATTCTTCTTCTTCTGATCCACCAGTGAGAATCCTTTCATATTTGGTATGTCACATCTCTAGGGGTGTCAAATTCAAGTTTGTTCAAATCGATTTGCTTGTTTTATCTTGTTTTTTTTTTTGTTTTTTTTCTGTTTTTGTTTTTTTGGGGGGGAGGGGGGGGAGCACTAGAGAGAACAGTAGTTTAAAACAAAACAAAAATTTCTTTCGGTTGTTGTTTTTTAATACTTCACAGAACAGAGTTTGCTAGGAAGCTTTCCTAGGACCAGCAGAAATGAATGGCCAAAAAAGTTTTCTTTGGTTGTGTCATAGCAAATCAAAAAAATTGCTCTTGCTGCTGATCACATGCTGATACACTCATCTGTTTTGACAATTTGAGCCAGGTGAGCGTTTTAGGCTCACTTGAGCCTCTGGTTTATTTTTATTATTTGTCAGATTGTGCGGCAAGGAATTGAACTTCTGGTAAGAGGGTTTCCTCTGGCAGCAACAGTCTTGCACAATGGTCCTCAACCACATTGCCTTGTGGCTACTGGCAGACCTTGCATATGCATGGCAGATAGAAGTACAAGTTGGAATATAAGAAGGGGGAGGAAAACCTAATAATACATAATAAAAGTAAAAAGTGGAAAATTTTCATTCATGTATAGATACCAATTGAAATTCAAGATTAAGAATGCAGAGAACAACAAAAGTTAACTAAATTATCACTCAAGTGCATTTTTTTCTTCTACAAAATATACACTTTAATCCTTTACCCAACTTGAATGCCAATAACACTTGCAAAACAATTTCTTGAATAACTTAATATTTTTTCTAGTAAACATCGCTTATGACCCCTCAGTGAAACAAGCTCAATGAGCTTGTTCCAATGAGGGTAATAAGTAGACATGTTAAGGTTCTAGATTTTGGTGGGAGACTCCTGTTTTTTTATGCCATTTCCTGATGTCATGATCGAAAGAACAAATTCTCGTGATTTTGAGCCCCCTTGTTATGTTTTGCAAATTTGAATCCTGAGTTTATTGTTTTCTGTACTGCATGTATAAATATTTTGAGAGAAACTTGGAAGATCGAAAGGATTTCAAACCAATTGCCTTACATTTTCCTGGAGATAATTCAGATGTGTGAATAAGTAACAACTTTGTGCATGTTGTACCAAGAATTTCTGTTATCACAATTAAAATTTTTTATTTAGTCTATAAAAATATTAAGTCATTTGCAGAATTCTTCAAAAAGTAAACAGGATTTGTTTTTATTTCAAGTTGTACTAAAACATGACTTAATAGTGAGACTGACAGATAGAAGGGAATTCCCGTAATTATGTTTTGACTTAACACCTCAAACACATGGTGGATACATGAAAATAAATTTTTAGAGTGATTAGTTTTATGAACCACATAATGGACTATTGTGATAAAACACTGACAAAGTGATCTTTATTAATCAAATATAGTTGAAGTGAATTAGTTATGCCTAAAGTAAGTTTGTAACAGACTTAAAAAAATGTGGGTGTGTAACCTTCAAAAACTTTCTCACATTTTTAAAATTTAATTTTTAGCTTAACTTGACAATGTCAAGATAAGGTATTGCCATCGCGCATGTGGAAGTCTGTAAGTCTGTTCACATTTGCCTTTAGCACAGGCTACACTCCCATAGTTCTTGTCTGATCGTCATGAAATTTCATATGCAGGTTTGAGGTCACGTCTAGATGAGAACGTCCCCTTTTGGTCATGATCTACTGTGATGGTTGCCCAAGCCCAAAACCTGAAAATTCTAAGCACAGTCTACAGGTCGTATTTAGTAAGGGATTTCATTGTAACTTGGTAGGATGACCCTGTATAATGTCTAGATGAGAACGTCCCCTTTTGTTCACCTGTGAAGGCTGCCCAAGCCCAAACCCTGAACACCTTTAGCACAGTCAACAGGTCATATTTATGATGGGATTTCATTGTAACTTGGTAGAATGACTCAGTATAATGTCTAGATGAGAACGTCGTATTTTGGCTGTGATCAGTCAACCGTGATGGCCATACAGGCCTGTGACCCAGATTTGTTTAGCACAATCTACAGTTCATATTTATGAAGTGATTTCATTGTAACTTGAAAGGATAACTCGGTGTAATGTCTAAATGAGACTTTCCTATTTTGTTCATGGTCAGTCAGCCTTTACCGCCACCTGGTCACTTGACCAGGATTCATTTAGTACTGTCTACAGGTTCTTTTTATAAAGGGATTTAATTGTAACTTGGTAGGATAACTTGGTATGGTATCTAGATGAGACTGTCCTATTTTGGTCATGATCGGTCAACTGTGACTGGTGAGCTGTCATGTGACCAAGATTCCTTTAGCAAAATCTGCGAGTTATATTTATGAAGGGATTTCATTGTAACGTGATAGGATGACTCGTTTTGAATAATTTCGTTGTAACTTGATAACTTTGGTTGACATACATTAACCCACCCCTCAATCTTTTAGTCCAGTCTACACCTCAGATTATTTTTATTGAAAACATAGCATACATGGAACAGAAATTAACAAATTCTCAATTATCACAATTCTTGTTGTATTTCATAAACCTTTCATAAACATTGAACATTATCCTTTTCATCAAACACAACACGCTGCCAAGTTAAGCTACAGTGCCATTGGCACTTTCATTCCTTTCTACTCCTAACTCAAATTTGATTGGGATGGGAAATTGTGCAAAGTTTATTATACATTTTTCCCAATGTATTTTCACTTATCAGAATGATCTGTTAGCTGAAAATGTGCTTATGTTCCAGTTTTTCCCCGCATTTTTCTAACTTCAATTTTATGATGTGTTTGTGGTGCAGGAGGGGTGGGGATAATTGTTGGAAATTTTTTTTATGCAATTTTTTTCTTGCCTAACTTTTATCAGTTAATATAAGATGAAGCTGTGCAAATCAATTCAAAATTAGTTATTTTAATTATTTTTTTTATCAAATTTTTAAAAAAAATTCAACAAAACTATATGACCTGACATCCTCATTGGAACATGCCCTGTAAACTTGCTCCAAGGACAAGTAAAGACTTGAGAATCCTTCAAATTGGCTATTGTAAGCCTTGAAAAATATTGAGAAACAGCTTTGAGTAGTAGTAGTAAATTATTTTATTATAGTGTCATGTTTCTGTACATCTTCACAGAAAAATACATTACATTGATACAGATGAGTAACATGAAACCCAGCTGTGAAGGCTTATGAGGCACTTGAAAAACGATATAAATTTCTATGTATAATATATACATAATTTTTCAAATCTTTCGCATACACAAAACCACCCAACCCCTCTCCGCACTCCTCCCCCAACCAGCACCACGACCATTCATAAGCTCAACTATGCATCTTGATAAATAATACATGAAATTGATTCAAATGTGTAAAATAGCATGAAACAGAGCTGTGAGTCTTATGAGACATATAAAAAACAATATAAATTTCTATGTATAATATGTACATAAGAACATGCGCTCACATTTTCAATCATTCGCACACACAAAAACACCAACCCCCTTCATGCCCTTCCCCCACCCACCACCACCACCATTTGTACGCACAACTACGCATCTTAACAAATAATTCATTAAATTGACACAACTATATAAAACAGCATGAAACCCAGCCGTGAAGGCTTATAAGACACTTGAAAAACGATATAAATTTTTATGCATAATATGTACATAAGAACATGTACTCGCTTTTTCAATTCATTTGCACACACACAAAACACCCAATCCCTCCTCTCGCACTCACCCACCACCACCGACATTTGTATGCACAAACACACACACACACACATGCACGCACACACACACACACACACACACACACACATTCACACACACACACACACACACACACACACACACACACACACACACACACACACACACACACACACAGAGTCTTGTTTTCCCTACATACCGAGGTACCCCATTGTCTGTCCTTTGTGTGGACTAACGGTTTCAACCTCGTTTTGCCGGTACAGTTCTGGGAAAACAACCGAGGTAAAGGGTTTCTTTTGTCTTTTGTACCTCGGTAAGGCGAAACACGCAAACTCTTTTGTCTAGTTACCTCGTCAAGTTGGTAAGACAAACCACACACACACACACACACACACACACACACACACACACACATACACACACACACACACACACCATACATTATGAATCTTATGCGATCTCGGAATTAATTGATTATCATCTGAAACCTATAGCAAATAGACATCCGAGCTATCTAAAAAATACACAGGATTTCCTGTCAAAAATTTCGAAATTGAAAATATTGAAAAATGCAATTCTGGCTACTTTGGATATCGACAGTATGTATACGAACATTGATATTGATAAAGGTGTTAAATCAGTTAAAAATGCATTTGAAAAATATCTGGATGCGAAATGCCCAGATGAACAAATTTTGGATCTTTTAGAGCTGAGCTTAAAAGGTAATGGCTTTCAATTCAATGGAGAATATTTTCTACAAATAATGGGTTGTCCTATGGGTAAAAGATTCAGTCCTAATTTTGCAAGCATTTATGTAGCGGAATGGGAAGAAAATGCCTTAAGCAAATGTGCAAAGCATCCTCTCGTATATCTCAGGTATTTAGATGACATTTTTATTATTTGGGAACATTCAAAAGAAGATTTTGATGAATTTTTAGAAATTTTGAACAGTCACGATCCAAATATTAAATTGAAAGCTACTATCAGTGAAAATTCTGTTGATTTTCTCAATGTGACCATGTATAAAGGCAAGCAATTTCAGACGTCCGGTCATTTAGATTATAAAGTATATTTTAAATGAACCGATTCACATCAGTTGTTGTACACAAAATCATTTCATCCTCAACATACATTTAAAGGGATCATCAAATCACAACTCATTCGTTTCCACCGCAATTCAAGTGATAAGGTAAATTTCAATGAGGCTTGTTCTACTCTATTTGACGCCCTCAGATCGAGAGGGTACTCGCTGCACCTTTTGCATAGCCTGAAATCCCAAACCCTGAAAAAGCTTGAACGTCCAGCTGAAACTACGACTTTGAACCACTGAAGATTGAACACAACAGACCGTTGCGAAATGGTAGTGGCGCGGTATTTAATTGCAAAAAGCCTTGATGTAGATTGCATACTTTTAATCAGATTTTTTGCTTCCAACATGTAGTTTACCAGCAACTTTCGACAAAAAAATGAAAAAAATAATGAAAATTAATTGGCAGTTTTTGTGAATAGCACTGGCCAGATTTGGCCGTTATGTTGGGTAAAGGGTTAAACTTTTGCCTAACACAGTATTTTTAAAAAATAAATTAAATATCACATTTTTCAAAAACAAATATCACAATTTTTCAATACAACCATACAAACGAGCTGGTTCTAATGACATCCATATCTGCATGGTTTTATTGAGAAACGTCCAAGATATTTTAGGCTGTGATCTGCTAAAGCTGGTTAATTTTCTGTTGTTTTTGGCTGCTGTGTTAGGTGAAGGATTCATTGGATACCTAACTTGACCAGCAAACAACACTTGTATTGTTTATTACCGAATAACTAAGTATTTCATATTTTACTTTTCCTTATGACCCTCTGATTGGCATCCGTTCATTCCAGTGGAAGGTCAGAGAACATGTATAGGTCAAAATTGAAGAAAATATAAAACTTGAATGGCAAATTGTGCTGGCTGTATTTTACCAAACTTGTTGGGTAACAAGTTCAGAGAATATCATTGGAAATTAACCCTTTAGCTTACATAAAAGTATGCAATGGATAAAGGATGATGCTGCCAAAACATTTATTAAATAACTGATAGTTTCTGTTTTTTGCCTCAAAATATAGCTTACATGAGTTTGATCATCTCATTCCGTTGAGGGATGGAGTGTGGCGACTCAGTAGGTAGAGATGCAGGCTGCAAGCCGAGAGGTCCTCAGTTTGAATCTCACCGGCAGCAACTGCATTGTGTCCTTGGGTAAGACACTTAATCCCAATTGCCCACATGTGGGCATGGTGGCGCTGTGTACTAAGACGTACTGCATGTGAATGGTCACTTGTCTTCAACCAGTGCTAACCATGCTTGTGTGGAGTTAGTATGTTGGGGAGCCTGACTGTTGCTCGGTGTTGCTCAGTGGTTCTCTCCGGGTACTTCAGCTTCCTCAACTCATAAAACTGTCCAACATGAGGTGACCCTGGCTGTTGAAAGTGTCATTAAACCCCAATAAATAAATAAATAAATTTCATTGAGGAGCCATAAGCTGTGTTTCAGAGGCAAAAATTGATAAAGTTTGAGTAGTGACTTTCGCGAATAGCATTCTCCAGTATACCTGTTACATTTGGTAAAGACATAACCCTTTACCTAACAAATCGACCTCATCTACCTGTATAATTTACAAATTGAGCAGTTTAAAGAAGTAAAAACAGATTTAAAAAAACCTTATTGTGTGACCCTTCATGGGAACAAGCTTGTCATGCTCATTCCAAGTAGGGATCACATAGTGTGATTTTGTTGAAATTTAAAAAAAAAAAAAATTGCATTTAAAAACATTAATTAAATTAATAAATTTTGATATCATGTTGCATAGGGTAAAGGGTCAAAGTAGTTCTGTTGTCAGAGCTGATCTGACCATTCATGGGAACACCACAACATATTTCTGAAATATAATCTCAGTATGTCAATATGTCAAGTGGCATACTATTTGAAAGTGCTCAGAGAGATCAGTTCAACATTGTATCAAGGGCAAACCAGGCCTTTAAATTCATTTATTTTGGGGACACTGTTTTGCCCTAATTTGGGGGCGTTAAAACCAGAAACAACAGTTTTATCCTGTTTTGTTTTATTGTCATGTCTTTCTTTGTGTTTCTATGGTCATATTATGATTTAAGTTATTCTAAAATTCAGAATACCGGTAGGCACAGCAAATTTATATATTTTTCTTGATGTCATCACGCCATCTCTAATTTGGGGACACCTGTTAAATGTGTGAAATTGGGGTAATCTAATGGCATGGGCAAACTGTTGTGGTTGATTTAGTAGTTTATATTCCCATTGGGCACCCCAGAAAGTGGAGTAACGCTTTTGTATTACAGTAAATACACAGAATGACATGCATGTGTGAATGCGTTAATCGATATGGCATGAGGGCCAGTGCGGAAGGATAAACAAGAGGGCACAGACCTCGAGTTTTATCCTTCCGCAATGGCACAAGTGCCATATTGATTAACCCATTCACACATGCATGTCATTCTGTGTTTATTACATGCCTTCACATCTATAAAAAATTGTTAGAAGGACACTCAGCAATTCATTTGACAACTATCACAAAATGAACACATTTTATCGCCAACCAGATTTGAGAGGGGAACCCGTGTTACTATTTTGTCCCCTGAGTTTCAATGTGTTCTATGTGCCTACGCACATAGAACACATTGGAACTTGGGGAACAATTTTCAGCTATCGCTTGTGATTCAATTTGTAATTGCATTGTGCAATTTGTAGAAAATTCCAGTGAAATTTGCGCTTCTATTTAAAAGAAGTCCATCAACAATTTCCAGATTTTTATTTTCCTCACAGTTTGGTGTTTCTGTAGATGGGAGATTACATAGAATAGGCATGTAATAAATATGTTAAATACAGGCAACCCAGTAACCAATGTCTGGGTTGGAAGTTCTCTAAAGTGGGAAGTGTAAGTATAAATGATTGATTAGTCTTAACTTTTTACTTGTGTTGTGGTCGTGATACAGTGGAACCCACTTAACTTCTTGCATGCTGCTGGCATTTTGATTGCCACTGAAATAAGTACAATTTGGGCTATTTTAATCCAATTTCCTCTGTACAAAGTGAATGGATTTTTTCACTAATGATCTCTTGAGTTAAATTTAGATGAATTTTCTATCAGATATAGTCATGGCTGCTTCATAGCAGCCATGACTAAATTTAATAAAAAATATCTTGAAAATACTTGGGTTAAGAGTTAATTGGATATCTTTTAATTGAATAAGCCTGTTAAATGCATAAAACTTTCAAAAACAAAACCTTTTACCATACCTTCAGTAAAGATTTGACCTGTTAATTGCATATAGACTATAGAACAGTCCATGTCTTGACATGGGAGCCAGTGTGACTGCACTGGTCAGCAATCACAATTCTTACTTTACAAGAGCAAAAAAGTCACTCTCACTAAAAATCAGAAATACCATACTGGCCTGTGTATAAGTGACAGTTTTTTTTCCCTTACAACTTGAACCCAAATTAAGAGTGAGTCATATCAATCAGAAGGAAAAAGTATCCCAACATGAACCCAAATTAAGAATGAGTCATATATATCAGAAGGAAAAAGTATCCCATTTGGTGAGGTGGAGGAGACGTTTTGGCGATGTGCTGGGAACTGACTATGTATATGACTTTGCAATTTGAGCAACAGACATTTTGCAAGTGGAAATTACACTCAAACATGATTTCGCAGGTGGTAGCTCATTCCAGTGAGGGGTCATAACCTATGTTTTTGAGACAAAAAATGGAAAAAAACTAGTTATTCAAGAATTTTGTTTGCAAGGGTCATCGACTTTTCATGTTAGGTAAAGGGTTAACTCAATAAAAAATCATGTCGTAATCGAAAAATTATACTCTTGATAAACAATGCATTCCCCATGTTTAGAGACATATTTGGCCTAAGTACATCAAATATAGGTATTTAATCTACTGTAGCTTGATATAGAATAAAAGCCCAGTTTATCACCAGAATACAGGAAAATTACCAAACACCTGTTAAATGAATACTCATGTTAATTGAATATTTTTTACTGACAAGTAGGTATTCATTTAATAGGGTTCCACTGCTTTGCCGTGGGTTTTGAAAGTGACATTAAACACCAATAAATATATAGCACTCATATTTTGGGCTATAATATGAAAAATGTAATACAACATGCATTGAAAATTTAGTGTCAGTCCATGTGTACCCAAAATGGAGGTCTTACATTTTTGATTAGCTCTTTATCTAACATGTATAGCCACTGAAGATTGCCAAAATATTCTTGGTTAACTAAAAATATTTATTGTTGTCCTCATAATTCTTGATTGAAATTAACTTGTTCCAATGCAGGGTCATAAGCTATGTTTTGGATGTGAAAATTTTAGAAATAATAAAATTTGGATGCCATTGTTATTGTTGAGTGCTGGCTGGATATGACCATGACTCTCGGTACTGATTCAACAGTTTCAATGTATGTAATGGCAGATTCATTGGGTAAAGGGTTAAGTGTCTAGCCCAAGGACACAACACAATTACCACTGGTCAGAATCGAACCATTGACCTGTTGGTTTAAAGTCCAGTGTTTTAACCACTGAGCCACCATGCTCTGACGAATAAAATAAATTCACTTTAACTCTCTGCACTCTGATGTCAAAATTGCAAAGTTTTCAGCAGCAAATATTTCCCACCATGCAGTTTGATATTTAACCAAATATACCTTGTTTGACAGAGGTCATTGTGCTCTGTCAAACAAGGTATAATTGGTTAAATTCATGGTTAAACAAGAGAAAAAAAGAGGGATTGGAGAAAATTCTGTAGTACTTCCAGTGTGCTAGTGGTTAAAGATGTGAACCACATCCACAAAATATGAAACCTTTAAGTTGTGGCAGCTGCATTTAAGAATGGAGCCCAAATATGGGCTTCCAACACTCAATCAGTTAACAAACAAAAAATATAAATAACAAGAGCACCGCCAGGCTTGAAAAAATATGCCTGTTAGCCCATTAGCCGTAACTCATGTAAAAATAATTGGATGGGACCTATATTCGAACTTGGCCTGTACTATAAGCTTGGAAATACTCATACCAACTTTGGTTGAGATCAAATGATCCAAACTGGTGTTATCGGTTGGAAATCAAAAATGTTAATAGATGGTTGAATTCTCAGTCAAAAAAGGGCTGTAACTCATGAAAAATTAAATGAATAGAACCCATATTCAAAATTGGCATGTATTACTAGCTGGGTAATACACAACCAACTTTGGTTGAGATCAAATAATCCAAACTGGAGTTATCGGTGGGAAACCAAAAATGTTAACAAACAGCAGAGACATATGGACAGACTGATTACATAATACAAACATTTTTCAAATGGGTGTATAAAAATGAAAGTCTCCCTCATTGGTTTGAAAAATTAGTTGTCCAAGAACCTGAATGTATTTTTTTTTATTTGGCCGAACCTTCATTCATTTATTGTGCTTTTTTCATTGAATACCCTAACAAACAAACAAACAAAAATGAAAAATGAGCCCTGTGGGTAAGAAGAAACAGAAAACTAAAGATTATAGTATTTTGTTTACTGATATTAAAATATTTGATTAGATTAATATTTAATTAAGTTATATTTGACTTAATTATATAGATTATATATCCCCCCCCCCCCGAATAAAGTGGTTATAGTAATGAATGAACTGAATCAGACCATGTATCTATTTTTTTGAATAAACTGCTTTGCCTTTTGAATTCAATAGACAGGTTGATCTCTGAAGGGGGTATACATTAAACAAGGTTTGTTGTCATTTCTCTCCTGACAACGAACTATAATAAAGAAATTATTTGATGATTTTTGCATTGCTCTTAACTCCTAAAATGCTGAATACATTTTATGAAGTCATTTAGAAGCTGCATATTTATATGTTTTTTGTAAGTTGCTCTACAATTTTGAAATTTTTTTTTTTTTTCAAAACTACCTCAGCCACCCCCCCCCCCCCCTCCCCTCCCTATTGGAATGAATTCACCAGGCTTGTTATATACTGTGGTTTTTTAGATAAAAAATAAATTCTGGGGGAAGTGATGTTAATTACTGCATTTGATTGATTAACCCTTGATACAACATGAATAGTACTACAGTGGCCAAAAAGGTGAAAATTCTGGAATTTAAGTACCATTATTACAAATTTTCATTTTTTTTTTGTCTCAAAAGCACAGTTTTTGACTCCAACTGGAAAGAGCTCAACAAGCGTGTTCCAATGAGGAGTCAACAGTTATGATTTTAACTCTTTTGGTGTGGAATATTCTGAGAAACGGAATTTTTGGTGGATAATATTTTTCAGGAATTTTACAGGTGGAGGAAGCCGGAGTACCCAGAGAGAACCAGTGTGCAGTGCCGAACATCTGTCAGACTTCCCAATGTTCTAGCTCTACACAACAGGGTTAGCATTGGTTGATGACAAGTGCACTATCGACATTCAGCACTCTTTAGCGCACAGCTCCACCGTGCCTCCACATAGGCAATTGGGATTAAGTGCCTTTCCCAAGGACACATTGCAGTTACCCCTAACAGGGATCAAACCATGGACCTTTTGGTTTGAAGTTCAATTCCGTAACCACTGATCCACCAGGAGAAGTCTTTAACCCTTTCCTAACATAATGACCATGCAATGCCAGAAGTGTTCAGAAAAGTCGCCATTCCAACTTTATAAAATTGAAACTTTTTGCCTCCTAAACATGGCTTATGATTCCACATTGGAACAAGCTCCAATGTTTTGAGATAAAAAATGAAAATGTCTAGTTATTCAAGAATTCTATTTTTCAAGTGTCGTCTTCTATGCCGGTTAGGTAAAGGGTTAATGGGTGGATGCTTGATTAATCTTAAGTTTTGGAGTTTCTTATTAACCGTTTACCCAATGCACACCATTTCAAAATCTGTTATTTTAATTATTTGTTTTAAAAAATTTTTTAAAAATGCAACAAAACCATATCATGTGACTTCTTATTGGGACTAGCTCAACAAGTTCATTCCAATGTGGTGTCACATGATATGGTTTTGTTGAAATTCTTTGAAAAATAATTTCTTTTCAACTGCTTAATTCGAAAATTACGTGTACAGATTCGGTCAATTCATTTGGTAATGAGGTAATTGTTTCGCTGCAATTCTTTGGAGTGTGCCTAGGCATTCTCCAATAATTTGTTACCAAAACACTCACATGATTGAAGCATGCAATTCACGAAAGGGAAAGGATTTAAACTCTGCATTTATACCAGTTTTCAACATTAGGTTCACCCAAAATGCAAATGAGAATTTAGACAATTGTACCATTTTTGGCAGAGCTCATTGAGCTCTGTCAAAGAAGATATAACTGGTTAAATTCTTAGTCCAACATGGGAAGAATAAAGTCATCAAAGTGAATCTTGTTTATCAAAGTTCTGGGCTTTAATAGAATGAGCTAATATTTCGTTCCAAATATTGTTAACATTCTGCGGCTTACTTTGGGGTAAGAGGTTAAATCAAGTCATTGAAATACATTCATTGACATACATACAAAATCTGCCATTTTGGTAGAAGCGTTAGCAAATTTTCAACTTGGTTCAAGCACCATGCAAGTCTTTCAATCAGTGGATTGCTTCCAAAGGTATGATTTTTCAAGGGAATCTCTGGTCGGTGGCATTCTACAGCTTTGCTTATCATAACCATCTTTTAATGTTACCTATGCTCGTATTTTCTGCCCCTTAGCTTTTACTAGATGCTTTTTAGATTTATTTTATTTTTATTAGATGTTTTGTAGATTTTCATATCTAGCTTATTAATTTACTTTGCTTTCTTATTTTCCATTTACTTTGCACATTACATAGGATGAAAATACTAAAGATGAAAAGGAGGTTCCTAGTGGCATTGAGTTAAGCAAATTACCATCTGAAAATGTAACTTCTCAAAATGAGCCCACTGAACAAGAAGTTGATGAAGAATTGCCAACTGAGTCTCGAAATCTTTCTCCTGAATACAGTATTAAGGATGATCAGGTTGGAAAATGAGAACAAAACTGCTTTTGTTCAAATATGTTGTTTAAGTGCACCACAAAAGCATGTTGGAAAGAGACTAAACTTTCACTCACTGTGTGTGTCTTCTCAATATCAATGAACAGATATAATATTGTTTCGTATAGTTCAGTTGTTAAGCTTATTAATGTTTGTTAACAGGTTTCGTGCATGAATGAAATAGCCTTCAAGCTTCCTTGATTTTACATTATAGTGCATCTTTTCTTAACCCCTTGAATGCGAAAGGCCACTTTAGCAGCCGGGAACATGATACATATGTCACAATTTCATTAATTAGGATGGTTGCTTAGTCAATGTGTAGGAGAGACCAATCAATATTTTCAATGTGCCCCATGGCTGCATGTTGAAAATATTAGTTGGTCTGCTCCCAGATAATGAATATGGTCTCATCCAATTGCTGCCTTGAACTAACATGGAAGGTACCACCAGTGTCAAATGGTTAATCAGATGTGAAACACTGATTAACTATTTCAGCACAAATTAATCCTTACTAACGTGTAATAAAATACAATTTTCAGAAAGCTGTATCAATATCTATTTCTGAATGGCTGTATATTTTCATCCCCAAACATTTTGTAAGAAAAACTTAAGTACCTGTAAGTACTGTAAAAAATCGAGGTATGTATTTCACATTACAAGAGAATTTTCTTAGTTTTTATAATAAACTATTAACTACTGACTAACTGAATTTTTTGTAATATGTAACTGAATGTGTGTAGCTCGGACAATTTTTACCACCATCCCCCTCTCCCCTCCCCCTTCAGCAAGGGAGGGTAATAGCGAAGACTTCCATCTGTCCATCCATCTGTCAGTCCATCCATCCAAACTTTGTTTATAGCATAACTTGAAAAATAGTTAACGGATTTCGATTCTTTTTGGTGTATGTCTCTTTTAAAATAATGTCTACGTCAAGCTTGATGAGGACCAATATCTCTTGAAAATTATGGGAGTTATGGCCCTTTGTTATAAAAATATCCTGTAAAACTTCTCTATGGCATAATGTGAACAATAGTTAATGCATTTCAATTCCTTTCAGTATATCTCTATAGCAACAATGACTTCATCAAATTCGATGACCACCAATATCCAATGAAAATGAGTCCATCATCTGGAGCAAGTGTTTTAAAGTTGGCAACATACTTATAAATGATTGACTGAAATTGACTGTACATTTAAGTTGTGATCACAATGTTGTCATACCTTACCGACCCACAAATGACCCCACAATCAAAAAAAATAAGCTCACCTATCAACTTTTCAGATTTCACATCTCTCCAAAAGAACAAAATGTCTGCTAATAGTTCACTCAAAATGGCACTTATTTAGCAGATGTTTTGTTTGTGATTGCATTTGACATTTTGGGTGTAATTTCCAACTTCTTAAAATAAATTGCCTTTTTAAATGATTATAGTGATGGACTGGTTAAGTATCATCATATTTATCTTTGTAAAGGTACAAAGTGGAGCCCTCTTAATTGGATATTTCTTAATTGTATATCTCTGTTGATTGAATATAATTTCTCAACACAAAACCATTTACCATACCTCCAGTACAAATTTGACCTATTAATTGAATATAGGTTATAGAATAAACTCCTGTTAATTGAACAAATAATCTTGTAACCTGACAAGAAATTACCTTGACAATCCCCAGTTTTCCTTTGTTTATAGACCTATTTGTCCTCAGTACATCCAATACAGGCATTTAATCTATTATGGATCTCTGTCAAACAGGATATAATAGAAAAAATGCTAAGATTATCTCTAGAATACAGGAAAGTGACACATCTCTGTTAATAGAATACTCCTGTTAATTGAATAATTTTCATTGGCAAAGTGGCTATTCAATTTTACCAGGGGTCCACTCTGGTACAAATGACTTTATTTTGTTTATTTGAAAATAAAGAGCATTGCATAAGTGTTGTATCAAACACTTTTGGGCACAGTATATTTTTCCACCATACCAATGGCCCAGACTAGCTGGTGCAATCCAATTTATTACCAGGGCCAATCACAAATTTTGAATTCCCCAAACCCCCCAAAATTTGCCAAAAAACGCAAAAACGAGAAGACCAGTATGGTCCTCCATACTTTTGCGCAATGCGCAACTTGTTGTCAAGGACAACAATAGGCTACCGCCATCATGTCATTCTGTTGTTTGGCCCATGTCAGATCAACTCGTATCCTGACTTTTGTGCTGTAAAATCCTACAGTATAATGTAGCCAGACACGATTTTGAAGTGGAATGGTGGAATAATTGCAGCAGAATGCGGCTGAATATAGACATTGAGTTTTTGAACATCAGGGCTATAACTTTATTGAAATTAAAATAATATTTCTTGTTCTTCCCGTTTTCAGGACATGCACCTGATTTGTTCATTCTTTGTTTATCAAATGTGTGTGTTCAATGTTCACCTTTTTTCCCCTTGAATCCTCTCATTAGATTTTTAAGAACTAATTGCTGTTAGCGAATTTGTTATTAATTAAAATTCTTCTTAAAAATCTTAGATAATTTACGGAATGTGGATTATTCGTACCCCCTTTGTCGCATACCAGTTATTTTTGACTTAGTCGGACGTGTTTGTTTGCCATTACCCTTCTCTGTGAGGAATCTTCTGTGAAGTTTCTCTATTGTTAAGGGTATTATTGGGATACCGGTTGTCTGACCTGGGCCTTTGTTGTGCCTGTTTTGGACTTGGTTACCGGCTCCTATTCAGTTTAAATTTTTGCCTCGGGCGTGTGGGTATTATGAAGTCCTCATGTTCAAAATGTAAGAGGAAGAAGTCCTCTCTTGATTCTCATTCTTCATGTTTAGCTTGCACTCGTTGCTCGAAAGATGTTACCTGTGCAACTTGCTGTTCTTGGGATTCCAAGCGATGGAATTCTCTCTCTACTTATGTATGTGTTGGCGAAGCGCCAATTTCGGTGCTTTCGCCTAAGGTAACTAATCTAAATTTAGTTTTCATTTCAGAGGAACAAGAACATGGTATTGGTCATGGTATAACATCAAGTTCTGTGCTGCCGTCGTCTTCAGATACAGAGCATGTTGACTTACGAGGTATCGCAGAATACTCGGTACCTCGGGCAAGCAGACGGTCAACTAGCTTGACCTGTGTAACAGCGCCTTTAATTAGTGCTTCAATACCGGGAAAATCCGTAGCGGTCCAGGATACGGAGGATGGAAGACAGTCTTCTGTTCAGACGACGGCACGTAAAGGAAAGAGGCCAGTCAAATCGAAAGGTGCATCAGCAGCGAAGCATTCTTCTGTTTTGGGGACAAAACAGAAAGATTTGACTTTTGTTGCCAGTTCCGCTGGTAGTCCGGTAGAAAATGCTTCGGAGCCAGTTGTTTCTGTTGTACCTTTCTCTGCCAGTGCGGCTGGCAGTAATTTTGATATAAGAGCCTCTTCTTCGTCCGTTTCCAGGACTCAGCACAGTAGATCGCATGCTAGCTGGCAAGATCCAGAGGTAGAGAGTCAGAGCCAGGGTACGGCTCTCTCTAAGGCTAGCATTTCGAGGCAAACGTCTTTTCAAAAAGACGGACACAGGGCGCTGTGTCAGATCACCTTCCGGATCCTAAAAGGCGTAGAACGGGGGTGAACATAGCCTCGAATACGGAATTGCTGGAGCAAATTGCCCAGCTAATTGCAGACTCCCAGCAGCATAATATGAGGCCATCATCGATCTCCGCTTTGGATGATTCGGACGGTGCTGCATCGGCAGGAAGAAGGGTTTCCTCAAATAATCAGTATGCCGATAATAGACCAGACCAGGAACCTCTAGCTGGTAGTGTTAGGGAGTTTGATGAAGACGAGACTGACACTACATCTTTGGCTGAGCAGCATATGGAAACTATGAGGTTCCTGCAGGATTTTTCACCTGAATTAATTCCTTCTGGTCAGAGTTCTGCGCCTTCTAGAGCCAAGCGCCTGTCTTCTTTAGACAGGGAGGTCATTAAGTCAAAGGAAAGTATCCTTCTGTATCCGTCTTAATTAGTCCAAGCGTCAGATGCATTTGATTGTTGTGACGAGGCTATTGCTGACCTGGCTCAGGCTAGAAAAAATTTTTTCCTTTCGGAAAAGAAGCTTGACCTACCATTTAGAGGCAATACCTTCTTAAATACGGTAGGTGAGAATAAGATTCCAAGAGCTCCTCTGCGATTGGATGACGGAGCTAGGGACTTGGGTATGTCTCTTCCGTCATCGTGTAGCGTCAGTTCTTTTGTTATAGATACTTGCATTGAATCTAGCAGAAGTATTTTAGATGCTATGTCTTATGCAGATCATATTTGCAGGGCATTGGCCGGCAATCTGGAATCTGAGAGCTTACAGGAGTTGTTATCTCCTTTGAGAGTGCTTTCTCGCGCCACAATGTATGCAACATCCCACTCTGCTCTTTCAGTAGCGAATTTAGAGTTGGTCAGGCGCGATGCTGCCCTTAAATCTACGTCATTTATTGACAACAGTGTTAAGAGCTCTCTAAGGGCCGCTCCCATTTCGGGCTCTTCATTATTTAATGATAAGCTAAAAGCTGTATTTGAAGATGCTTCTAAGAAAGCTACAAGTCAGCTTTTGTTGTGCTCAGCTTCGCAACCTCAGCCTTCCACAAGTGGTACTCCTCGGAGAGGTAAATTTTTCTCCAAGAGAGGCTCAGCCCGTGCTGCTTCTAAAGCTAATCGTGGGCGTGGTCGCTCGAAACAGGGGAGCGATTTCAAAAAGGGGATGGCGCAGTCGGATAATAACGAAACGCGTAACCCCACACCAACATCACAGAGGGGTGCGAGAGCTTCACGAGGTTTCTCCTCGTATAAGCCTCGTAAGTCCTACAAATGAAGATTTCAACCTCTACTGTTCTCCGGTTGGCGGAAGGCTTTTCAAAATTCGCAAGCAACTGGAACAAAATAACTCAGGATCTTTGGGTTCGAGACGTTGTGAAAAATGGTCTACGTCTTTCGTTCCGGAGAAAACCTCCATTAACGCGGATTCCGCAATTTGTGAGCCTTCCACAAAATATAACAAAGAGAGAGGCTTTGATTTCAGCAGTAGACTCTCTCCTACAAAAGGAGGCAGTAGAGGTCGTAGAGAATCCCAATTCAAAGGGATTCTACAGTCATCTTTTTCTTGTGCCGAAGCCAGACGGCTCGTACAGACCGTCATCGATCTCAGTTGGATAAACAAGAGAATAATTGCTCCAAGATTTTATATGGAGACAATTCGATTGGTGAGAGGCAGCATCCGAGTGAACGATTACGCCGCAAGTATAGATTTGAAGGACGCGTATTTTCACATCATGATTCATTCGGCTTTTCGGAAATACCTCCGTTTCGCGGTTCAAGGAAAGGTATACCAGTTCAGAGCAATGTGTTTTGGCCTGAACCTTGCTCCGTGGGCGTTCACTCGGGTGATGAATACAGTAATGAGCCATTTCAGAGCACACTCGGCTTCGATGACGTCGGCATATCTGGACGACATACTTCAAAGGTACGAAAATTTTCATGCTCTCCAAAGCGACGTTCAGAGTCTGCTATCGCTGCTACGATGCCTAGGTTTTATAATCAATGTTGACAAGTCGGATTTAATGCTGACGAGGTCGTTTGTTCATCTGGGAATGAGTTTCAATACTCAAAACAATCGGGTCAGTTTGCCGGTAGCAAGAGCAAAATTAGTTTCGCTTTACGCAAAATACCGCGGAGTTAATTCCGCTAGGTCGTTTACGCACTCGTCCACTTCATATTTATCTAATTCAAAATTGGAGCGTAAAACGTCAGTTGTTGGACAGTCCGATTGTTTTAACACAGTCAGTAAAACATCATCTTCAAATTTGGGCGGATATCCAGTGGTTATCCCAGGGAATACCGCTTCAGATTCAGGAGCCGTCATTCATAATCATGACGGACGCCAGACAAGAGGGTTGGGGTGCTTCTCTGATTCCGGGCGATCAAGTGTGTCACGGTTTATGGGAGAGTCAGTTTCTTGTGTCCCATATAAACTACAAAGAAATGAGGGCAATTTGGTTAGCTCTAAATCATTGGCTCAGTCAAGTAATACACTCACATGTTCAAATTCTGTCGGACAATTCAACAGTAGTAGCCTATATTCGGAATCAGGGAGGTACTCATTCCGTCCAGCTGATGAATCTTACCGAAAAGATTCTTCTTTTCACTCAAGAGAATCAGATTCTGATATCGATTCGTCATATTCCAGATCGTCTCAATGTAATAGCAGACTCTCTATCGAGAAAGGATCTCCTGCTACCTTCAGAATGGATGTTAAAAAAGTCTGTCTTCAATCAGATTTGCTTCCAATGATCGATCTTTTTGCCACGAGTCTGAACAATCAATTACAGATGTTTGTGTCTCCATGCCCGGACCCTCAGACTTATGCAGTAGACGCTCTGTCAATTTCTTGGATCGGGATCATAGGGTATGCTTACCCTCCAGCTCCCCTCATTCAACAGATCTTGCTAAAGATAAAACAGTCTTCTTGCAAGATTCTTCTGGTTGCAAGTCTGTCGGCTCACAGACCATGGATAAATCTTCTCCGGGAACTTCTTTGGGACGTTCCACGGAAGTTACCACCTCTCCGGGATCTTCTGACGCAGGGGAAACTCCGTCGGCTTCATCACAATCCGGAAGGCCTCAACCTTCAGGTTTTTCCGTTGTGCAGTCCTTCTTGCACGGAAAACAGTTTCCAGACGAGCAATGGACGCAATTTCTAACTGTAGGAGGACCTCCTCTTCATTAAATTATGAAGCGAAGTGGAAGGTTTTTGTTCATTGGTGTGAATCACAATTGATTGATTTTTTTAACCCAACTATTCCTCAATTAGCTAACTTTTTTATTTATCTTTTTGATGAAGTTAAGCTACAGCCAGTCACTATTAAGGGCTATAGGTCTATGCTTTCTGACACCTATGCACACCAAGGGAAATTAAACATTGGGTCAGATTTATCTTTAAATAAATTAATGAGGGACTTCTCTGTGAATAGACCTCGCACATTGAGACTAGTCCCTAAGTGGAATTTAGCTTGGGTTCTTCTGAAACTTCAGGAAGCACCTTTTGAACCGTTAAATACTGTTGAGTTTAAATTTCTTACTTATAAAATGGTTTTTCTCTTAGCATTTGCGTCAGCTAGAAGAGTTAGTGAGCTTCATGCTTTGTCTGTTGAAGACTCTCATTATCGTAGTGTTGGTAATTCTATTACCCTCACTACGAAAGTGGGATTCTTAGCTAAGAATCAGGTTCCGGACAAACGGCCTAGTCCTATTCTTATTAAAGCATTACCGTCTTCAGATGGTCAGAGACCTTTGTTGTGTCCAGTAAGACTGCTTAGGATTTATAAGGAGCATTCTAGTTTTATTAGAAGAGGTAGGAAGAGGTTATTTCTTTCTCTTCTTCCTAACAGAAATGATATTTCTGTTCATTCCATATCTAGATGGATTCAATTAGCTATTCGGTCGGCTTATAATGCTTTGTCTGTGAATCAGAGAATAGCTTATAAGATTTCAGCTCACGAAGTTAGAGCTTTAGCTTCTTCTTGGGCTTATGCTAGTAGTACTTCTTTGAAGGATTTGATGGAAGCAGCTTACTGGACACAACAGACGACTTTTAACAAATTTTATCTTTGAGATTTAGAATCAATTTCAGATGATCTCAGATCTTTAGGACCGTTATCGGTAGCTCAGAATGTTGTCCATTCTAATTAGGATTTTCATTCTGCTCTAGCACTGTCTCCAGTCTGCTACCCTCTTCGTTTTGAAGTGCAGTTACTTTAAAAACAAGGGGAAGGGGGGGGATGGTATTTCCAAATAGTCATCTGGCTTTATAGTGAAAAGTATGGACATACCTCCTTCAGTGTTAGTATCCTGGGGTCGGTGCTATGGTAGTTTTAATGTGTAGCTTGGTATGAAGCAATTTTCAATGTATTATATGCTTTTAATGTGTAGCTCGATGTGAAGCGTTATTGTATATGTCATGTGTCAAGACGAGCTTTACTATACAATACTCGGACACTTTTAATGATTTATAAAGAGTCTCATTTCTCTGGACTTCTTTATATTTTGGCTTCCTTTATCAAATTAGCATAATGGGTTATGCTAGGCCTTAAATAGAGTTACACCTATATTTTCATTGTTTTTTCTTTAATAAGAGGAATGAATATCAAGTATTGAGCCTGCCTGCCTGTTTACTTTTCTCAACTAGTCAGGGCCATTGGTATAGTGGAAAAATATGAAAAATTTATACCAATATTAATATTTTTAATACTTACCAATGGCCCAGACGGGGATGGCATTCCCTGGAGTAGACACTCCTTCCTCCCCGCTGAGTTATATATTACAGTTCTTAATAACATTTAACAGGCACAACAATAAAGAATGACATGATGGCGGTAGCCTATTGTCCTTGACAACAAGTTGCGCATTGCACAAAAGTACAGAGGACCATACTGGTCTTCTCGTTTTTGCGTTTTTTGGCAAATTTTGGGGGGTTTGGGGGATTCAAAATTTGTGATTGGCCCTGGTAATAAATTGGATTGCACCAGCTAGTCTGGGCCATTGGTATAGTGGAAAAATATACTGTTCCCAAAAGTGTTTGATACAACACTTATGCAATGCACTTTATTTTCAAATAAACAAAATAAAGTCATTTGTACCAGAGTGGACCCCTGGTAAAATTGAATAGCCACTTTTCCAATGAAAATTATTCAATTAACAGGAGTATTCTATTAACAGAGATGTGTCACTTTCCTGTATTCTAGAGATAATCTTAGCATTTTTTCTATTATATCCTGTTTGCCAGAGATCCATAATAGATTAAATGCCTGTATTTGATGTACTGAGGACAAATAGGTCTATAAACAAAGGAAAACTGGGGATTGTCAATGTAATTTCTTGTCAGGTTACAAGATTATTTGTTCAATTAACAGGAGTTTATTCTATAACCTATATTCAATTAATAGGTCAAATTTGTACTGGAGGTATGGTAAATGGTTTTGTGTTGAGAAATTATATTCAATCAACAGAGATATACAATTAAGAAATATCCAATTAAGTGGGCTCCACTTTGTGCCATTTTGGGGGGTTTGGGGGATTCAAAATTTGTGTTTGGCCCTGGTAATAAATTGGGTTGCACCAGCTAGTCTGGGCCATTGGTAAGTATTAAAAATATTAAAATTGGTATAAATTTTTCATTTTCAAGGGAAGATGCTATCATGATGTCATCATGTTCAAATAGCCAATCACTTTGAGGTAAAGTTTAATAAAATACAGGGAATCCCTTGACATTACTCAAGAAAAATTTCCAGGTTTTAAATAGCATGAATGCCATTGGTTGAAATGTTCAATGTGACCAACTACGAAAGAATACTGTAATACATGTGTCTTCTCACCTCAACTTGTTTGAAATTCGAGGAAAACAATATTCAGTCGCTTTTGTAATAATGGGGACAGTTGAGACAAACCATTTGAGTAGGGAAAGAAAAGTAACAATGAAACGTTCCATGGTCTGCAAGGTCAGACAGGGTTGTAAAAAGGGAAAAGCCCCAAATTTAAACCAAGGTTAAACCACACCAGTGAAGTAAAATAACTTCCTGTAAATTATTGTAAGCAAGTTGAAATTTGCATTGCATTCTGGGGGAAAACAAACTTTTCAGTACAGAGATTATGTTTTAATTTGCCGGTATCGGTGATGTTATTAAAAATTATACCAATTATAATCAGTACATGTATACTGAAACAACACCTATTGTTAATCTTTGTTATGGGATTGGTCAAGTCATCTGACTTTGTATCAGCTTTATGTCAGAGTTCTCCTGCAAACTTGACCTCTCGGAAATAAACCCATATATATACTTTTGCCCTCTTTTACTTAATGCACCCTCTGGGATTATTCCTGTGTCAGTCAGGTTGGATGCTAGAAGCCACTAACATTGCTCTGTTTAAAAATGCACAAGCTAACATTAGTTTGCTCAGCAGTATAAAAACTGTTTTGTAAAATTTTGTTACACACCGCAAACAAGAACTTTTCATCCAAAGTGTGACACAATTCTTTATAAACAAAATCTTGTAAAACTAAGACTTCTCTTGCTGGTAACATGGAATTTTAGAAAAATTATGCATGTCAAAATCACCTTTAAAAATAATTCAGATTTCTACCAATGAAAAAAAATCTTCTTTTTCTCAGTTTAATGTTTAGAAATAGATATTGTTATATACTGTGATCTGTAACTTGTGCCAGAAGAATATTAATATGGATTTTTAGAATTGTCATAAATGCAACCCACTGAACTGCAGTTAAATTACGATTTATTGATCAGTACAATCTTTGAAAGTAAAATGCAGTTTACTGTATTATTTATTGAAAAAAACCTTAACCCTTTACCCAAAGAAGATGATATCAAAATTTATTGTTTTAAATATGATTTTTCTTAAAAATTTCGACAAAACCATATCATGTGGCCTCTCATTGGAACGAACCGACAGGGGTCATATGATTTGGTTTTTTGAAATTTTTTGAAAAAGAATACTTTTTCAATTGCTGAATTTGCATGTTATGCAGGTAGATGAGACTGATTCTTTAGGTAAAGGGTTAACATTTTTTCTCTCATTCATACATACCAAAATTTCACCAATGAAATGAAAATGTGTTTTAACATAAAAAAAATTATTTTGTGTGAAGGACATAACTAAGTTATTGAAATGGCTTATAACGATCGTCAGGTTTTTTTTTTCCTCTCGTCACGATTTCGATAACTTTCCATGAAGCAATCCTGATGACGTTTGGCACATTTATTGACCTTTATTTCTAATTCTCAGCAAAGGTTGGGATTTTTTATTTCATACCTTTATCCAAAACAGCACCCAATGTAGCCATTTTTCTTAAACATTTAATTGCAGCTCTGGTATTCAAATTTCGTTCTAAAAGATTTTGAAAATATTTTCTCCAACAAAAACCATATCTAAAACTATAGTACTAACTTGGAAAATTCACCGTGGTTATGGACGAATATTCTGGAGACATTATTGAAGTTGCCATCACCAATCATTTTAATTGTTTTAAAAAATGAGCATATTTTCAAAAATTAAAAAAAATTTCTTCTCCAGAACCACTAATCAGAATCGTTTGATATTTGCTATACAGCATTGTGGAGTGTGTTTAAATCATGTCCCTGGGTTAATATAAGGAATTCCTACTGGAGGAAAATATGCAAAAGAGGAATATTCTTCAAAATCTTCTTCTCCAGAACCACCATGCAAAATCTTTTGAGATATATATATATATACAACACCCTAACTCAAATTTGTTCGTATCAAGTCCCTGTCTTCATATTTAGGCTCCCTTTTGAAGCCCAAATTTTAACTTTGTGTAAATAATCTTTAAAATCTCGTTCTTCAAATCCACCATTCCGAATCTATTGATATTTGGTATGCAGCATCCTTGGAGGAGTCAGACTCAAATTTGTTCAAGCTTAGTCCCTAGGTTGATATTTCGGCTCCCTAGTTTTGCATTACTGGTAATCGGAACATTATTTCTGTGATAGCCTCTCAGTACATGAACACATCATCTGGCATGGATAACAGAGTTATAAATAATTGCATGACTTCATTGCTCTGTACTGTTAACTAGCCCTAGATGCTAATTAAATCCTTCTTTAAACAACTTAGTCAGGTGAGAGCCTCACCCCACCCCACCCCCAGCTGTGGCCTCTTGTTATATTTCCTTTCAGCTTTTAGAAGCAAATAAAATAATAAATAATGAAATTAAATTAAAATTAATAAAAAGCGGGCGTATTTGTATGTGTTTGAATATATCCACTAGAATTGTTTTCTCGTAACTCATGATAACTCATGCAGTTCATTTTTTATTTCGTATAGTCATTTTTAATTAACCCTTTACCCAACATAACGGGAAAAAACACACTATTCTCAAACATCGCCAATTAATTTTCAATATTTTTTTCATTTTTTGTCTCAGAAATATAGGTTATGACCCCTCATTGGAACGAGCTCATCAAGCCTGTTCCAATGAGGGCTCATAACCTATGTTTTTGAGACAAAAAAATTAAAAAAATTAGTTATTTAAGAATAGTTTTTTGCAAGTGTCATCTGCTTTTCATGTTAGGTGAAGGGTTAAACAACATTGCTGATTAGTGTTTGACCGAGTTCAGTGGGTTACATGAATGATCGACTTGGAGAAAATATGCATTTATCATATAGCAATGACATGCATGCACTTGATAAAAATAATCCTTATTCAATGATCATATATATATAGTGTTGTGCACTCTGTCTCTTTTATATTAATCAATATTAGTTGACCCTTCCACCACTAAGTCATTCTGGTGTTGTCTTATATTCATAATTGACCAAACAGCACCTGTTCTTTTGTTTACTGAAGCAATGAAATTAATTGATGTAATGTTTAGTGTAGCATGAATAGGTTTGTTTTTTTCTGAAAACCCTAAAATGGTCAGCACAAAATAATGATGCTTTTCAATGTTGAATTCTGTTGACTGCTTTATGGTCTTGGTGCCCACCCTCCTGCCCCCCCCCCCCCCCCCCACACACACACACACACACCCATATTAATGGTTGATGCCCTTCTTTTTATCTTGAAAATTTATGTTAACCATATATTCACAAAAATTATTGTTAAAAAAAATCCAACAATACCATATCATGTGGTTCCTCATTGGAACAAGCTTGTTCAGCTTATTCTAATGAGTGATTCACATGATATGGTTTTGTTGAAGTTTTGTGAAGAATTTGAAAAACAAATAAGTAAAATATCAAATTTTAATATTGTGTATGTTGGGTAAATGGTTGAAAGGTTTCTCTAAAAGGCAACATCTCCTTGACTTTGATTGACTTCTGTCAGATAGTTATTTTCAGCATGAATAGACAATCATGAGCAAAAAAAAAAAAGAAGAGAACTCTAAATTTACCCAAAATTCCCTTGCAGTCACCTCTATCCCCCCCCCCCCCCCCCCTCTCTTATGTGTACATCACAGGTAAAACTGAGAAGATCATACTCTATTTTCATCAGAACAATCTGTTATAATTCATTTTAGCCATTGCATTATCTTGTGACTGAGCAGAGACAATGAACAATATAGATTTTTTGTAAGTGATTGTGAAACTTCTTGGGCACAACATTCAATAGATATATGATCTGCTGTCAAAAGAAATGTTCTTGCCATTATAGGGACTTAGCGGCTGAAAGTAACATAAATTCTTCGTAAAACACAATTTTGGGAAAACCCTTCAAAGAATTATTCCTTAAAACAGCTAAGCTTATTTCATCAAAGGATCAAAAACTGTTATCTTTTGGAAGAGGAAAATGATAATTTTGAGAATAGTATTTGTCTATTTCCACTTTGAACTAGATCTTTCGTTGATTAAAAAATTAAACTTTAAATACAAACTACTGAAGTCATCAAAGCAACATGTACAAACATCTATTTTACTAAGTTCTTCTTTTCTTAAACCTCTGCACACTGATGTCAAAATACTAAAATTTCAAGTGAAAAAATGTTTCCTCCCTATGCAACTTGGCATCCATGAGCTCTGTCAAACAAGATTGAATTGTCAAATTTCTAGTTGCATTGTGGGGTTTACTTGCAGTTTAAAATTTTGACGTGGATGTACAGAGGGTTAAACAAAAACAAAGCAAAGATTATGATCCTTTTGGGGATAGTGTTGGCTGGAAATTCTGATTGCATAAGGTAAAAGGGTTAATGCCCCCCCCCCTCCCCCCCTACTCTTTCAGGCTCCGAAACACAGGTTATGTGGGATGGCCTCAGATGTGGCAAATGCCTCATGGGAATTTTTAGCCTGTGGAGTTGACAAATAGTTCACCATGACAACACCAACTGTACAATTGATGCTTCTAGAGAAGTTTATTGATCAGAACCTCACTGGCATGAAATACCACACTCGATCACCAGTTTCAGCATTCCAGAATAACTAATAGTCCAGAAACCGAAAATAGTAGATTTTGGTGCAGTGGAATCCACTCTTCTTTGTCTGTTGGTTGAATAAACATGTTAATTGAATAGATGTTCTAAATACAAAACTATTTAACAAACCTTCAGTACAAATTTTATCTGTTAACTGGTAGAGTGCTGGAAGCCCATATCTGGACTTTACTCTGAAGTACAGGTACCACAACTTAAAGGCTTCATATTCAGTAGATGTACTTCGCTTTATCTTTGAAGTGAAATTATTTAGTCTGTTAGGATTTACATTGCTACAATTGTAACAAGGCAAAGACAAGTGAACAAATTCTGTTGACCAAAAATATTTTAGCACTCTACCAGTTAATTGCATATAGGTTATAGAGCAAGCTTCTGTTAATTAAATAACATATCTTGTAATATGTCAAGAAATTATCCTGACAGTCACCAAATTTCCCCTTACTTATAGACCTATTTGGCTTCAGTAATCCAATATAGACATTAAATCTATTATATCTTGTTTGACAGAGCTCTCTGAGTGGTGTCATCCCAACAAGACAAATCCCAGCAAGATAAATGGGTAAAATATCCCAACAAGACAAAACTTTTTTTTCATTGATTATAAGGGAAATTAATATAAAATAGAAATAAAAAGTGTATAGTTACGCTATTTGAGGTATTTTGCCTAAAAGTGTTGATTTTTACCTTTTTGTGCAATTGCTCAGGAGTTATTAATTGTTTTCTTTTCCATCTCTTCACTGCCCACAATCATTGTGTAGCTCAACCAAGAGTTTATTTACATAGTAATTTCACTAATTATATCTTTATGTTTTGTTTTATTTAATTCTTTTTTATGTGTATTTATTGTTAAGTTTGATTGATAAAAAAAGTACAAAAACTTTAGCAAACAGGATCTCATAACAATGATTGGGTCCTTTGTTAATTGAGATAGCTTTGTCTAACAGTAAGCTGTGTTAGCACTTTATGGTGCAATAATAACTAACAAAGTACAACACTTGCCTCAAAATCTCTTGTCTTGGCAACAGTACTTTGTGTTCACTAAATGCAGTGCAAACAGTCAGTCAGCTATCTTTATGAAGACTCACTTATGCCACTAAAGGCAAATTTTAAAACTGATAAAGTTGAAAAAACATGTTTGAAAAAAAGAGATTTTTTATATACATTCTGATACAGGGCCACATAGTTAAAATCATTTCTGGTAAAATAAGCCTTCTGGTATATTCCTTGTCATAATTTGTATTCGCACAGTATTTAGGCTTTATAGAATTGAGAGGATAATTTGCAGTTCAATACCAAGTCTTCTCACACCCTGTTGAAGAATTGAAAATTTTCCTCACAATTTTATAAAGCATAAATGAGATGCAAATACAAAAAATGTTTAAAAATTATTTTTTTATATTGCACGTGATGTAAATTCCTCTGTTTTTTGTAATGAGAGAGTGATTTTTTTGAGTTTTTCAAGCTGGTTTATAGTAAATAAAATATACATCGTTTTTTTCTTGGGAAAATAAAATTCCACAAAATACAGTTCTCATCTGCATTTTTGTCCCAAACCTCAAAATAAATGGGTTATATATTCATTTTAACTAGATTTGTCTTGTTGGGATTCATCTTGTTGGGATGCCTGTTTTTGACATTCATCTTGTTGGGATATGTCTTGGGAATGAACTCTCTGAGCTCTGTCAAACAGGATATAATAGAATAAATGCTCTGTTTATTTTGAGAATGCAGGAAAGTTACCCAATTCCTGTTGACTGAATAATTCTCATTGGCAAAGCGGCTATTCAATTGATAGGGTTCCACTGTATTTATGTTGAAAATTAGCTCAGATAGATGGTTGATCTTGATTCATCCATCAATTTTTCATTAACAAAGACAAAGTTTTCCATTGGTGGAAGGGTGACAACAGTCATTTGTAAATTTTGTGATTAAAATATTAATTTCATTATTTACTCGAATCATCTGCACCTCACTCATGAATATTCAGTTGTTGTTTGTATCTCTGTGATTCTTATATGCTCACACATGTGTGCAGACCACTTTCTACTTTCTTCTGGCAAAACCTTAATTTTTATTCAAAGTATACAAATTGGTGAGGAATATTTAAGGCCAAGTTAAACTTTTACCCAACAGACTTGAAATCAAAATTTGTCATTTTAATTTTTTTTTTTTTTTTTTTCAAAATTAAAAAAAAAAATGGAACAAAACCAACTCAGGGTTTCAGATTGAGAGCTCACTTTTATGAGGGGTCACTTGATATGGCTTTTATTGAAACTTTTTTTCAACTGCATTGTTCCCAAATTACACAAGCAGATGCATCCAATTCGTTCGATAAAAGGTTTAAATATTTTTCATGCATATGTTCAATTACCAGGAATTTGTCATCATTTAGATAAATCTTCTCTGAGACCTCAAAAAGAAATGTAAAATTCATCCAATTGATGCTCTTCTTATTGTGATTGATTGGCAAAATCACTTCAACCCCATTGCCCACATGGTGGTATGGTGACTTTGTGTACTAAGGCATACTGCACTTCGATGGTGCACCTGTCTTCAACCAGTGCAAACCCTGCTTCTGTGGAGTTTGTATGTTGGGGAGCTGATAGTTGCTCACACTTTCTCAGTGGTTCTCCCCAGGTACTTTGGCTTCCTCCACCCATAAAACTGTCATGGTCGTGATTAGCCATTTTGCAGAAATATGTGACCTTAACCCTTTACCTAACACAGCCTTTTAAAAAAATAAATTAAATTTCACATTTTTTCCCAAAAAATTCTCACAATTTGTCAATAAAACCATACAAATATGAATATCATTAGAACCGGCTCAACGAGCCAGTTCTAATGATATCCATATTTGTATGGTTTTATTGAGACATTTGTAAGATATTTTAAGCTGTGGTAGGCTTATTTTGGTCAATTTTCGGCCATTTTTGGCTGCTATGTTAGGTAAAGGGTTAAACACCAATAAATAAATTGGAAAAATAGAATGCAGTAGTCGGTGTCTATTCTGCATGTGGTTTTATAAACTACATACATTTTATCAAATCAGACATTTTTTTTTTAGAAATGTGGTGTTACAAAACTGTGATCACAAATGCACTCTTCTTTTTAATCAGATCATGACCACATCAAGAAAAACTATCGAATAGGTTCAATGTTCTTGCTGATCTTTTTAGAAATTCTCTGTTTTTGTGGTCACAGTAATGTATCAAAGTAAGAGTAACAGATAATGGTGGGCATTACTCTGGAACCCACTTAAGTGGACATCTCATTATTGGATAACTCTGTTAATTGTATATAACTTAACCATACCTTCAATACAAATTTAACAAATTTTGTTAATTGAATATAGATTATAGAGTAAACTTTTCAACTGAGTAAAAAATCTTGTAATATGTCGAGAAATTACCATGACAAACACCACATTCCCCTTGTTTATAGACCTATTTGGCCTCAGTACATCCAATACAGGCCTTAATCTGTTATATATTGTTTGACAGATCTCCATGAGCACTATCAAACAAAATTGAATAACTGCTCAGTTTGTCTCTAGAACATAGGAAAGTGGGCAAATCCATGTAAATTGCATACTCCTGTTAAATAATTTTCACTGGCAACAGGATTTAACATGATTCCACTGTATTGCCAAAAGTAAAAATTGTGATATTGTTTCCCAGATTCATCACAGTTTAAAGTACTCAAAGTTTTTTTTCAACGTATATAAATCTGCAGAGACCCCTCCCCCCTCCACCCCCACCCCACCCCCACCCTCCCACACCCCAAAAAAACAAACAGAAACAAAAAAAACTTTTTGTTCTAATGCTAACCAAATTTTTTGGACATCAATGGGAGCCAACCCTTTATGGACACAACACATCGATAAGAGAGTCTTGTTCATCTGGAAATTCTTGGACAAAACACCTTCAAAAATTGGCCCAAGGACAAGAGTTAGGTTGCACCAGCTAGTGGAAAAATATATATTAATTTGAATCGAAATTACCTTACCTCAATATCTGTAGTGGCGATTGATTTGCAATCATAAGCAGTTCTGTTAGAGCAATTCCAACGAATTGATGACTTCTTTTCTGCCTTTTTAGTGTACATATAACCATCATAAACTAGCTTCTGACCCCCTTTGTTGTTAGTGATGAACTCCATAGTTGAAAAAAACGATTGATTATACCCCGCCATGCCCTATGCCTCATATGTATAATGATGTTGCCTGTGAATCTTGTAAAAACAACCGTACCCATAAATCACCTTATAAGATGACAAGAAAAAAATATTTTTTGATATCTGTAGATTTAAGAGAGTAGTGATGTGCATTATGTAATACATTTAGATCAATATCTCTGCACATTATTGGTGTTTGGGTATTTTAATATAAAAATAACATGATTTTGGAGGTCATTGTGGTTTATTAATGGCCCTGCCGAAAATCTTAACAGCCAACAGCTAACATGAGGCTCGAGTTGCAGTTGAAGGCTGCTGATAAAGTGGATGATGGATTAATCATTTCTGATGGGCCATTAATTAACTGCAATGACTAATAAAGTCATACTGTTTCCATTATTACCACTGTTTCCAGTCTTATACAGACAATAACTGACAGTGGTCTAAAATGGAATAGTTATACAATGGAAAACAGTTAATACAGCATTATTTTTAAAAAAGAATAAAACAACTACAATTAGCATTTGCTTTTTGTCAAATAGAATTGGAATGGTCACATGGCTATCACCTGTCAGGTCTACGGTGAATTTAACCCTTTCCCCAATGCACAGGATATCAAAATTTATTATTTTAATTATCATCTTTTATTTATTTTCACAAAATTTCAGCCAAACCATATCAGGTTACCCCCTCATTGGAATGAGCTGGATGAGCTCATTCCAATGAGGGGTCACATGATATGGTTTTGTTGAAACCTTTTAAAAAATATACTTTTTTCAACTGCTAAATTTGAAAATTACGTGGGCAGATGCAGTTGATTCATTAGGTAAAGGTTTTAGAAACTTGTAAGTGGCCAAACACTTGTGTGAACACCTAATTTAAGGGGGCCATATGCACAAATATGGTAGCATCAGTTGGAATGTATGCATACCATTGACATGCGGTATGCCTTAGTACACTGCACCACCATGCTCCCACTTGGACAATTGTAATTAAGTGTCTTGCCCAAGGACACAAAGCACTGATGCAGGTCAGGATTGAACCTAAGACCTCTTGATCTGAAATTGAATGCACCAGCCAATGAGCTACTTCACTCCCATACCTACTTTTAAAAAATCTATTGGCACCACTAATTGTATAGAATTTGATACTCACATGTATCTCCTAAGAGCATCAAGCTCTACTAACAGATCTTTTTGACTGACAGGGTGATTGAAATTATCACACTAACTTACGAACATAAGATGATGAATTCTTTGTAGTGCTAGTTACTTAACTAAAATGCCATAACTCTTACAAAGTTGCTTTTAACAAAGAGATTTTTATATGTACCCACTTTGATTAATTGTTCTGTGCATTTATTATTGCATTTTTTGTTATCTTTTCTCACCTGTTATATGTATACAATAAATATTTTGTCTGAAAACTTTTTTGTTGCACTTCTGGATCAGTCATCTCAATTTTTGACATCACATTACTTCCACTTCCACTAGGAATACTGTCTAACATGATCATCTTTCTGGTGAATGTTTGTGCATAGTATAGAAATGCTTTATTCACACTAGATATATAACAACAGAAGAGATATAGTGGATTCCAGTTAAATTAGACATTGTTTAGTAGACACAACTAGATAATTCAAGCTCTATTCTGGAGAACAGATATAGTGGATCTCAGTTAAATTAGACATTGTTCAGTAGACTACCCCTATTAATTGCATATAACTTCCAAACCATTTACCATGCCTTTAGTACAAAGTTTTCCTATTAATTGCATATTTATTGTGGAGCAAATCCCTGTTAACCCTTTACCTAACATGAAAAGCAGATGCACATGCAAACAAAATTCTTGAATAACTAAATTTTTTTATTTTTTGTCTCAAAATCATAGGTTATGACCCCTCATTGGAATGAGCTTGATGATCTCGTTCCAAAGAGGGGTCATAACCTATGTTTTTGAAACAAAAAATGAAACAAATAATGAAAATTAATTGGTGATTTTTGTGAATAGTGCTGGCCGGTTTTGGCTGTTACGTTGGGTAAAGGGTTAATGGAATAAAAAGTTATGATCTTTTTTGAGAAATTATTCTTACTACCCTCAGATTTCTCAGCTTTGTAGACCTTTTGGTCCTCAGCACATACAATATATTTATTCTATTATATCTTATTTGACAGAGGTCAATAGCCTCTGTCAAACAAGATATAACTGAATAAACACTCAATTTATCACTAGTATCCAGGGCTGTCATTCTAGAAAATGCAGGTGTGCAAAAACATTCTCTCCTCAGTTTCCCTAAGATTGCTATTGTCCTCCTAAACCTCAGTCTCTAATGAGAACATGTTTTGAGCTCAAAGATACTTGATTATTTTGTAGCAAGAAATATAAACAAGGCAGGCAAGATGGTCAATGAGATTTGTCCCCCACCCTCACACACCGGCCCCTGCTGTTACCCCACTGAAGACAAGTAACCATTTCTATCAATCATTTGGGCTATCAGCATTACAGAGCTTGGCAATAATACGACCAACTCAAACTCAACTTGTGCCAAGCTGTGTAATGAGTGAAGCCAAAAGTTCTCAAAATTAGAAAAAAAGTGTAACAGCTCAAAGTTTCAATTACTAGTTTATTTTGCAGTGGCAGCTCATATCTGTGCTGACACTCTTTGAATTCAAGCTGATGATGAATAAGTATCAACCATTAATAATAACAGCTGTCTTTAGTGTTGACTGATGATCAAAAAGACCATCAGTAGATCAGTTGTGATGATTTTGTGCTCAAAGTCTTTGAACTGTATCCTCCAAAATTATAGTATTTACTGCAAATGATGGAGTCTGTTCTGGATTTGTTGTATTTGCCCCTCCATTTGTTATCTACTGTTCTGTTCATGATAAAATGTATGTGGTGTGTTATTGTTTGGTGTTGTATCCTGGTAGTATAGTAGTGACAGTCTGTACCAAGTGTTTGGTTCAAGATCAAATTGTACCTGCTTCTCAGACAGTCACCTTGTCTTCATTTTCTTTCTTAGTTCTTTATAATCAGCATTGTGTAAACATGATACCTTTAGAGGGCTTAACCCTTTACCTAAACTTTCCCATTTCTGTTTTGAAATTTTCAATGAGTAATTTATCTGTTGCCTTGCTGTGATATCATGTAAGATCACCCATTTTGACAGCATGTTCCAATACAAGTTGAAAAGTCAAAAAATTATTTGGTGTGTGTAGAGCACCTATGATTAAAGTAATGGATGTGTTCTGTTTGGAAGTAATAGCTTTTATGAACATGTGACAGCTTTTTAATGCTGCTTTCAATATTTAAAAGCTTGTTTCAATACCTGTAACGTTTTCTCATGGGTTTTGTCTCAAAAAATATGTTTTAGAGCCTGTACAGATCTTAGGTGGGTCTCTACGGTTAGTCTGTTCCCTAAACAGTGTCTCCCACTGTACCTTTCCAGTAAGGTTTTATCTGATCAGCAACAGTTTGCAAGGGATGTTCACAACATTAACAAATGTTCTACATGACACCTTAGATCTCAGGCTGTGTTTCAGGATGGGTGATTGATTCTCATCTTGACAAACTGTCAACATTACTAAGAGATGTTAGTTCCCCAAAATATTCCTTGTGTATCTAAATATTTTCATTTTTGCTACAAAAAAAAAAAGTCAGGGTGATCTTTTCTGATCACACTCTTTGACTGTCATCCATCATGAAGGTGGTGTTTGAGGCTTCTTCAAAATTGCTCCATCAATTCCAATAACATTTCATGTGAGTAATGGTCATGGTGGAGCTTTGTAAGTTTGTTCAAATTAATATGTTGCTCCCTTGGGAGGTGATGGGAGGGGGAAGATTGCTCCAAATTTTGAAAAATTCTCTCCTCAATATCCTTATAAATCTTTTTTCTAATAAAGCACCAGTAAGAATGTTTTGGAATTGGTATATCATTTCCTTCGGTGGTGAAGATTCACGTTTATTCAGAGAAAGTTTCTGGCAGTGAGAGGATCCCAATTTTTGGCCCCAACCAAAATTTCTACTTTCAGAATTGATGGTATGGGTTGATTTGAACAAATATGGTATGTAGTATTATTGGGCCATATGCATTTAATACATGCCCAAAAAAAAGTTCCTCTTATCAAAGTGGAAACCACAGGGCTAAAAATAGAAAAAATTCTATCTGTATTTCCAAAACTGCATGGAAGAAAGAATTGTTATTTGTCAAGAAGCTTTCTTATGACTAGTAGACTTGAATGGGTAAAAATAATTGTAATCTATTGTGTACCATATGGGATGTCCATTTTAACATGGTTTGTAAGACCGGGGAAAAAATGTAATGGTTCAGGTTTCCCAACCAAACCTAATTTTTAAACATAATCTTTCTATGAGTACTTGACACAAAATAAAATCATATTCATAAATTGACACCGAAAACATGCTGTGATCAGACTGCTCTGTAGATAGAAACAGACGGACACTGTCCAGACATGAAACAAGTTTATACAACAGGAACAGTTCTTTTCATTTTATCGTCACTGAAAAATCTATGCACATTTGACATGTCAGTGAAGTTAAAATGAGAGCGAATTCACTTATTATAACTTATATTCTACAATTTTTTTTTCTCTATCCTTTTTTAGCTCAACTTTGACGAAGTCAAATTTGAGCTATTGTCGTCATGGCCCGTCGTCCGTCTGTCCCTCCGTCCGTCTGTCCGTACGTCAACAATTGGCTATGGCTCGGGCTAGAGGTCGTATTTATGAACCGATCTTTACGAAACTTCTTGTGTACCTTTGTTATGACCCTGGGACGGGAACGAGTGTTTTTAGGTGTGGTCCGAAATTCAAGATGGCTGCCAGTGGCCATTTTGTACCGATGATGCAAAAATCAGTTTTTTGTACAGAACTTCTCTATGAAAGTTCTGATTTGAATAAAGTTTTGTATAAATGTTTAGTACCATGGGATACATCACATATAATACGGGTTTTTTTCTCGTGCATAAATTATGCAAATTAGACTGACTTTGATTTATTTAGTGTTACTTTCAGAGCTGTAAGTGCCAAGCTGCTATGGCTCGGGCTAGAGGCCGTATTTATGAACCAATCTTTACGAAACTTCTTGGGTACCTTTGTTATGAACGTGGGACGAGAACGAGTGTTTTTGGGTGCAGTTCCAAATTCCAGATGGCTGCCAGCAGCCATTTTGTACCGACGATGCCGAAATCTGTTTTTTGTACAGAACTTCCATATGAAAGCTCTGATTTGAATAATTTTTTGTATGAATGTTTAGTACCATGGGATACATTACATATATTACAGGTTTTTTCTTGTGCGTAAATTATGCAAATTAGGCTAACTTTGATTTATTTAGTGTTACTTTCAGCACTGTGAGTGCAAATCCCAATACGGCTCGGGCTAGAGGCCGTATTTATGAACCGATCTTCACGAAACTTCTTGGGTACCTTTGTTATCACTGTGGGATGAGAAGGAGTGTTTTGGGGTCCAGTCTGAAATTCAAGATGGCCGCTAGCAGCCATTTTGTTCAAAATTAAGTGCAATCAGATTTTTGCGCAGAACTTCCAAATGAAAGATCTGATTTGAATAAATTTTTGTATGAATGTTTAGTACCATGGGATACATTACATATAATACAGAGTTTTTCTCGTGAATAAATTATGCAAATTAGGGGTCCGGGTGGGACTTAGAAAATTTTGGACCAAAATCCAGAAATTAGTTTTTTGGTTTTTTATGCATTTTGGTCAATTTTAAGACAAAAAAAAAAAAATTTTTTTTACACTGAAAATTTGGGGTCCGGGTGGGACTTAGAAAATTTTGGACCAAAATCCGGAAATTAGTTTTTTGTGTTTTGATGCATTTTGGTCAATTTTAAGAAGAAGAAGAAAAAATATTAGTCTGAAAATATATTGTTTGGGACTGAAAATTTCCACACAAAAATAATAATCTACAATGATTGGTCTTAATCTGTAGTCCATTACAGTCACCTTGTAATTCTTTTATTATTGTTGACTGGGCCAAAACAAATACTAATTCCTATCATATTCATTATTCAGTTGTCTTGGTCACAGCAAGTACTAATTCCTGTCATATCCAAGTTGAGCTACAGAGTCATTGACTCTTTCATTTTATAAACTAAAAAGCTTTCCAAAGACACTCATGATCTATTACATTTTCAATAGTTGTAGCAGCACAAATGAGAGCCTGCAGTCACTGTCCCATAAATTTTTACAATATAAAGACATTTGAATAAATTTTGATGATCAAAAGTAAATTAACACTCAAACCGTTAAATAATGATACTATACAGCTACTGAAGGTTGAATGTTTAACCCTTCAAGACCTATTTCTGACTTTTACGACCTCAGAACAGGAGCCTTTAAACTGCCATCATGAAAAGGTCTTGTTGACAACAGACAAATTAGGTAGGCAGTGGTTTCTAGTCAAGCCTTGGCTGCCTGTTATGGCAGCCAAGACTTGACTAGAAATCACTGCTCAGCTACTGGACGTATAGAGGCTGTGGCTGGTGGGAATTCAGGACAATTGTCCAGCCCCTTAAGAGTTAAAATTACTTGAAGTTTTATCAGAAAATATTTGTTTACAAACTACAAAATGAATGCGAACTGTTTCTGTTCAAGAAGTTAGAAGTTTAAATAGATAACTGAAGAGTTTTAGAGGTGATAAGGGAAATGCAAAAACAAATTATTATCTATTCAGATTATTAACACTTTACTTAAAATAATGGCCATTTCTGGACAAACTTCACTAAAATTGCCATTCAGATTTTATTATTTTATCATTATATGCCTGCAATAGATTATGACCCCCCACAAACCCCCCCTTCCCCGCCCCTACCACCACCATTGAAATGAGCTTGCTCTAATGAGGAGATATCATTAACAATATTTTTTATGCCAAACAATTTAGTCATGTTAGCTAAAGGATTAAGTCAATAGCTTGTCAAGATCCAGCACCGCTTCTAACATTATCAGATGAATTTAGTTGAGGACAACTAGTGTTTGTTTTTTGGGGGTTTTTTTGTCTTGTTTTTTACATTTTTTTTCATGATATGATATCTTGTTGCTAAAGATTCGAATTGTGAGACTGTCTTGTGTAATAGGTGGTTTGACAATTTGTTAAAAAGGATTTTTAACTCACTTGACTGAAAGTCAAGATGAGCTATTGTGATCACTCACCGTCTGCCGCCTCTCGTCTGTGAACATGGTGTTTGCACCCTCTCCTCCAAAACCGCTGATATGATATCAGTCAAATTTGGGTGATTGCTTGTTCTGACATCTCATTTTGTTTTTTCTGGTCAAATCAACTTGCCCAGCCCCATAGGGAAAATACTTCAAATATTTTTTAAAATCTTCTCGGGAACCAGTGGGTACAATGACTTGATATTTGGTATGGCTCTTCCTTTTGAGGTGTAGAATCAAGTTTGTTCAAACAAAGTTCGTGGGGCAATATTTGCCTTTGTAATGGGAGGGGCAAGATTTTTGGCCCCACCCAAAATTTCTATTTCCTGAACCAATGGTCCAATTTCAACCCAAATTGGTATGTGGTATCATTGAGTCATAAATACTTGATTCATACTAAAAAAGTAATTTTGGGTCCAAGCCAGAAAATAAGCAGACTGTCATTTGCAAAATGAGGTCCCCAGAGGGTGAATTTAGTGATGCTATCCTGCACAGCAGAAAGAGGTACCCAGAGGATAAATTGGCCCACTGTATGGGACAGCATCATCAAATTCACACTCTGGGGACCTCATTCTGCAAATGTCAGACTGCTTATTTTCAGATTTGTTTGGGTCCCAGTGGGAACACCAGGAGCTGAAAATATAAATATTTTCAAACTCCCATATTTCCTAAACCACATGGAACAGAGTCCTATTATTTGGTATGCTACATCCTTAGGACAAGTAGAATGGAGTGGGAAAAAAGTGCCATCGGTTGTATCCGTGTTCTGTGGGGAAGGAGGGATAAAAAAAAATGCTGAGTCAGCATATTTGTAAACATTTTTTTTTTTAAAGAAGGTCTTATCAAGAACCACTGATCAGAATCCAGGGTTCATACAGCTCTTGAAAAACCCTTGAAAATGAGTTTTTTCTTGAAAAACCCTGGAATTTGAAATTAGCCCTTGAGAAACCCTTGAACTTTCTGAAATCTCTTGAAAAACCCTTGAATACCAAGCTATTTCCTGGGCATTGTAAATATGTGTACTCGCCTTTTACTTGTTTGTGGCGCTCGTGTCGCTCAGTTAAAAAAAACCCATAAAAAAGTATGGAACGTTTTACCAAGACCACTGTAACACAGATCACACTTTGGGTACCAGTACTTCCTGACTTCCAAAGTCAGATCCGTGTCACATGAATCTTAGATTTTTAGAGCTCATACAACAAGCTGAATAGTACATGTAGCCCTTAAAAAAAAGAGAAGAACTTGAAAAACCCTTGAAAAACCCTTGAACTTTGTGAGCAAATTTTTGTATGAACCCTGGAATCCTTTGATATTTGGTATACAGCATCCATAAGATGAGGGGGATGAGGCAGATACAATTTTGTTAAAAGTAAGCCCCATGGTTCATATTTGGGCTCAATACAGCAGTCTGAAGCTTAACTTAAGGAAATACAGGGAATATTCTTTAAAATCTTCTTCTTCAGAACCACGAGTTAGTACCTTTTAATGTTTGGTATACATTATTGTTATGAGAGTCACATTCAAGATTATTTAAATCAAGTCCCCCAGACAGGCCTCAGTTAATTTTTGAGCTTTCTATGGTGGCCTGAAGTTTAACTTAGTGCAATATGGGGGATGATCTTTAAAAATCTTCTTCAGATCCACTAGTCAGAATCTTTTGATATTTGTTAAACAGCATACTTAAGGAGGTTAGATCTAATTTTGTTCAAACCAAGTCCCTGGGTTAATATTTGGGCTCCTTATTGGCTCCCAAATTTTAACTTCGTCCAATCTGAGGAATAATCTTTAAAACTCTTCTCCAGAACGACTGGTCAGAATCTTTTGATATATAGTATACAGAATCCTTACAGGGGGCAGTATCAAATTTCTTAAAAACATGCCCATCAGTGAATAATTGGGCTCTCTTTGGGAGTCTGAATTTGAACTTGATGCAATATTGGGAATAATCTTTAAAAATCTTCTTTTTCACATCCACAACTTAGAATTTATTGATATTGAGTATACAGTACCTTGTGGGGGTCTGATTCAAGTTTGTTCAAAGCAAGTCCTTCAGTTAGTATTTGGGCTCCCAATGGGGTCCCAAATTTTAAGTTAGTGCAATATGGGGAATAGTCTTTAAAAATTGTCTTCTTCAGAACCACCAGACTGAAACTTTTGATATTGGGTATACAGCATCCTTACGGAGGTCAGATTTAAGTTTGTTCAAATCAAGTCTCTGGGTTAATATTTGGACTCCTTGTTAGAACCTGAATTTTAACTCAGTCCTATATAAGGAATAATTTTTAAAAATCTGCTTCTTGAGATACAATCAGAATCTTTTGATATTTGGTATACAGCATCCTTAGAAGGTTCAGATTCAGTTTGTTCAAATAAAGTCTCTTGGTTGATATTTGTGTTCCCTGTGTGTATGTGGAGGGATGGGGGGGAGGGGGGGGGCAAATTTTAACATAGTACAAAATTGGTAATATTCTCAAAATCTTCTCCAGAGCCACCAGTCAGAATCTTTTGATATTTGGTATGCAACATCCTTCAAGTTTGTTCAAGTTAAGTCCCTAGGTTGATATTTGGACTCTCTAGTTTTACATTACTGATAATCGGGACATTATTTCTGTGGTAGCATCCAATATAGAAAAAAATCATCTGACATGGACAACAAAGTTATAAATAATTAAATAACTTCATTCCTCTGTAGCATTAACTAGCCGTAGGTGCTAATTAAATTCTTATTTGAACTTTGGTCAGATGAGCACCTCAGGCCCCATAGGGCCTCTTGTTAGGTTTAGTTTGAATATCAGATCTATTGAAAAATATTTCTTTATTTTATATGTCAATCACCCTGATATGACCCTGATAGGACCTGGTAATCATAGCCTGAGGTGGAAGACATATAAAGTGGGCAGCATAGGTATAAATGATAAACTAATCTTGATTTCCTACCTATATTGTGTCATGATCTTCCCATGGATGCTGAAAGTGACCTTAAACACCAACAAATAAATAATTTCTCAGTTATTTATTAGCTCACCTGACTGAAAGTTAGACTGAGCAATAATAATAAATACAGTTTAGAGCCATGAATCCACAAAATTGCACTCTCAGGCTCCACAATACTCTGCCACTGAACTTTGAGGTGTTTGTTTGTTATGACATCACATTTTGATTTTCTTCAAATCAAGTTGCGCTGCCCCATAGGGAGGGGGTGGGGAAAATAAAAACTCTTCTCAAAAACCAATAGGTACAGTGACTTGATATTTAATATTGAGCTTTCCTCTGAGGTGTAGAATAAAGTTTGTTCAAACAAAATTCATTGGACAGTATTTGCCTTTGTATTAGGAGAGGCAAAAAACAATTTCCTGCATCTCTGTGGGAACCACAGGAACTAAAAATAGAAATATTTTCAAATACTACTATTTCCTAAAACCATATGGACTAGAGAAATGTTATTTAGTTTGAAGGATCCTAAAGACCAGTGCAATCAATTGGTAAAAAGAAATTGCAAACCAATGTGTTATCAGGTCCTGTAGGTAGATTAAAAAAATGTGGAGTCCGCATATTTTCCAAAATTAAAACAATCTTCTCCAGAACCACCACTCAGAATCCTTTCATATTTAATATGCAACATTCCTTGGGGGGTGATCGGAATCAAGTTTATTAAAATCAAGCCCCTCAGTTTATATTTGGGCTCCATACAGGAGCACAAATTTTAACTCCGTGAAATTTGAAGAATATTATTTAAAAATGTTCTCTTTCAGAACTACTAGTCAGAATCTTTTGATGTTTGGTATACAGCATACTTTGCGGGGACAAATTTCAGTTTGTTAAATCAAGTCCCTGGGTTAATTTTTGGGCTCTCATTTGTGATGTACCATTCACTACAGCTGCAGCATCATGATCACTTTCACCTGTTATCAACATTTGTTAAATATCAGAAAATACCAATATAATGAAAACCAATAAAAAGAAGAATTTTACACATCACCAGAACGGGTGATATTTTTCATTAAGGATAATAAAAATCTTATTTTTACCTTAAACAAATCTCTGTTCAGAATAAAGTGATAAACCCCATGTTATCGTGGGAGATCATAAATTCTGTTGCAAATTTATTTGTGATTTTCATAGAAACAGCTGGTTGACGTCAAGACGTAACTAAATGTTAAAAATAATTTGATATTGGGTGATCTCTGAACAATGTACTGGCCTTCCTGGTTTTGCAAGTTTTTAGTGAACTTGCAAATGTAGTGAACTGATAGATGTTGTCCATCCATTGACTGGCAATGTAACACCCAGTTCTGCAATGGCAAAAGCAGTCACTTTATTGATCAGCTTGTGGTTGGTTGCAACTCCCATTTACTAGATGAATGAGATGTCATAAATAAAATATTGTAAAATCAAGAAAAAGCTACTTTGATTCAGATCCACTGGACCATGATAGTTACACTTTAACCATACAGCAGACATCACCGGCAGTTTAAATTTTTTACTTAACCCTTTACCCAATGCAGACAAATATAAAAATTAATTATTTTAAATAACAATTTTTCAAAAATTTTTAATAAAACCATATCATGTGACCCCTCGTTGGAACGAGCTCATTCCAACGAGGGGTCACATAATATGGTTTTGTTGAAATATTTTGAAAAATAATATATTTTCAACTGCTGAATTTGCATATAATGCGGGCAGATGCATCCGATTCATTGGGTAAAGGGTTAATCCTCTGCACACTGATGTTGAAATATTAAAATTTCAACCTGCAAATTTTTCCCATAATGCTGCTAGGAAATGAACCAATTCAGTCACTGAGCTCTGTCAAATAAGATTGAATCTCCCGTGGGAACCCCAGAATTGAAGCAGTGCTTGTTTGCTGTGGTAAACAATCTCTGTTCTACTGGTAAAATAGGACTCAGACACCAATGCTTGGAGTGGAAGTCCTCTAAAATAGGCAACATGGATATAAATGATTGACTAAACTTGACGTGATCGTCATGTTGTGGTCACATTAAGTCACTGTGGAAAAATATGTGACCATAACTCCCAGCAAGCTGCTTACAGATATTCATGTCTAAGACAGGATTTCTCTTGCTACTGATATAAGTATAATGCGGGCACATTTAATCCAATTTTTCCATGAAAATTGAATGGATTTTTCTCTAATGATTTCTTTAGTTAAATTTAGATGAAATTTTCATCTAATCTTGTCATGGCTGCCTTCTTCAGAGAGTTAAAACTTTCATTCTTTGCCTCAAAAAAAGAGCAGCTTAGGACCCCCTCATTGAAACTAGCTCAACAAACTTATCCCAGTATGGGGTCATACAGGTCGAGCTTTGTTTGGAGGCAAAAATTTTAAAAATACAATTTGAATCGGCAATTTTTAGCTCAAGTGGTGTTCGAGTCTTCTCCCAAATTGCTGGACCAATTCCAATAATATTTCATGGGAATGATGACTGGGAAGGGGCAGTTCAGCTTTGTTAAAATTGATATGCTGCCTTCCATGAAGAAGGGTAGGAGAAAAATTACCCCAAATTTTAAAAAAAATCTTCTCATGATCCGATGGATGGGATAACTTAATCTATGGTATTCAGCTTCCTTTTTGGGTGTACACAAAAATTTGTTCAAGGGAAGTTTGAGGGGCAAGTTTTCAGTTCTGAGAGGGGGAAGATTTTTGGCCCTGCCCCAAATTTATGTTTTCTGAACCATGGGCCAGTTTAAACCAAATTTGGTATGTGGTATTATTGGGTCATAAGTGTTTGACTTGTGCCCCCAAAATGTTCCTGCACCCCGTGGGAGCCGCAGGAGCTAAAAATAGAATTTTTTAAAATACCTTTTATTTACCAAACTGCATGGAACAGAGAACTGATTTTTGGTCTGCAGCATCCTTAGGACCAGTAGAATCAGGTGAAATATGTGACCTTAAAACACCAATAAATAAATAAATAGAATCAGGTGGGCCAGAAAAATTGCAGTCTGTTGTCATAGGGTACCTACCCTATTGGAGAATTGAAAAATGCTGAGTCAGCATATTTTAAAAATGTTTTAAAACTCTTCTCTAAAAGTACTGTTCAGTATATAACATCTTTAGGAGAATCATTTTCAGGTTAGTTCAAATTAAGTCTCTGCATTCATATTAGGGATCTAATGGGAATCTGTATTTTAATTTTGTGCAATAGGAGAAAAATTCTTATAAAAATCTTCTTCAGGTCCACCAGTCAGAATTTTTTTGTATTTTTTTATACAGCATCCTTTCAGTGGTCATTTTCAAGTTTGTTCAAATCATGTTCCTGAGTTCATATTTGGGCTCCCCATAGGAGCCCAAATTTTAACTTGGTGCTATATTACGAATATTGTTTGAAAATGATACACTAGTTAGAATCTATGATATGATATTATGTATACAGCATGTTTATAGTGGTAAGATTCAAGTTCGTTCAAACTGAGTCTCCACGTTCATATTGTGGCTCCTTATCAGAGTCAAAATTCGAAATTTTAATTCAGTGCAATAGGAGAAAAATTCTTAAAAAATCTTGTTTAGATCTACCAGTCAAAATCTTCTGACGTTTGTTATATAGCATCCTTAGTCATATTCAAGTTTGTTCAAATCTGATATCCGAGTTCATATTTGGGCTCCATATGGGGAAAACTCTTTAAAAATCTTCTTCCGATCCACTACTCAGAATCCTCTAATATTTAGAATGCAGCATCCTTAGGGGCTCAGACTCAAGTTTGTTCAAATCAAGACCCTGGGTTCATGTTTTGGCTTCCTGTGGGAGCCTGAAGTTTATCTTTGTGCAATGAGGAAAATTCTTCAAAATATTCTCCCTTTCAATCCACCAGTCAGAATCATTTGATATTCAGTAGATAGCATCATTTGGGGATGCACCACGGTTTCCAACATAGAGCCCAAATATAAACACAGGGACTTGATTTGAACAAACCTGAATCTGACCCCATATGGATGCTGTATACCAAATATCAAAAGATTGTGACTGTTGAATCTGAAGAAGAAGAATTTTAAAGACTTTTTGTGAAGTAAGAACCCAGGTACTTGATTTGAATAAATTAGAATCTGGCCCCACTAAGGATGTCGCAAACCAAATATCAAAAGGCTCTTATTGGTGATTCTGGAGAAATTAATTAAATTAAACATAAAATATGACTGGGTGCTAACAGAGTTATGCCCCTTGTGGTGTTCCCCTTCCCCGTCCACATGGCTGTCTTATTTGAACAAACTTGAACTGACATATGATAAGGCACATACATACCAAATTTGGTTCAATTTGGTCCAGTAGTTTTGGAGAAGTCGATAATGTAAACTTCATGATAGACAAGGGCAAGTGATTTGTTAACCCTTTACCTAACACGAAAAGTAGACGACACTTGCAAACAAAATTCTTGAATAACTTTTCTTTTTTTTCTTTTTTTTGGAATCAAAAACATAGCTTATGACTCCTCATTGGAACGAGCTCGACCAGCTCATTCCAATGAGGGGTCATAAGCTATGATTTTGTGACAAAAAAATGAAAAAATAATGAAAATTGAATGGTGATTTTAGTGAATAGCACTGGCTGATTTTGGCCGGTTGGTTGGGTAAAGGGTTAAGGTTACTCATGTGAGCTGAGAACTTGGCACAGAAATTAGAGGGTTGGGGAGCCCAAATCTGTACTTCAAGGACTGTGTGCAGATAATAGCTTCTATTATTTCTTTTGTTTCCCTGTAATTGTTTTTGTGTGTTTTTGTTACTGATGAAACACTGATAAATAATTCACAGGTGACATAAAAATTGCTTTTCCTCTTTCAGTGTTATTATCTTATCATGTATTGAATCTTGGTAGTGTTTTCCCTCATTATATCATCCCATGGAGATCAGACAACAAGGAAAATCTGCTTTGCTTTTCTCAATTACATATTGATTTTCAGAAGAGTGAAAATCTGGATGATTTTTTATTATAAAATCCAGGATAGTTTACTGTGACTGTCAAGTCTCTGCTTGAAAGTTTTCAAAACTGTTGCATGGATTTTTAATTTATCCATTTGCTTAAACCTTATCCAAAATATGACCAGATACAACACTTGCAAAAAAATAAACATTTTTATTTTTTCTGCAAAAACATAGCTTATGACTTGGGCTCTCAAATCTTCAAAATTTGATTAAATTCAAAATTATTTGGATGATTCGATTCATTTTGATTTGAGTTGTGCTAATTCAGAAGTTTCCAAATCATTGAAGTGTTTGCATAATTTTACTGCTGTATCTTCTTGAACTCTTCTTCTATCATCAGGTCTCCTGTGCAGGAGACCTGGAGCCAATACTATAAAACTTTTACAATTGTATTTTCCAGAATTGTATTTTCTAGTTATGATTTTAAATGGATTGAAATGAACCATTAACATTTTCAAAGATGTGGCAATTTGCCAATTGGCAAATTGCCATATCTTTTAAAATGCTAATGATTCATTTTAGTCAGTTATATTAATAGGTAAAATATGCAATTCTAGAAAATACAACTGTAAAAGTTTTATAGTATTGGTTCCTGATGATAGAAGAAAAATTCAAGGAGGTTGTGCTTCCCAAACTACCTTGATTCCATTTTGCATTTTTGAGTGACTTGCCTAAACTGACTTTGACAATCTTTCAGAAGTAACTCGACACAAAGGTTGCTCATTGTACCCACATCTGAAGAGAGTGGCATTCTTAATAGAATTCCCACCCATATAAATAGCAAGAAACTTAAGGCGTAATCTTGCCAGGCTACCCAAATAAATAGGAACAACTTATGTGGGAGAGATGGTATTTGAAAGGCCATTGTGTAGGGTTTCGGGGGCCTCTTCTAGTACTAAATAGGAGCCTCCCTCTGATGCATTTAAAGCTTGTGTGGCCCCTATATTGGCAACCATTTGGGGCTTTATGTTGTGTGAAACTTGCATTGGGCTTATGTTTTTTTTTGGGGGGGGGGGGGGAGGGAGTCACAAATTTTAGGGGGAGAGCCACCTCACCCCACTGGTAGCTTGGCCACTGAAGTGAACAGTGCACAGATGAATTTTTTTAAATGAATAGCCTTATACTGAATTGTTTTCTACTTTAGTTCTGAAGAAAACGATCTGTTGCATCAATGTCTGCAAAGGGTGCGGTGTCGTTGTGGTTAACTGGTTCTCGTCAGATCACCAAAGTTAAGCAACATTGAGCCCAGTTAGTTCTTGGATGGGTGACCATCTGAGTGATTGATTCGGTCTTCCATGTTGTGTCCATGGGCAAGGCACTTAACCCCAATTGTCCACTTGGGGGCATGATGATGCTGTGTACTAAGGCATACTGCAAGTCGATGGTGTGCATGTCTTCAACCACTCTAACCCTGCCTGTGCTGCAGTGCAGAGTTATGATGTTGGGGAGCTGGCAGCTGCTCAGTGGTTCTCTCAGGGTACTCCACCTTCCTCTTCCCGTAAAACTGTCACCGACGTAATATGACCTTGGCTCTTAACCCTTTACCCAACGAATTGCCCGCATATGCCATATCATGTGACCCCTCTTTGGAACGAGCTCGTCAAGTTCATTCCAAAGAGGGGTCATGTGATATGGTTTTGTTGAAATTTTTTTTTAAATTTAAAAAATGATATTTAAAATAATAAATTTTGATATCGTCGGTGTTGGGTAAAGGGTTTAAGTGTTGTTAAAAACTTTAATAAATAAATCAGTCAATGTCTGCAAGTTTCACTCTTGCAAATGGTCAGTATCAGTGTTCTCTTCACTTTCTCCACACAGCACACTTCTTGCAAGTTTCTAAAATGCAGGGATATCATCTTCATTGAAGTTTTTCTTGAAAACATTCTCCCTATGCCAGGACTCAACTATAGCTTGCCTCACTCAGACATGTTAACTCTCCCGGAATGCCCGGGATTCTCCCAGAATTAGCTATCCCCTCCCGCCCTCCCGCCCGGAAGTCAATTTGGACCAAAAATCTCCTGGAAAGTCGACATACCAGACAAAAACTGAATCCACCAGCTTTTGTTTACAAATACAAAATCATGTGCTCTACTCTCAATGTCAAGGTCATTAAGTTTGTGTGAAACGTCACCACTTACGTAAGAACTGATGACCAATTCTCATTTCTGTCAATGGCCGAGTTGTGATTATTGCAACACGTTTGACAGGCGGATTAAATGAATTTGAGATGCAGGATAATTGCTGAAATTGATTATATATTAAAGGCACACCTTTGCTTGTATACAGGTAGCAGTCAAATCGAAAAATAAATTCCATACGTATAAAATCTTGTCCAATCGAAAAATGTGCAAAAATACGCACAAATTTATTGTGCATTTTGGATTTCACTTTCAGATAATTATAGCCAATTTTGGAGACAAATGGCTCAAACATATGAGTTGCTGTAATTTTCAATATATTGGGAAAAATTTCCGATTCGCAATTTTATAAAGCAGGCTGTGAAAAAAATTATGTTTTTGGTGAAAAAAATCTCTAAAAAGTTGGTAATTTATGGCACTTGCACGTTTTTTCATTCGTAGTGATAAATGGACAACAAAATATCCCCGAGATGTTTCGTCCTGGGCTGGCTGTGGCATAATTTTCACGTTTCACTGAAAAATGATCACCCCATTCCAAATCCCCTTCGTAAATGACCAACTACTTCCAGTGAGTAACCGGTGTGGTTAGGTGGGGCGCTGGGCTTTGGAAGATCGAATTACCACAACAACCGGGCTCTGGGGTGTGCCTAAACACCATAGATCGTCGCAGGTTTCCGCAGGTCGCCGCAAGTACCCATAATTACCCAAATGGATCCAAAACTTTCAACACAGCACCATAACTGATATAGTGCTGAAAAGTCGAAAATATCTCCAAACATTTTGTACATAAAACCATTGAAATATGGATGTCATTGGAACAAGCTCAGATATTGGCACATGACCACATCCATATTTCTGATTTCTGTTTTTCTCTATATTTCTATGGTTTGGCTTTTGAAAGGACAAATTGTTCAAATAAAACACATTAGGGTGGAATGTTTAATGTATGTGTGTGTGAGGGGGTGGGGGGGGGGGGGGTAACATGGAAATTATTGATGTGCTGCCCACATGCAAAAATCTCACTGACAAGCATCCGAGTCTCACTGGGAGCTCATCAAAATCTCACTGACAGTCACCTCCAGAGGTTAACAGGTCTGGGTCACTCACCACCAGTTAGTAGAATGTTGACGTATGTTCCTTTGATGTATTGTTGTTGGGCTGTTTCCTGTTATGTGTGTGTGTGGGGGGGGGGGGGGGGTATTTGGTTTTAATTTATATTTAAAATTGATCGATCCCACACATGGTTTCTACGCGCAAAAGAAAATCTCCCTGAAAATCATGTCATCTCCCTGAAAATTTTCTTCAATCTCCCCGAAAAAAATTTTGGGAGGTTAACATGTCTGGCCTCACTCCAAATGGTTGCGAGCACTGTACAGCACGCCTCCCATTTTCAAAATCGAAAGACTGGTTTTGAGATTCGATTCAAAAACCTCTGCTTGATTTGGCCCCAAATTTGAGATTTATCAGTCTCTACTTATGACCCTTAGGTGGACAGGTACCTAAACACCCTGAGCATAATGGGTCTTTAACTGGCTAAGCTTCTGATAGTACCTCCTATGATTCTGTTTTTGACTTGTTTTTTATCCGTTTTCTTTTTATGTCTAATTAAAGAAAATTCTTTGGTGGAGTGCACTGTGTATTGCTGTGGAGATTTGTGCTTTTAACCACAGTTAATTATGAGTTCTTTTACAAACTTATACTCAAGTTCAGTTGTTGTTTTTTTTTCAGGAAAATAACAGGAGAAACAAGGTAGGTAAAACTGACTAAATATATTTTTATTTGTTTAAACATTTAACCCATTTGAACTCGGAAGTCCACTTTTCCAGTCCAGGATCATGATACCAACTGAATTCATAAAGTAGATAGTTTCTCAGTGAATGGACATGGTAGACCAATCAATATTTTCAACTTGCAGCCCCAAGGCTGCACTTTGAAAATATTGATTGGTCTTCCCCCAAGTAACGAATATAGACTCTACCTGTTGATAGCTCTGAACTGACATATAATATCCCATCATAGTCCAAAGGGTTAAGACTGGTGTTGATGCAATAGCTAGCAGGATAACATGATCTTGACAAATTTTTATGCAGTTATTTTTTTTTTTTGGGGGGTGGGGGATTGGGGGGAAGGTTGGAAGCATTCGATAACATAATTATATGCGTTATACATATTACGCGTTATATCTTCTGTTGAAATCTAATGTATTTAACTGGTTGAGTGATAAAATATTTTTCAGAGGTGATTTGAAACATAGGTATTTTTTTTCCAGTGAAACCATGCTACCAGCACAAGTAGCCTTGTTTAATAGGATTTTGTTCATAAATAGCTCAGTTTTGTTACAATTTCTTGGATAGTGTCAACAGCCACTCACCAATAAATTACAACCACACAGATTTTTATTTCAAAAGATTTCTACTACTGGTGAGTAAATATCAAGCTAATGCATACAGTCTAAGGCCACTCTAGAGGCTTCAAGCAATGTGTCCACAGAGCCATGAGAGCGGCTTGTTACACTCAATCAGTTAAGAAGAAAATTTTTTGCCATAAACACATCACATGACACTCTCATAAAAACGAAGTCTTAATACAGTAGAAGGGAGAGTGGGTGTGGTAATGAGAGAGCTAGAAAGAGGTGTCATAATGGAACATGAAAATACTGTAACCAATGATGTTTTGTTTGACAGCATTGTGAGCTCTGTCAAACATGATATAATCAGAAGCAAAAACTAAAAAAAATTATGAAAATCATAATATTATATTATAAAAATGTTCAGAGTTAATCTTTTATGAACTGGCATATATTTTTTCAGAATTTTGGGGGGAATTCTGGGGAGGAATTAGTTAATTAATTATCCAATGTAATGGCGTAACTCATAAGCGTTATTCACAAAACTTGTCATTCAGATTTTCTTGCATTTCTCCTTTTTGTGTTATAAACATAGCTTATTTAAATAAGCTCAAGCTTGTTCCTCTGAGGGGTCTTAAGTCATGTTTTGTGTAAAAAATAAAATAAATAAAATCTTCCTCTTTGAGCAGATTTGAGCCATATAAAAATTGAAATCGTTCTATTTTTGCACAGAAATCTGTGTTTTACATTTCAACCTTTACCCATCCTGAATAGCTGATAACACTTACAAAAGATTTCTTGAATAACTGAATAAATAAAAAAATGTTTTACTTCAGAAACAAAGGAATGAGCTCAATCAACTAATTCTAGTGTGTGTCCAGAAGCTGTTTTTGTGTCAAAAAATGAAATAAAGTTATATAGTTTGAATGATTTTTGTAAACAACACTAATTAGTTTTGGCCATTACATTGGGTAAAGGATTCACATGTCTAGTCAGTATATTTCAACTGTACTGAAAAAATGATTGGTCCACTCGTCATATCACATAAAGAAAATTTCTGTATTTTTAACCCTTTACTCAATGCACAGGACATCAACATTTATTATTTTAATTATTATTTTTTTTAATTTTTCAAAAAATTTCAACAAAACCATATCATGTGCCCCTCAAAGGAATGAGCTCATTGAGTTCGTTCTGATGAGGGGTGACATGATATGGTTTTGTTGAAATTTTTTGAAAAATATAATTTTTCAACTGATTAATTTGAAAATGCGCTGGCAGATTTAGTTGATTCATTAGGTAAAGGGTTAAAGGATTATTGATATGTTTTTATGTTTATTATATATTCACATATTTTGTGTAGCCTTCACTTCTTTGTGGTATTCTCCCTTAGTTATTCTTTCTTGTTTTCTCTTTCCTTGCTTATTCATGCTCAGCACACAAGTAGAAAATCTTTAACTGTTGCTTCACTTAAAATGATCTGCAAAATGGTATCATTCTGTGTTCTTTAAATGATGAGTTTTGAAAGTGTACATATTTTATAAGGTTGACTAAATAATATTTTCAACCTGCATCCTCAAGGCAGTAGCTTGTAAAAATCAGTTTGTCTACCCTTCAAATTAGGAATTTGATATTACCGGTATTTAATAAAAAATAAAACTTTTCTGTTGGGTTAACATACAAAAAAGGTTGTGATATCAAAAAAGGGACAAATAATGCTACAAATTTCAAATTTTATTTTCTTCATTTATTAACCCTTCCTGCTGTTATGGTAAATCCAGGCAGTGTTTTTCACAAAATCACATTTCAAATTTCATTATTTTTCTTCCTCAATATAGCTTATGATCCCTCATTGGAATAAACTTGTCAAACTCATTTCAATGAGAAGTCATATGCTATGTTTTGAAGGCAACAAAATGAAAATTTTTAGTTGTTTGAGAGATGTTTTTGCAAGTGTCGTCTGCTACTCAAGTTAGATGTAGGATTGAAAACAGATTCATTAAACAAGAGTACTCTAATGTTCCATCTATTATTTTTTTTAAATAACTCATCCTGATCTAAATAAATGAACTTGAACCCCCACGGGAACCCTGGGAAGTGAAGCCACAGTAAACAAGCTCTTTTTTCACTGGTAAAATAGGACCCAGTCACTAATGCTTGGGGTGTGCGTCCTCTAAAATAGGCAACATGGGGTATAAATGATTGACTGACCTTGACTTTATCTCCATGTTGTGGTCATCATTAGCCATTGTGCAAAAGTATGTGACCATAAACACCAATAAATAAATAAATAAATGAACTTGAAAGTGACAAAATGCATAAATTCAGGCTTTACAGGAGTTTGCTATAAAAGACAAATTCATGTTCATTTATTAAATCGGAATGAGCAGTTCTATCCAAAATGACAAATGGATTTTTAGAGTACTTTTGTAAAAAGAATTTAACCCTTTGGACACTAGTGTCAAAATGGCAAAATTTCCAGAAGCATTTTTTCCCATAATGCAACCAGGAATTCAACCAATTCAACCTTGTTTTGACCACACAATGAGCTCTGTCAAACAAGATTGAATTGGTTAAATTCCTAATTGAATTATGGGAAAATATGGCAGGTTAAAAGTTTGATATTTTAACATCAATGTGCAAGGGATTAACAGTTTTATCAAATGAAGTTTATGCCATATTATTCCTTTAACCTCAAATTGCCTTGAGAATACAGCATCAGTGTTTATTCCTCAGTGACTTTTAACCCTCAAGGGTCTGAAGATTTTTAAATATTTTTGCTACACTTTGACAGTATACATCCTGTGGCTTTGTAGTTGTTTTAGGCAAGTCTTGGTCACCTATATAGGCAGCCAGGACTTGTCTAAAAACAACGTCCAGGTTACTTAGAATATAATTTGTGAGTTAACCCTGGAACTGCATGTTGGGGACCTTTTCTGTTCAAGCAAAAGTGATCAAAGTTGGAGTTAGGCCTCTCAACGGTTAAACAGTTATTTTAATTCTTCATTGGAATTATCTTAACAAACATCTTTCAATTAAGGCTCCAAAACTGTGTCTTGAAATGAAAATGAAAGAGCATACTTTCTTTAGTGTACAGCTTGGTAGATTTTGCTTGTATGATTGATTAATCTAGAAAATCTGGAGAAACATTCTTAATATTCTCATAAACACATAACACAGTCTCACTGTTCTATTCTCTTGTTCTTCAAATGTTCTTTCCAGAAATCAGGAAAAACTAGACCAGCTCATAAATTTAACTACTGGGTTTTTTTCTATTTCTTATGGTAGATGCAAGATATGATCTCAAGAGTAGCATATATAGACTATGCAACTATGATCATAAGCTGTGTGTAGGCAGCAAAAAAGTATCATTTTTAGTTATCCAAGAAAACCTTTTCAATTGTTGTCTTTTATGTGTGTTAGGTAAGGATTAACAAAGTTAGATCAAAGATTAGTACTTACAGATAGATTTTCTTGAGGACAAAAGTACTTTTAGGCTTGAGAAAATTAGGGTAAATTTTTCTGAAATGAAATTAGGCTGTAGACTTATGTAAACATTCAGACAGCTCTTTTGTGCATGTTTTAGTTAACATTTAAAGCTGTGGCTGGATGTGATGCGAGCATTGCACACAGTAGTTTAATGTAATAACAATTTTCCTTCTTAAATTGCTATGTTGGTACATCATGATACCTCTTGGTTAAGCGTTGTTGAAAAATGAATATAAATATTGAGTAAACTTTAACACAGAAGTATTGATAATAATTTTGACACTGTGAATCATTGGTGTCAAAATTGTGTTCAATGGTTGTATGTACGCACCTCAATTTAATAGCTTATCACTACGACTTCTTTGGATTTTAACCCTCTGAACACTGATGTCAAAATAGGGGAATTTCAAGAAGCTAATTTTTTCCATAGTGCAATATGGAATTTAACCAGTTTAATCTTAGTTTAAACAATATTTATTCAAATAAAATGCTATATGTTACAAAACTGAACAACAACAACAAAAAAATAACAGCACAAGGCACTGCATTTATATAACATATATTTAACACTAAACAAATTGCTAATTGAAGGAGGGATTTGACAGGAAGCTTGGAGCTTATGTGAGTCATGTCATGAGGTCTGTCAAACAAGACTGAATTTGTTAAACTTGTAGTTGCCTTCTGTTAAAAATTTGCAGCCTGTAATTTTGATATTTCACATCAGTGTGCAGAGGGTTAAAATCTTCTTTTTTTTCCAATTCTTTGTATTCTTTAATATGCACTCTGTTTTCAGCTAACTGATTTCACTGAAAATATGTTCTGTACTACATATGAATGTGATATACCCTGATAAATATATGGAGAGTACAGACTATAATAATGTTTACTTTTCGATAGTATAGGGAAGACTTAAATGAAATTCTTAGCTTCTGGCATGGTACGAAAAAAACATTTTATATTTTACAATCTTGTGAGGTATAAATTAAAATATTTTGCAGTACTGCCATTCACCTCTTCAGTCTGCTATCCAACCTTTTTTTTCTAGCTTATGATATAGATCAGTTTGCAGATTTTGTCCTCTGACTTTGTTTTTTATGTGTTTCTTAGATGGCTTATTAAAACTTTTTCGGACTGTTTCAGAATTTTGTTATTATGTTGATTTTTCATAATTTTTGTTTCGGATTCTTGCTCAGAAGTGTTTGAAATTATGGCTGGGAATGTTTGTGTGAGAGTATGATAACCATGGTTAAGATTTTCATGAAAATGGTCAAGGATATTGTTTTAAAATGTGTCAGCATAATTGGGATAAGACTTGATCTTTATGGCTTGAAACACCTGATGGCATTAACCCTTTACCTGATGATTTAGCCATATCTGTCCACGTAATTTACAAATTGAGCTGTTGAAAAAATTATTTTTTCAAACATTTCTCCCAAACTACATCATGTCAACCCCTCCTTTCAAGCACCAATATGGTATGGTTTTGTTGAAAGTTTGGGAAAAAATTGGAAAAAATAAAATAAATTGTGAGTTCAAGCACATTGGGTAAAGGGTTAACAGAATTCAACTCAGAATAAATAAAGAAGACTTTCTTCTGCTACTTGTAATAAAACAGGTGTGGATGAACAAATTCTAGATATCAAAGAATAATCTGCCATTCTTCCAGTCAACCAAGATCAGGAAATTATTTGGAAAAATTCACAACATCATTACCAACAAGACATGCAGCTTAGTGGTATCTATCATTTAAGTCTTAGGTATTTCATTGGCCAAGATTTGATTACAGATCACTGCCTGAGTACCGTTGCCTCTACTTGAAGTCAACATCATGAAACAAAAGTGTTGCAAGATCCTGAAACTTCTTAGTGATGTTATATGGTTTGTGTTGGTGAATACTGACTACACTGAGAGATTTTCAGAGGAAGAGAAGCAGGAGGTTATGTACCTTGTCTGGAAACAAAGAAATGTTCTACATCAGAAAATATGCAGTTACTAAAACTAAAACATTTATATGAGGAAGCAAATCTGAAAACCTGAAATCTGCAAGATTAAAGTGAAATCTAAAGGCTTCAATTTAGGAATCATTCTGATGGGGGTGTATATTATACAGATACTCATTCGGTTGGATACAGAACATATATTTTGATGAGAATCTGATTGATTCATGCAAAGATTCATGCAACAAAACCAGCAAGAATCCATGTTGATTCTAGCTGCACCTTTGCTAGGATTGATGTGAAAAGAATTGAGTCAATTTAACCCTTTACCTAACATAATGGCTGCAAATTAACCAATACAAGGCTAAATGACCTGAAGTATCCTGAATTTTTGATACTTTGTCAATAAAATTGTACAAATTTGACTGTCATTGGAACTGGCTCAATGAGCAGGTCTCAGTGACATCCATATTTGTAAGGTTTTATTGGTAAATATTGTTTACTTTTTAAAAAATTATCAAATTCAATTTATGATTTAAAAATTAAAAAGCTGAGTTGGGTAATGGGTTAACATGTGTTAACAGTGGTTCAACCATGGCAGCCTCATAGGATCCTAGGACACTCATAGCAGACATGGATTGAAGCAACCATTCACATGAGAATCCAAATGGATTCTCCCAAATTTAGATGTAATATAAACCCTGGGATAAAAGGATACTTCAGCATATCGTTCTGATTTTGAAAGCCTTTTGAAGTGTTTACTTGATAATTGCCGAAATGGGATGCCAGTACTGAAGATATTTTTTCTCCCGATTGTTGGAAAAAAAATTTATAAACCAGATATCATGTTCATATATCTTCACCTTTGCCTGCCAAATTGTTTGATTTAACTTATCTTTTAACAATTTGCTTAAAATAATTTTCAGATAAGGCCCCAAAAAGTAGATCTTTTGTTTCTCAGGCCATTTTTTTGTAAAATTACATGCGTGCAGGCGTTTTTTTATTTTATTTGTTAATTTTTGTAATTACTTATTTGGCATCAAAAGTTCATGTTCTTGGTTTGTTTTATGTTTTAGGCCTCATAATCTACAGAATAGCATGGGTGGTGGTGTATTTCGTCCCTTGAGTGCAAAAAGTCTTTGCCGTGCTAAAGCATTGCAAAACCTTCTTCCACTCAAGGGACAAATTTATCAGTTTTACTAAATAGGGTAAAATATCAGACATAAACCATTTAATTTTTATTTTTTTAAGTTTGCATGCGACAGCCAAAAAGAGGGCCTGAGAAACAGATTTTTAATTTTTTTTAGGCCTAAACCCTGATATAATTTTCTTAAATAATTTTGAACTTTCACATTTCTAATTTGTTTGATGAAAGGTACATATTTAAGTCAATATCAGATTTTGCCAACAAAAAATTTGTCCTTTGCACCTGGGGTGTCTGGTGTGCAATATAATTTGCCATATTGCCATTTCCATTGTGTATGTCCATGGATGCTATCATGTCAACACTAACAGAGCCTCATTCAATGAATAGGTAGTTATTGGGTAATCCATTTCCAGCTAAAATTGTTTCAAAATGTGTGTCCCAAATTTTTTTCTGGGAGTTTTGTTGACCAATCTGGTAAAATGTGCCACTTAATGATGTGTTGTTTGGCAATAAAATAACAATTTATCACTTAACTGCAAGATTTGACACAAAATGTAAAAAAAGTTGTACTTTTCTGTGAGAATAAAACTTTAGTTCTGCAACACACTGCAGTCTCTCTCCTGTGACAATTTAGTATGGATCCTCTCTCCCATTTGGGAGAATATCACACTTCCACAGAAATGAAAAAAATGCACCTGCTAGATTGCTTGAAACAACTTACTTACTTAGTGCTCTTTTTGCTGGGGTGCACAAAAAAGCCATCACCAAGGAACACCAATGCCGTCTGTTTGCTGACTGTCTATGAACTTGGCCCATGACCATCCAACCACTTTCATCTCCTTCTCTACTTTTTTCTGTCTGCCTGCTGGAGTCCACCTCATGACAACTCTTGGGATTGGGTTAAGGCCCATTCTGTTGCTCTGTCCAATCCAATACCATAGTCCTTGCTTAATTTCAGTAGCAAGTGGGTTGTTTGAAACAACAAACTCACAAAATTAGTCCAAAAATAGGGGGACCCTCACACATATGTTTTGTCTGCCAGTATTTCTCTTGCATGACAGCCTCAGCTGTAACAGCATTAATAATTACACCAGTAACACAAATTGTTACAGAATGTAAACTGCTGCAAATGCATGTAAAAGTTTAATCTCCCTTTTTGTAATAAATGGTTAAAACAATAATGTCATTGCTCACTTTGTTTCCATGCCAAATGGAAATGGAAATGAGTTTTTGTTACAGAAGATACACATATGCGATGGGAGAGACCTAACCTTGGTAGATGATCAGCTTACTAACTTGGCACAAGTAGAATTGGCAGTGATTGAAGGCAAGTGCACTATTATCAGTGTGCAGTATGCTTTAGTACACAGCACAGATGTACCACTGGGACAACTGGGCCACAACATAGTTACAGCTAATCAGGATCAAACTGCCAACTGATACTTTGCATGTACAGGGTATTCTGCATGAGTACATCAATATTTGTGTGTCGATATGTTGAAAATTTCCACCCTATAGCCGAATAGTGCCTACCATGTAAGAGCCATTTCCCTTCAGTAACACAGGGTGTTTTGGTTTCTAGGAATAGCCTGTGAATTAATATATCTAATGTTTTGTGTTATATAGATAGCCTTAAACATGTCATATTTAGTTCCAAAGTTAAATGTGCTGTAATCAGAAGATCTTATCAAACTGATCATTATCTTACAAGTGCAATACTTCCTTTTGGAACAAATTTAGGTGAACTGCAATGCCCTGTTGAAAGAAATCAGGTTTGCTCATAAATTTGTTCAGATTTTGAGCAGGGACCAAATGCTTAATATTCACATAAACCAAGTAAAATAATTCTATGCAAATATTGAGCGAAAGGTAAAAAAATTCTATAAACACTTGCTTTACATCATGGACATTCTGTGTGAGCAAATAATGTCAAGATCACATATGAAGATGATGAAAGGATCATTAAGCTCCATTCTTTGTGTTGTTGGCCAAATCTGATACATACTTCATTAAATGTATAACTGAGAAGTGCAAATAGCATCCTTATACTGTTTATAAATGGCATGATAATGGTAGCTTGATTATCAAGAATGTAAGATGAAGGAAAACCTGGAATTTTTAGTTTTCATTATGGCTGTGAATTTTTGCTCCAGTAATTGCATCCAGTCTAGAATGAAAGATTCAAACTGAGTACACACATCTGTAAACTGGTTGAATGCTAGAAGCCAATATCAGGGCTTTAAAAGAAATGAGGGTACCAGAGCAGAAGACAACATTTTCCTTGCTCATGTTTCCTCTTCAGTCAAATGAAAATAATATTTTGTTTATATCAGTTTGTTCTATTACAAATTATTGGAGAGTGCCTGTGGGCACTCTCCAATAATTTGTAATAACACAAATTTTGAATAACAAATTTAGACAACCACAAATAATCTTTCCCTCAAGCAGTTAAATAAAAAAATGCAATTTAATGCAGAAGTTTATGTTCAAGTGCCTTTTATCATGAACTTGTGTGGAAAATTCATTGCAGAATTTTTCAGTGTATTATTTTAATTTGCAAATACTAAGTAGCAGTTTTACAAACATGTATATATTTTAACACGATGAACTAAAAATAAATAATAGTATAATTCAATGATTTTTTTAAGTTTTCCTTTTTTCTTTTTTGTGAAATTCTGAAAGGCTCTTATTTTACAGTGGAGTCCTGTTAATTCAATAGCCACTTTGCCAATGAAAATTATTCAGTTAACTTAACAGGAATATTCCCTTAACGGGGAATATGTCACTTTCCTGTATTCTAGAAATAAACTTAGCATTTATTCTAATATATCTTGTTTGACGGAGCTCCGTGAGCTCTGTCAAACAAGATATAATAGATTAAATGTCTGTATTGGATGTACTGAGGCTAAATAGGTCTATAAACAAAGGAAAACTGGTGCGAGTCTGTGTAATTTCTCGACAGGTTACAAGATTTTTTATTCAAATTAACAGGAGTTTACTTTGTAACCTATATTCAATTAACAGGTCAAATTTGTACAGTAGGAATGGCAATTGGTTTTGTGTTGGGAAATTATTTTCAATTAACAGGGTTATTCAGTTTAGAGATATTATGTTAAGTGGACTCCACTGTATCAGTAATAGCATGATAACCAAACTCTAGTAATCTTATAAGTCAGTCCGATATATGTATATACTTAGGTTCTGGCAGTTTTTAAATTTATAATCGCTCTTGAGAAAATTTTCATCTCATCTTCTTTTTTTTACACATGGTCATTCCATAATATAACCTGATTTCTGGATAGGCAGTCTTCTTTAACTGTCTGTATCTTTCTGTTCTTTCATTTTATTGGATTGTAATTGAAATAAGTGACCAACTTTGTTGCAGAAATTTCATGCCTCTCTTCCTCAGTCAATGATAAAAAATTTCTACTCAGTTGACAAATTGTGTGCCAGGAGGTATCTTGGTAATAAATCAAATATTTGAAATACAGTGGTTGAAATTCTACAAAATTTATTATCAGTGTAATGGCATTATTAGTGTAACATTTAGTGGTAGGGTAGGGGTTATCTTATTGAATTATTCACATACAATATTTAGATGTCTAACATTTCTGTTCATGACCATTGAGTATTGAGAATTTTGTTTGCTGTAACACTAGGTTATTGCAACATATGAACATGCTGAACATTACACAAGAAATGAGTGAAAGAGAAAAACACCTCCTGTTGTGTTTTTATTCTAATTTGGTAAACAAAAAAAAATTATGATAGAAAAAATCTTTCAAACATATCTTTTCTCCAGATTATTTTTATTAGATCTTTATCTTAGTTTGAATCCAGAGCATTCAGATGCTACAGTCTCCTGATGTCACAGCATCCAATAGTCATGGAATCCAAATGATATGCATCCATTAGTCATATGTCCAAATTTGCTGCACCCAAATGTCAAGATTTTCTGACACTAAACATGTTCCTAATAACATGTTCCAATTTAAAGACACAGAGGAGCCCACTTAATTGGATACTTCTTAACTGAATAACCCTGTTAATTGAATATAATTTTCCAACACAAAACCATTTACCATACCTCTAGTACAAATTTAACCTGTTAATTGAATATCGGTTATAGAGTAAACTCCTGTTAATTGAATAAAAAATCTTGTAACCTGTCAAGAAATTACACTGACTCTCCCCAGTTTTCTTTGTTTATAGACCTATTTGCCCTTAGTACATCCAATACAGGCATTTAATCTATTATATATTGTTTGACAGAGCTCATAGAGCTCTGTCGAACAAGATATAAAAGAATAAATGCTAAGTTTATCTCTAGAAAAGAGGAAAGTGACACAATCCCTGTTAATTGAATACTCCTGTTAGTTGAATAATTTTCATTGGCAAAGTTGCTATTCAATTAACAGGGTTCCACTGTAGTTATTAAAAAGCTCAGCACTTGGTTTTTTGTTTTCAGTAAAGTTAAAGCCTTTGATGCCATTTGGAAGTACTTTAGGTGCAGTCCCTGTGCAACCCTGTTAAATTTTCCTCAACCAGCCAAGTATGCTTTTGTAACTTATTAACAACTATTCTAGCCCTAAATTTTATTCCAAGATGCAACAAGGAATTTAACCAGTCCAATCTTGTTTGACAGAGCTCAATAACAAGATTGAATTGCTTGAATTCCTGGTTGCTTTGCAGGAGGAGAGAGACACACTTTTTTATGTTTTGTGTTGTTAAAGAGTCACTTATTCCATTACAATTGTATACTGCATTGTGTTATGCATTATTAATGGAATACATACATTATGTAATATGCTATTGCCTGTAGATTTAGCTGAACATACCCACGTTTCACCCAACCCTATTTCTTATTGGTATGGCCCTATCATGTAGTTGATTCACATGTTTAGATGCTTCCGACTATCACATAACAAAATAATGTAGAATTATTTTGTTGTATAACAGTACCTCCTCACCAATATTCATTAAATTACTGTATTAGTTTTCCACTGGTAATGGACTATTCTAATAGTACACGCATATGGCAATATTGTTGGACTGTCTCCGTGTTGTAAGCTACTGTCAGAAGCATGGTTGGAAAGTGCCTGATACAGAATATATTTTGTGAATGTTGCCCTCTAAATCCCAACTGTTTCAAACCCATAGTCAGTGTAAGAAAGGCTGTGGCTAAGCAATTATTAACCGGGTTGAGCTCAAAATTAGATAGTTACTGGAATTGGTCAACCATATAAACACTATTCTCCACCTCTAAAGGCTGTTATTCGTTGGATGTGACACATGCTTTAACTCTTTGAACAGGCCATTTTACCAGCCCTTGTACATGGTACATCATACTTTCATCAAGTTGGATGCCTGCTAAGTTGAGGGTGGGGTAGTCCAATCAATATTTTCAATGTGCAGCCCCAGGGCTGCACATTGAAAACATTGATGGGTCTACCCCCAAATAATGAAATGGACTCTTCTAATTGCTGCATTTGAACTGACATGGAAGATACCACCAATGTTCAAAGGGTTAAACATTGTGCAATAAAGTAAACTCTTGATGTCCAAATTTTTTCTAGAATGCACTTAGGAATTGAACCAATTCAAACTTGTTTGACAGAAGTTCATCAAGTTCTGTCAACCAAAACCGAATTGATTAAATTTCTAGTTGCTTTACAGGAAAACTTTGCTGCTTTAACTGGTTGATTGCTAGAAGCCACTATCAGGGCTCTACTGAAAAGTGTTGAAAGCCACTATAGTGTCTTTACACTGTTTGCATAATAATAATAATAACACTTTGGCCAGCCGCTGATTTGTCGCGGCTCTCAGAGTCCCTTGCCTCATTCTTCCCAATCTCTCCGATTAGCATATTAACCATCTACTTTGAGTCTCCCCCTAACCACATGTCCTTCATTCTCCCATCCCACTTCCCCATTATACTCCCAGTGAATCTCATTCTTTTAGACTGGTACTTTGGGCATTCTAGAAGAAAGTGTTCCAGGGACTCCACCGTGCCCAAGTTACACATCTGGCACTCCCTTTCACCATCTTTCCCAATTTTTCCCCTCAGCTTCAGGGATCGCAACCTCAACTTGAACAACAGTGACCACCCCAAAGGTGCCATCAAGGTACTCTTCAAAACCTGGCTTCTCTTTATCACACAGGCCAACCAAAGACCTCTTTGATTTGACCCCCTCTCGCCAATTACGGTTACAATCCTCCATGACCCTTTCTCTGACGATTTTTTTACCCTGGTTTGCCCCAACGCCCAGGTCCGAGATCTCCAATGAGTAGTTCTCTACTAGCTCCCTCACTTGGACCATTCACCCTGTTTTGATATTTGAGTTGAAAATTCTCAGAACAGGGTGGATGGTCCAAGTGAGGGAGCTAGTAGAGAATTGTTGGCTCAGCACTCGAAGAAAAATATTAATATCAAAATTATTTTGTTACAATTTATTAGAGAGTGCCAACTGGTACTCTCCAATAAATTGCAACAAAACAATTATTTGTGAACAACATCTTGCTAAATTAAGGTTTCTTTTATAGTAGTGTGATATCTTGGAAAAAAATACTCACTTTCCAAATGAACATTGAAAAGTAATTTAGCATTCAACCAGTTAAATTTTGTTATTTTTACATCAGTGTACAAGGCATTAATTACTTGTCTTTGTTTGATAGCAAGACTCAGATTAGAAACATCACACGTTGTTAAAAGTGCAAACGGAAGCGAAACATTCACATTGCCTCAGTTGGTAACAGACTTTTATTTAACATTAAGTGTTTTATGTGCCTGCAGAATTGCTTATGAAAGATTAACTCTTCTGATTATATTGTAAAGAGTGTTACATTTTTAATATTTGTTGAAAGAATTCTTAAACATTGACAGTTGTTTTTTGTGTCCATTAGAATTTTTACTCTTGCAACCCCATGCTGTCCTGGATGGGATCATCTCATACAATGTTGTCCAATGAGAAGTGAATGGTTCTGTAGAGCCATACGATTAAACTATTACAGAAGCTCACAACCAATTCATTGTTCACTTGTCGCCTGCTCATTAACTGGCCAATTTTTCTTCGGGCAAAGCTTTATGCATTTAACCCTTTATATAACATGAAAAGCAGATGACACTTACAAAACAAACTCTTGAATAACTAATTTTGTTCATATTTTTTCTCAAAAACATAGGTTATGACCCCTCATTGGAACGAGCTCAATGAGCTTGTTCCAATGAGGGGTCATAACCTATGTTTTTGAGAGAAAAAATAATGGAAATTAATTGGCGATTTTTTAGAATAGCACTGGCCAGTTTTATCCATTACGTTGGGCAAAGAGTTAAGTTGGAAGAGGTCAAAGCAAAAATTCAGTGTATTTTCTCTGCAGTTTGAAATCTGATTATAAATGCCTTTGTGCAACATGTGTATTCTTAAAAGGTATGAACTAATATATTCCATTGTAAAAAGTTAATACACAAAATCTCCTCTGACTTGAAAACAGTTGAAAATTAAGATTCTTGAAGTGGTATGGTCTCCTTTGTTGTCTTTTGATCCTGTCCAACATACTTTCCTCATCAAATACATCAAGGGAGGCAATATGGTTTGAAAATGTAAACATTCAGATATCATTTGTATATTCAAAGGGACATAATTTAATGTGCTTTTTCAAATATTGTATAGAATAGTTGTTTTGCATGCATTGTTTCTGGCTTATTTATGAATCTCAGTAGAGGTTATATGATCCCTACTAGTTTTAAAAGTATAAGTTATGACCAAACACTTGTAGACATTTCTCTCCAGTGGAGCTCCTTACCTTGTCATGCATCTTTAAATGCTTCTTGTAAGTTCTCAAGTACTTTTTGCTTGTGGTCACGTCTGTCCATTCAACAGTACATCTTTATAGATTTGTTGTTAAAACAGTGTAAGGAGAACCATTCAGTGAATCATTTTAAGAAAAAGCTTCTTGGTCACTCTATCTTGAAAGGGCTCACAACTCAGTATCTCAGCGTCTCCATTTAACAAAGTTCTACCCTCCATTTTTATTAAATTTCCCCTCAATCTGAACAGCACATTGGTTATCAAATTATAGCTATCTGATGGCAATATTTTGCAGAGGTTTACAAATTAGCCACAGCCACAGGGGCATTTTTTTGCAGTTATTGGCCATAGTTTTTTCAATTTGCCTAAAATGTATTTCTCATCAAGTTATAAGGGAAATTGCTCATTGAATCCAGGTTCTGGGTTTGCTATTTAAAATTGATGAATCTTAGGGTGATAGGAAAATGAAGGAATCGTTAACAAAAATAAGACAGTAATATTATTTGATAAGCAATTGCTGCCACCTTTAAAAAGCATAAATCGGCTCTTTATTTGTCCTTATTTTGTGTGATATCATTAATCATAATTATATAATTCTATTCATGATGTTTCCCATTTTTGATAAATAGAGTTGTTGATGTTCGTTCATCAGTGATCATTATTCCATGATTTGCATAGATTGTTATTGTCCTCACACAAGGTGAAGGTGAAAGATATTTTTAAAAGTTTCAATTGCCTGAAAATTCAACATCTGACTCAAGGCTTTAGCCAAATTTATAAATTATGGACACAAACATACTCAGTCAAGGAAATTGCCTTTTTCTGTCTCACATTTAAAAAATTTTCCTGGGGAGGACCCCCCCTCTAGTGTTTTCCCCAATCTTGCCGCTGCGAATCATATTATGTATCCCCCCCCCTTAGATATTACCCTTACCCCCCCCCCTCCCCCACCCTAACTTTGGTATCCTTGCTATGTGCCTGATGGTGGTGCCGTGTACTAAGGTGAACTGTATATCAATGGTGCACTTGTCTCAATCAATGCTAACCCTGCTTGTGCAGTTTTCCAACATCAATATGATGTCATACATACAATGCCTACATGGTGTCAATGATTGGATTTGTGTTTCTGGTTGTCCATCCCTCTGTTTGTCCCACTACTTTCTGGACAAGAACTTTTGTACCTATGATCGTACACTGCGTATACTTCATACATAGGTTGCCTGTATTGGGGCTGCAGGTCAAAGGTCAAGTGCATTGTTACTATGAAAAGAATTTCATTCATTTTAAAATAACTTGAGATTGTCTTGGCTATAGCACTCAAACTGCTTAATAACATTTCTCATCTATGAAGGTTGTGTTTTAGCTGATTGGACTACAAAGGGAGGGAGGATTGGGGTGCATACCCAGATGAACTGCAGCTCGCTTTGTTTTCAATCATACAAGAATTAGAAAATTAATTGTACAAATTACAGAAATGCCTCGCATTGCCTCTTGGCACAAATTTTGTAGGATGACCTTTGTAGCTGCAACTGCATGGCCTCACTCTGCTTGAACACTCTTTGGGATTTTTAGCTTACAGAAATTGTGTCTTTCGTGGTACAGGTCATTTTACATTCTCACCCAATGGAATGCTCTCTCACAATACATCCAGGGTCACAAGGAAAAAAAAAATTTTGAAGCTGGTCCACGAGGAAAAAAAGGTGTTCAAAGAACAAAAACTCTTTACCTGACACGCTCATGGAAAGAAGATATTTTGTTTCATTTGTTGGGGCCAGCAAATTCTGGCACCTCAGATAAAGAAAACTTACTTTTTAGCTCACCTGAATGAAAGTCAGGGTGAGCATTCTGATCACTTTTTGTCCTTTGTCTGTTGTCCGTCGTGAAGGTGGTGTTTGGGTCTTTTTCTCCCAAATCACTGGCCACATTTTAATGAAATTTCACATGAGTAGTGGTTATATAGGGGCATTTGGGTTTTTCTTCAAATTGGGTGCCTGCTCGTATTGAGGAGGGGGTGGGGCCAAAATGCCTCAATTTTTTTTAAAAATCTTCTTCTCATGAACCAGCTGTAGCAGAGATATTTTGTATACAGCTTCCTTTTGATATGTAGACTCAAGTTTGTTCAAGAGAAGTTCAAGGGGCAATATTTGTCATCGTTACGGGAGGGACAATAATTTTTGCCTCACCCAAAATTTCTATTTTTCAAACCGAGAGGCCGATTTGAACCAAATTTGATATGAAGTATTAATGGGTCATAAGTACTTGATTGTGCCAAAAAAAAATTGTCAAAATGCCCCGTGGGAACCACAGGAGCTAAAAATAGAAAAAATTTCAAACGCCCATATTTCCAAAACTACACGTCTCTGAGAATTCTTATTTGGTGTGAAGCTAGCGGTTTTATCATAGGGTACTTTTTCGGGACTTTGAAAAAATGCAGAGTCAGCATTTTTTAACACTCTGGATGATGGGGAAAATATTTAAAACTCTTCTTCTCCCAAACCACTGCTCCAAAAACTTTCAAATTTCACATATAACATCTTTGGAAGATTGTTTCACACGTTTGTTGAAATCAAATCCCTGGGACCATATTTGGGCTCTCTTTGGGAGCTCAAATGTTTAAATTGGTGCAGTATGAGAAATATTCTTTAAAAATCTTCTTCAGATTCACCAAGCGGAATCATTTGTTATTTGGTATGCAGAATCCTTAGGAGGGGGTGAGATTCATGTTTGTTCAAGCCAAGTCTCTGGGTTCATATTTGGGCTCCCTGTGGGAGCCCGAATTATAACTTAGTTCAATATGAGGAATTTTCTTTCAAAATCTTCTTGTTCAGATCCAGCAGTCAAAATGTTTTGATGTTTGGTATACAGCATCCTTAGGAAGGTGTGATTCAAGTTTGTTCAAGCCAAGTCTCTGAGTCCATATTTGGGCTGGTTGCTAAGATTCTGAAGCAAGAACATTGCAGTTTTATTATAATCCCGCTATAACGTACATTTATTGGTAATCTGTCATTTATGTTCACAGCCCGTCGTGTATTACGTCGGCGTACGTCAAATCTTCCAACGAAACTGTGTGATAGTTTTCTTTTCAATGTTGATTGTTGTTTAGTATAGTGCAGAGATGTAGTTTGCAAATTTATCAACGGTCCTTGAAGAAGGCCAAGAGGCCGAAAGCATGACGAAGAGCAATATTGATAACATGTTTTAATGGTTTCTGTTTTGGGAGCGCAGTTGCTTAATAGGTAGAGATGCAGGCTGCAAACCAAGAGAGATCTTCAGTTCGAATCCCACCTGCGGCAACCGTGTTGTGTCCTTGGGCAATTGCTTAGCATTTTTTAACACTGTGGAAAAACATTTAAGACTACTTGTCTCCCAAACCATTGCTCCAAAAGCTTTCAAATTTCACATATAACATCTTTGGAAGATTGTTTCACATGTTTATTGAAATCAATTCCCTGGGTCCATATTTGGGCTCTCTATGGGAGCCCAAATGTTTAAATTAGTGCAGTATGAGGAATATTCTTTAAAAATCTTCTTCAGATCTACCAATAAGAATCTTTTGATATTTGGTATGCAGCATGCTTAGTGTGGTGAGATTCAAGTTTGTCTAAGCCAAGTCCCTGGGTTCATATTTGGGCTCACTTTGGGAGCCCGAATTAGAACTCAGTTCAAAATGAGGAATTTTCTTTAAAAATCTTCTTCTTCAGATTCAGCAGTCGGAATGTTTTGATATTTGGTATGTAGCATCCTTAGGGGGGTGAGATTCAAGTTTGTTCAAGCCATGTCCCCAGGTTCATATTTGGGCTGACTGTGGGAGCTCGAATTGTAACTTAGTTTAAAATGAGGAATTTTCTTAAAAAATCTTCTTCTTCAGATCCAGCAGTCAGAATGTTTTGATATTTGGTGTGCAGCCTCCTTAGGTGGTGTGATTCAAGTTTGTTAAATCCAAGTCTCTGTGTTCATATTTGGGCTTCCTGTGGGAGCCCGAATTATAACTTCGTTCAATATGAGGAATTTTTCTTTAAAAATTTTCTTCTTCAGATTCAGCAGTCGGAACGTTTTGATTTTGGCATGCAGCATCCTTAGTGGGGTGAGATTCAAGTTTGTTCAAGCGATGTCCCAAGGTTCATATTGGGGCTCACTGTGGGAGCTCGAATTGTAACTTAGTTCAAAATGAGGAATTTTCTTTAAAAATCTCCTTCTTCAGATCCAGCAGTCGGAATATTTTGATATTTGGTATGCAGCATGCTTGGGGGGGGGGGGGGGGGGGGGGAGATTAAATTTTGTTGAAGCCAAGTCCCTGGGTTCATATTTGGGCTCCCTGTGGGATGACTCTGTATGATGTCTAGATGAGAATTTCCCCATTTGGGCGTGATCTGTCAACCGTGATGACTGCCGAGCCCAAAACCTGAAAACCTTTAGCACAGTCTACAGGTCATATTTATGGAGGGATTTCATTGTAACTTGGTAGGTTGACTTCATATAATGTCTAGATGAGAAAGTCCCATTTTGGACGTGATTGGGCAACTGTGACGGATACAGGGGCCCAAAGCCCAAAAACCTTTAGAACAGTCTACAGGTCATATTTATTCATATTTATGAAGGGATTTCATTGTAATTTGGTAGGATGACTCCAAATAATGTCTAGATGAGAACGTCCCATTTTGATCACAATTATTCAGCCTTGATGGCTGCCCGAGCCCAAAAACCTTTAGTCTACAGGTCATATTTATGAAGGGATTTCATTGTAACTTCGTACGATCACTCCAGATGATGCCCAGATGAGAATGTCACCTTTTGGTTACGATCATTCAACCTTGATGGCTGCCCGAGCCCGAAGCCCAAAAACATTTAGCACCATCTACATGTCATATTTATGAAGAGATTTCATTGTAACTTGGTAGGTTGACTTCATATAATGTCTAGATGAGAACGTCCCCTTTTGGACACGATTGGGCAACTATGACGGCTACAGGGGCCTGAAGCCCGAAAATCTTTAGAACAGTGTACAGATCATAATTATGAAGGGATTTCAATGTAACTTGATAGGATGACTCATTTTTTAATAATTTCACTGTAATTTGGTAGGATGACTCCAAATAATGTCTAGATGAAAACGTCCCCTTTTGGTCGCGATCATTCAGCCTTGATGGCTGCCCAAGCCCAAAAACCTTTAGCATAATCTATAGGTCGTATTTATGGAAGGATTTCATTGTAACTTGTTAGGTTGACTCCATATAATGCCTAGATGATGACATCCCGTTTTGGTCATGATTGGTCAACTGTGATGGCTACAGGTGCCTGAAGCCCGAGAATCTTGAGCACAGTCTACAGGTCATATTTATGAAGGGATTTCATTCTAACTTCGTAGGATCACTCCAGATGATGCCCGGATGAGAATGTCCCCTTTTGGTTGCGATCATTCAGCAATGATGGCTGCCCGAGCTCGAAAACCTTTAGCACAGTCTTCAGGTCATATTTATGAAGGGATTTCATTGTAACTTGGTAGGTTGACTTCATATAATGTCTAGATGAGAACAGCCCCTTTTGGATACGATTGGGCAACTGTGACGGCTACAGTGGCCCGAAGCCTGAAAACCTTTAGCACAGTCTACAGGTCATATTTATAAAGGGATTTCATTGTAACTTGGTAGGATGACTCCAAATAATGTCTAGATGAAAATGTCCCCTTTTGGTCGCGATCATTCAGCCTTGATGGCTGCCCGAGCCCAAAAACCTTTAGCATAGTCTATAAGTCGTATTTATGGAAGGATTTCATTGTAACTTGTTAGGTTGACTCCATATAATGCCTAGATGATGACATCCCCTTTTGGTCATGATTGGTCAACTGTGCCCACTACAGGGGCCTGAAGCCCGAAAACCGTGAGCACAGTCTACAGGTCATATTTATAAAGGGATTTGTTGTAACTTCGGAGGATCACTCCAGATGATGCCCATATGAGAATGTCCCCTTTTGGTTGTGCTCATTCAACCATGATGGCTGCCTGAGCCCAAAAACCTATAGCACAGTCTACAGGTTATATTTATGAAGGGATTTCATTGTAACTTGGTAGGTTGACTTCATATAATGTCTAGATGAAAACGTCTCCTTTTGGATGCAATTGGACAACTGTGATGGCTACAGGGGCCCGAAGCCAAAAAACCTTTAGCACGATCTAGAGGTCATATTTATGAAGAGATTTCATTTTAACTTGGTAGGATGACTCCAAATAGTGTCTCGTTGAGAACGCCCCCTTTTGGTTGCGATCATTCAGCCTTAATGGCTGCCCAGGCCCAAAAACCTTTAGCATAGTCTATAGGTCGTATTTATGGAAGTATTTCATTGTAACTTGTTAGATTGACTCCATATAATGTCTAGATGATGACATCCCCTTTTGGTCGTGTTTGGTCAACTGTGATGGCTTCAGGGGCCTGAAGCCTGAAAACCTTGAGCAGAGTCTACAGGTCATATATATGAAGGGGTTTCATCATAACTTCGTAGGATCACTCCAGATTATGCCCAATTGACAATGCCCACTTTTGGTCGCGATCTTTCAACCATGATGGCTTCCTGAGCCCAAAACCCAAAAAACTTTAGTGCAGACTACAGGTCGTATTTGTGAAGGGATTTCATTGTAACTTAGTAGAATGACTCAGTATAATGTCAAAATGAGGACGTTCCCTTTTAGTTGCAATCGGTCTACCGTCATGGCTACACAGGCCTGAAGCCCGAAAACCTTTAGCACAGTCTACAGGCCATATTTATGAAGGAATTTCAATGTAACTTGATAGGATGACTCATTTTTGAATACTTTCACTGTAATTTGGTAACTTTCATTGACATACATTAACTGTGAGGACCACATACATTAACTGTGAGGTCATATTAACCCACTCCTCAGCCCTTTAGTACCGTGTACACCTCATATTATTTTTATTAAAAACATAGCATACAGGGAACAGAAATTAACATATTCCCAATTATCACAATTCTTGTCTTATTTCATAATCCTTTCATAAACATTGAACATTATCCTTTTCATCAAACACAACACTCAGACAAGTTAAGCTACAGTGTCATTGACACTTTCATTTTATTTGGTGGTGAGGAGGTTAGCATCAATCCAGTTCTACAGTTTGTGTACAATGTCGATGTAAAACTTAACATGTGCATCTCAATGGAAAGAGGGTTGAGGGATATTCAAAACACTGTGTTCATGAGTAGATGGCATTGGTATGAGGATAGAGAACAATGTTTAACACTTTGAAGATTCATGTTGTGGATTGTATTATTCATTTCCAGTCCAGTGACATGAATTGAAAGAGTCCAGTTTTTATTTATTTATTTATTTTTTTTTTTTTTTTTTTATTAAGGCTTAGTGACACTTTCAACAGCTAAGGTCACCCTGTGTCAGACATTTTTACAAATTGAGGAAGCCGGTACAACCACCAAGCAGTGCTGAGCAACTGCTGTTAGACTTCCCAACATATGGATTCCGCACAAGCAGGATCAGAATTGGTTGATGGCAAGTGCACCATCGACATGCAGTACACCTTAGTACACACCATCAGCATTACCCCATGTGGGCAGTCAGGATTAAGTGCCTTGCCCAAGAACACATCACAGTTTCCGTTCGGCAAACTCTTAATCTTTTTGTTTGAAGCCTAATGCCATAATCACTGAACTTCGACACCCCAATTGTAGCCTTATGGCTGCTCACTGTTTGTGTAGAACAGACACAATCTGGGCAGGCTTAACATGGAATAAATAAATAGTGTGTCAAAAATAAATTTTGTTTGCTTTGGGGAGGATTAATTCTTTAACTCCTTGCATGCTGCTGGTGGATATTTTTGCCAGGACAGAATTTCTCTTGCTACTGAAATAGATATAACGGATTTCTTGAGTTAAATTGGGATTAATTTTTTATCAAATCTAGTCATGGCTGCTTCACAGACTGTCATCTGCAAAATGAGGTCCCCAGGGGGTGAATTTAGTGATGCTACCCTGCATAGCAGCGTAGCATCACTAAATTTACCCTCTGTGAACCTTAATCTGAATCAGGATCTCAAAACTAAACAGAAAGAGGTACCCAGAGGACAAATTGGCCCACTGTATGGAATAGCGTCATCAAATTCACCCCCCTGGGGACCTCATTCTGCAAATGTCAGACTGCTTATTTTCAGGCCTGAATAGCTATACAGCAAAAAATGGCTTGTTATCCAAAAGGTAGATGCCTATTTATGTGATAAATATTCCTGAGTAATACTATGGAACCCTGTTAATTGAATAGTCATCTTCCCATTGAAAATTAGTCACTTAACAAGAGTATTCAGTTAACAATTAGGCCACTTTTGTATATTCTAGAGATAAACTGATCATTCATTCTATTATATCTAAGCTCATGGAGTTATGTCAAAGACATAATAGATTAAATGCCTGTATTGGATGTATTGAGACAAAACAGCTATAAGGTGAAGTTTGTGATTGTCAGGGTAATTTCTCAACATATTACAAGAGTTTCTTATTTATTCAATTAACAGGAGTTTAGTATATAACCTATTTGCAATTAGTAGATCAGATTTGTACTGATGGTATGGTAAATGATTTTGTGTTGGGAAGTTATGTTCAATTAACAGAGTTATTCTGTTAGGAGATGTCCAATTAAGTTGGTTCCACTGTTTTGGAAAATAACAAGGCCTCAAAATTGCTGCTACAAGGGTCATCCCAAAAATATTCATGGAGCCAAGGAGATATGTTGTTCAACCCTTACCCAACATAACAGCCAAAGCTGGCCAGTGCTATTCACAAAAATCACCATTCAGTTTTCTTCATTAACTAAAGGTTTAAAATTTCCTTATTTTCCCTTAAATTACCCTCTTTGGTATAGGCTTGTAGAATGGTGATATTACATAGCATCACACCATGTTTTCGACAAATTTGTTCATAGTAGCTGGTACATGTGCATGCCCACCACAACATCAAACAAACTGACTAAACTAATGATATTTTCAAGGGGTAAACCATTCTGACATTAAGGTTGAAACATCCTGAATGAAATGCTTCAGAACAAACAGGTTTGGGACTTTTTGCATTCTCTGTCAGCACAGAACTGGCTGCCTTGCCAAGCACAAAATATTCAAGCATGTACACAAGTTTTGCAATTGAACATGCTTATATTTTTAATTTTTTTAGCCTTTCCCCTCCACCCACCAGTCTGCCACTCACCTTTGGATACTTTAGAATTTGTACAAGAGGTATCCATCCAAAAAAAATCCTGTTCACCATCCTTGTATAATGTGTATAATAATCAGTTTTTCTGGGAGTGTGGAGGACTTCAAACCAAAAGGTACATGGTTAGATCCCCACCAGGGGCAGCTGTGTTATGTCCTTGCGCAATGCACTTAATCCTGATTGCCCACATGGGGTACATGGTGGCACTGTATGCTATAGCTTACTGCACCCTCATAGGTACATGGTGGCACTGTGTGCTATAACTTACTCCATGTTGATGGTGTACTTGCATTCAACCAATGCTAACGCACCTTGTGTAGAGTTAGTACATTAGTCTGACTTTACTCACTGCTGCTCAGTAGTTCCCCTGGATACTCTGGCTTCCTTCACCCATAAAAATGTCAAATACGAGGTGACCCTGGTTGTTAAAAGTGTCATTAAATCCCGATAAATAAATAAATTTTTCATGCTTTTTTTTTACCAGATAAGAAAGGCAATTTTTTTGTTCAAGCATTGATTTCTGGTTAACACCTTAGCCAACATGAATATCAGATGGAATTTGCAACCCCAAAGCCAACATAAATAGCAGATGACATTTGCAAAAATAATTCTCGAGTACCTAAAAAGTTTAATTTTCAATATCCAAAACATAGTTTATGACCCCTCAATGGAAAAAAAAGTTTAATTTTCAATATCCAAAACATAGCTTAGGACCCCTCAATGGACTAAGTTCATCGAGCTTGATCCATGATAGGTCATAAGTTATGCTTTGGAGGCAAAAATGGAAAAGATAATGAAGTTTGAATGGTGATATTTTGTGAATAGCACTGGCCATGTTTGGCTGCTAGGTTAACATGTCATAAAATTTGAGAGGAATGATTTTATCATTCCTCTGGTGGTTATCTAAATGAACAAACAGATAAGCAAAAAGTTGTTCATCTGGAACTGCAAACAGTTCGTCAAAACGTGTCTTATCACCTTATTTCGAGCCTGGTAAATCATTGGATGGGTGACCGTCTGAACAATCAATTCGGACTCCCACGTTGTGTCCTTGAGCAAGGCACTTAACCCTGATTGTCCACATGGGTGCATGATGATGCCGTGTACTAAGGCATTCTGCACGTCGATGATACACATGTCTTCAACCAATCTAATCTTGCCTGTGTTGCAGTGTGGAGTTACGATGTTGGGGAGCTGGCAGTTACTTGCCGTTGCTCAGTGGTTCTCTCCAGGTACTCCGGCTTCCTCCACCCGTAAAACTGTCACGGTCATGATTAGCCATTGTGCATAAGTATATGATCTTAAAACACCAATAAATAAACAAATAAATAAATGAATATCACCTTATTTGATAGCACTGTTTTAAAATGTTCCTGTGGGAAGACCCCTCTCTTCAATGCTCAAACTCCATAAGTCAGCTGACGCCCCATGTGCTTGCCACAGATGCTTTCAAAATCTGAGAACTGCCATACAGTAGACCCATTGTGGACGGGTCAAAATCCACGGGTTTTCAATTTTTCCATGCATATAATTCGGAGGTGATCCGTTATGACACCTTGCAAAATTCCTCCATTGAAGTATCAGGATTATCCCGATGCTTCATTGGTGGAAATTTCACCAGGTGTCATAGCGGCTATACTGTAATCGGTCCTCTTTATTATATCCAGATGAACGGTAAATAGTTTATCTCGAAATTTGAGATTTTATTCTCTAGGATAAGTAAAGGGTTAATAGATAAAAATAAAAAAGGTTTTGTAAATTGTCTCGACACAGGAATAATTATTTAATAATCATTTAAAATTCATTATCCTCAAATAACTGCAATACTTTCATAAGTTTGTCATCATTTTTTTGTTTATTATATTTGTTTTGTTACCAGTCACTTGAGAATCCCTGTATGCTGACTTTAACTGGTTGAGTGCTAGAACCCACTATCAGGACTCTTCTGAAAAGTGCTGAAAGTGACTTCAGTGGCTTTACACTGTTTGATTTATCTTGTTATTTGAACAGTATAGAAAAAAAAAATTTCATGTAAACTTGTTTTGTTATAATTTATTGGAGAGTGCCAACAGACACTCTCCAATAAACAGTGACAAAACAATTATAAACGGACAAAAGTTTGCTAAACTAAGGCTCCTCATACTGGCAGTATTATATTTTTTAAAAAAAATACTCATGTTACAATTCACCTTTAAAAAACAATTTGGCACTCTACTAGTTAATACAGTGGAGCCCACTTAATTGTATATCCCTGTTAATAGAAAATATAATATCCCAACACAAAACCATTTACCATACCTCCAGTACAAATTTTACCTGATAATTGAATATAGCTTATAGAGTAAACTCCTGTTAATTGAATAAAAAATCTTGTAGCCCGTTGAGAAATCACCCTGACTGGCCCCAGTTTTCCTTTTATTAGCTGCGACTAGCAGCTCTATAAGTGGCAATGTCGGTCTGTCTGTCTCTGTCAGTCGGTCGGTCTGTCTGTGGACCAACGAGTTTCAAAACTCAATAACTATTGAAATACTCGATGGAATGACTTTATATTTGACATGTACCGTAAGTGTATCTTATTGATGTCTAGCCACTGTTCAATGCATGTGTTGTTCCAAATATTTTTCTTGGAGTTATGGCCCTTGATGAACTTAGAATTTTGTGACTAACGAGTTTCTAAAAGAATAACTTTCAAACTACCTGGTGGAATGACTTCATATTTGATATGCAAGTGTATCTCATTCATGTCTAGCCCATGTCCGATGCAAATGTTGTTCCAAATATTTTTCTTGTTTTTTTTCACCATCACCTGTAAATTGCCCCTGAGAATATTTTTTGGACTTGCAGATTGCACCACCCGTCGCAGCTACGGCGTCGATGTCGCGATTTTTTATAGACCTATTTGGACTCAGTACATCCAGTACAGGCATTTAATCTATTACATCTTGTTTGACAGAGTTCATGGAGCTCTGTCAAACAAGATATAATAGAATAAATGCTATGTTTATCTCTAGAATACTGGAAAGACACACAATCCTTGTTAATTGAATACTCCTGTTAATTGAATAATTTTCATTAGCAAAGTGACTATTCAATTAACAGAGTTCCACTGTACATTACAACAAATTTAATTTTCATAAAATTGACTATGTGGTATTATTGAACAAATGGTGATGGCTTTTAGTAGCTTCAGGTAATAAGGTGTGAGGTTATGAATCCCCAAGAGACATGACAATGCATTTGCCACTTGTTTCTCTTCCAAACATTTGCCCAGCCCTTCATCTATTGACATAACATAACACTTCACAGATTAAACCACTTCCTGTATTTTTTGATAGAATTCCCACAACTACTACAATGATCGTCATGACCACCAACATCCTCAAACCAGAGATGATGATAATTTTAATGTAGAGAAATCTAAAAGTCGAAATAATGCTAGTGATAATAAACAGCAAAATGAGGTATAAAAATGTGATAACTGCTTGTATTAAATAACCTTTAGTGCATTTTTTTTTTGCATGACTGTTCTGTATAGCATCTTCCTTTTTCTATCCTTTCATGTAATTAGTGAACTGAAACTTATTTTATTTTTAAAAAAAAACTTCTGCTATATCCATGTATTGCAGAATTTCAAATGAACTGACGTTGTATATAGTTTCTTGTCGTTTTCTTTTTTTAATATTCTCTCTATGGTATTTGAAAATTGGGCTCACGTTGATTGTCAGCAGTTAATTAACATGAGCGTTTAGCTATCTCTTGTGCTATGCTATGGAGTTCAGTGGCTCAGTAGGTAGAGATGCAGGCTGCAAGCCCAAAGGTTGTCAGTTCAAATCCCCACTGCGGCAACCATGTTGTATCCTTGGGAAAAGCACTTTATCCCAATTGCCCAATTGCATTGTGTGGTAAGGTGTGCTGTACATTGATGGTGCACTTGTCTTCAACCAATGCTAACCCTGCTTGTGTGAAGTTAGTATGTTGGGAAGTCTGAAGTTGCTTGCCATTGCTCGGTGGATCTTTCTGGGTACTCTGGCTTCCTCCACCCATAAAACTGTCCGGCATGAGGTGACCCTGGTTGTCAAAAGTGTCATTAAACCCCAATAAATAAATTTGCCACAGTAAGGACTCTTATGAAATGTGCTTGTACCACAATGATGCCATCATATTGTAGGGGCTCCTTTGAAGTGTGCTGGTACAGTGGGGCCCAGTTAATCAGTTACTTAATTGAATAACTGTGTTAACTGAATATAACTTGCAAATACAAAACAATTTATCATACATTCAGTAGAAATTTGACCTGTTAATTGCATATGGGCTGTAGAAGTAATTCCTGTCAATTGAATAGAAAATCTTGAAATATGTTGAGGAATTACCCTGACAATCACCAAATTTCCCTTATTTGTAGACCTATTTGGTCTCAGTACATCTAAAACAGACATTTAATCTGTTATATTTTGTTTGACAGAGCTCTATGAGCTCTGCCAAACAAGATATAACAGAGTAAATACTCAGTTTATCTCTAGGCTACAGAAAAGTGACCAATCTCCTGTTAATTGAATAATTTTTACTTACAAAGTGGCTATTCACTTAATGGGATTCCACTGAACCACAATGATGTTTTCATATTATTTGGATGTTCTAAAAATTTTGAACCAAATAATACTTACACTCTTCCCCTTCCCTCCCACCCTGCTTACACTGATGAATAGAGTTGGGCGAGGTGTATAGGAATCATCAGGTTTATTTCTTCACATCTCCGTTTACAGTTTTCAAAGTATTTTTACGAAACTTGGAATACATTACAGTAGAGTGTGGTGGAATAAACAGTTCACATTGGGACAATTATTTTATGTGTTATGGCACTGAACATTAACATTGCAATCTATCTTTTCTGAACTGAGAAGTATTTTCTCTGTTGTTTTCTTCCTAATTTGGTGTGTAGTGTGCATTTGTCCTGCTTCATGTTTCATCTGGGTTTGTTTTGTTTCCCCTCAAAATATTGGGCATGTGGGGATATAGCCCTGGCTCTGTCCTGTCTTAAGATGGAGTTGGTTTATACTCTAAAATTTCACTGGGGTAATTAAAATAAAATTTGACATGTGGGTTGGGTATGATAAGGGGAGAACTCAGTTCATTTTGGCAGCTTTGTGCCAAACATCAAGATCACAGTTACCTTGAACTTAAAATTTTCCCAGAGTTGGATTCTACTTTCAAATTAACATTTCACTTGGTTAGTCAAAACCAAGTGTGACAGTTGGGCTTTGCATGATGAGAGGAAAAATTTATTTTGAAGTCATTGTGCCAAAAGTAACGGTCATAGTCACGTTGAACTTAAAAATTTTCTGGAGCTGGATTCTGCTCTGTAATAAAAATTCTGTTTGGCCAATTCAAACCAAATTTGACATGTGAGTTGTCCATGATAAGAGAAAGAAAACTATTTATTTTTGGAATATATGTGGAGTGTCACAATGATTGGTTCATACACCTTGCAGCTTATAAACCTTTCACAGTGACCTTAACCTGAAATTGTTTTCTGCTCCATAACATATCAAATGTGCTCCTTATTGCTGAAAGGTATCTACCTTTCAGCAATATGGAGCACATTTGATATGTCGGTTGCATAATATCTTAGTGGCTCTAAAACTGAAAGGTTTATGAACCAAGTTTTGTGGCACTCCTCATGCATGGTCACTGGCAAGCAGACATGCCCATAGCTCAAATTTCCAAGGTAGACAATTTTAAACTGAATTATCTCCTCTCAAACTCAGATTTTTGTTTATTTCTTGTATAAATTTATGTGTGTGAAATTCGTTCTAATTTTTTACACCAATTTTGATGAAACTTCTCATTAATATGATCACTATCAAATGAGCACATGAATGCTAAACAGTTTTCATATTGCACCAGTTTTTAACTGAATTACCTCCTTTTTAACTTCTGCTAGTGAATTTGATTGTCTTCTCCCCTTTTCTTTTTATGTGCATTGTGCAAAGGTTTGTGATCCAATTTTGATAAAAATTCTGATACCTGACCATTGGTAAGTATACATGCACAATTCCTAAATTAACAAGTTGCGACGATTTTAAACTGAATAGTCTCTCTGGAAGTTATATTTTTATCTCACTGAAAATCACCATGAGCTATTAAAATCACTTGTCAGCCATTGTCCATTAGCTTTGCAGAACCACCTGACCACACCTAACCAAACTTGGCACAAATTATCTTTGGGGCTACCCATTTAAGTTTCTTTGATAGAAATTGCTAAGCTTGAAGGTCTGATGACAATGCCCGAAAGTCCCCAGTTTTTTAAAAAAGCCTTATCATTAACCACCAGTGACAATGCTTTTAAATTTGGAATGCATCTTCCTTGTGTGCTGAAAATTCAATTTTTTCAAAGAAAGTTTCTTGGGCAATATTTAGGCTCATGTTGGGAGAGGTAATTCTATTATCAAACCACTTTGGAGGCATGTACTTGATTTATGCCAATTTTTTTTTCTCACACACCTCAGGAGCTAAAGATAGAAAAGTTTTCAAATTACCATATTTCCCAAACTTCAAAGAAAAGAGAATTGCTACTTGGTGAGGAGGCTCCTTAGGATCAGTAGAATCAAATGAGCCAATTATAATGCATTTGGTTGTGCCATGTTGTACCATATGAGATAATGGGAAAATGCGGAGTCAGCACTTTTAAAAAAAATTTAAAATTTCCTGGACCACCAATCAGCATCTTTTAGATACAAAATACTTAGAGGGATCAGATACCGGTTTGTTCAAATCAAGTCTCTGGGTATTTACTTGATCTCCCTCTGGAAGTCTGAATTTTAACTTTGCACAATATGATGAACATTCTTTAAATATCTTATTCAAATCCACCAGGCAGAACTTTTTGATATCTGGGTATACAGCATCCTTATAGGGGCCAGATTCAAGTTTGTTCAAATCAGGTTCCAAGGTTCTTATTTGGGCTTCTTATGAGAATCTGAATTTTAACTTAGTTTTGTATGAGGAATATTCTTTAAAAATCATCTTGTCAGGTTCTTTCCTTTTGAGAGCCCAAAACTGGCCTTAGAATAATATGAGGAAAATTTGAAATTCTTTAAAAATCTTCTTCAGATTAACCACTCAGAATCTTTGTTATATTTGGTATTCAACATACTTCTGGTGTGGGACAGTGGGGTGGGTGTTAAGGTGTGGGATTCAATGTGTTCAAATGAAATCTCTGGGTTAACTTACTGGAATGTGAGGAATATTCTTTAAACATCTTATTCATATCCTCAAATCATTTTATTAGCTCAACTTGACGAAGTCAAGCTGAGCTATTGCCATCACTTCTCATCCGCCGGCGTATGTACATACATACGTATGTAAGTCTACATACGTACGTACATCCACAATTTCCTTTGGCACACCTCACAGGTTGCATTTATAATCAGATCGCTTTGAAACTTGGTATGCTTGTTTGGGGTGACCTCTAGATGGGAGATATCGATTTTCTTCAATTTCCATCAAAAAATGTTCCCGTGGTCAACGCTTAGAACTTAGTTCAGTCAGACCTCAATATTTCCCTTTGGCACACCCTACAGGGCACATTTATGATTGGATTGCTTTGAAACCTGGCATGCTTGTTTGGAGTGACCTCTAGATGGGAGCTATCGATTTTCTTCCATTTCCGTCAAAAAATTTTGCCGCGGCCAATGTTCTTAGAACTTAGTTTAGTCAGACTGCAATATTTCCCTTTGGCACACCCTACAGGGCACATTTATGATTGGATTGCTTTGAAACCTGGCATGCTTGTTTGGGGTGACCTCTAGATGGGAGCTATCAATTTTCTTCCATTTCCATCAAAAAATGTTGCTGCGGCCAACGTTCTTAGAACTTACTTTAGTCAGACCTCAATATTTGTCTTTGGCACACCCTACAGGGCACATTTATGATCGGATTGCTTTGAAACCTGGCATGCTTGTTTAGGGTGACCTCTAGATGGGAGCTATCGATTTTCTTCCATTTCCGTCTGTCATAAAATGTTGCCGCTGGCAACGATCTTTGAACTTAGTTTAGTCAGGCATCAATATATTCCTTTGGCATGCCCTTCAGGGCACATTTATGATCAGATCGGTTTGAAACTTCATATGCTTGTTTGGGGTTACCTTTAGATGGGAGCTATCGATTTTCTTCAATTTCCATCAAAAAATGTTGCCACTGGCAATGACCTTCAATGAACTTAATAAAAACGTAGTGCAGTTAAGCATCAATATTTCCCTTTGACACCCTGCAGGGCACATTTATGATTGGATCGCTTGCAGACTTGGTGTGCTTGTGTGGGGGTGACATCTATATGGGAGCTGTCGATTTTCTTCCATTTCTGTTAAAAATATAGCCGCTGACCTTTGAACTTAGTTTTGTCAGACCTAAAAACTTCCCTTTTGGCACACCCTACAGGGCACATTTATGATCTGATTGCTTTGAAACCTGGCATGCTTGTTTGGAGTGACCTCTAGATGGGAGCTATCGATTTTCTTCCATTTCCGTCTGTCAAAAAATGTTGCTGCTGGACTTAGTTTAGTCAGACCTCAATATTTCCATTTAACACACCCTTCAGGGCACATTTATGATCGGATCACTTTGAAACTTGGTATGTGTGTTTGGGGTGACCTCTAGATGCGAGCTATTGCTTTTTTTTATTTCCATAAAAAATTATTGTCATTATCACCAACCTTTGAACTTACTGCATTTGTGCATCAACTTATCCCTTTTGCACTCTCTGCTGGGTATATTTATGAATTTCCATACCCCCCCCCCCCAAAAAAAAAAAAAAACATTGCCACAAGCAATGACCTTCTACTTAGTGCATTTGTGCATTAACATCTTCCTTTGGTATGTCTCAGAGGGCACATTCATTATCAGGTTGTTTTGAAACTGTGTTTGCTTTTGCAGGGTGACAGAGATAGGAGCTATTGATTTTCTTTTCATTTCCATCAAAAACTGTTGCTGTTAGCAGCAATCTTTGAATTTATTGCATTTGTGCATCAACATTCTTTGACATGGCCTACAGGCTACATTTACCATAGGATTGTTTTTGAACTTGGTGTGCTCATTAGGCAAGATCTTTAGATAAGAGCTATTGATTAGCATTCATTTCTGTGAAAAAAGTTGCCATTTACAATAACCTCTGAACATACTGCATTTGTGTATCAACATTCTTCCTTCAGCCAGTCTTGCAGTTTACATTTAAAAATGCATGGATTACTCTGACGTTGTGCACACACAATGCTGTTATGTTGAAATTTCATTAAATAACATTGGTACCAATGATCTTCAATTTTGCCATTTCATTTATAACTTACCAAGTTCAAATTTGTCAAGTTGAGCTGCAGTGTCATTGACACTTTCATATTTGGTATGCTGTATTCTTAGGAGTGGTCAGATGCAAATTTATACAAATCAAGTCAGCTCTGGGTTCATATTTGGGCTCACTATATGGAACCCTGAAATGTAACTTAGTGCAATATTACAAATATTTGTCAAAATCTTGTTCTTCAGATCCACCAGGGAGAATATTTTGATATTTAGTAAAAAAAAACAAATTTTCTTTCAAACAAATGTTCTGTTTCCATTAATGATTCCATCTGTGCATGAGTGTGAGAATACACAACCCAAAAGCTCTAGTTTGTACCCTCCCTCCCCCTGCCCCCCCTGCTCCCCCCCCCCCCCCAATACAAAAATAAAGAAACTCTTGGCCATGTCTTTGTTGACTGCACTTCAGTCCACTTTAATCACACAACCGATGGCTTCCAGGTGCTCTGAATACTTCACCCAATTTCAACACAAAATTCTAAGTATCCTGCAAGTTTTTTTCAGAGGAAAACTCTTTTCAACATAATGTTAAACCAAACATAGAATATGTCCTGAGAAGGGAGAATAGGGATTGAGAAACAGACATCCTTGTTCAGAGTGTTTTGGTGATAGTCAATGGAATATGGTCACATGTACAAGGCATGTGGTCTCTTGCCCATCCATTCCCTTTTTAACACTAACATCCTTATTTCTTTGTTGCTTCCTTCCTCTTATAAACACACTTTTAATTTCCATCTATTCAACTTGATCTATACAAGTCTCACTTTATCCTCTGGTTTATTGATTACGTTATGAAATTCATTTCATATGTGTGAAACTCTTCCTTGTGTAAATATTAACCAATTTTGATGAAACTTCTCATACATGATCACAAGCAAGTAGGAGGTCAGATCGCCCAGTGGACAAGTGTGCTGATCGCTAATGCCAGAGGTCTCAGAATTAATCTTCAGTCAGGGAAGGTTCTCAAGGTGTCCAAACACTCTTTGTCAGCATCAGTTGTGGAGTTGATGTTGTCATAGCATACCATCCTATCGGGTGGGTCATAAAAGAGAGAGACACACCATGTAGGCTAAACATCCCTTCATAGTGTCTGAGAAGAGCGAGGCCAAAAAGTTGCCACTATGGAGGTTTACCCACATGCCTGTGCCATTGAGCCAAGGAGTGATGTGTATATAAGTTGAATAACTTGCTCACCAATCCTTGTGAAATGAATAAGCCTGAAACCAAAACACTTGCAAAACATATGATTAATTCTTCCCTCAGGTTGTAGTGGGGAAAGTTTTCAACCTTTTACCCAACTCACACAATACCAAAGTTTGTAATTTCAGTTATATTTTATTTAATTTTTAGCTTAACTTGACAAAGTCAAGATAAGCTATTGCCATCACGCATCTGGAAGTCTTTGAATCTGTTCACATTTTCTTTAGCACAGGCTACACCCTGTAGTTCTTGTCCAATCATCACTAAATTTGATGTGTAGATTCAAGGTGAAGTCTAAATTAGAACATCCCATTTTTGTCGCAATCGGCCACCCCTGATGGCTGTGTGAGTTCGAAACACAAAAACTTAAAAACCTTTAGCACAGTCTACAGGTCGTACTTATAAGGGATTTCATTGTAACTTGGTAGGATGATTCGGTATAATATCTAGATGAGAACAACCTATTTTGGGCATAATCGGTCAACCATGATGGTCGCACAGGCATGTGACGTAGATATGTTTAGCACAGTCTGCTGTTTATATTTATGAAGCGATTTCATTGTAACTTGGTACGATGACTCTGTATGATGTCTAGATGAGACTGTCGTATTTTGGTCATGATTGGTCAGCCATTACTGCCGCTTGGTAATGTGACCTAGATTCCTTTAGCACTGTCTACAGGTTGTATTTATGAAGGGATTTCATTGTAACTTCGTGGGATGACTCAGTATGATGTCTTGTTATTTTATCATGTAGCACTGTTTTAGTTGAGATTGGTCAACCATGAGGGTGCACAAGTTCGAGTCTAAAAATTCCATTATCATAGTCAACACCTCTTGTTATTCTTCTTGAATTCATACAACAATAAGGAACAGAACTTTACGTATTATCACAATTCTTGTCTTATTTAATAATCCTTTCATAATCATAGACCTTCCTTTCTGTTTGTATGATGTCCAGATGAGAACATCCTAGTTTGGTCATGATCTATCAACTGAACTGCAGCTGTGCAAGATTCAAATGCTAAAGTCTTTATTTACCACAGTCTACAGGACCAATTTCATTGTAACTTGAAAGTTTGACTTGGTCTGATGACTGGATGAGAACATCCTACATTTATTTTGGTCTACATTTGTCATATTGGTCCATGGTGAGGGCCTCAAAAGCCCTTGCTCTTAAAATCTTTGACTCAGCCTACAGGCCATATTTATGAGGTGAGTTTGTCGAAACTTGGTTAAGTGACTTGATGTTGTGATGTCCAAATGGATTTCTGAGTGAATATCTATGAATTTCCCATTTTTGTTCAGATCAATCAACCATGAGAGCCATATGGGGCCCTAGGCCTCAGACCTAATTAATCTACATTCTACAGGCACTTTTTTTTTAATGATTTTACTGTAACTTTGTAACTTTGGTTAACATATGTTAACTGTGAGGGCCACATCAATCCAGGTCTCACTTCTTTAATACAGCCTACTGCTCAGATTATTCTTGTTGAAAACATAGCACACAGGGAACAGAAATTAACATATTCTCAATTATCACAATTCTTGTCTTATTTCATAATCCTTTCATCAACATTGAACATTATCCTTTTCATCAAACTGCAACACACAGTCAGGTTCAGCTGCAGTGACATTGACACTTTCTTTATCCCTGGCATATCCAAAAGTTATACTAAAAATGCCAGTTCTGAATTCATCATTTCTGCCTGTCAGTAAATTATCAGGTGAAATAAGATGCAGAAATACATGAACCATCAGAAAATTTTCCACCGTTTTTCCTCTGGTGAAAATTCCATGTCTTGAGTAGATGGTGGCTCATTTGTTTGAGCATTGTACTTTATTTATTTATATTTAGCTGAACTTGACAAAGTCAAGCTGAGCTATTGCCATCACTTCTTGTCTGTCGGCATACGTACGTCCACAATTTCCTTTGGCACACCTCACAGGTCGCATTATTATCAGATCACTTTGAAACTTGGTATGCTTGTTTGGTTGACCTCTAGATGGGAGCTATCGATTTTCTTCAATTTCCGTCAAAAAATGTTGCCGTTGGCAATGTTCTTAGAACTTAGTTTAGTCAGACCTCAATATTTCCCTTTGGCACACCCTACAGGGCACATTTATGATTGGATTGCTTTGAAACCTGGCATGCTTGTTTGGGGTGACCTCCAGATGGGAGCTATCACTTTTATTCCATTTCCGTCAAAAAATGTTGCGCTGGCAACGACCTTTGAACTTAGTTTAGTCAGACATCAATATATTCCTTTGGCACGCCGTACAGGGCACATTTTTGATCAGATTGGTTTGATGCTTGTTTGGGGTTACCTCTAGATGGGAGCTATCGATTTTCTTCGATTTCCGCCAAGAAATGTTGCCGCTGGCAATGACCTTTGATGAACTTATTGCAGTTATGCATCAAAATTTCCATTTGGCATACCCTGCAGGGCACATTTATTATTGGATTGCTTTTAAACTTGGTATGCTTGTTTGGGGCGACCTCTAGATGGGAGCTATCAATTTTCTTCCATTTCCGTCAAAAAATGTTGCCGCTGGCAACGTTCTTAGAACTGAGTTTAGTCAGACCTCAATATTTCCCTTTGGCACACCCTACAGGGCACATTTATGATTGGATTGCTTTGAAATCTGGCATGCTTGTTTGGAGTGACCTCTAGATGGGAGCTATTGATTTTCTTCCATTTCCATCTTAAAATGTTGCCGCTAGCAACAACCTTTGAACTTAGTTTAGTCAGGCATCAATATATTCCTTTGGCATGCCCAACAGGGCACATTTATGATCAGATCGGTCTGAACCTTTGTATGCTTGTTTGGTGTTACCTCTAGATGGGAGCTGTCCATTTTCTTCGATTTCCGTCAAAAAATGTTGCCGCTGGCAATGACCTTCGATGAACTTAGTACAGTTGTGCATCAATATTTCCCTTTGGCTCACCCTGCAGTGCACATTTTCAACCAGATCACTTTGAAACTCGGTATGCTTGTTTGGGGTGACCTCCAGATGGGAGCTATCGATTTTCTTCAATTTCCGTCAAAAATAGTTGCTATTGGCAATGACCTCTGATGAACTTAGTAAAAACTTAGTGCAGTTATGTACCAATCTTTCCCTTTGATGCACCCTGCATCCCACATTTATAATTGGATCACTTGGAAACTTTGTGTGCTTGTGTGGGGTGATATCTGTATGGGAGTTATCAATTTTCTTCCATTTCTGTCAAAAAATGTTGCCTTTGAACTTAGTTTAGTCAGGCTTCAGTATTTCCCTTTGGCACACCCTTCATGGCACATTTATGATCAGATCACTTTGAAACTTGGTATGTTTTTCGCAAGACATTCGGCCACGAGTTGTTCTTGCGAAATATTATTTTATTATCAGTTCTGGTACGAATACGATAGCAGACTTCCAGGAACCAGTGGTGCCTGCTGTCAACTCTATGAGTTGATTACATATGTGTTTCGTGTTCAATACATCCCAACCTTCATTTCGATGTATAATTTCATTACGTGTACACTCCATTCGAAAAAATTATCCAAAAATCGACTGAGTGTGTTATGTGTAATTACATAATATCAGACGTCCACTCACTAATCATTGTTGATTGGACTGTATTGGGAAAAGATTCGCCAATTAACATATTAATTTCTGTTCACTAAATCTTTTTTTTTTGTACCTGATACATTTTGTTTGGGAATTTTGTATATCAAATAAAATCTTCAAAGGTGAAAATCGGTTCGGTAAATCCCATTATTTTGTGTGAAAAATTTGACCCAAAAAAATGAGAATTTTGCTGATCACGAGCAACAGTGTGGCTCTTCCGTCAATTGGATCTACATTGCATGAAATATTCTGAAGTCATTGGAGACCGGCGAACAAACTCAGGGGGGAATCCAAATCATATATCGGCGAAAATTTTATTTTAATATGAAAACAAATCGAAAATCTCACGAATTAACGAACAGATTTTTTCAATTCCTATATTAAACCGCAGTACAGAGTTCTGGAAATGAAAGATATGGCATTTGTATCTGAATATTTTATTAAATGTAGGTTTTAGAAATTTTCTGACTGAACAATATAATTGCTAATCAGGGACAGTCTCTGAAAGATTTTTCTCGCGAAACATTAATTGGTTATGTAATCCTTCTCACGTGACCGCACTAAAACAGCTTTTCATACCTGGTCGTTTCTACACAAACGACGGGGTATTAACAAGTGCGGTTTTGTATACAATGTACATGTAATGGTGTATATTTAATCTGAATTGAAGGAATATGAGAGGAGGGAATTTCAAAATAAACAAAATTCCATTACTTAAAAAGCCCCTTAAATTACATGAGTTGACAAAGCATATTTCTCCTCAGATTTAATCTCCTTAATGTCTTCGACTGGTCCTTTCTCCAGGGATTTCTTACAGCTTTTTATCCTACGTTATTAAATCGCTCCATTATTGCAATCAAGCAGGAATTTCTTGATTCAATAATAAATTAAAGAAAATCTAATCAGCTGCTGTCATAAAGATATTTTATTTATAGAGCTTTCCAGCAAGTTATTAAAAATAAAGTTAATTGGCATTAACACTGTCTTCAATCACCTGAACTCTCTGAAACTTGGAAGGTAAATTTCTTATCCAATCACTAAACCCAGTTGGTTTCACATGATGCTGAAGAGCTCTTATACAGTGGAGTCCACTTAACTGGGTATCTCTTAATTAAATAGCCCTGTTAACTGAATATGACTTCCATCTACTAAACCATTTATCATATCTTCAATACAAATTTTACCTGTTAATTTCATATCTGTTATACAATAAACTCCTATAATTCAATAACAAATCAAGTGATTGTCAAAGAGTAACTTTGATATTCACTTAATTCTCCCCATTAATAGACAGTTTTGGCCTCAGTACAATCAATATTGGAATTTAATCCATTATATCTTTTTTGACAGAGCTCAGTGAGATCTCTCAAATAAGATACAATAGAATAAATGCTCAGTTTATCACCAGAAGCCAGGAAGATGGCAGAATTACTGTTAATTGTATCTTCATGGTAACTGTTTACCTAAAGCACATAATATCAAAATTTTAATTATTGTTTTTGAAATTTTTCAAAAATTTCAACAAAACCATTTTATGTGACCTCTCATAATTGGTACAAGCTTGACAAGCTCCTTCCAATGAAGGGGTCACATGATACAGTTTTGTTGAAATTTCTTTAGAAAATTTTTTTTTCAACTGCTTAATTTCTGACACGATGTCAACCTATCTGTCTAAAGTGTCATTAAACCCCAATGAATTTTTTTTAAAACTGCTTAATTTGAAAATTACATGATACTAAGAGAGCTCTGTCAAACAAAACTGACTTCATTTAATTTCCAGTTGCTTTATGGGAAAAATTTGCAGCTTGAAATTTTGACATTTCAACAGCAGTGTGTAGAGGGTTAAATACCTATTTTGGCCTTAGTACATTCAATGTATACATTTGATCAGTTAACTCCTTGTTTGACAGAGCTCCTTCAGTTTGGTAACACAACTTGTTGGGAGAGTGGTGGCTCAGTGGTTATGCCATTGAACTTCAAATTGAAAGCTCCACTGTTCAATCCCCCACCAGGGGTTATGGCATTGTGTCCTTGGGAAAGACACTTAATCCTGATTTTCCACATGAGGGCATGGTGGCGCCATGCAATCAAGTGTACTGCATGTCTGTGGTGCACTTGTGTTCAACAAATGCTAACCCTGTTAGTGTTGTGCAGTAACTACATTGGGGAGTCTGAGAGTTGTTTGCCACTGTTCACAGGTTCTTTCTGGGTACTTCGGCGTCATTCACCTGCAAAACTGTCTGACATGAGGTGATCCTCGCTGTCAAAAGTGTCATTAAACCCCAGTAAAAAAAAAGGAAGAAACAAGTTGTAATAGAATAAATGCCCATTTTATCACCAGAATAGAGGGAAATTACCAAATTTCTGTTAACCCTTTACCCAGTGCAATGGCAAATACCTGCTGGCTATTCACAAAAATCACTATTCAATTTTCATTATTTTAAAATTGTTTTGTCTCAAAACATAAGCTTATGTCTCCCCATTGGAATGAGCTCTTTGAGATCATCCCAATGAGGGGGTCATAAGCTATTTTTTGATGTAAAAAAAGGAAAAAAATCAGTTATTCAATTATTTTATTTGCAAGTGTTGCCTTCCTTTTGTGTTAGGTAAAAGGGTTAATTGAATTTGCCTGTTAACCCTTTACCCAACGTAACGACCAAAACTTGCCAGCGCTTTTCTAAAAAATTGCCAATTAATTTTCATTATTTCTCTCATTTTTTGTCTCAAAAATGTAGGTTATGACCACTCTTGGAATGAGCTCATTCCAATGAGAGGTCATAACCTATGTTTTTGAGACAAAAAATGAAAAAAAATTAGTTATTCAAGAATTTTGTTTGCAAGTGTCGTAAAATTGAATAATTTTGAGTTGATGTGGTTGGTGCTTTGTCAGTTGGACTTAATTCATCACAATCAGGACAAAACAGGTTTAACACTCCCCCTCCCCCCCCCCCCCCCCACCAATCAGTAATCTTTGTAACATCCTGAATGTTTGCAGTGCTAATTCTTTACTGATATCATTATACAAGAGGTCAGGTTAAAAAAAACAATAATGCTCACAATGAATATTTTGTATGCAGGACAAAACCAGGAATTCTTCAAATGAGCAGCTGAATAAGTCTGCTGTTACGATTCAGGCTCACTATAAGGGCTACAAGACAAGACAGAAACTTTCCAGCAAAGAAAACAGAAAAACAGGTCCTCGGGGAGGTAACTATGATAGCAAAGGTGGGAAAGCCTCACAAGAAGAACGAGAGAAAGCTGCAGTAAAAATCCAGTCACGCTACAGAGGATACAGAACCAGGAAGGAATATAACTACAAAAAATCAAACAATAAACAGAGACGCAACTCAGATGATCAACAGAAAAAGGCTGCAGTAAAAATCCAGTCACACTACAAAGGATACAGAACCAGGAAGGAATATAACTCCAAAAAATCAAACAATAAACAGAGGCAGAACTCAGATGATGAAAAGAAAAAAGCTGCAACAAAAATACAGTCACATTATAGAGGTTATAAAACCCGTAAAGAATTTAAGACCAGTAAAACTACAAGATCATCAAATCAGAATGAGAAGAAACAAAAGGCAGCTGTAACCATACAAGCAAACTATAAAGGATATAGAACAAGAAAACAACAGCGTGAGCGACGGATGGCCTATTAAAATTGTTTTATGCCGAATTATATAAGGTATTTTGAGTCCGGCTGCATATCATGTGCATGGTAATTGATGTTGTGTTTAGATGAATCTTTCTACTAAACATGCATGCTATGTAAATTTGTAATTGATGGAGTTGTCAGTTATCCATTGATAAGTTTCTGATTATTGCAAATGAGTTACCCAAGGTAATTGCTGGATTTGATCAGCGCTACTCACAAAAATCACCATTCATATTTTATTATTTTTAAATTTCTGCCTCCAAAACATAGCATATGTCTCCTCTTTGTCATGAGCTCATTGACCTCATTCCAATGAGGTGTCATAACCTGTGTTTTTGAGGATAAAAAATGAATTTTTTTAGTTATTTGAAAATTATTTTTGGTAGTATCATCTACTTTTGGTAAGAGGTTTGGTTAATGTAATTTCTTCTTCTTCATTGTTGATTGGTTTATCTTTACCTCTCTCAGTGTTATTCATAAAAATTGCCATTCAAATTTTTTTCAACCCATAGCCATTGAAATGTACTTATTTCCATTGATGTATCATAAATTAATGTCTTCAGAAAAACATACTAATTTTGAGTTATTTAGGAATAATCACTGGTACCAGAAATGCAATTGTTTTCTGACACTTGATGCAAAGGTGATCGATCTCAGGCCTAAAGATTTTAATTTATTCATATTTATCTTACAACAAAAACGTATTTCTCCGAGCACAAGTGAAAATATCAAGAGAAAATACAAATCTGTATTGAGGGTAGCAACTGCACATGCGACCATTCAATTCAGAAAGAGAATTTTTACCTCTACTCATTGAAAACTGATTACACATGTCAGTGCCGCCATTTTTGACAACTGTAATTAAATTACAAATAACCATCTCAACAAAATAATTTATACTACATCATTGTTGCCATGATAATATTTTTATAGAGGCCTACCATCTTTTAAACTTGAAAAATAAAACAAAGAAACACACAGCTAAAACACTGCTATAAACTTCAGCAGCTATAGTACAAGTAGAATAATGAATGGGGATTACATCATTCAAAGCACAAGAATGCAATACCATAACGTCATGATTTTCGTTAACAAAAATCAACTCATAGATGCTGAACAATCGTCAAAATACATGCAAACAAGTCAAGAAAGGGAGGAGCATTGTGAGATAAATTGATTATTACCACCAGGTATGTTTCCGAGATGGTGTATTGAAGTCTCAACCTCTCCTCTGGGTCATATGTCAACTCATCCTAACAAGCTCATTGATATATATGCCCAGAGATGAGGTCTCAACTTCAATACACCGTCTCGGAAACCCACATGGTTGTAATAATTAACCTCTATGTATTATTGCGTTTTCATAATGGGAAGATTATGTAGAGAGTAATCGCTTGACTGGACTGGTTACGTGAAATAATTCATGAGAGGTGATGGACGTTGTACAAACACGAGTGCGCAAATGCACACGAGTGTTTTACAATATAGTCCCTCTCTTCAAATGAATTATTTCACGTAACCAGTCCAAGCAAGCGATTACTCTGTTTATTACTTTTCATTATTAACGATAATTATATTATTTAACCCTTTACCTAACGTAATGGCAAGCGCTATTCTAAAAAATTGCCAATTTTCATTATTTTTTCATTTTTTGTCTCTAAAACATAGGTTATGACCCCTCATTGGAACAAGCTCATTGAGCTCATTCCAATAAGGGGTCATAACCTATGTTTTAGAGACAAAAAATGAAAATAATAGCTATTCAAATTTTTTTTTTTGCAAGTGTCATCTGCTTTTCATATTAGGTAAAGGGTTAAAAAAACAATGAAGTCCCCATTACACCCACGGCAAAGCGTCTTCGTTAGCGTGCATGGATACATGTCACAATTGTTGATTGCATAATTCACTTGTGAAGTTATCGTTTATAATCAAACCCAGAAATCCCAGTAAATCACACTTAGGAAAGTAATAAACTTTATTTATCTGAAGATTATCTTCACTGTGGCCCAGTAATGATAACAGCTAAATCTTATCATTGGATAGGCAGCACAGTGGCTCAGTGGTTACAGCATTGGACTTCAAACTGAAATATCCACAGTTTGATTCCCATCGGGGGTAACTGCATTGTGTCCTTGGACAAGGCTCTTAATCCTGATTGCCTGGTGGTGCTGTGTGGTGCTGTGTACTTAGGCATACTGCACACTATTCTTGTCTTCAACCAATGCTAACCCTGCTTGTGTGGAGTAAGTATGTTGTGGAGTATGATAGTTGCTCACCACTGCCTGATGGATCTCTCCGGGTTCACTGGCTTCCCCCACCTGAATAACTTGTCCAACACAAGGTGATTATGGCTGTTGAATGTGCCATTAAACCCCAATAAATAAATATCAGTGGATAATCGATAATTGATTTCAATTTAACATTTTTGTCTCTGAAACCAGTCTGCATGTCTAGATTAACCCTTTACCTAACATGAAAGGCAGGCAACACCTGCAAACAAAATTCTTGAATAACTTAATTTTTTTCACTTCTTGCATCAAAAAATAGCTTATGACCCCCCTCATTGGAATGAGCTCAACAAGCTCATTCCAGTGAGGGGTCTTAGGCTATGTTTTTTGGACAAAAAATGTAAAAATAATAAAAATTGAATGGTGATTTTTGTGAATAGAGCTGGCTGGTTTTGGCTATTACATTGGGTAAAGGGTTAAAACAAATATTTCCCTTCCTGTTAACAATTATGCACTCTAGTTTTTAGACTTATTCTGTCACAAGAAGAATGTGTGTTTCCTGAAAATCCATTAGGGATTACTATCTTATTTTAGCACATGTGATTTAATCCAATGAGCACTGTGATATCTTGTACTAATTGTCAGTGATTTGCTGCAACAAAATCAAATTAGTTGGGATAATAGTATAAAATCTTGCAGGAAATCTAAACTCATATTCTGTGGCCTCAGGATTTGGCTTCATTCATTGAGATTTTGTTTCTTAATATGATGAGAAAGCAAACGATTGTTTTGATTGAAAGAATGCGATAAACCAATTATTACTGTAACAAGTAAAGGTTCAGGTTTATTATCTTTCAACACATTCCTCATTAACTAGTCTGTGTGAAACATACAGACTATTGCTTTTGTGCTGTTTCTTTTTCTTTTTTCTTCTTTTCCCCTCTTTTTCTTTTTCATATTCTGTCTTCTATGCACCTCCTTGTCTGCACGATAACTCAAAAACAAATTGTCTTATCTCACTTATTTTTGGCATACCAATAGACAGTCACAAGTTCTCGGCATACTATGTTTTTCAGGTTGCTAGAGCCCTTCAGTATGGCCCAGTCAGCCACAAGGTTTTCACAGTCTCTAATTTCCTGTAACAGTAAATTATCCCAAAACAATACTATGTTATATTTATTCACACTGGACAATGCTAACAGAGGTGAAGTTAGCTGTCAAACATTAAATGTTATCTTGCTATTTTAATCACATGTCAGTTCCTCAAACCAAGTTGAGAGAAACCCTTTGCTTTGCAAGGAAATAGAGTATAAATTATTCAGTTCAATGCTTTTAACTATCTAAATACTTCAATGTGGGTTCCAGAAAAATGTCCATTTCTGGTTCGTTGATCGAACCCTTTGAATGGTGTGCACATATATGCTTTTTCTGGTTTCTTGGAAACATGTATCTGATTCCTGTATGAATATCTTTAGATAACCAAAATAACGAGAAAAAAAATATTTCTGATTTCTTTAAAAATATTTCACCCTCAGAAATAAGCCTACGCAAATTCTCTTTCTGTTTTATTTATTTCTGATGCTTTAACCCCTTTCACACAAACCTGAATTTACTGGAAGCAGTAAATTCTGTTTATCTAGTTTATCAACTGTATCTTATATATCCATAACAAAATAAATCTCCATTGAAAGTGTTCAGTATCAGTTAATATCTTAAAGAAGTATATTGAGTTAAGTTTAAAGTTTGTCCTGATAGTTAATGATCCAGGAGAACTGTCAACAAATTTTAACTCCCACCCAATCAAGTCCGAAACTTTTGAGATTCTATCTTGGTGACTGGAAGGATGGAAAAATTGTCAACTTTGAATCATATAAAACAAAGCAAAGTAGATGTGAATCTGTAGTATATGATTGTAGAAAGACAGGGTTTCAGCACATTTGTTTTTGGTCTGGAATGAGGAGTGTATGTAATAGTTACCAATCAAGCTGGTGGTATTTCATGAATTTGAACAGCCTGTTGTGACACCAAGCCGTGCATACAGTGCATGAAGAGTGGATTGTAACAAAATCACCCAGGGAGTGGAGTTCTCACCCAATGTATCACTTTCAAATTCTGAACATATGGACCAAAAACACAGTCAATCTTTCAGCCAATGGACCTCCGGGTTTAACCTTTGCTTTGCAAGAAATTTGCAATTATTGCTTGGGTGGAATCTCCACCCATGGGTGATTTAGTGATAATACTCTCTACATGTACTGTAGTTGCATACCCCCCCCCCCCCCCCCCCCCCCCAGAAGACAATAAAGCCAAGGTGTGTGTTTGTTTCCATATGATAGGTGGGGTTATACCAACACTGTGGGTTGTTCTTGTTTACTCTCATTAACATCAGTCAGTGTTTAAAGAATCTTGGTAATGATATCTTTCTGAATATGAAGAATTAACAAAATGTATCACTTTGAATCCCTGGGAATTGTAGCTGTGTTTGTTTACTGTGGTAAAAAAGTTCTGTTTAACTGGAAAAATAGTGCCCTGTAACCAGTGCTTAGGGTGAAAATCATCTAAAGTGGGCTGCATAGGTATAAATGATTGGCTAACTTTGTTTTATACTTCTATTGCAGTCATCATATAGCCTAGGTGTTGAAAGTGATCTTAACTGGTGAGGGATAAATTTTTTTTGGTTGTTAAAATTTGATTGTGTGTCTTTGCCTTGTTCAATTCCTTTGGAGAGCTCTTAATACTGCTAAAAGCCCCCCCCCCCCCACCTCCCTAAATGGCAGCAATGCCAATTCAAAGCGATAAAATAATTTCACTTCAAAGATAATACGAAGCACATCTACAGAAAATAAAGTTCTTGAGGTTGCAGTACCTGCATTTCAGAATGGAGCTCAAATATGGGCTTCCAATATCCTACCAGTTGAACACTACTAAATAATAATAACTGTCCTTGAAGAAATCTGTTTATTGTGTAAGAAGTAAATGGCATGGTTGTAATTAATTGGTTGAGGGCTACATTATTTTTGGTGGTCTGAATATGTTCATCAAAATTTATTTTATTACAAATTATTGCCCTCAGGCGCTCTTTAATAATTTGTGATAAAGCACATTTATATAAACAAAATATTATTTGCGTTTGACTGGATTTGAAACATGAGCAAGGAAAATGTTGGCTTTTGCTCTGGTACTCTCCTTCTTTTGAAAGCCCTAATAGTGGCTTCTAGCACTGAACCACCAAATTCAAACATTGCACACAGAAAATTTCAAACTTTAAAACTCTTATTTATTGCTCTTCTGCTTGAAATAAAAACAAAAACAAAACTCGGGTATGAGTAGCAAATACATGTGACAGATCTATACGTAAACGGAAAAATATAAATGAAAATTGTGTCCAAGTAGGTTATTTATTCGTATTTTTAAGAAATTAGCTGCTGTTATTTGAGAGATATTTGCTTCAAAGTCAGAATTTGAATGTTATAAAATGACTCCCCATTTATAGAATAAGTTTAATTTAATTAATTTTGGTTGATTTGAACAAAAATATTTTCCAGTTGACATTTGATTTATCGGCTTCACCACACCTTTTGAATTGGTCTTGGTCAGAATACAACATTTTGATTGGCTGATTATGAAAATGGGTGGAGTTCAGTTCTTTTGATGGATTCATAACATCAGGTGAAAAAATACCTGTCATCAAAAATCCATATGGAACACATGTTCTGTACAAATTTCTAAATATGGAACTGAAGGAAAAGTAATAGGCATGTAATAATCCACATAATCAACACAATTTATATTCATCAAGCCTCAAAGAAGGTCAGAATTTTCACAGTGAGCTTTCCAGTGAATATATTTCAGCCTTGAATAGCATTATCTGATCCTCAACTGTCAACAAGGAAATGGGAGAATCCATTTTATATTTGTTAGGAGGTTCATTAATTTATTATGAATCCCTCTTCCTAGTTTGGAGGTAGAATTGTTACCATTCATGAATGGCCAACTTTTTGTTCATAACAAAAATATGCGCAGACTGGTTTTAAAGGGTTGAATTATATGATGATTTTAAATATTAAAGTTCAATGACATTTTTCGGTTGGTAAATTTAATTGTTATTGGAGTTAGGTGTCAATCAGGGACTGTCTGGACAGGATTTCTCCACTCTGTTGAGGGCTGAATTTCTGGGGGGTTTTCGGTCCCTGTCGGCTGCCTGGGTTCTGTCGTGTACCCACCGGTTTTTTTCTGCCACCTTCTCGCGTAATTGAGGGTGTTCTTCTACTTTCTGTATCTGTTGAGTTCACCTTTTTCTTCTACTGCTCTCACCTCTGTTTTTTCCGGTTCGGTTCCTTTAGGGCAATTCCTTTTGCCCTTACCTTGGTGTGTTCTCGTGGCTGTTTCTTCCGCACCCACGGGTGGTGTGGAACGCTGTCGTTTCAGGCCCTCCCGACTCGACCACGTCTGGTGTGAGTTATAACCCCTCCATGGGGGATGTGCAGCTCCTCCCACACCTGGGGGGGGGGGGGGGGAAGGGAATGCTGTCATGTTGGGGCCTCCCGACTCGACCGCCTCCGGTGTGAGTTATACCCCCCTCCGTGGGAGATGTGCAGCTCCTCCCGCACCCACGGGGGGTGGGAAATGCTGTCGTTTTGGGGCCTTCTGACTCGACCACGTCTGGTGAGAATTACTCCCCCTCCGTGGGGGATGTGCAGCTCCTCCCGCACCAGTGGGGGTGGGGAACACGTTTCGGGGCCTCCCGACTCGACCATGTCTGGTGAGAGTTATTCCCCTTCCATGGGGGATGTGCAGTTTTTTTTACCGTGGTGGATACTGCGGGTGCTGTTGGATTTCTGGTGAAGAGATGCCTGGTTCCGGGACTATGCACCCTCTCCAGTCGACATCAGAGGCTGTCACTAGGGTTGTGACTCCTCCTTTGGAGGCCGAGCTAGGTGGCTCTCTCCCCTTTTCTGCCAGTTCCAACAGCTCTCGTCGTATCTGCTGCTACTGCTGTTCCATCTACAACGTCATCGGGCACTGTTTTTAGCCAGCCTCAGCTTATCCCTGCATGGGTCTGCAGGGATGTCTGTAGTGTGGTTGTGGGGTATCGGCCTCAGCCTTCCCCGACTTCAACTCGGCGAAGTCGGAAGTGGCTGCCGACTGAACCACCTACTGTGTCCTCTCAGCTGTTGAGCACAGTAGTTTTATACCTGCAGTGGTCTGCACCAGTGTCTAGAAGTGTAGACGTGTGGCTATCGGCCTCAGCCTTCCCTGACTTCAACTCAGCAAAGTTGGAAGTGGCTGCTGGCCGGACCCCCTACTGTGGTCTCTGCGCCGTCGAGTACCACAGTTTTGTCATTGGCGTTTTCCATCCACTCATTCTGGTGACCCCCTCCCCCCCCCCCCCCTGAGATCCTCTTCTTCATCACCACCCACCCACAGTGTCCCACAGAGCACCTCCACCTGTGGTTTGCTCACAGAGCACCTCCACCTGTGGTTTGCACGCTTGGAAATAAGCAACCTGTCATTTGCAGAATGAGATCCTCAGAGGGTGAATTTGCTAGTGCTATCCCATACAGTGGGCTAATTTATCCTCTAGGTACCTCTTTCTGTTTAGGCCTGAGACCTTGATTCAGACTGAGGTTCACAGAGAGTAAATCTAGTGATGCTACCTGCTGTGCAGGATAGCATCACCAAAATCACCCTCTGGGAACCTCATTCTGCAGATAACAGTCTGCTGATTTCCAGGCTTGGGTTTGCTCTTATCAAAGTCTACTTTAGCTAATAATTTCCCAAGTCTGGAAATGTTAACAGGAAAAGATGTCCTGATGTTCAGTTACTTCAAGAGCATTAGTACTCAGAAAGTATCTTTATCAAACTTCATGCATGTGGGACACTTGTGCCCTATACAAAACTTTTCTTTTCATCATTGAAGCATTTTTTTTTTTAATTCCATTCGAAATTTTCTGGTTACAGATGGCCAACAGTTAACAGTTCTGTAGTCAGCACAACAGAATAAATGTAGTGTTAGAAAAAAAGACCATTGTGTTTAAATATGCTGTCATAATTTTTCGGCATCCTAAGCGACTTTAACCTACTTTTAAGGGGACACACTAAAAAGTGTAGCCCGAGCTGAGAATATGGTGTAGCTAAGAAATAAAGCTTCGTTTTCTTTCTTACTTATCGTTACATTTCAGTTATTTTTGGTATATAAATCACTGGTAGCCGAATGAATCTAGACAAAGTGAAATGGGTATTTTTAAACGTATATTTAGTGAAATATACGAAAACATTACACCGAGAGACACTAAAAAGTGCAGCCGAGAATCTGGTGTAGCCGAGAAATAAAGTGTTGTTTTCTCATTTGTTTATCAATTAATTTCAATAATTTTTGGTATATGTATTAGTGATAGACAAGCGAATCCAGACAAAGTGAAATGGATATTTTAAACAGTATATTCTGAGAAAAATACGAAAAAATAATTCCGAGAGACACTGACAAGTGTAGCTGAATTTCCGAGCCAGTTAATTAACTGGCCCGGCTCGGATATACACCTGAAAGTGGATCTGGATTGCCAAGCTAGTTAATTAACAGAGGCGAGTATGGATTGTGTCAGAACAAGAATTTCAACGGGCGATTGAATTGACTTGCTGGGTTATGAGTTAAGAAACAACAACAACCGGTTAAAGCCATCTTTTATTCTAGATAATCACTTAAAAATGAATAAAACGAGGTTACAGAAAAGTCTTCAAAGTGAAGTAGACAGACATGACATAAAACAAGTGATAAACAGCATAGCACTCGACAACAGTTAAAAATAAAATAGCGTGAAAAAAGTTTATAACACATAACATAAACTAAAAACAAAAAATAGAATAGCCATGAAGAATAATCACCAAGACTTGTTATGATGCTATTGTTATGATTACTGTTAATTGCCTTTGTTGTGAAAATAATGGCAACATACTAGTTAATTAACCGGCTCGGCAATTCAGCTACACTTGTTAGTGTTTCTCGGAGTTATTTTTTTCGTATTTCTCATAAAATATACCGTTTAAAATATCCATTTCTTTTTATCTGGATTCCCCTGGCTGCCACTAATATATATACCAAAAATTATTGAAATTGAGCGATAAACAAACGAGAAAACGACATCTTATTACTCGGCTACACCAGATTCTCGGCTACACTTTTTAGTGTCTCTCGGAGCAATTTTATCGTATATTTCACTAAATATAAGTTTAAAAACAACCATTCACTTTGTCTAGATTCATTTGTCTACAAATGATTTATATACCAAAAATAACTGAAATCTAACGATAAATAAGAAAGAAAACGGAACTTCATTTCTCAGCTACACCATATTCTCAGCTCAGGCTTGGGCTCGGGCTCGGGCTACACTTTTTAGTGTGTCCCCTTCTAAGCTGTGCTAAATAGTTGTTGTTTACGTTTTGATTTTGGAAAAGTGATGAGAATTAAAGCTATTCTATGGAGGAATAAATAAATATATATTATTTAATTCCTTTTCATATATTTTAATTTCCAAAAACTGCATTAAAATGAAGGTGGAGTTTTCAATTTTTTGAAAGTAAGTCACCTATTTTCACTTCGACACTCGCACATTGATCACGAATCTCCGAAGAAAAACCCCAGAAATAAACATGAACACAGTTGAAATATATATCATAAAATAGCCTTTTCTTAAATAAATTTAACTTAAATCCATATTTTACTGCTTCGTGAGTTTTTACCAGAGTTTGAAATGCATGTGATTTGACTCCGAACATTTTTCATAAGTTACAACGGGAATGAAATATTTGACGGTTGTTTTCCGGGATTTTTGGTCCAAAACTGATTTCCGTCCAGGAGGCCGGGACCTACACTGAAATTCCGGGATTTTCCCGGGCATTCCGGGAGAGTTAACATGTCTGTTCTGGTCACACGGCCAGTTTTGCGGGACCAACACCTTCTGTGCAGCCTGGACCTTCTGCCCCGCAGAGGTCCGTGGCAACTCTCCCGAGTTCCCCCTGTGTTGATCCTTGGGGTGTGTCGTACCCCTATACACGTCTGCCCTCAGATGTTTCGACTGCCGCCCATCGCCCCGCTTCAGGTGTATTGGAGGATCATGACCCTTCGCTGTTAAGAGGGTCAGGTGTGAAGCCACTTTGCTGGTTCATTCCCATGCCGAACCAGCTTGTACGAGCAGTGAGCTTAGGGAGGCCCTCTCCTTACTCACTCAGGTTCTGTCCAAGAGCCTTCCCGTTGCTTCCAGCGAGTGGTTTCTAGGCGCCCCCTATGGCACTGCCTCCCGGGATTGGAAACAGACCGCTTTCTGATCCCCCTGGTGCCTACACCATGGGAGGCGTCATCTGGTTTGCCCACGATGGGCTGTGTCTTCCGACTCCGGGGAGGAGTCAGACATCCTTGATGTCGAGAGCCAGCAGTCTTCTGACTTGGGGGCAGCTCTTGACTTTGTGTTTGGGTTCCTTCCGGATCTCAAACCATCAAACCAGCTGACAGTGTCAGCCAGGCCGCGATCATCGGTCGCGCGCCAACAGCCTGTGGAGCAACCTGCTTCTGGTTGTCTTCGACCGTGCCAGTCAGTACAGGTGGTTGAAGCATTTTCAGCATTGAACTCATTGGAGTTCCAAGGCTATGAAGGCTCCGTTCTTCACCAGGGTTGACACCTTTTTGAGTCTGGTGCGTTATCGTTACTACGATTTTGCCAATCCGTCAGTCTGCCAGACTTTGACGGTTTTGGATCAGGACTCCAATTCCCTCGGGTTTTCCAAGCCCAAGTCGGCCATCATTCCTATGACTACTCTGGAGTCCATGTTGGGCTTATCGAGAGAAATGTTGGGTATGCTTTCTCTCCGATCACATGTATATGCCTCCAGATAGGTTTGACGATGTACAGGCTCCTTTGCATGTGCTGTCCAAGGCTCTCATGCATCTTACTCACACGCATGTCTGTGACATGGCTACTTTGGAACTAGTTCGAAGGGACTCTGTGCTGGACACAGGCCGATCCCTTCCTGGGGGCAGTGCGCTGCTCTTTGATCTGTTTCTTTGGCAGGTCCACTACTGTTCCATGGGTTCCATGTCGACGGTCTGGGATGACATCCTACGTCATTCCAAAGATCAGCTGCTGCTTCATCAGCTTGATCAGCCTTCTTGAGGAGGCAGGGACCGTTCAAAGCCTAACAAGTACCCTTCTGCTTCCTCTGTGAAGCAAAGGGCTGATCCTTCTGCCACCGCTTCTACTTCTTACTCACAGGGTAAGGGTAAGCGCCAGCAGGCTCGAGGGAAGTCTCAGGATTCTTCATTCAGTAGAGGAGGTAGTTTCTCCTCTCGTGGGTCTCTTCGGGGCCCGAACTGAAGGTCCTCACCTCGATTCGTCCAGGTTGGAGGAAGGATAGCAGAGTTCGCAGACTGTTGAGCCACCATCACATCCGATCCTTGGGTGTTAGATGTTGTTCGGTCCGGTCTGCGAATATCCTTCCGAAGGCACCCGACTCTGTCCAGAGTGCCTCTTCCAAACACAGTTCCTTCAGACGTTTTACGTCGGGAGCTTTTGTCCACGGAGATAGACAATCTCCTGGCCAAGGGGGCGATCGAGGTCATCAAGAACATTCAGTCAGTGGGGTTTTATTCTTGGTGCCGATGAAGGGTGGCCGACTCTGACCAGTTATCGATCTGAGCATCCTGAACCAGTCTATCATTGCTCCCAAGTTCAGCATGGAGACTTTCAGGGTGGTCCGCCGTTCCATTCCCCAGGGAGATTTCACTTCCAGCATCGACCTGCGAGACACTTACTTTCACGTTCCAATTCATCGGGTGTCACGGAAGTATCTCAGGTTCACTTTTCTGGGGCGAGTTTACCAGTTGAAGGCCATGCCTCAACCTGGCTCCTTGGGCCTTACCCATCTGATGTCGCATGTGATAGCCTTCCATCGCACACAGTCCAGGGTGACTACTTTGGCATATCTAGACGAATCCTCCAGAGGCATTCCAATGCTGCTTTACTAAAGGTGGATGTCGACACTCTGTGGAGCTTGCTCACGTCGCTAGGATTCAGAGTCAACGAGGAGAAGTCGGATCTGGTCCCTTCTCAGTCGTTTTGTCATCTGGGGATGGCCTTCCGCACTCAGTTCAATACGGTGACGGTTCCCCAGGCCAGGGCTGTGATTCTCTCAGCTTTTGCTCTGACTCTCTCTGTTCCCAGTCCACATCTGCGACAGCACAGGGTATTCTCCAGCTGCTCGGTCTCTGCGGTTCGGTGACGGATCTCATTCCTCTAGGTCGGCTGCATGTCACAGACCTCTCCAACACTTTCTGCTCAGTCGTTGGAGGCCGAATGTCAATTCTCTGGATCTGGTGCTTCAGTTACCAGAATCTCTTATCCTCACCTTCTCCACTGGATGAATTTCAGTGGATCACGCAGGGTGTCCCATTGGACTTACCCACGTCCGATCACACTCTGACGGCAGATGTCAGCGATCTTGGATGGGGTGCGACATTGGATCCTCTAGGTCTTTCCCTTCACGGGATGTGGGACCAGGATCGGGCATCTCTACACATGAACCAGAAGGAGCTTCTTGCTCTTCTTCTGAGTTTCAGGCAGTGGATCTCTCACCTGTCGAATCGTCAGGTCCTTCTGTTGTTTGACAATTCGACAGTGGTTGCTTACATTCGGAACCAGGGTGGCACGCACTCGGTTCCAATGTACAAATTGGCTAGCGGGATCTTCTACTGCTCGCTTAGGATGTCAAGGCCGGAGGTGGTTGTTCGTCACATTTCCAGTCGTCTGAACGTCCTAGCCGACTCCCTGTCCCAAAGGGGCTGGCTCTTTTCCACCAAGTGGATGCTCCACATGGTGGTGTTCCATCGATCTCTTTGTGACTCATTGGAACCATCCGGTGGACACTTTCGTGTCCCCACGTCCAGATGCTCTGGCTTTCACTGTGGACGCTCAGGCCCTCCTTTGGGACGGTCTTGTCGGCAACGCCTTCCTTCCGGTTCCGATTCTGCCTCAGGTTCTCGCCCAGATATGAACCTGCAGTCGTCGAATCCTATCGATTACACCCCTGTCGCCTCGGTGGGTTGGATCAATCTGCTCCGCTCTCTGTTAGCGGCGGTTCCAGCATGTCTCCCTCTACGTCGCGACTTTCTTTGCCAAAGTCGCCCGAGGAGGTTTCAAGTTGATCCGACGTCATTGTGCCTTCGCACATGTCTTTTATCGGGGCCTGTCTCCTCCGTAGTGGTTTTTCGAGACAAGCAGTGGAGTTGCTTTTCTTCTTCAAGGAGGCACTCACTCCACTGGTTTAGCCTCTTGATGATGTGCGATCACTCTGTTGCTTCTGTCACTCCTTTGATCACACCGCTTGCAGAGTTTCTGGTATATGTTTGTTTCTGGGGGTCTCCAGCAATGGGTACAAGTCCATGCTTGGAGACCTTTTTCATATGTGGTACCGCATTGTTTTGACACTCATCCTTGCCTCTCCAAGCTTGTTCAGCTCTTTTGAAAAGGCTTAGGACTTTGCAGTTTTCGCCAAGATGGTCTCTGTTAGCAGCGGTTCCGGCATGTCTCCCTCTACATCGTGACTTTCTTTGCCAAAGTCGCCCGAGGAGGTTTCAAGTTGATCCGACGTCATTATGCCTTCGCACATGTCTTTTATCGGGGCCTGTCTCCTCCGTAGTGGTTTTTCGAGACAAGCAGTGGAGTTGCTTTTCTTCTTCAAGGAGGCACTCACTCCACTGGTTTAGCCTCTTGATGATGTGCGATCACTCTGTTGCTTCTGTCACTCCTTCGATCACACCGCTTGCAGAGTTTCTGGTATATGTTTGTTTCTGGGGGTCTCCAGCAATGGGTACAAGTCCATGCTTGGAGACCTTTTTCATATGTGGTACCGCATTGTTTCGACTCATCCTTGCCTCTCCAAGCTTGTTCAGCTCTTTTGAAAAGGCTAAGGACTTTGCAGTTTTCTCCAAGATGGTCACTTTCTTGGACGCTGCTCTGCTTGGGGGTGTGGGGCATTCGCACCTTTATCCTGGATGGATATGCGTTTTCTCACATGCCAGATCTCTCGTGCATCCATTTCTTGATGGATTTGTCTTGCTATTCGTGCAGCTTCCACTCGGCCAGCTACTGGTGATTGTATTACCAATTGTTTTTTCTGCCACGAGGTGCGTGCATTGTCTTCCTCTTTTAATAACTCTGTCATATTGTCGGATGACGGATATTATATACTGGCAACCTACTGGAGAAATGCTACATTCTCCTTTTATCTGCGACAGTTGCAGGAGCCGACAGAGGACCTTTGTCCTAGGGGCCCTTTTTCTTCGGCTCAGGCTGTTGTCTATCCCAGCCATTCAGCTTTTTTCAGGGTCAGTTCCAACTCTGTGCTGTTACTGCCCTTTCTGTCTGTGCGTCGCATTTCACCATACGCCTCATCTTTCATTGTCTTTTACTAATGTTTGTGATGCTATGGTTTGATAGGCCTAGGGATCTCTTCCTCGGTCCACGGTTCCAGTGCTATTGAGTTATGTGTGGGTTGGTTATGTGATTCCCTCCATCCTATTGTCTATTCAGCCTGTAGTAAACAATTGCAAGGTAGGTTGATAAGAAATCTAAATTTTATAGTAAATTTCCGTTCTTATTATACCTACCGCAATTCTTTCATGGAGGCCCTCCCGTCTTCTTATTCGGGTAAGATTCCTCCCCGCTGATCACATAACTCCTGTGTTGTCAGAATCAAAAGAATGATGAATTGATGATGCACTGCACATTGGTTTACGGAAGTCCTGGATTTGTACTGTGGAAGAGCGTCCCATACTAGGTGTGCGCCGATGGCGCCCGACCCAGTTTGGGCTTATTTTTTCGTGGTGTTTTTACACCACTTTTCTTTCCCAAATCTCTTGGGAAAGATTAAAATAAAGAGTATTTGATCCGAGTTAGGTTCTTCCACTGTAGTGCAAGCCTGTAGTAAACAATTGCGGTAGGAAAAATAAGAAAGGAAATTTACTATAAAATTTAGATTTTTTTGAAAATCTTTGAATAACTATTTTGGAATTGATTGAAGATGCAAAAAATAAATATGAGATTTGTATCAGATTAAAAATGTTTAGGGGTAATATTTGAGATACCAAAAGGTGAGTTTCTGAAATATCTTTGGTGAATGTCAGATATGTAGTCAATAAAAGGGCAGAATAGCATATTAGTCAGAATAGCCGTCTTGAATTAAAATTATACGTGTATGGAATATTTGAAAAGTTGATTTTTAGCTTAACTTGACAAAGTCAAGATAAGCTATTGCCATCACGCGTGCAGAAGTCTGTTAGTCTGTGAGTCTGTTCACATTTTCCTTTAGCACGGGCTACTCCCCGCAGTTCTTGTCTGATCGTCACAAAATTTCATATGCAGGTTTTGAGTCATGTCTAGATGAGAATGTCCCCTTTTGGTCGCGATTGGTCAACCAGTATGGCTGCCCGAGCCCAAAACTCGAAAACCATTAGCACAGTCTACAGGTCGTATTTATGAAGGGATTTCATTGTAACTTCGAAGGATGCCTCTGTATAATTCCTAGATGAGAACGTCCCCTTTTGGGCATGATCTGTCAACCGTGATGGCTGCCCAAGCCCTAAACCCAAAAACTTTTAGCACAGTCTACAGGTCATAATTATGAAGGGATTTCATTGTAACTTGTTAGGTTGACTCCATATAATGCCTAGATGATGACATCCCCTTTTGGTCGTGATTGGTCAACTGTGATGGCTACAGGTGCCCAAAAACCTTGAGCACAGTCTACAGGTCATATTTTTGAAGGGATTTAATTGTAACTTCGTAGGATTACTCCAGATGAGATTGTCCCCTTTGGTTGCGATCATTCAACCATGATGGCTGCCCAAGCCCGAAGCCTGAATACCTTTAGCACAGTCTACAGGTCATATTTATGAAGGGATTTCATTGTAACTTGGTAGGTATGACTTCACATAATGTCTAGATGAGAAAGTCCCCTTTTGGACACAATTGGGCAAATGTGACAGCTACAGGGGCCCAAAGCCCGAAAACCTTTAGAACAGTCTACAGGTCATAATTATGAAGGGATTTCATTGTAGCTTGGTAGGATGACTCCAAATAATGTCTAGATGAGAACGTACCCTTTTGGTCGCGATCATTCAGCCTTGATGGGTGCCCGAGCCCAGAAACCTTTAGCATAGTCTATAGGTCGTATTTATGGAAGGCTTTTATTGTAACTTGTTAGGTTGACTCCATATAATGCCTAGATGATGACATCCCCTTTTGGTCATGATTGGTCAACTGTGATGGCTACAGGGGCCCGAAAATCTTGAGCACAGTCTACAGGTTATATTTATGAAGGGATTTCATTGTAACTTCGTAGGATCACTCCAGATGATGCCCAGATGAGAACGCCCCCTTTTGGTTTCGATCATTCAACCATGATGGCTGCCCGAGCCCAAAGCCCAAAAACCTTTAGCACAGTCTACAGGTCATATTTATGAAGGGATTTCATTGTAACTTGGTAGGTTGACTTCATATAATGTCTAGATGAGAACGTCCCCTTTGGACGCAATTGGGAAACTGACGGCTACAGGGGCCCGAAGCCCGAAAACCTTTAGCACAGTCTACAGGCCATATTTATGAAGGGATTTCAATGTAACTTGATAGGATGACTCATTTTGGAATAATTTCACTGTAACTTGGTAACTTTCGTTGATATACGTTAACTGTGAGGGCCACATACATTAACTGTGAGGTCATATTAACCCACCCCTCAGCTCTTTAGTACAGTGTACACCTCATATTATTTTTATCAAAAACGTAGCATACAGGGAACAGAAATGAACATATTCCCAATTATCACAATTCTTGTCTTATTTCATAATCCTTTCATAAACATTGAACATTATCCTTTTCATCAAACACAACACACAAGTTAAGCTACAGTGTTATTGACACTTTCATTATATTAAATCTCATAATTTTTTTCTCCAAATGTTTAAACAAGATACACAGTGCCCCATTTCATAAATTATTAACATATGTTTGGCTGATAATTTCTAAATTTCAATCCTGGTGCCAAGATTGACTTTTTACCTCAAGAGTGTAAGCAAAATTGTGGAACTTCTGCCCACAAATTGTAATGGAACTTTTGTAAAAACCATTTTGCAAAACATGGCTTACAATAATTTATTGGAAATAGGTCACTAGGTTATAAGCTATGATATGGGAGGAAAAATATGAAAGTTCCCAGTTGTTTGGAAGGAAATATTGGAACTCTCATCTTCAACTTATACCAGATGATGGATCAAATTGGAGGCAATCTATGTTTCATAATAAGAGAATTTGTGAATGTGCAGCTGAACATGAATATTGTTAAGAATAGAAGTGTGTGGTTTGGAAGTGAAAGGAGGTGTTAGAAAAAAAATTAATATTGTATTCTAAAATATTGGTTTATCTGATGTTGTATACTAGCTTCTTCTCTAACAATTTTGTTGCTTCATTAATCTCCGCCTGCATGCCATTCTGTGTTCTTTTGGTATGAAATAAAAGCAAATGATTTTGAAATATAAATCAGAGCATAACATGGACATTTCTTGTTGCTAGTTAATATCTTGCACAACTTACTTTGAACCTGAGCATGATCTATCTTGTTAAACCACATAGTTTAGCTGACAATATTTACATTTCCTAGAATTGGAGTTTCCTTCACAGGTGAGAAAATAAATTATTTTAGTAAATTTGGCCGGGTAATATGAAGGTGTATTGATTGTTGTGTATGTTACAGAAGGATGTTCACAAGGCTGCCACAACTATTCAAGCAGCCGCTAAGGGACACAATCAGAGGAAACTGGCTGCAGAGAAGAGATATAACCGAAGAATGAATGCTGCCCATTAGAATTGTGGTCAGGTTGTTGTTTAATATTATTTTGAGGTACTCGTTACTCAATTTTTTAAGCCTCGAATCAATTATGCTCAACAAATTTTGTGGCTTCAGGACCACTGATCTCAATATAGCTGGATTCCTGGAATTTTGTTTGAACTTTTCCCACTGTTTTTGACATCATTGAAAGTTGTAGCCACTCCCTCACCCATACTCTTTCCCACCTTTGTGACCTTAGTTGGTGTTTTTTTGTAGTTTATGTATATGACACACAAAATCTGGATGCAAAGAAAACAAGGCAGGTGCTCGATTGCAATCAGCTGAACATTGGAATAGAATTGAAATTCCAATAGGTTTAGAAGTAAAAGCTTTTGCACACTGGATTCTTGCAAATGATTCTCACATGAAGAACAACTAGAATCAACTTTGGTTCCCACAAAATGTTCATTTGATTCTTGCTGCAGATTCTAAAAGTGTCCTTGAAGGCCAAGAGAATTCTACATATTTTTTGCTCTTGCATAATAAAGTGGCATGTTGACTTAGCAGCGGTGTCTCATGAAGTCTTGTTCACCACTTCAGGCAGCCAAGACTTCACAAGATACCACTGCCAGAGTACTGTAATTTCCATTAGCAAGACCACCAGAAGCCTGTATGTTAGAACATGTGTTCTACATACACATGTAAGATAAGAAAAAATTGATATTAGACCCTTTACCTAACATGAAAAGCAGACGACACTTGCAAAAAAAATTCTTGAATAACTAATTTTTTCCATTTTTTGTATCAAAAACATAGGTTATGACCCCTCATTGGAACGAGCACAATGAGTTCGTTCCAATGAGGGGTCATAACCTATGTTTTTGAGACAAAAAAAATAAAAAATAATGAAAATTAATTGGCGATTTTTAGCTCAACTTTGCCGAAGCCAAATTTGAGCTTATGCCATGGCCGTCGTCCGTCGGTCCGCCTGTCCGTCAACAATTGGATATGGCTCGGGCTAGAGGCCGTATTTATGAACCGATCTTTACGAAACTTCTTGGGTACCTTTGTTATGACTGTGGGACGAGAACGAGTGTTTTTGGGTGCGGTCCGAAATTCAAGATGGCTGCCAGCCACCATTTTGTACCGACAATGCAGAAATCTGTTTTTTGTACAGAACTTCCATATGAAAGCTCTGGTTTGAATAATTTTTTGTATGAATGTTTAGTACCATGGGATACATCACATATAATACAGGTTTATTTCTCGTGCGTTAATTATGCAAATTAGACTAACTTTGATGTTTTTTGGTGTTACTTTCAGCACTATAAGTGCAAATGCCAATACGGCTCAGGCTAGAGGCCGTATTTATGAACAGATCTTTACGAAACTCCTTGGGTACCTTTGTTATCACCGTGGGACGAGAAGGAGTGTTTTGGGGTCCGGTCCGAAATTCAAGATGGCCGATGGCAGCCATTTTGTACAAAATTTGGTGCAATCAGATTTTTGCACAGAACTTCCATATGAAAGCGCTGATTTGAATAATTTTTTGTGTGAATGTTTTGTACCATGGGATACATCACATATAATACGGGTTTTTTTCTCGTGCAGAAATTATGCAAATTAGATGAACTTTGATTTTTTCAGTGCTACTTGCACACAGTAAGTGCACATGTCAATACGGCTCGGGCTAGAGGCTGTATTTATGAACCGATCTTTACAAAACTTCTTGGGTACCTTTGTTATCACCGTGGGATGAGAACGAGTGTTTCTGAGTGCAGTCCAAAATTCAAGATGGCTGCCAGTGGCCATTTTGTACCGAAATTAGGTCTAATCAGTTTTTTGTACACAACTTCTATACGGCTTAGGCTAGAGGCCGTATTTATGAACCGATCTTTACAAAACTTCTTGGGTACCTTTGTTATCACCGTGGGATGAGAACGAGTGTTTTTAGGTGTGGTCAGAAATTCAAGATGGCCACCAGCAGCCATTTTGTACCAAAATTAGTGCAATCAGTCTTTTGTACAGAACTTCTGTATGAAAGTTCTGATTTGAATAAATTTTTGTATGAATGTTTAGTAACATGGAATACATCACATATAGTACAGGTTTTTCTCTGGTGCAGAAATTATGCAAATTAGATGAACTTTGATTTATTCAGTGCTACTTATACACTGTAAGTGCACATGTCAATATGGCTCGGGCTAGAGGCTGTATTTATGAACCAATTTTCACAAAACTTCTTGGGTACCTTTGTTATCACCTTGGGACGAGAACGAGTGTTTCTGGGTGCGGTCCAAAATTCAAGATGGCTGCCAGTGGCCATTTTGTACCGAAATTAGGTCCAATCAGTTTTTTGTCACAACTTCTACACAGGTCATATTTGTGAACAGATCTTCACGAAACTTCTTGGGTACCTTTGTTTTCACCTTGGGACAGGAATGAGTGTGTTTTGGGGTGCCTTTGTTATCACTGTGCTACGAGGACAAATATTTTGGGGTTCAATCAGACCCACTCTGGGACTCAAAGATTTCTTTTCTAGTTTTACCTTTGTTATCAGGTCATTACCTAGATGTTTGTCATTGCTGTGTCACATACTATACATGTACATGTCTTTGTCTTGACAAGCTGAGCTACAGTGTCATTGACACTTTCATTGAGAATAGCGCTGGCCTTTTTGGCCATTACGTTGGGTAAAGGGTTAAAGGTTAAACTCTGGTAAATATATATATACAAGGTTTATTTTTTTTTTACCATTGAATATAGTACTGGTTTCTCTCACCATGGTATAACATTACACTCAAATTCTAAATTGTTTAACCCTTTGAACTCAAGAGGATGCTTTTCTGGCCACGGAACATGATACATCACACTATCATTAAGTAGGATGGCTGCTGAGTTTATGTGTGGGGTAGACTAATTAATATTTTCAACGTACAGCCCCAAGGCTCACGTTGAAAATATTAATTGGTGATCTACCCCCAAATAATTAATATGGACTCTTCCAGTTGCTGCCATTGAACTGACATGGAAGATGCCACCAAGTTCAAAGGGTTAAGAACTGAAAACTGCTTCTTGTTGCAGGAGTTTGCGAATATCAAAACCGATTCTCATGACTTAAGGGACAAAGTTTAAGGCTTACTCAGTTTGCAGTTTTGACATAGTGTAATGCCTCTAATGTGAGAGCTCCTTTCGAACAAACTAAAATCTTAACCCCCTTGCACACTGTGGTCTAAATATCTGTAAATTTTTCCCATAATGCAACCTGGAATTTATACTATTCAGTCTTCTTTGACAAAGCTTGATGAGCTCTCACAAATAAGATTGAATTTTTTAGTTAAATTCCTAGTTGTATCATGAGAACTCTTCGCTGCTTGATTTTTCAGAATTCTGACATCAGTTTACTACACTGAGACCAATGTGCGGAGTGAAATATGAAATTACTTGTTATAATTTTGATGCAGCAGTCATTGCATCAAAATTATATTCAGTGATTGTATGTTTCTGTGTAGACATTGGACATGTTTTCCTCTATTTTTGTCTTTGTTCAACAGCAAGTTGCAATTAGTGTCAAATTATGTTGAACTTTCAAACCGAGATTATTATTATCCCTGGTGGGTGAGGGTGTGAGATGGGAAAATCTCACCCGAGGGCAAGATATTTGAACGCTTCAAGATGGGTTAAAGATCTGTAGCGAACTGAATATTGATATATTCCGATGATGTCATATTATGAATTCTGCAATGTATTGTCATAACTTTTCAACGGGAATTTTGTGCAACTCGCTTCACTCATAAAGGCAATCATCCAAAAATTCATATAAAAGAGTCAGTTGTCTGTTGGTTTTGCAGTCTGTGTTTTTATTTCTATTTTCATCGACAATCGTTCTTCTGTTAATATTTCCCAAATATCATACCATGTTGTTTGTTTACAGAAGAACGTGTGATAATTGAATAGTCCTGTGCTCATTAAATATGCTAATAAGCCAATATAGGATGGTCACGTGGGTGGGGTGAGATAGCTGTCATGTGGGTTGGTTGAGACAGGCATATCTCTCCCAGCTGTCTCACACGACTTTATATATGTCTCAGTACCTTAGTGGTGGTAGAAAACAAATAAGTACAGGTGAGCTCATTTAATTGAGTATCTCTTAATTGAATAACCCTGTTAATTGAATATAACCTCCAAACACAAAACATTTACGATACCTTTAATACAAATTTAGGGGGCATGGTGGCTCAGTAGGTAGAGGTGCAGGCTGCAAGCCAAGAGGTCTTTGGTTCGAATCCCACCTGCGGCAACCGCATCGTGCCCTTGGGCAAGACACTTCACCCTCACATTGCCCACTTGGTGGCATGGAGGCATTGTGTACTAAGGCGTACTGCACCTGTCTTCAACCGATGCTAACCCTTCTTGTGTGGAGTTGGTATGTTGGAGAGCTGACAGCTGCTCACCGTTGCCGATGCCTGGGGTGGAAGTCTTCCAAAATGGGCAGAATGGATATAAACAATTGGCTGGACTTGTCTTTATATTCATGATGTGGTCATGATTAGCCTTCATGCAGAAATATATGACCTTAAACACCAATAAATAAATAAATTAGTGGCTTTACAATGCATGCATTAAATTTTGCAGTAGAAAGAAAATGTATAAATAGATTGTTTTGTTGCAATATTTTGGAGAGTGTCATCAGGTACTGTTCAAGAAATGTAACAATTCAATTATTTATGAACAAACTCTTGCTAAACCATGGTACCTCTTGCTGGTAGTATGGTTGGTATCTTGTAGAATGCTAAATTACTTTTGGCTGTTCAAATTTGTTCACATGTCTTTGCTTTCTTACAATTTATGAGAGAGTGCCTATAGGCACTCTCCCATAAATTGTAACAAGGCAAATTCGTATGGATTAAATAATTTAACTTCAAAGATTGTATGAAGCACATCCACAGAATATGAAGCCTTTAAGTTAGGGGTACCTGCAACTCATAATGAAGCCCAAATATTGGCTTCCAGCACTCTACCAGTTAACAAAAATAGTGATGGTACAAATAACCTTTGAAAAATAATTAGCTATTAATTTGAAAACAATTTTAAAGATGTGTGCTTTAAAGCAATAAAAGCTAGTAATGCTGTGTAATATGTTTGGTGCTTTGTGTGTATGTGTGTATAATAACAGTAAAACCTAATTGATTCTAAAGCTTTTACAGGGCTCTTAAATGACATTCAACATGCAATTGAAGAATATTGAAAAACTTTGAAATGGCTTACATTTCAGCAGTTTAACTCTTAACTCGCTGAGTATTTTCAAAATATTTTTCATTAGAGCTCGTCATGGCTGCTGTGAAGCAGCATGACTAGATTTGGTGAAAAATTCATGTAAATTTAAACAAAGAAATCTTGGTCAATAGGTCCATTCAATTATAAGAAAGAAATTTGGTTAAATGTGCCCAAATTATACTTATTTAGGTGGCAAAATATTCTGTGCCCTGAGCAGGAATATCTGCCAGTAGCATGCAAGGAGTTAACCCTTTACCTAATATTGTCATAATTAGGCAATCCCTGTTCCCCAAAATTGATTATACAGGCAGCCAAGACATGCCAAGAAACAACTCTAAAGCTTTAGGATGTAGACTGTCAACATATAGCAAAAGTAGAAAATTCTCCAGGTCATTAATGACATATGTCCACATCAGATGATAAAAATCCCTGTGGGAACTGGCAAAGTAGAGAATGCTTCCTTATTGTGGACTTTGAGACCCAGATAGCTATTTTTCATATACAGAGAGATCCATTTCTATATTTTGCCTGAAGATTTGAGTTTGCCCTGTTGAACGCTATTTCATCATGGCAAAAAATTAGAGTGCATAAACAATTTGCGCACCACACATATCCTTTCTTTTAGTGAAAAAAGATGTTGCACACAAAATTCTTATAGATATCCTCTGCAAAATACACACAGGCCAATGCCAGTATTCGTCTGAGGCCAACCACAGCTTATTCGTCATACTGTAGTGTGGGCAATGGTCTAGTGGTTTAGGTGTTGGACTCCTGATTGCCAGGTGAGGTTGCCAAGAGCTTGATTCCCAGTGGGGGATTAGAAACCAACATTCTAAATTCCTCCAAAACATGACTCTGTCCTTCAAAATACATATGGTGACCACTGCATTACATATAGATAAGATGGGGTAACAATAGCCAGGGGTCAGAGACCTCTGAAATGGAAAACATAACTCAAAACAATTGGCTAAACTTTACTTTTTAATTATGTTTAAAAATTATATATATAATTTATTATATAGCTAGAGATGACGAAAGTGGCTTTAAACCTTTACCCCACAAATTGGCTGCATCCTCCCATATAATTTACAAACTGAGCAGTTTGAGAAGAAAAAATTTAAAAGATTTCTACAATATTATATCGTGTGACCTTATTGCAACAAGCTCAACAGGCTCGTTGATGTGAAGAGTCACATGATATGGTTTTGTTGAAATTTTGTGAAAATTTTCGACAAAAAAATGATTAAAATAACAAATTTTGCTGTCATTTGCATGAGGTAATGGTTCATTCTTAATCTGCTGAGAATTTTCATGAATTTTTTCATGAAATCACGTCTTGGCTGCTGGGATGTAGTCTTGACTGAATTTGATGAAAATTTGAACAAATGAGGCTCAGTTATGTTTCTTGACATCATTGGTCCAATTTACAGTGATGCATTCTGTTGAACAGAAGATGCAGTATACCCTTTCTGTTGGTAAGTGTATTGGTGTCCTGACGGGGATACCTGCCAGCAGCATACAAGGACTTAAACATCATAAAACAATTAAAAAAAAACAGCTGATGTAACAGAATATTTGATTCATTGAGTGACAGTACATAAACAGAATGGCATTCGCAATCGAACTGTCATTTTTTATTGCACAAGATCGTTTTGGGAGGAAGGATAATACTGAACAAAAAGCCAAAGGTTTCGAGTTCAATATTATCACTCCACCCAAATCAATCTTGTGCCTTAAAAAATGAGAGTTCGAACGCATATGCTGTTCTGTATTTATTGCATGCCTACAGTTTACTGAAAAATTATTAATCGGTTTTGGAGGAGGGATAATTTTGAACTCGAAGCCTTCGGCTTCTTGTTCAATATTATCCCTCTGCCAAAATTGATCAAGTGTGGTAAAATGACAGTTCGAACGTGTATGCTGTTCTGTATTTATTGCATGCCTATAGTTTACTAAAATATATTAAAAACACAAATTATTGCCAAAAATAACCCAAAAGTAAAAAAAGAAATAGTTAAATAGTCCGTGCACGTGATCCATATTGTTCAAGGACAATACAAAAAAATGTATCGTTGGCTTTCGTTTTTGTGTATTTTATGAAAATAAAAACATAGGCAAGCAATAAATAAACCTATTTCTCTTTTTTCTTTCAGAAAAAAAAAAGAATTATATAGATTTTATAGACTCAGAGAATCATGATCATTCCAGCTTCCAGTATAGATAAAAGTGGGTTAAATTTCATGGATGGGACAGACATTACTATTTATCTTACTGTACATAACATGTGATCTTCAACTTACAAAATGTTATTTTATTATTGTACATATTGTATTTAGAATGTAGGTAAGCAGCACAGATTATGCTATACATATGCCAAGATTTGTTTTTTCTTATGCAGCAGTCAGTTGTAACTACAAGAAAGCAAAGCATACCCTCATTTCTTCTATCTTCAGCATTTTATACTGTAGGCCCTTCTTAACTGATAGAGTGCTGAAAGCCCATATTTGGGCTTTATTCTGAAGTGCCAGTACCACAGCTTGAAAGCTCACATTCAGTGAGGGTTTGCCTTGTTACAATTTATGGGAGAGTGCCCATAGGCACTCTCCCATAAATTGTAACAAGGCAAAGACATATGTTGAAGTTGTGATGGCCAAAAATAATTCAGCACTCTACCAGTTAACTGGTTGAGTACTAAACAATGTTTAGTTGCTAAAATTTGTTCACATATCTTTGCCTTGTTACAATTTAGAGACACTCTACCATAAATTGTAAGAAGGCAAATCCATACAGACTAAATAATTTCACTTCAAAGATAATATGAACCACGGGCACAGAAACAGAAACCTTTAATCTGCAGTACCTGTACTGAAAATAAAGCCCAAATGTGGGCTGCTAGCATTCTAGCAGTTAATCAATTATTTCCTTCCAGGCACCCCAGGAAGTGAAGCAGTGTTTGTTTAGTAACTTTACTGTGGTAAACAAGCTCTGTTTTAAGGTAAAATAGGACCCAGTTACCAATGCTTGAGGTGGAAGTCCTCGAAAATGGGCAACAATGGTATAAATAATTGACTAAACTTGACTTTATCTTCATGTTGCGGTCATGATTAGCCATTGGCAGAAATATGTGACCTTGTGACTGTACACACCAATAAATAAATAATCAATACTGCTTAATAGAATAACTCTTGATTGTCATACATCTATGAATTTACCATGCCTTTAGTACAAATTTGACCTGTTAATTGACATAAATCCCTGTTAACTGAATTAAAAATATTTTAATCTGTTCTAAAAATAAAATCCCCTGTGGGATTCCTTGACGATGGAGCAGTACTTCCTTATTGTAGTAACTGTGTTCTGTTCTGCTGGTGAAATAGGACCTAGTAACTAATGCCTGGCATAGAAGTCTTCCAAAGGTGACAACAAAGGTATAAACAAGTGGAAAAACTTGGCTTAACTCTTAACCCTCTGATTATTTTCAAAATAATTTTCACTAAATCTAGTCATGGCTGCCATGAAGCAGCCATACTAGATTTGATGAAAAATCCATCTAAATTTAACTCTAGATATCATTGGTCAAAAAGTCCATTCAATTTACAGGGAGACAGATTGGTTAAATGTGTCCAAATTATACATATATCAGTGGGAAGGGATTTGTATCCTGGGTAGGAATATCCACCAGCAGCATGCAAGGAGTTAATACTTGAATTGTTATTGTGAAATAGCCAGAGATGCTGAAAGTGTCCTTAAACACCAGTAAATGAAAATGGTACAAAATTCAACATACAGGCACAATATTTCTGTGCAATACAAATATTTTGGGTCTCAAAACTTGTAATATAACTGTATAATTCTTTATATCTTGCTTGACAGAGCTCTCTTAGCACTGTCAAGCGAGATATAATAAATTATACACACATTTTATCACCAGAGTCGGGTAACCAAATTATTGTAAATTTGATATTGTGTTAATTTAGTATTTTTTGGCAGTGCTGGTATTGAATTAATAGGGTTCTACTATATTTCGGATTTTTAAGTTTTCATGTGCTGCCAATGTGTTTTATTTCACCAGAATGGTTTGTGTGGTGAACAGAAGTGTTAAAACTTTTATGTATATTTTGTTACAGTGCTAAATTTTGGATAGTAATCTTGAACATAGGTTTTTTTCTGTTTGAAGATCACATTCAATTTCCAGTTGTATTGTGGGTTTGGGTAAATTTTGTTTTCAATTTTTTTCTCATTTCTTGGAATGTGTTTTGAGGTACCATTACTATCCAATACAATCTTTTTTTTTTCACTGATTGATTGATTTTAACAAAATAGGTTCAATTTAAACTCTCTTGAGCCCTCGGTGTCTTCCAATTTCGTAAATTTAAAATAGAAACACACAGACAATTGTTTTTATGTGGTTTCTTTTTCTTTCTTTTTTCTTCTTCTTGTCTTCTGTCTTTTCTCTTCCTTGTCCGCATGATAACTTGAATACAAATCTTCCTACCTCGCTGCTTTTTTTCAGTATTGATAGGCAGACTAGTACTCAGCCATCTATGTTTTGCAGGCTTCTGGGGCATTGTGGATGTCTCTAGAATCACAGGCATGGTATGACCTATGGACTTGGTTAGGGCCAACACCAAACGAGTTGAAACTCGATGGAGCTTCAAAAAGTGGGTCAAGGTCACTGAGGTCATCCAGGGTTCATTGAGTGTAAAATATGTTTCCCTCCTCAATTAACCCCCAACCATACCACATCATTTTTATTGAACTCCAGGTGGCCTAGTACTGTTCATCCATTTTTGTCCTTCCATCCATCTGTCCATCAGTAGATGGAGTTGTTTTCCCTCTTCAATTGAAGTTCTGATTGGCTGATCGAAACCTGACTTGACAAGCGTGTTGGGTATGGTGAGAGGAAGAACCCTATATACATTGAAGCCATTGCACCAAAGATCAAGGCCAAAATGACCTTGAACTTGAAAATTTGCAAGGAGTTGGTTTCTGCTCTCCAGTTAAAATTTCCCTTTGCCGAATGAAACCAAACTTAACATGTTAGTTGGGAATGATGAAGGGAAAACCTGTATTTATTTGGTGTTCATTATATTGATTGTCAAGGTCACAGTGACCTTTAACATACACATTTTCGTAGTTTCCACACTCTAATTAAAGTTCCATTGGGCCCATTAAAACCAAACTTGACATGTGGGTTAGGTATGATGAGAGGAAGACCTTTAACATACATAGTTTCCTGTTTTCACTTCCATTGCTGTTTCATGGCATTTTTTTTAGCGAGGGGATAAGCCACCCCTTGCACCCAGCTCTAGTTTTGAGAAAAACTCCAGTTTTACTTGATTTAAAGCAAAGCAACACTACAGTCATTTATTACATTCATTAATTAAGGAGCATCCACAAGTTACAATTGACTGATGCATAATGATTAATATTGCTTTTTGGGGCTATTATATTTTATATGTCTGCGGAAAAATGGCTTTATTTTTCATTTTTCAGTTCAAGCAAACGGGGATGTAATCTTCAGTAGACAAAAAAACAAGATATCATTGTTTTAAATCATTGTTTTAAAGTAAACTTCATTGAATAACACATATTTAAAAACATACAAATATTTTAAGTTTCTCTCTTACATCTATAAGATGTACATAAATGTAGGTTCATAAATCTATAGTTTATGTCACACTTGTAAAATGGTAGAGTGCTGGAAGTTCATATTTAGGCTTTAACTTGGATTGCAGGTACCACAACTTAAAGGCTTAATTTTCTGTGGATGCACTTGATATTACTTTTGAAGTGAAATTATATAGTCTTTATGAATCTGCTGTGTTATAATTTATGAGAGAGTGCCTGTAGGCACTCTTCCAAAACTTATAACAAGGCAAATACATGTGAATAAATTTTGAAGACTAAAAACAATTCAGCACACTACCAGTTAATGATTACTGGTATGCCTCATCAAAACACAGGTTCATAAATCTCAAGTTAACATCAAACTTGTTAATTAGTATACCTCACTTCAGCAGACCTATTTCACACTGCTGCATTCCAAGCAAAATAGAGATGTTTACCGTCGGTTCGGAACAAGACACACCTATTTTGATTTTTGCTTTGAAACAATGTAAATCAGTTGGAGCTTTTTTTCACCAAGGAATAATGATGTCATGTTCATAGAGTCATTGTGATGTATACAGGCAGGCACTTTTACAATATAATCCTTTTTATTATTTTTTTTGATGAATAACCTTCCTTTGTTAACTACCTAACAAGACAAGAGGATTACTCCTGCAAAAGAAAATTCTTGAATAACTTACACACACTGGTTTCATTGAATGATCTATGTTTTTGAGGCAAAAGTTTTGAAAAGTAATCAGACTTTAACCCCTATACACTGATGTCAAAATTCTGAAATTTCAAGTGGTAGTTTTTTTCCCCATAATGCCGCCAGGAATTTATTAAGCAATTAACTCTTGTTTGACAGAGCTCAATGAGCTCTGTCAAACAAGCGTTAATTGGTAAAATTTCTTGCTGCATTATGGGGAATATTTTCAGATCAAAATTTTGATATTTTGACATCAGTGTGCAGAGGGTTAATATTATGCCCCCGGCCCCCGAGGAGGATTCAGGGGTATCTAGTGAAGCCCTCCATCCATCTGTCCATCTGTTTGTCTATCTCTGTCTGCCTATCTGTCCATCCATCTGTCCATCCATCCATCCATCCATCCGTCCATCCATCCACCCAAGCTTAGCCAAGGTACATTGTGGGTTTTACAATTTAGGGTCAGTGGCAGTTGTGGGGTTGGGTTAGTACAGTGGCCACTTGTGGGGTTATTTTGTGCACTGTGGGTTTAATTTTTTTACCTTGTGGGGGTTAGGGTTTAACATGGGGAAAAACCCCACAAGTAAGAATGTGTAAGAATGTCCATCCATCTGTCTGCCCATCTGTCCGTCTGTCTGTGTTTACATTTGACTACTTATGTGGCTAAGATTTGTCATAACTGGATATTTATGTGGCTAATGTCTGTTACATGGCAAGCCACATAACAGAAATTTTCTAGGCATCAGAAAATCATCTATGTGACTAAATAAGACACTTTACTTCATAGTCATATTAAAGGTTGGAATATCAATGTCCAGATTTTTGGACATCCATCCATTGGCAGCCACATAATTGATAGCCTCATAAAAGTTGAGAAGCCACTTAATAATATAAGACTCATAAAATTATATATGGACATCCACATGAAAGTTGGGAAGGCACTTAAAAATATATGGACAGCTACATAAAAGTTTGGAAGCCACTTATTACCTGCGTCGCCAGCGGCAGAGCAGGTCTAGTAACCGCTCGACTCCGTCTGTCAGTCCGTCCGTCCGTCAGTCTGTCCAAAACACTTTTTCCGTCAAAGTTTTCTTGGCTTCTATGAAAGAGAATGATTTTATATTTGGTCTGCTGCTTCATAATGATGAGTTGTATCGTGTAAGCAATTTTCAGATCTGCCCTGCAGCCACTTCCTGTTTGCCGATATTTTGAAATTTTACTGTACCCACTGAACATTGAAATTTTCCGTCAAGGTTTTCTCGGCTTCTATGCAAGGGATTGATTTTATATTTGGTCTGCTACTTCATAATGATGAGTTGTATCGTGTAAGCAATTTTCAGATCTGCCGTGCAGCCACTTCCTGTTTGCCGATACTTTGAAATTTTACTGTACCCACTGAACATTAAAATTTTTCGTCAAACTTTTCTTGGCTTCTATGCAAGGGATTGATTTTATATTTCATCTGGAGCCTGATAATGATCAGTTGTATCGTGTATGCAATTTTCAGATCTGCCATGCAGCCTCTTCCTGTTTGCCGATTCAATTGCATGCAGCGACGCAGGTCCAGACCCGGTATTGGTCTTGGCTTGTTAAAAATATAAGCCACATAAAATATATATGGACATCGGCACATAAATAGCCATTTCTTAGTAGAAAAGCCACATAATTGTTAGCCACTTAATTGATAGACACATAAAATTTGAGAAGCCACTTAAAAATATAAGCCACATAACTATTGGTTGGACAAAGGAGACAGATTAATTTGAGAAGCCACTCAAAATATAAGCCCCATAACTACTAACAGCCACATAATTGATAGCCACATATCTACTCGGGTGTGAGTACATCCATCCGTCCATTCATCTTTCTGTCCACCTGTCTGTACAAACATTTTGCATTGTAGTTTCAAAGCCATTGGTCAGGTTTGGATCTCTTTTGGTATGCTGATAGACCTGCATGGGGGAACAGATATGCACAAGGAACAGGTTTCATCCAATAATGTTTCCAGAATTATGGCCCTTTTTCACTTTTCTGTTTTCGCTCTTTTGACTTAGAAAATATTTCTGTCCCACAATACCTTTAAGGCTACTTTGAACATGCCTACGGGTCGGGGCAGTGGCCCACACTTTGCCTAGCCCTTGTTTGTTGTGAATGACACTGGCTGGATATCACTGTTGTGGTAGATAAATGATTAAGAGAAACAAAACATTAGAAATATGTATCAGGTGGGAATAGAATATGAAATTTATGTTCAGCTTGACTAATATATAACTTGTCCCAAATTTCTCAATAGAGATTCTATGACTTGTTTCATAAATATTCAAGATGAACACTCATTTCTTATCCTCTGTATTTGTGAAATGAAAATATGGCAATAGTATAGCAAGCAGCCTTGACTGAGTTTATTCAGCGCTTCCAAGCCTGATATTAAAAAATGGTATGTTATGTTTTAATTAAGTAAAATATATTGGCAGAGCTGTGGTTTGATTTGTTTGATCGTTGAACTTGTATGCAATGTTAGGGAATGAAGAAATATTGCTGTATGCCTGCTGAAGGACCCCTGTTGTTGTCTAGTGGCAAATACAAGGTCAAAGGTCAAATCTGATCTGCATTGAAACTCTTATTTAAATGAACTGAAACCATTTTGACAGCTTGGGACAGCTAGCTATAGGAATATTTCAACCAGACAGACATTGAATGCATGTTCACTTTTAAATTTAGCATACATTATTTTCTGCATTTAATATACCACAAAAGAAATTTCTCTGAATTATGACTGCATTCTGTTCCCGAACTGACCATGGCTGCACAGATGAGAGAAGCCAACTACCCCACCGCCTCCTTTAACCCTCCAACTTCTTGATAATCCTGCTTGTGTTTGAGTAAAGATGCCTCTTTATTCGAAGCTGGACTCAAGCCTCACTTGTACTTGGTCATTAACTGATTGAGTGTTAGAACCCCATGTTTTGGCTCTGTTGCAAAGTGCTGGCACCTTAATAAAAGGCTTCATTGCCTGTGGGGGAGCACAGTGGCTCAGTGGTTACAGCATTGGATGTCAAACCAAAAGGCCCATAGTTCAATCCCCACGAGGGTCAACTGTTTTGTGTCCTTAGGCAAGGCACTTAATCCTGATTGCCCATTTGGGGGCACAGTAGTGATGTGTACTAAGGCATACTGCACATTGATGAAGCACTTGTTTCCAACCAATGCTAACCCTGCTTGTATGGAGTTCAGGCCTGAAAATAAGCAGTCTGACATTTGCAGAATGATGTCCCCAGAGGGTGAATTTGATGATGCTATCCCATACAGTGGGCCAGTTTATCCTCTGGGTACCTCTTTCTGTTTAGTTTAGAGACCCTGATTCAGATTGACGTTCACAGAGGGTAAATTTAGTGATGCTACCCTGTTGTGCAGGGTAGCAGCACTAAATTCACTCTCTTGGAACCTCATTTTGCAGATGAGAGTCTGCTTATTTTCTGGCCTGATGGAGTTAATATGTTGGGGAGTCTGACAGTTACTCGCTGCTGCTCAGTAGTTGTCTCTAAGTACTCTTGCTCCCTCCACCCATAAAACTGTCTGACGCGAGGTAACCCTGGCTGTCAAAAGTGTCATTAACTCTTAACCTGAGGATTTTAAAAATTATTTTTCATCAAATCTAGTCATGGCTGCTGTGAAGCAGCCATGACTAGATTTGATGAAAAATTCATCTCAGTTTATCTCAAGAACTCATTGTTCAAAATGTCTATGCAGTTGACAGGGGTTAAATTTAGTTAAATGTGTCAAAATTACACTTATTTCAGTGGAGATTCCGTGTCCTGGGATGGAATATCTGCCAGCAGCATGCAATGGATTAAACACCAATAAATAAATAAATTCATTGTCTGCGAATATGTCTTTTATTCTCTCAAAAGCAAATCTATTTTGTTCACGTGGATTTGCCTTATCACAATTTATTGGAGGTGCCCATAGCACTCTCCAGTATATTGTAACAAGGCAAACCAATATGACCAAATTCTTTCAACCCAATTTAATTTAACACTCTATCAGCTAAACTGAAAAGTCTGACAGTTAGTTTTTAATTGGTACAAATTACTGTGACCAAAATTCCTCCCCCACTAAAATCTCATCTGTACTAATGAAAACTGTCCTACACGGACATAATAGGTGATTCAAATACTTCTGAGACCCAATATACCTGGTTTTATTTTTATTCATATATTGTCAATTGAAGCCGAAAATTCATTATAATATTAATATTTAAGTATCTGTGATATTTCTTGTTGCAGTTTTATTATTTATATACATTCTATATACAACCATATACATATTTTAACTAACTTTGTAAATATATTTTGTGATGCTCTTCAAAGATTTTATTTGATATTTATGAGTTTTATATCCAATCCTATTTGATTTCATAACAAATAATGCACTAAAAGTAAGTCATATAATTTTCGCAGGTTACTTCTGTGTTGATTTTCCTTCAGTGACTTCTCTTAAAATTCTGTGAAGAATTTATCCTAACCCATTATTGGATATTTTTCCCCAAATATTGTTATCAGTACAAGTTATGACTGCTGCACTGTAACTAGAACTTGGTTCAGGAATAATTTTTTTAAAAAATTCAACTAAAATAATGGTGAAAGTGTAATGCCCCTAGTAATAATGATTTCCATACCGTCCACATTTACAAATTTATGTATGTATAAATTATATGTTGTTCACTCAGTTCATATACATCCGTCCAAAAAATTTTTTTAAAAAACCCATAAATAAAAACCTATAATAAGAAAAATATATGGATTTTGTTTTCATTGTTTCAAATATTGTTAAATGTTGGTCAATTATATGTTATCATACACTTTTAACAGATTTAACCTTAAGCTTTTCACCAAATCAACCCATCAATAAATACAGGCAACAACATGAATTGACAGCTAATGATATCTTTGTCAGTTAAAAGTTAGAATTTTGTTCTTGGGATATTTTCCTTACAAAGTGTTGAGCCATTTTTTTCTTACATTTACTGTCAGTTCAGGTCGTGACTGCAATTTTTCACAGCCTTCATGTACATGTAGCATGACTTGCAAAGTATGCGTGCTATATTTTTGATTTTCCTAAAGGGAAAATCTATTTGTTATTGCAATGATTATTTTTTTTATTATTATTATTATTATTATTCTTCCACACTTTTGTTTTCACTATTTCTCGAAAACGCTCTGAACGATTTTTTTTAAAGTTTCTGTACTCATAAAGGGTCATAAGTTGTATGCCCTCGCCATATTCCCATTTTTCTGAAAATGTTTTTGTTAACCCTTTAACAAAAATTGTCAGCAGCTCATATCTTTGGACTGGAAAGGGCGATTGACTTGAAATTTTCGCAGACATGTCAGCAATACACCCCTCTATCAGCATATAGAAGAAAAATGTATGTAGTTAACACCTTTCTGCCAAAACATTTTTGGAAACGAAAAAAAATTTCAAAATTTGACCATTTTTGAACTCAATCTCGGGACATGGATATGCTGAACCATCCAAAATGACTTGGAAATGAAGACTGTAGCACCGAATTGTAAAAACCATCGAAAAAATTTCGATTTGAATTTCTGACAATCCAAAATGGCCGCCGAAAAATCGTATTTTTATTTTCGGTTATTTATGCGTTTCAGGCCATTTGGAGACCAAAAAAAAATTTTTTTTGCACCAGAAAAATTTTCGGTTTGGACTTAGAAATTTTCGACCAAAAGTCGGATATTTTTGTTATGACCAGGCTACTTTGCCGTCACAGTACTCAAAAACGGGGATGTTTTGAAAGGTTCTAAGGTTAGAAATGTTGAATTCACAGTGTACATGAACAGATGTCGTCTTTTAGAATTGGAGTTGTTCTTCGTTTGGCTTCTGCTAGCAGTCAAACATGGCTTCGGGACACTGTGACCAAAAATTAAAAAACATTTTCTTGTGTTTTTTTTTTACTTTATTATGTCTAGGTTCATTAGTTCTCATAAATGAAAACTATCAATGATGGCCATGAGTCCTAATAAATAAAACCATCAGTATTTGGGGCAAAACGTTTCTTGTTGGGCAAAAACGCCCAAACATTCATAGGCCAATTTCTCCTGAAGGAAAAATGCTATCGACTTAATTCCTCGACAGACTTGTCAGAACTACTCTTGTCTAAAACAAACATAATCGGTATTTTTTTCCATTTTTTATGTTTTCTGCCAAAATTTTTCACACAACGGAAAGTTATCTCGAAAATCGGCCATTTTGGATTGAAATATCACGATTTAAATATAATGAGCCCTCTAAAAGGGATCCAAATTGAAGGCAGTAATACCGCTTTATAAGAAAAATCGAAAGAATTTCGTTTCGATTTTTCGTTAATCCAAAATGGCGGCCAAAAAATCGAAAACCTTTTTTTCATTTTTTATGTTTCGTTCAATTTTGAGACGAAAAAATTCTTTTTTTTTTCTACACTGAAAATTTTCAGTCCTCTTCGGACTGAAATTTTTGACCAAATGTCCACAATTTTTGTTACGACCGGGCTACTTTGGGGTCAGAGTACACAATAACGGGGATCATTTGAAAGCTTCTGAGGTTAGAAATGTTGAATTCACAGTGTACATGAAAAGTAATCGTCTTTTGGAATTGGAGTTGTTCTTCGTTTGGCTTCTGCTAGCAGACAAACATGGCTTCGGGACACTGTGACCAAAAATTGAAAAAAATTTTCTTGTGTTTTTCTTTACTTTATTATGTCTAGATTCATTAGTTCTGATAAATAAAACTATCTGCATATTGCGGAAAATGTTTTTTCCAGTCAAAACCGTCCAAAAACGCAAAAATATGTGGGAGCCGATATCTTTGGACTGGAGGGGGCGATTGAATTGAACTTTTCACAGGAATGACTGTAATACACTTCTCTATTAATCAAGGGCACAAAATGGTAGTTGGTTAACACCTTTCTGCCAAAACATTTCACGAAACCGAAAAAAAATTCAAATTTTTATTTGGTATCGAGCTCCCTTGGGACTTGCTGAGTAGAACAGTGAGTAAAACCACTAAGGAAAATCCTGTGTATTGTTCCGAAGGTACAATCACTTCCTCTAGTTTTCAATATATAATTTGAAATGTTCATTTTTGTTTCCAAAACATAGCTTATGACTCTCAGTGGAATGAGCAGATTCCATTGAGGAGGTTATGAGGTGTATTTTGGAAGCAAACATTTAAGAATAAACAATTTTAATGGCAATACTTGTGAAAACCAAACAACTCGATAGACTCACTCCAATAAGTGGTTATAAACTATATTTTGCAAACAAAAATGGAAAAATTAAGATTTTAATGATTTTTATTGGCAGGTTTTGCATATAAACTAAGCATATTTTTCCATTTGCCAGATAAAGGGTTAACTCTTTACCTTTAACTTTTAACCCACTGAGTATTTTTAAGATATTTTTAATCAAATCTAGTCATGGCTGCTTTACAGCAGCCATGACTAGATTTGATGAAAAATTCATCTAAATTTAATTTAAGAAATCACTTGTCAAAAAATCTATTCAATTTATGGAATGGAAATTGCTGTAAATATGACCAAATTAAACATATTTCAGCAGCAAGAGAAATCCTGTCTTCGGCAGGAATATCCGCCAGCAGCAGGCAAGGAGTTAAACAAATCAGCCACATCCACATGCGTAATTTACAAATTGTAGAAAAAAATAATTATTCAAATATTTCAACAAAACCATATTATGTAAGACCTCATTGGAATGAGCCAGTTGAGCTCATTCCAATTAGGGGTCATGTGATATGGTTTTGTTGAAATTTCTTGAAGAATTGGACAAAAAAATTAAAAGTAGCTTAACAAATTCTGATATTGTGTACTTTGGGTAAACGGTTAACTTCTTTCCTAACATGAATAACAGGCATTTGCAAAAATAAATTCTTGAACCACTAAAAAGTTTTATTTTTTACCTAAAAACATAGCATATGACCCCTCATAGGAATGAGGTCAGTGAGATCATTACAATGATGAATCATTAGCTCTATTTTTTAGGCAAAACCTGAAAAGGTATTAAAATTTGAACATTACTTACTGGTATGTGAGGTTAAGGGTAATCATTGGTGAAAGGGTTGAGATAAATTTTTTAAATTGTTATACATATTTATCCCCTGTTGCTCAATGGTGATACTGAGGTAGGAGTGTTTGTCATCAATAACATCCAGTTACAACCATTCCTATTCTAAAATGTCTCTAATATAAGTTGTACCCCTATCTGCACAAACTTTTGGAGTGGAATGTTCAGAAGAGCTTCTGCTTTCCAGACACACATTTTAAATTTGTTTATGCATAATTATCCATATTATTATTTGCATGACACAAGAAGATATCATCAGCCAAATTGAGGGCATAATATGTTAATTGGTGCCCCTACTCTCCACGCATGAATATTTTAAGATCTTCCTCCTTTCTCATAAGCCTTGTGAATGGAGGAAACTACATTTTTAAAAACATTTTCCAAACAGCGCTAAGTTCATTGTGTCTTTAATATTTCTACCTCAAACTTAAATTCCTTGAGTTGTTGTCATCTCTGGGTATTTTATCTTCAGTTTCTGAAAATGTTTGTACCAACATTGGCAAGTTCTGTTGAAAATTAAAAAAAAACTGTCACTCCATATCATTTTTCATTGCTTTGGCAAAGATTTCTGCGATGTACATGCCAGTTCTGCACTGAGGCTGTTAAGTCATTCTGAGGTTACAGCATTTGTTAAAATCAGATTTAGGTCCTTGGGAATTGACTACATTAGTTCTGGGAGCAACTTATCAGGAATCACTTGAAAAGTCCTGGTGCCCTTATTTGGTTTTGCTTCATATGCTGTACGAAGAAAACAATAGTCTATTAGTAATTGTTTTATTACACTTTGTAAGGGACTGACAATATTAAAAACAAATTCTCCCTAGTAAAACTGAAAATGCTTTCTGACAGTGGTTGCAATAGTAAATAGCAACTGATGAGAATTGGGCGTGGAACTAAATTATACCAGCATCACCCTGTATCCACTTATTGGTGTCACAGTTTGCACTTCAAATGCCTTCCTATACCTGAGAAGCAACTAATGTTCGTGCAATCTGTAAGTGATTGATGCCCCATACAGCCTACAAGCGATAAATATTGATGCACCCTATGTCCCTATCTCAGTATTGTTTTAGTATTGCAAGTATCTGTGTCAAAACAATCATTCCATAATTATTTCTGTTTCCTTTCTGTGATAAACATTGATTATTTTTAATTTTCTGTTGTGTTTATAAGGTATAAAACAATCATGTCACATTGTACTGTGCCAGCCCATCATAAATAGAGGATATCTATACTGTTTTAGTGAATATCGGGAATTATCTCATGAATGTAGACCTGAAAGTTTTATTTTCCACGGATGCTTGCATGAGTGAAAAATAATACTTTCCTCCATTTTCAAAAAAGATACTTCTCGATATTCACTAAAATAGCGTAGATTTTCTTTTTGTTATATTCTATGTGACATTCTACTTTGCAGTATTCAGCCCAATTCGACTGCAAACAGTTTCAAGGCAATAACAAAGATCAGCTGATCATTCCTTCAAGGCGATGTCAGGTGCCAAAGTGTGAACGTCATTTAGGAAGTTACTGGGGGATATTTCTTGATATCTATCGAGTCGATGGATATTGAAAAATATCTTTTAGATAATTTGCGATAATTCAGAGACCAGCATATAATAAATGATTGTACTTTAGCAACCCATCACAAATAATAGGACTGTTTCCTTCTTTGTTAAGGAACATGTTAATCAAGTTTGGCTGTATTTCATAGAACTGCAATTATGAAAACTTGACCTGTGCTATTGAGGTTGTTACCTTGACATAAAAAAAATATTATCATGACGGATGTTCTATTTTAAAATGTGCACAACATATTTGCTGTGATGAGAGCTTTTCCATCAGGGTGTCACACATCAGATCATCAGCTAAATGGTTGAGACTCAAGAAATATAAACATACAGTTCATCTTTGACACAAGTTGACGTCTAACACAATATTTTTTCCCTGAATAAGAAAAATAGTTCATAATTGATATGAAAGCTATTTACCAAACATCACTAGTGGACAATACACTCAATATTCTTTTTCCTAAACAAACACAAAACTTTTTTTTTACATCCAAACTTGACATGCTCATTCCAGTGTAGTGCCCATATGTATGTTTTGGAAGCTTACTGACACAAGCTTGGCAAGCTCATATAAATGTGGTGCTGTAAGTTAAGTTTTGGTAGCAAAAATTAAAAAAAAATAAAAAAAATTTAAATGGCAATCATTGTTCACAGACTTTCTGATTTAAACAATATTTTATTCAGTAAAAACAAAACCTGTACAATAGAAAGATATACAGGTAATAGTAAAAACAAAGGTACAAGTTAAGCATAATTAAATTAACAAATAACGTAAGATTACCAGGATTCGGCATCAAGCATTTGCTTTTTTAAGCTGTTTCCTTCCGTTGATGATGTATGGAATGGTTCATTAGAGCTGCATTTATATCTTATTTATTGGATGAGAAGAAGAATAGAAAGAGTGAGTAGAGAGAGAGGGAGAGAAAGTAAGAGAGAGAGAGAAATAGGTGCTGGCTGACGAGGAATGAGTAAATCAAGATGCTCTGCATAGTTCAAGTGTTATCAAGGTTACAGATATTGTGTTAGGTTCTCTTGGAGTTAGTGTGGATCTAGCCTGATTGACTCAGTTAGGCAAGAAGGCTTTTTTCTGCAACCCTCCCCCTCCCTGCATACATACAGCTGCCCTGCATGAGGAGTAGACGTTAGTTACAAACACAGTTTTGTGTAAGTCACATTTGATGCACCTTGCTCCGGAAGCACAGCATGTGACCATTCACGTGACATGTCGGGAAGGTCCATCCAATGATTCGAAAATTTCCAAATCAGGGTCACTTGAATTGAAAGGATTCATTGAATAATTTTGATTTGAATCAAATTTTGAAGCTTTGTGGTGCCCTAATGTGTACTAACATTTTGTCAAGGAGGTTCCCATCTAGACTTTACAACTTAACAAAATGGAACACCTTGCCCAAATTGAATTGATTTTTATGAGCCTCACCAAATGTTATATTGGTTTCTTGGTCACCTTTAGAAAACAAGGCAATCATTTCCAGATATTTAGACAAGGAACCATTTAACCCTTTACCCAATGTAATGGCCAAAACTGGCCAGCGCTATTCTAAAAAATCGCCAATTAATTTTCAATATATTTTCATTTTTTGTCTCAAAAACATAGGTTATCACCCTTTGTTGGAACGTGCTTATCCAGCTCGTTCCATCGAGGGGTCGTAACCTATGTTTTTGAGACAAAAAATGAAAAAAATTAGTTATTCAAGAATTCTTTTTGCAAGTGTCATGTTAGGTAAAGAGTTAATACAGCTTTGATGTGCACATCTAAATATGATTGTTAATTTGTTGGTGTATTACTTTATACTTATAGGCATCTACAGGAATTTATCCAGGGAGATGCAAACACAATGTATAAAACATTGCAGATGTGGGATTTCCAGTCAGTGCATACTTGTGATTTCCAAGGGAAATGAGCAAGAAGCATAACAGTCTTTCAGCCCAAGGACCACCAGGTGTTCTGGAGGTCCTTATACTGGAATGTTTCAAACACTTCCAATAATTTTTTTTTTAATGTTGAAAAAGTAATGAGGAAATACCCACCTATCAGGGTTTTAGAAGTAACAGAAACAGCAGAATACAGGAGCGAGTAAGTGCTAACACAGTGGAGCCCACTTAATTACATATATCTTAACTGAATATCTCTGTTAACTGCATATGACAAATGACAAACACAAAAAAATTTACCATACCTTCAATACAAATGAGATCTGTTAATTGCATAGAGGTTATAGAGTAAACTCCTGTTAATTGAACGAAAAAAATCTAATTACCTGTTGAAGAATTACTCTGACAACCACTGAATTCCCCACATTTATAGACATTTTTCCCTCAGTACATCCAATTTTGGCTTTTAATCTATTATATCTTGTTTGACAGGACTCTATGAGCTCTCAACAAGATTAACCCTTTACCCAATGTAACAGCCATAACCGGCCAGCGCAATTCCAAAAAATCACCAATTAACTTTCATTATATTTTCATTTTTTGTCTCAAATACATAGGTTACTACCCCCTCTTTGGAACAAGCTCATCGAGCTCATTCCAATGAGGGGGCATAACCTATGTTTTTGAGACAAAAAAATTAGTGATTCAAGAATTTTGTGTGCTACTGTCGTCTGCTTATCATGTGAGGTAAAGGGTTAATAGACTAAATGCTCAAATTATCACTAGAGGACAGCAGGCACATAGCTAGGGATTCTATAATAAGGGGTGCCCTAGCCAGTTTTTTATGTTGGAAGGAGGGGGAGGGCAAGATTGGGGAGGGGGGATGAAATTTGAAAGGCCATTGTGTGGGGGTTTTGGAAGCTCCCCTAATCCTAACTAGGACCCTCCAGTCATTGCTCCTCATCCCACACAATTACCAGATAGTCCTAGTTAGGATACCCCCCCCCCCCCCCCAACCCCAAGAATATTTAGTGCTCTAAGAGTGAATCTGAGGCAATTGTAGTGTGTGTGGCCCTTATATTGGAGACCATTTTGGGTATCAATGCTATGTGAATGTTAAATTGGGCAAATGTTTTTTTTGAGGAGGGGGACACCCCCCACCCCAGTCCCCCAATTGCCATGCCAAAAGAACACTGGTAAATTAACCCATTTTTGTTAATTGTACACTCCTATTAATTGAATATTTTTATCTGGCGATGTGCCCATTCAATTAACAGGATTCCAGTGTATGGTAATAGGTATACCAAATAGTTACCATTCCCAAATATAGGAGGGGCAAGTTCGCATACTGCTGAAACAGCCAGCTGTTGATGGGTTTCCACTATAAATGAATGTCAGATTTCCAAATGCATTTATAACTGGAATAGTACAATTAAAATATAATTGGCTATGTATAGATAAAATCCACCTTTTGGATGATTGAACATCAGAGTGACATGATGTTGTTACAAGAATTGCTTGTTCTGTTATTAAATTTTACATTATATGTATCAATGTGGATTCCAAGTAATATCAATATTTATTGTTTTCTTTTGTCAGTAAACAAGTACAAATCTTATTGTATAAAATAAATATTTTTGTGATCTATTCCTCTTTTGTCAATAAATGAATTGCACCACATTTTTCAGTCTTTTGTGTGGTTGTTTTTGCTTCCCTTCCTTATCCAATACACGGATTCCCTTGACTGTCTGCAGGGGTAAAATATGGGATCCATTCCCAATGTCATTTGGGCATAATTTTTCATACTCAAACCCAAATTTTCCAATCTCAGTCCCCATTCAAACAAACATTTAATTCACAATTTGGTATCCATAAGTGGCCTTAAGCCATCAGAAACCAATCTTTATCAACCAAACAAAGCATAGAGGGTATACGAATACGAGGGTAAACAACGGGTTCTTCTTTAACCTTTAATGGTAATAATAATAACATTTTGGCAGGCTGCTGATTTGTCGCGATTCTCGGGTGAGAAGGCCTTGGTTACCCCTGTACCCCCAACTGACTCCCTATTCCCACGCTTCTTCTCTCCTCCCAACACTCGGAGACGAACTGCTTGGTGACATCCCTTGCCCCATTCTTCCCAATCTCTCCGATTAGCATATTAACCCTCTCCTTTGAGTCTCCCACTAACCACATGTCCTTCATTCTCCCATTCCACTTCCCCATTATACTCCCAGTGAATCTTATTCGTTTAGACTGGTATTTTGGGCATTCTAGAAGAATGTGTTCTAGGGTCTCCACCACGCCCAAATTACACATCTGGTACTCTTTTTCACCGTTTTTCCAATTTTTCCCCTCAGCACCAGGGACCGTGACCTCAGCTTGAACAACAGTGACCCCCCCCCCCCCCAAAGGTGCCATCAAGGTACTCTTCAAAACCAGGCCTCTCTTTGTCACGCAGGCCACCCAAAGACCTCTTTTATTTAACCCCCCTCTCACCAATTAAGGTTACCATCCTCCGTGACCCTTTCTATGACGTTTTTTTACCCTGCTTTGCCCCTACGTCTAGGTCCGAGATCTCCAATGAAAAGTTCTCTATTAGCTCCATCACTTGGACCATCCACCCTGTCTTGATATTTGAGTTGAAAATTCTCTGGAACATTACTTTACACCATCGGCTGTCGGGGAGATTTTCCAAATAATTAAGATAACCGAGTTTCCCAAAGTTTATCCTGTCCTTGATCCTCATCCACCCAAGCTCATCCCTGATTGCTTCTAGGGCTGCGTCATTACTCAACCCCGTTATCCATCGGCCTGCATCGTTCTGTGGGGTTTTCAAGCTCTTTACAGCCGTCTGGTTTAGGGGTTCCACTTCCGTACCATATGTTATACTTGGCAGACCCACGAAAACCTTATTGAAACTGTTTCTCCCTATAAGTTTCATTTGGTTAAGGATTCGCCTCCCCTTCAGAATCAATTTATTTTGTGTGGTTTCGGTAGGTTTCGCGTCTTCCTGTGATGCTTATATTTACCCCAGATACTCGTCGTCACCTGTCTCTCCTACGCTAAGGAGTTTGCTCTACCTTCCGGGATACAGTACTCACCCACTCTCCACCTTCGAGTTGGGTCCACTTTGCGGCCCACGGATATAACTTTGCTCTTGCTTTCATTTAGTTCGAGTCTTCATTTGCTCCCATATTTCCCACCAATTCCCAGCTTTTTTACTAGCCCCACTTCGCTTTCTGACACTAGCATCACATCGTCTGCAAAAAATAGCCCTGGGATCTTCAAGTCCCCAACTGCTACCCCTCGTCGCTACCCAGGAGTTCATCTCCTAAACCTTTGATGTGCAATGCAAAAAGAATTGACGAAAGGATACACCCCTGTTTTAGGCCTATCTCCATAGGCACACGTTTTGTTGTCATGTTACCCAGGCTAAGTTCACTCTGTGCATCTTTACATAATGCTTTCAGAATTCCAACAAACTCTCCTCCCAAGCCCAGCACCTCAAGCTTTCGCTACATACCCTCCCAACATACTCTATCGTATGCCTTTTTAACATCCAAAAAAGGCTATAAACATCTTTTTTTTTTGCTTTCGCGGATTCTAACATTTGTCATAGCGTGAAAAGATGGTAGGTGACTCTCCTTCCCTTCCTGAAGCCATTCTGAATCTCTCCCAAAAACCCTTCTCCTCAATCACCTCCTCTAATCTCCCATATACAGTACTTTACAGAAAACTTTTCCAATGTTGCTACTGACAGAGATCCCTCAATAATTATCCAAAACGTCTTTTTCACCCTTTTTGTGAATAAATGTCACTTTGCTTTCTCTCCACTCTTTTGGGACCTCTTGTTTTTCTATGGCTAAATTGAAAAGGGCAGTTGGGTTTTCATAGAGTTCCTCTCCCCCTTTTTTGATAAACTCGTTAGGAAATTCGTCCATCCCTCCCGCTTTTCCCTTCCTTAATTTTGAGATCACCTTTCGCACCTCCTCGGTTTTAATTTCCCTACACACGAAGTTCGATAGATTTTCCTCGATCTGGTTCTGACACTCCGGTGGGTTCCCAATGCCCCATCGCTTATCGTTTACCTTTTCCCAGTGCTTGACTAGTTCTAATGCGATTCGACTGTATCTCTGCCATCTACTTTAATACTCTGTGCGTTACTTCCTTTGTTACGCTTATTCGCCCATTTCCAAAATACGTTCGAACTCCACCCCCTGTCATTCTTATCGTCCTAATAAGACTGCTATTTCGCACTCTCCGAATATCGTATTAATCTTATATATTTTATTTAGTGCTTGTTGGTATTCTTCCTTAGCTACCATTTATGGCACTTTTCAGTTCTTCGTTCACTCTGTACCAAAGTTCCCGTGTTGGCACCCCAATTAATCTTTCCTACACTTTCCTTCCCTGCCTCCACTAGGTTCGCAACTATGGCGTCGGCCATCTTCTGGACACTGGCCCCCTTGTGTACGGTTGCAAGCTTTGGTTTCAATTTGTGATCACTATCCAACTCCCCTTTATCCTCAGCATCCACTTCTACCTCTATCACCTCCCTCCATAAAATGGTCTAATTCTGATTTTGATCACTTTTTGATGCAACAAAACAAGTGTCCCAATAGGCAGTTTTTGATACATTACAAGAATCTTGTCAGTTGTTCATGGGCAAGTCTTTGCTGCCCATAGAGGCAGCCATGACTTGCCTGGACACAGCTGCAAAGGCAAAGAACGTGGCCCGCCAAGGCGTTCTCGGATGATATTTCTTATTCTTTGGGTATTCCTTCTCTTCCAAAACAAATTCCCAATTGGGACTTTCATGGTGTGAATTTTCCAATTGTATAGGTCCTGGACTCATTCCCAAAGAGTGTAAAAGAATCCCTGTAATACCTGTTTCACATATCCTTGACTCATTACCTAACATGGTCCCAGTGGGAACCCCGAGAAGTGAAGCAGTGCATGTTTACTGTGGTAAACAAGCCCTGTTTTACTAATAAAATAGGACTCAGTGACCAATGCTTGAGGTGGAAGTCCTCTAAAATGAGTAGCATGAGTATAATCGATTGGCTGGCTTGACTTTACATCCATGTTGCGCTGCAAGCCGAGAGGTCCTCGGTTCGAATCCCGCCGGGTAGCGTAACACTTGACGAGGTGCAGACAAGTGCAGTACGATTTCACCCACCTTTACAACGAGAAAGTAAGCTCGATGTCTGCATCTAACGACTTCCCCTTCACGGATTGCGTGAAAGAATGTACTTATTTTCTCCCCAAAGATTTCAGATCGACTATCAGTAAAATAAATCCTGATTTCTCCTTGTTCCACATCAATTGCCAAAGTCTGAAATCCCACTGGTATCATCTCAAAAGTACGTTAAGCGATCTACAACAGGACGAGAATTTATTCGAGATCATCGGACTTACCGAAATATTTCAAATTCCTCCCAATATTTCTTATGGTCTGGAGGGTTATGACTCACTCATTAAAAACACAAGGCCAGAGACTGACGACGGTCGGGGAGGGGTGGGAATGTATATTAAAGGGGGTTTAGCCTATAGAGTGCGAAAAGATCTCTCAGTTTTTATCCCTCATATTCTCGAATCACTCTTTGTTGAAATTAAATATAATAATAGTAATAAAATAGTTGGTGTCATTTATAGACCGAACACAGCACCCAAAGCCGATATAAATATCTTTCTATCCAAACTAAATGAAATAACTGATATTTTAAACGCAGAAAACAAAAAGGCGTACATCATGGGTGACTTCAATTTGGATCTGCTGAAAACATCTACTCACAACAAAACAGATGAATTTGTCAATCTCATGTTCAGCGACCTCATATTACAAAGCCTACGAAGGTGACTAGCCATTCTGCAACTATTATTGATCATATCTTTTCTTACAGTCTCTCACCCAACACCCTTTCCGGTATAATTATTTCTGACGTCTCCGACCATTTGGAATTTTTCATGCCGACATAACTTCCAAAACAACAAGTACTCAACATGTATTTCCGAAAAGAATCATAAACACTGAAGGCATTGCTGAATTCAAAAGACTCCTCTCACAAAGTGATTTCTCGCCTGTAATGCAGTCTACCTCTCCAAATATGGCATATGATACATTCCTGAATATTTATATGAATGTTTACCACTCTGCTTTTCCTTTGAAGGCCGTTCGCCCAAAGAAGAAGTTTATTAAAAAGCAACCCTGAATGAGCAAGGGACTTGCCATATCCTCTAACAACAAATTGAAGTTTTACCATATAAAACTCAAATCACCAAAAGATCAAAATATTTTAAACTATAAAAAATATTGTCGAATTTTCAATAAAGTCAAAAAACAATGCAAAGCTATTTATTACAGAGACACACTACAGGAACATAAAAGTAACATGCGAAAAGCATGGCAAATCTTAAATGAAGCAATTGATAAAGAGAAACGCACTAACACGCTACCGTCATTTATCTCGCATGACAATGCAGAAATAAATATCCTGCATAAAATATAGCAATTCAGTAAATTCTTCGCCAATGTAGAAAAGTTAACATCCGAAAAATGTCAGAGGCCAAACAAGGCATATACAGATTACATGAGCAATAATTTTCCAAATAACTTTTATCTTAGACCTGCAAGTCCTCTAGAAGTTAGTTTTGTTGTTAACAAAAAAAAATCCAAATCGACAATGGACTGCGATGGAATTTCAGCACGACTCCTAAAACAGACGGTGAACGAAATTTCTGATTTGCTTGCGCACATTATCAGCACTTCCTTCAGTGAAGGCTCAGTTCCAGATAAAATGAAAATAGCGAAGGTTGTACCCATATTTAAATCCGGTGATGCCAATTGTTTTACAATTATAGACCAATCAGCTTGCTACCTGTATTATCTAAGGTAATAGGAAAACTGATGTCCGTTAGACTTGTAAGTTTTTTGGACAGGTTCATTATCCTACAATCTCATTAATACGGATTTCGAAAACACCACAGTACTATTCACCCCGTTCTTCAGCTGCTAAATAGCGTCGCGAAAGAAAACAATAATCAAGACAGAAATAATACGCTAGCCTTGTTTTTAGACTTGTCAAAAGCCTTTGATACCATTAATCATGATATTTTATTGGGAAAACTGGAAATATATGGCATCAGAGGACTTACTAATAAGTGGTCCAAAAGCTCCCTGTCCGATAGATCTCAATATGTGGTGCACAATGAACACAAATCCGACTTTGTCGAAGTGAACTGTGGTGTTCCACAATGCTCAATCTTAGGTCCAATCCTATTTCTTCTATATATCAACGACATTGCTTATGCAACTTCGTTAAATCTTCTATGTTTTGCCGACGATACGACGGGACATGATTCTGGTCCAAACGAAGTCCATTTAAGGACGAATTTCAATAATGAACTTCAAAACATATTCGAATGGTGCTCAACCAATCAACTACTGTTAAATGCCAATAAAACCAAATGTATGACACTAAATATAAACAAAACAGGAAACAACAATGGTCGTTCAAGATTGGATATTTTTATCAATAACCAAAACATAATTAACGTTGGAGACACCGAACCTGAAAAATCTCTAAACTTTCTCGGTATAAGTATCGATGAACACTTGTCCTATAATGCCCACATATCTCAAATCTATTCTAAAAATAGCCCGCGCAAATTATAATCTTAATAAGGTAAAAAAGACTCTTCCACTCGAAGCACTAAAAACTCTCTATTATGCTTTAAGGGAAATTCAAGATCAATAAGAAAATTCATGGTCATGCAAAAGCGTTCTGTGCGAATAATCAACAATAAACGATATAATGCTCATACCGATCCCCTATTTAAAAAGGACAAGATACTCAAGGTCGAGAAGATGTTTAAACTTCAAGCCTCCTTGTTTATCTTTGATTGGCGCAATGGTAGCCTAGTGGCATCCTTTAATAATACATTCAGCATTGTAGATAATCCCTTAGGCATGACAACCAGACAAAACCGGTCACCTATATGTAGGAAAAACCCGAACGAAATCAATAGATGACCTCCCGTTATATACATATCCGAGGATTTGAAAATCATTTGATAGTTCCATTCGTGATGTTAGTAATCGAAAGCTCTTTAAAAAAACAATGACGTTAAACTTCCTGTCTTCATATTCTACTGATGTTCATTGTATTAATCCGTATTGTCCCGACTGTACTTCGTAATTCTTTTAATCAATTCTACATCCCGTTTCCAACTGTATTCATTACGTCAGTTAATAACCGTGTGCAATGGTGGTCGCGCTCTGCACATAATCTGGGAACCCCGTCTAGTTTAATCTTGCTGCTCAAGTCCGCTCCATCGAACACCTATCAACACCCATTTAACAATGATATTTTATAGTCAATATCCGTTGAAAGTTCATCCCCTGAGTTCCAATGTGTTCTATGTGCCAGTAGGCACATGGAACACATTGGAACTCAGTGGACGAGTTGTCATATTGCTATTACTGCGGCAAATCAGCGGCTAACCAAAGAGATATTATGTTGAAATTGACGTTCATTGATGATTGGGTGGAATGGGCATGCAGGTCTAACAATTCTGACTGTGAACCACCAAGCCCCACGTGTGGGACAGTAGTGTCGGATAGACCCAAACTAATTTACAACCTAAACTGGGAATTTAGAAAGAGGACTAATTGATTCTTTTCTTCTCTTTTGGATTCGATTTTCAGCTGTTTGAAAATATGTACAAATTGTAGCTTTTTCACGTTCTCACAGACTGTATGCATCTGAGTTCTTGTTCCAAGAGGGGATGACAGGTAGACAGCCAATCTGGCTATGTCATCTCCTGCAGTATGTTCGCCTTTATTTCTGAAATATTCACTATGTGCCGTATTTGTAGTTTACTGTACTGTACTGTACTGTAAATGTCACTAGCATACTATATACTGTGAATAAAAATATCAATATCAATACCGGCGGCAGCCGCGTTGTGTCCTTGGGGAAGACATTCTCCCCCATTGCCCACGTGGGGGCACGGTGGCGTTGTGTACTAAGGCGTACTGCACGTCGATGGTGCACCTGTCTTCAACCAATGCTAACCCTGCTTGTGTGGAGTTAGTATGTTGGGGAGCTGACAGATGCTCGCCGTTGCTCGGTGGTTCTCTCCGGCTTCCGCCACCTGTAAAACTGACGTGGTCATGATTATCCATTTTGCAGAAATATGTGACCTTAAACACCAATAAATAAATAAATGCCCATGTTGCAGTCTTCATTAGCCATTGTGCAGAAATATGTGATCTTAAACGCCAATAAATAAATTACCTAATATAAATCATAGATGACACTGGCAAGCACATTTCTTGAACTAAACATTTCAATTTTTTGCCCCAAAAACATACCTTACTCCTCATTGGACCAAGCTTGATGAACTTACTCTAATAAGGGCTCATATACCTCTGTTAAAAACATAGCTTATGACCCTTCACTGGAACAAGTTCAATGACTTTCTCTAGGGACCTGGGAATTGCCGATTTTGATCGAATTGAATATCGAATCGAACTTGTGAAAACGAATCGAATTTCGAATCGAACTTCGAAACGAATCACAGTCAATGGATACTCTGCCAAAAGAAAAGTTTTTTCCTAAAATAATACCCCCGATTATTAAAAGACACACAATTATGTACAGTGCATTTTTCACCTCACCACCCCCATGTTAAAAACTGAGATATACTAGCTATTGATTGAAACTATTCGAATTGTTGACTTGGTTGCTTTTAAATAAAAATACGGAATTTCTAAAACGAAACAATAATTCAATGTCGAATGGAGTCGATCCACTTGTAAATTAAAGCCAGCTCTACCTCTGTTTATATAATAATCGGGGGTATTATTTTAGAAAACCGTTGCTTTTGACGATGTATCCAGTAACTGTGATCGAACAGAACATTATTCCGTATAAAATATTGTGATCATGTTGTGGAACAAACCATTTACTGAAGTTGAACAGCTGAATTACTTTTCAAAGTTTGAAACTTAAAATTTTCATAAATGGTCACTCGTCAATAAGAAACGAACAGTTGTGTCGATAACAGTGTTGTAGCGATGTAGCTACAACTGTTATACAGTTGTAGCTACATCGCTACAAACACTGTTACCGCTACCTGTCAGTTGCGTTTCTACTCAGAACCAAGGCTCCAAATAAGTGGTGGGACAAGAACAATGACTGACACCAAACTCACTTTGACCTGTACACTTTGAAATCCATAGGATATTTTGACCGATGCAAAATTCTGCACAATTTTAAAAACTGAATTTAAAAAACACTGGTAATTCGGTATAAACTTAACACTTCGAACACTGGTGGTATCTTCCATGTCAGTGGAACTGCAGCAATTAGAAGAGTCTATATTCATTATTTGGGGGTAGACCAATGCCATGGGGCTGCAAGTTGAAAATATTGATTGGTCTAACACACACTTAAATTAGCAGGCATCATACTTAATGCGAGTATGGCGTACCATGTCCATGGGCCGGTAAATGGGCCTCTCGTGTTCAAAGGGTTAAATTTCTTTGCGAATTTTCGCAGGGGCCCACTTGTCTCCAGTGAGGGTTCATAAACTATGCTTTTTAGCTGTGATAAGCAGCTCTATATTTTGAAATGTTGGTTGGTCGGTTAGTCAATCGGACTGTGACCAATGAGACTCGGTGACTTTTAAAATACTTGGTAAAATGCCATCATATTTAACCTGCAAGTGTACCCTTTTGACGTCCAGTTCAATACTGAAAGCAGAAGTTATTCAGAGTATTTTTGTCAGAGTTCTTGCCCTTTATTGACATGGAATTTGTTTCATACCATCAAACTCAATAATTTGTAAAATACTTTGTGGAATGACATCCTATTTGGTATGCAAGTGTATCTATTTGATGTCTATCCTCATATTCAAAGCAGGTATTGGTTACAATACACTGTTTGCATGCAAGCACCTCTAGTGGTTTGCACCCCAACCTTTAATGGAGGATAAAAGTTCCCTGATTTAACCAATTGGTGGAAAATGAACTGAGTTTGGAAGCGCGATTAAAATGTTAAAGTGCATGTTTTGAAAAAAATATAACATGTTGGCGATAACTGTCTTCTGAAAAGTGTGAGAGAAGATAAAAAAAAACTGGGTGGGGGTAGGTAAAAGTATGTCCTTTTTATTCAGTGCGAAACTGGGCGGGAGTACAGGAATCACCAAATTTCAAGGGAAAGTCACATGGCGACCAATATTTATTTCAGCTTATTTTTTTCAAGAGGTGATAAACTAAATAGATAAGGGTTGTTTTCTCCCAAATCAGCTCGATGAGGTCAGGAGAGAGGGAAAGATTTGTATGGGGTCAATGGAAAAAACTGTTTTGTAACCTATTACTCCAAGTATTTTTTGTAGAGTTATTGCCCTTCATGGACTTTGTTTCATTTTACTTTCAACCACAGCTCATGTGCAATCTTGAAATTTTACAGGCAAAAACTGAAAAATGTAATGAAATTTGAAAGATGATTTTTGTGAATAGCACTGATCATCTTTGGCCATCATGTTGAGTAAAGGTTTAACCCTTTACCTTACTCACCGGGTACCAGAAGTTGTTACTTTTTTCAAGTTTTTAAAAAGATATTTCTAAAACATCGTGATCCCTCTTTGAAAAAAGCTTGATCCGGTGAGGGACCACATGATATGGTTTTGTCAAAATTCGTTGAAATTTTTTTTCATCTTTTCAATTTGTAAATTATTTTGGTGGGAGCAGCTGACTTTTTAGGAAAATGGTTAAGACAGATTACAGACAATTAACCCTTTGCCTCACATGTCTTCAGGGTGAAACTTGTTGAAAGAAATAATTAAAAATGCATAATTAAAAATTTAATTTGTTTTCTCTGAAATATGGCTCATGACCAATGGGGAGTCACATGATATGGAATCATTGAAATGTTTTGAAAAATTGGAAAAAATAATATTTAAAATCATAAATTTTGATATTACGGGTCCATATCATAATACTGACGCTCAAACGCAGAAATAACTTTGAAAAGAATCCTTTGAAGCTCTGTTGTAATATATATGGACATTTTTCGGATAATTTTCATTATTTTTAATTAAAAATGATCACAATAAAAAACAAAATAATTTAAGATAGATATTCAACGGAGGAAATCACTCTGTAATTTTTGTAATTTTGATGAGGCTTTATTATTAATTATCAACGAAATTGAAACCTTCTGGGCTGTGGTTAAATGTTTTTGACGCTTTTATCCTAAAAATATATATTTGGTTGGTAAAGGTATTGAAAAATATTTTTTCATAAAAATCAGCGGATAAGATGTTTCTCTTACTGGAATATTCTGCTTTTAAAGCACATGTGATTATTATTTAGTGAGTTAGCATAATTTTATCTCCAAGGTGCACATCAGGCATGTCACAGCTAAACGTATCTTGTTTTACCAGACGCAGAATTCACGTCGAATTATTTTTGGTAGGTAGTAGTAAGGGTTTTCTAAAAAGCCAGCCTTAACCCATTTTAGAATGGTTAAAGAGAGATATCTTTTGAAAGCTTAAAATTCATTTTTTTCCATGGATGTCCCCAAACGCCCCTTGCAGATTCTCAAGAATTGTTGGCAATTGGCAAGTCTTGGTGTTGCGTTACATGTTGCCAACACAAAATATTCCGATTAACCTTCCGTTGGCTCCCAACGTCAAAATTTTGTTAAATTGGGCTGTTTTCAGGCACCCACAGCACCCAATGGGAGTACGTCTGAAAAACACACTTCTCTTATCGGACGCGGAATGCATTGAGGATCAATTTTGCAAAATAATAATGGTATTATAAAAAAACAAGAGTTAACCCATTTTGGGCAGGTTAAATAAATACACCCCTTGAATCTAAAAAATCCACGTTTTCCGGTTATTTCTCCAAATGCCTCATGCAGACTTTCAAGAAAAAAGTACATTGACAGGTCCTGCTTAAACAATACATCCTGCATTGAAGAACTATTCCGGCAAGTTTTCGTTAACCCTCCACATGTTGACAAACTTCAAAATTTTGATAAAATGGGCTGTTTTTAAGTTGACACGGCACCCAGTGGACATGCGGCAGACAAACATAACTTCTTTGTCAGGTGCAAAATTAATGTCGGATCAGTTTTGTAAGTAATAAGAGAATTAAAAAAAAGAAGACATTAGATCTAGTATAGGATTTAATTTTTCCAAGTCAGAGTAAAGTCTTAACCCCTTCAACCCGGTGGGCAAAAGTTTTTGCGTGAAATAAAAATGGTAGTGGACGAGCAGACGACATATGAAGCAAAAATATGAAGCGAGGCTCGGAATAGTTTAATCCAACAGCTCTGTAGAGCTGTTGGATTAAATTTTTACCGAAACTCCCAACAAAAGAGGATGGCTTCATCCATTTCGTCGTTGACAGTATTAACTGAAATGATACCCTCCAGGATGTCAGTGTCGAAGGGGTTAAACTCTGTAGAGTCAATCACGCCGCTAATGGCATCGATTAATTCATCCCCTCGCATAACAAACACTTATCGGCATTTCTCCATCCTCAAAAACATGGAGCGATGGAGGCGATGGAGGTTTGGGGGACATTACCAGTATTTTCAAAAGTACCATAGTACACAATGACATCGTCTCTTAGTAACCTGCTATGCCAGTGTGATTTGGGGCGGTACATGGATATTTCGTGGATTATATATACATCATCTGTATCTTGCCAAGCACACATTTCCCCGACTCGGGGCGAAACTTGAAGAAAAAATTGAAAAACTACATTTTTAAATTTTCATTTTGTTTCTAAAAAACATTTGCTTAGACCCCCCCCCCCCCCCCCCCTTACTGGAACGACCTCAGCGAGGTCGTACCAACGAGGGGCCATAATCAATGGTTTTGAAACAAAACAATGAAAAGACAGAATTTGAATGGCGATTTTTTTCCTCCGAATAGAACGAACCGCCTTTGGTAGTGCACATCAGGTAAGGAGGGCACGACGATGCATAGGGCGCGAATCGGCATTTACCCAACTTAGTCCACTAACACACATTTAAGATGTTGCTAGCAAAATCATCGTTAGATGTTCCCCACTGTTCGTTCCTGAGACCAGTGACGAAGCCAAGCTATAAAAAGCACTTCGTTTCGCATCATGCTGGGTTAAGACTGTGTTTCTCTCATAGGTGAAAATCGAGGGTGTTTCCCGGGGATGTGGGGGAGGGGGGATAACTTCGCATGCCAGTCAGAGAACCCTGGGTATATTAAGGCTAAAACACCCAGAGCGTGGAGGAATAATTATAGTAAAACGGCCTAAGAAGTATTGGGATCACAGAACATGAAACAATTTGGGGGATTCCAAGAATGATTTCATATAATTTTGACATTTTTCAAGAAATGTGGGGTGCACAAGTACACCCACTACCCCAAACATCCACACTTTCTTCAGCACCCACCGTTATCACGCCGCCTGAAGCAGGCTTCTGAGAAGAATATCATAAATACTGGAAATGTATCTTAGCGAGACAAGGTAAACACGTTGCAGAGTTAAAGTTAACTGCAATCGCCGACAGCACGAGCTTTCTGACTGAAAGAAAATGGCTAACTGGCACACTGAAAGCCTTCTCACTAGTACTAAGAAATTAACTCATCTTCGCAAGACTCGAAGGGCACCGGAAGCATCCGACGTAAAGGGGGCGGGGCTATGAAAACGGGCACTCGATTCTGGGTATTATTAAGTGACGGGTTGGTTTGGGCAAGTCGATGCTTGTCGTAATTGTTGGTCAATTCGCACCTTGGTTCGAAGATATTTGGACTATGGCTTCTCACATTCTAAAAATACAAGAAGACAAAAAATGGGGTTCACTTTGTTTAATTCTCCAAGTCACTGTTATTTCATTTTATTTTTCAAAGATGAAGATTTGGGGAGGAGATATGACGAACCTAATTTGGGGAAATCGATGCTCAGTTTAATTATATAAATTGTCAGTCACCAGAAAATTTGCCCACCTTAATCTGTTAAAACTCTAATTTGAGAACACCCATTCTCCCATAATCAAGGAATCCTAAATAAAAATACCTCTATATATAAAAAAAGAACCAACAGCAATCTTAGTATACTTCCATAAGTCAAATGGGTCAACAACAGCCTTAATATACTACTGTAACTCAGATGTGTCAATAATAACCCAGGTATACTACCATAAATCAAGTAGGTCTAGAACAGCCTTAGTATACTACTGTAACTCAAATGGGTCAACAATACCCCTAGTATACTACCATAACTCAAGTGAGTCTACAACAGCCTTAGTATACTACTGTAACTCAAGTGGGTCTACAACAGCCTTAGTATACTACTGTAACTCAAATGGGTCAACATTAACCATAGTATACTACCATAACTGAAGTGGGTCTACAACGCACTTAGTATACTACTGTAACTCAAATGGGTCAACATTAACCCTAGTATACTACCATAACTCAAGTGGGTCTACAACAGCCTTAGTATACTACTGTAACTCAAATGGTTAAACAATAACCCTAGTATACTACCATAACTCAAGTGGGTCTACAACGCACTTAGTATACTACTGTAACTCAAATGGGTCTACAACAGCCTTAGTATACTACTGTAACTCAAATTCAGAAGACAACAAAAATTTATAAATGAAACTGTCAAGTTATCCACTCATCCTTAGAGGCCAGAAAAATAAAGAAATATAAAAAAAATAAATGACTTCGTCTGCCAAAGACTCCCCCCCCCCCCCCCCACCCCTCCCAAATTTAGAAGGACATAATTTAAAAAAAAGAAAAGAAAAGCACACAGGCTACCCAAAGAATGGCTCGGACTTGGAAGTCCTTCAGCGGGAGTTTGGTTTTCGAACCTGGAGGTTCTTCAGCCACACACGAAGTGAAGTGCGATGAGTTGAATGGTTTCGCGCGCCGAAGGCGCACAGGGACGCTGTGGGACAAGCCCCTTTCGACCCTCTTTAACAGTTGAAGATTTGGAAGCTGCATGTCTGGGCGTGGTGAAAGCGGAAAAGGATCGGGTACTCGGCAGGTGCCTCTGGTGAGATGGTCAGATAAGGTTTGTTGGGTTGTCTTTTTGATTGTCGTTGATTAGACCCACGGTGAGGACCAGAGTGAGAGGGGGTCCTCTCACAAAGGTGCTACCTCTCCCCGGGAGTACTTTGATGGTGATTTTCGGGCAAATAGAGTCTGCCACTTATGCGTGTAGTCAGATGGGGTAGAGGGCCATCATTGGCAAGTATAGTCTGCCTCAGGCGGTTCGTGGTAGTTGAAGCTGTGTTGGTTTTCAGTATAGCACTTGATGTTATCGTTCGGTCGTGGAAGAAAACAACGGCCCCTTTCGGGGACCACCCAAAGAAAGACCCGAACTTCCCTTTCCCTGGTTCGGGGGCAGGCCTGCATTCCAACCTATTTGGCTGGGTCAAAAATGCGCTCTACAGACGCTTACAAAAAGGGGCAGAGGCGGGACGCAGGACCAACACTCGCCTCCCTTGAAATGGGTGACCACTTTTAGGGATGGAGCGGAGGAGGGTAATATTTTTTGCCGGTAAAAAGGACGGTATCCGGTAAAAAGGACGGTAAGTGTATAAAAACTACGTTTTAAAGTACTAAGTGTACCTCTGAATGTGTGAAAAGTGATTATTTAAGGAAGCTTACGCAATAATTAATATATAAAAGGAAGATTAAGTATTGTTTGTTTTATTGTAGACTATTTTGAAGACAAAATAGATCATTTCGCCATCGACACTGATCAACACGCCATTTTACGCAAGGAAAACAACGAATTCGCCGAGTTGCACGACGGGGTGAATATTATCATACTTGCTCGATGGAGGTGTAACTAATTCGTGTGCCTAGTAACATTTAGATGTTTCTGTTCACTACGAGGGGATTTAACAGAAAGGTTTTGGGAGAGAAACCAATTTGAAAATAGTCTACAATAAAATACACAATACTTAATCTCCGTTATGTATATTTATTATTTCGCACGCTTCATTAAATTGTCACTTTTCACACATTCAGCTGTACATTTACTTCTTTAAAACATAGTTTTTATACACTTACCGTCCTTTTTACAGGCAAAAAGTTGTGTTCAAGCTATTTTTCAAACGGGGGTTCATAACTTATTTTCAGGTAGCATTTCGCCAAACACATGCCGAGGTGATGATAAATATTAAAAACAACCACACATCAGTGGATACTAGTTCTAGATTCCTGTATGTCCTACCCCAATGATACTCATATGCGCCTATTAAGACTGGAGCGCCTTGTTCTCACTTCACCAATCCCTATGTGAGGGCCCCAAATGCTAACCACAATTAACTATTTTTAACCCCCACATTTCCCCAGGAGGCACCAGAATCGATCTCAGAGATTCAGAATTTGAAGAAAAAAAATATCCTGAGAAGGGCTCATAATCGTGGGAGGGAATACACACAATTCCATAGTTCAAGCGTAATATCGATCGGATAGGAAATTTCAATCTTGCAGTTTATTCTAGCAGTTCAAAGCACTGTCTGACGAAAGATAGATCTGCATGCATCCTAATTTACTTGCTCTCGCGTCTCAGTGGTGCTGAGCTGCATGTAAGCTTCTCCATCATGTTTGCTTTGTACATTGGGCAAGCAAATGTGCTTATTACCCCTCACTCAGTTAATTTTACCAAACCAGTTCCACGTCGCTACAGTCGTTTGAATGTCTCAAAGGCTACCCCATTATTCAAAGTATTAACTACATCTTTTAAATTAACGTTCTTTTTACTCTTTTCAGTTATAAGCTTATTATTATCAGGTGATATTGAAAGCAACCCCGGTCCAAATTCTTTTAATTCTGACCACAGCCAAAAAAACTCTGAAAATTGTTCATCTTAACATTCAAAGCATCAAACCTAAACTGGATATTATTCAATGTGAATTTACACCATTTGTATTTTGTGGCCTTGAGTGAGACATGGCTTCACAGCAACGATACCTCATCCGACGTCCAACTTCATGGGTTCCATGAATCATTGCGATTCGATCACTCGTCAAGGGGAGGTGGGGTAGCCATTTATATTAAATAGGGTATCCCGTTTCGACACAGACCGGATCTCGATACAGCGAATACGGAATGCCTGTGGGCTGAAGTATTTACAAAACGGAGTAGGTCGTTATTATTCGGAGTATTCTACCGTCCACCCAATAGTCCTCTAGATACATGGGATGCCATATCAGCATCCATCGAAAACGCTAGAGACACGTCAGTCTATGACTTAATTATCACGGATGATTTCAACAATTATAACCAAATGGGTTCCCCAAGAAATGGCTTTTCTGAAATTATCAATTACTTTAATCTCAGACAGCTTGTGGATGAACCAACTTGTTTTACTGAGACATCCGCTTCCTTGTTAGATCTATTTGCTGTTAGTGACACAATCAATGTGAAAACATGTGAAGTTCTCGAACCGATTATTCCAGACATGACCTGCTATCACTGCCCAATTTCAGTCGAAGTCGAATTTGTGAAACCAAGCCCTCCTTCTTTCAGGAGGAAGGTATGGCTTTATTCTCAAGGTAACTATGATGTACTGAACGAGGCTTTCTCTAATACCGACTGGGACCTTATCTTTGATACTCCATTTTTAGATACTCTAGTTACATATGTTACCGAAAAAATACTCGATACTGCATCCAAACATATACCTAACAAATTTATAACAGTGAGAATGGATCAACCGAAATGGATGCATAATGAAATAAGACTCATAATGAGACAGAGAAAACGCCTGTATCGCATTGCTAAACGTACCGATTCCCCTCACGCCTGGGCCAAGTACAAACTTAAACGGTATGAGGTTGTATCGGCCACCAGGAAAGCTAAAGCCCAGCACCTTTCACAAATCCAGTCTACATTGAGAAGCAATAAAACCCCAGCGTCAATGTGGTGGAAGACCCTAAAACACTAATTGGTAGTTGTAACACAACAGAAATTCCCACCCTGACTCATCTAAACAAAATGTATTTTTCTAGTGCTCAGAAAGCTGAAGTGTTTAATGAATACTTCTGTTCTATCTCAACAGTTGATGATACTAATACTTCCTTACCAGATCCACCAACACATGTTTTCCAACGCATTGATAGTATCTCCCTGCACTGCAACGAAGTATATGCGGCAATGAGTATTGGTGTTTCGGGAGAACTTCTTTTATTTATAAAATCGTATCTTGCTGATAGGTCACAGCGAGTTGTGATAGCCTCGGAATCGTCGTCATGGATACCCATCAACGCCGGTGTACCCCAGGGATCTATACTTGAACCTTTACTGTTTTTGATATACATAAATGATATAACCAATAACTTACTCAGCAGTATTCGTCTCTTTGCAGATGATACGTCCTTGTATCTAATTATTGAAAACCCAGAGCAAGCCGCGGTAATTATTAATAACGATTTGGCTACAATCGAGCATTGGGCAAAAACATGGTTGGTTGAGTTCAATCCGAACAAAACTGAAAGTATGTGTATATCACGTAAAAGCAATCCTAACTCTCACCCACCCTTATATTTAGATGATTCTCAGATATCAGAAGTATCTGACCATAAACCACTGGGTCTCATACTAAATAGTGCATGTACATGGAACAATCACATCGACCATATTTGCTCCAAAGCCTGGTCTCGTTTAGACTTGCTGAGGAAGCATAAATTTGACCTCGATCGCAGTGTCCTGGAAAAAATATATTTTGCCTTCATTAGGCCTCTTCTCGAATACGCCGACACTGTCTGGGAGAATTGTTCTGTGACCAATGTCGCTGAACTCGAAAGAATACAAACTGCAGCAGCAAGAATCATCACCGGAGCAACCATTAGTGCCAGTAAGTCTTTGTTGTATTCGGAAACACGGTGGGAATCCTTGCAAGATAGACGCCACAAACACAAACTAATTCAGTTCTTCAAAATGTATCATCACATGTCACCCCCATACATCTCCAACAAAGTTCCACCGCTTGTCTCCTCGGCAAATTCATCACGTACATGCAATCTCCGATCTAGTCAAAACCACCGCGTTCCTTTTTGTCGTACGCAACTGTATCAGTCTTCATTTGTACCCAGTGTTACTGACCAGTGGAACAAGTTGCCGTTACCTGTTCGCGAGAACTCATCATTGATTAATTTCAAAACATTTCTCAGCAATGGTAACCTAAGACCATCTAGGTTCTATAGTAACGCGAAATCTCGTAGGGCTCAAATATTCCATTGTCGGCTGGGGTTGGGTTGTAGTAATCTTAATTCACACCTTTTTGACAATCATTTATCACCCAGTCCCTCCTGTCAGTGCGGTGAACGTGAAACAACTGATCACGTTTTCTTTCATTGTCCCTTGTTTTTAAACGCTCGTAATTATACGATTCATTTACTCCCATATGTAGTAGATACACCCATACTTCTATTTGGTTCTGCATTTTTAAATTACGAGGACAACCACCTTATTTCCGAAGTTGTACATGACATCAAGCAAACGATTTCAATAAGTTGAAACTTAATACTACGCCCCCACCCCCACTCCTCTTGTAAAAGTTAACACTGAAATAGCGATTGTGCATTGTATCAAACAGGGTTTGATTACCTGCAGCAGTAGGACCCATTGACCAATGCCTGTCGTGGAATACCCCTTCACGTCTTCAAACTTGTAACACCCCCTAGGTTTATTTACGACTGATTCGCAATTAAATAACAAAAGTTGTCCACCTACGATTCTCATGAGTGCTAATTTCAAACAACTTATATTCAACATGTGCTTCGCCTGTTTTAACTCTGACTTATTCTCAAGATATTGTTTGATAATTATATTATTACCAACTGTGAGTATGTGCAATCTGTGTATGGGCACCGTGGGGGTGTCTGTCGTGGGCTTGCTCCGGTTTCGAGGGTAAGATCTTGATTTGTCTTTGACTCGTCGTGAGCTGTCCTTGGAGCCCCGAGCGTGATCTCGATAATGCCCATAATGGTGATAATTTCTAAGTGTCATGTATTCAGGCTGGTTTCATCTTACTAGTTTATCTTTTACTTCTCCTTTCTATTTATTAATACCCGTGTTTTCTCTTCTTTCTTTCTTTTGATTTTACCTTGAAGTTTAAACAATCCCGCATGTTGTTGACTGGCGGCCGATGCGACTTCCTATGCTTGGTATCTACTTATGTGACGCCTAAACGAACAGTCTCTCCATCTCCAGGCGTAGCAACTAGCTTGTAATACAATGCCCAACCGAGTGAGAGTCTCGGCCGTCATGCGGCGACGTGTGGGATCTTCCGCTGATTTATACCACCTGCAGGTGTAAGTTATACATTGCCAGGGAGACGACTTACATAAGCTCTAGCTTTCTGTCGAATCCCTCTCTCACATAATCTGCTTTCCTTGTTCTGTGTATACTACTGTATTTAGTGTTGTTCATACTTGTTTTTTAACTTTATAGTTATTGTAAAATGTAAGTAGTATAGCTGGCACGTTTGGGGCCTCAGTTGGATGACCCCGGTGGATGATCCCGGAAGTGACGTCATGTCACGTGACCTAGTGTTGTGTTGTCATGGTAACCCGCGTGAGCGGCCATGTTGTGACGTCATCTCCATATTGATACGTGGTGTGAGTGCGCATGCGCAGCGCGTGTTGTTAGGGTGACACGTGTTTCCGTCGTCCATTTTGTATCCTGGAGGCCGCCATCTTGGTTTTTATGGTAGCACGTGATTGCTATGTTACCCATATTACGTACCACCTTACCAGTAACAGGAGGATGCAAAGCACTTGGTAGGTTAATACTATGAACGATTAGGATGAGACCTATAGGGGAATATACCAACCATACTCTGCTGCCGTTCTGTATTACCAGGCATTGACCCCACCCCAGAATACCGCTCAATAATATGAAGCATCTGGTGGATCAGTAGTACCAAGGGCCAGCAAGAAACCTACAGGGATATGTACAGCCTATGCTATACTACCGTTCTAAACTACCAAGCATTACCCCCACCCCCACAAAATCATTAGGTCTACCATAACGTACTACATATACCAGCCATATAATAAACCAAAGCAATCGGTTGGTTAATAGTACCAAGCACTAACAGGGGCCTATAGGTGTATATACCGCCATACTATAGTACAGTTCTAACCTACCAGGCAGTACCCTTACCCACAATACCCCTATGCCTAGCATTGCATACTACCTATACCAGTCATAGGATAACATAAAACATCAGGTGGATTAATAGTACTAAGGGTCAGCGAGAGACCTATAGGGATATGTACAGCCTATATGGTATCCTCAGATAAGTATCCTATAAAAGGTATCCTCGATAGGTATCCTCGAATAATACAATACCAGGCCATGGGTATCCTCAAATACCGAGATGAGGCTAAGAGTCGTAGTAAATTATGCCTCATTGAGGGATTTTTAATGGTCCTCATAACCTCAAAATTCAATGAGGCTATGAGGGATAATAAATGAGGACTCATTGAGGGCTTTTGCATAGCCCTCATGGCCTCATACGACAAAAAAGGGATTCCACAGTCACAGGCGTTTTCCAAAATGGGATTCCATAGGATATACCTGTTAAATACCTGAAATGAGGCTAAGAGTCGTAGTAAATTATACCTCATTGAGGGATTTTTCAAGGTCCTCATAACCTCAAACTTCAATGAGGGTATGGGGGATAATAAATGAGGACTCATTGAGGGCTTTTACATAGCCCCCATGGCCTCATACGATAAAAAAGGGATTCTATAGCCACGAGTGTTTTGCAAAAAATGGGATTCCATGGGATATGGCCATTGGATATAGTTTTTTGTTATACACAGGGGAGATAAGCCTGCATACAGATTATGGGAAATCAAGTAATCTGATTGGTTAGTTATAATCTAGATAAAAGAAACAACAAGAGTACTTAGAATAGGGTCAGAACTAACAAGAATAGACCAGAAATTGCTAAATATATCAATAATAAGGTAAACTGTTCCAGTTGATAGGCTCTTCTACGCTACTGGAGTATACTCTAGAATAAAGGAACATGGCCAGATAAACGATAACTATTGCATATATAGATAGAAGCAGAGAATTCTGGAAGAATTCGAAATAATACAAGTTGTCGGGTTGTTTGTGGTAATTATCCAGGGAAGTCGTTCCAGAAAATACTCCGATTCAATCGAACATACCCTCCGAACATACCCCGTCCTATTGCAGAAAAAATGGGTAACATAGCAATCACGTGCTACCATAAAAACCAAGATGGCGGCCTCCAGTATACAAAATGGATGACGGAAACACGTGTCACCCTAACAACACGCGCTGCGCATGCGCACTCACCACGTGTCACTATGGAGATGACGTCACAACATGGCGCTCAAGCGGGTTACCATGACACCACAACATGACGCCACTAGGTCACGTGACATGACGTCACTTCCGGGGTCATCCACCGGGGTCATCCAACTGAGGCCTCAAACGTGCGAGACATACTACTAATGTATACACATGTCAAATACTAAATAAATACTGTTTAAACTAATATCGATCTAGCCCTTCCCTCCCCCCACCCTCCCCTCATTTCGAAAATATGGAATGGATCTTTTTTATCCAGTGGGGGCGTAGACAGGATTCTGTAATGGGGAAGCCATTGGGGGGGGGGCATGATATTTGGAAGGCCGTTATGCCCCCCCCCCCAAAAAAAAATGCAAACAGTCACATACTGTTTTAAACCCCTAACTTTCTTCAGGAGGCACCAGGATCGATCTTCCCCAAAGTGTAGGAGGAGGTGTTCCCCTTTCACAGTTGGGGTTGGCGACCAGTTTCTGTCTGGAATTAGCTTGAATAAACTATGTTACGCCTGTGTGTCTATAGCCATCAGACGCGTTATCAATCCAATGAGACGGTAGTCCAAACTTGGACCTTAAAAACCGCAACGGGCTCGTTCCAATGAGGGGTCATAAGCTATGTTTTGGAAGCAGAAAATTAAAATATATAAATAATTGAATTGAGATTTTCGTATATAGCGCTGGCCGGTTTTGGCCGTTACAACTGGGTTGGTCATTAGTTGTTTGCAACGGTCAACGTTTTATAAGATTATTTTGTATAATATTATGTTTTTTTCTGTTGTTTGTTATTTTAATATTACTCGACACGTTGATAAACTCTGTTCAATAAATTATGTTCAGAAAGATCTTTGTTGTTTTTTTTAAGTTGCTTGGTAAGCCAGCATGGCGACCAAAATCGAAGACTAGGCTAGTGCCCAATGCCTGTACATGTTAATTCTCTTCTCTATGTTCCCTGCCCAGTAAGCACATACGATTACATTGAAACTGGCATCTGAACACAATCCCTTGTTTCTGGGGAGGTCTAGCTCTAGTTAGGCCTGAGGGAGGGGGGCACAACGACCTTCCAAATATCATGATCCCCCCCCCCCCCCCCCATTGCAGAATCCTGGCTATGCCCCGCTAGATATATAATCCATTTCCCATATTTTCGAAATGGTTGGGGTGGGGGGAGGGGGGACAAGATCGACATAACGCTGGCATATTTCAATGGCTTGAACTATGGAATTGGACGTATTCCCTCCCACGGTTGTGGGCCCTTTCCCGGATATTTTTTTTCTTCAAATTCTGAAGCTCTGAGATCGATTCTTGTGCCACATGAGGAAACGTGGGGGTTAAAAACAGTAAGTTACGGTTTGCATTTGGGCCCCTCTGCCCGCCCCCTCCGGGCCCACCACTGTGAGCTCACACATAGGGATTGGTGGAGAGAGCACAAGGGACCCTAGTCTTAATAGGCTCATGTGGGTATCACTGAGGTGGAACTTACAGGAATCTAGAACTAGTATCCACTGATGTATGGTTGGGTTTAATATTTATTATCACCTCGGCATGTGTTTGGCGAAACGCTAACTGAGAATAAAATATGAACCTCCGTTTAAAAAAAAGCTTGAACACAACTTTTTGTCGGTAAAACGGTCGGTAAGCGTAGGAAAACTGTTTTAAAGTACTAAATGTGCCTCTGAATGTGTGAAGTGACAATTTAATGAAGCGTGCGCAATATAAACCGAAGATTAAGTAGTGTTTTTTTTTATTGTAGACTATTTTCAAATTATAAATGGTTTCTCTCCAAAAAGACTTTCTGTTAAATCATCTCGTAGTGAACAGAAACATCTAAAATTAGCTACACCTCCGTCGAGCAAGTATGATAATATTCACCCCGTCGTGCACCTCAGCGAATTCGTTGTTTTCATTGCACAAAATGGCGTGTCGAAGGCGAAATGATCTATTTTGTCTTAAAAATAATATACAATAAAACAAACAATACTTAATCTTCCTTCTATATATTTATTATTGCGTAAGCTTCCTTAAATAAGCACTTTTCACACATTCAGAGGTACATTTAGTACTTCAAAACGTATTTTTTCCCACTTACCGTCCTTTTTACCGGATACCGTCTTTTTTACCGGCAAAAAGTATTACCCGCGGAGGATGTTCAGGATCCATAGAGGTTACTATTTCCATAACGGTTATAGTTTCCATAGCGGTTATTGGGGTGCTTTTCATTAAAAAGAAAGCATCTCTGTGTACCTGCTAAAAGAAGAAGGCAGAATTAGTTTGATATATGGAGAAAAATTAAAAAAAGTTTGAGATTTATCATTTACCTCTTACCAGTTTTGATTATTTTTAGGCGGTCAGTAATTAGTGGTTTTAGTTGAGTTTTTCAGGACAGCCCTTCCTGGTAGAAGGTCACAGCTTTCGCCGTTATCACTGCCTGTTAATTCACCTTCCCTTTACCAATATTGTCGGTTCACGGGTACTGGATCTTGCTGACTTTCATATTTTAAGATGTTTGATTTTTAGTGTTTTAGTTGAGTTTGTGAAGACAGCCCTTCCTGGTAGAAGGTCACAGCTTTCGCCGTTTTCACTGCCTGTTAGTTCACCTTCCCTTTACGAATATAATTGACACGCGGATGTTGGGTCTTACTGATTTTCATTTTTGAACTTTTGATTTTTTAGTGTTTTAGATAAGGTGGTGAAGACAGCCCTTCCTGGTCAGTAGAAGGTCACAGCTTTCGCCGTTTTCACTGCCTGTTAGATCACCTTCCTTTTACCAATATTGTCGTTTCACGGGGTTTGCCTCTGCTTTATAATCGGCCTATTTTCGATAATTTGAGATAGCGAAGAGCAGGCTTACACACACAGCCACACCCGGGGTGTTACTTTCCTGTCTTGCCCTCTGTTATAAGTCTTAATTTCGGTGGTTTCGTTAGAAGAAAGCGGAGGACAGGTTTACACACAATACCACACTCGAGGGTGTTACTTTCCTGTTTTGCCTCTGCTTTATATTCGGTCTATTTTAGATATTTTGAGAGAGCGAAGAACAGGCTTACACACAGAGCCACACCCAGAGGTGTTACTTTCCTGTCTTGCCCTCAATTATAAGTCATTGTTAGTTAAATATTGGCGTTTTGGGGTTTTTGTCGGTTTTCGCAAATTACTTCTAGCTCAGAAATTAGATGGCTATCGGCTAACCGGTCGTGATTTTTCGCGGCTAGGGAGGCAAGGCGCTCCTTTATGGTGGGGATTTCGGCTCTGTCATGGAATGTTTTGATAGGTGTATCCCATGGGGCACGGAGGACGACCCTAAGCGCGTGATTTTGGACCTTCTGTAGTTTTCCCATATTTGTTTGATTGAGATCAGTTAGGATGATGGCCCCGTACTCGAGTACTGGGCGCACAAAGGCTTTGTATAGTTTAAGTAGAGTAGTCCGATTGGCTTCCCAGGAAGTTCCCTTTAGCATTTTTAGTAAATTAATACGTTTGGTTACTTTACTGACAATATCGTTGGTGTGTTTATTAAAGGATAGGGTTTGATCAATGGCAATGCCAAGGAATTTTGCCTCTTTGCATTCTGGGAGGACTTTATCCATTAGCTTGAGGTCAAAGTCACGGTTCTTTATCTTGCGGGTGAAGGTGATTCGTTCGGTTTTGTTGGCGTTCAGCTTTATTCTCCATTTGGCACACCAGTGTTCTAGGTCGTCGAGAGCGCGTTGAAGAGGGTTTTGGAGTAGATTAGCCTATTATTAGAGTCCCAAAGGCCCTTATCGTCCGCGAATTGTGAGACTTGAACGCGATCCTCGGAGAATTTGAGGTCGTTGATGTAGATGATGTACAGGAGGGGGTGAGGACGGATCCTTGGGGGTGCCTGCTTCTAGGGGGACACTGTCGGACATTTCATTGTTAACTCTGATTTTAATTTCACGATCGTTCAGGAAGGAAGAGAGTAATCTGAGCAGTTTCATGGGGGAGTTTCATTTTAGATAATTCAAGGCGCATTCCGTTGTGCCATACAGAATAAAATACTCTTTCGACGTCTAACAGGACTGCCGCGCCTATTTGTTGATTGTCAATCGCGGTTTTCATTTGAGTGACTAGGCGGTAGACATGCTCGATGCCTTCTTTACGGTTTCTATAGGCTATTTGCCATTTATTGAAAAACTCGGTATCTTCGAGGTGCCCCCTCAGTCGATTGGTAAGGATTCGTTCAAACACCTTACCTATGCAACTGAGGAGGCTGATGGGACGGTAACCGGCCGGATCGGAGAGGTCTTTGTCAGGTTTTGGTATCATGACACCAATGGCTATTTTCCAACATTTAGGAAAGTAGCCATGGGTGAGGCATGCATTGAATAGTTTGTTGAGTTTGTCAATTAGGGAGTTTGGGCTTTGTTTTAGATTTTTGTAACTCACTTCATCCTTACCGGGCGAAGAAGAATTTCTACATTTTTTTACGATGTTGATGATTTCATCATTGGTGATGGGGGCGACGAGGTCATCGTCATCCCCTTCTTCTGGCTCGTTATCGAATTTGGGGGCTTGGTGGATATCCGGGTGTTCATTGATGAAGTCATCAATGGCGTTTATGATGGCGTCATCGTGGCCCGAACCTTGATACGGGCGATGCGTATTACTAAGGAGGTTGGCAAAAGTGTCGGCCTTGTCTTTGTCGGTGCGCGTGAAAGAGTCATCTTTCTTTTTAAGGGGTTTGGCTGCAGCTTTACTTGGGGACTGTACGGTCGTCACGTTTTATCATATACTTGAAAGCTTTTACGGTTATACATTTGCGTAATTCAGAAACCAGTTCGTTCCATAGCCTAATTGTCGATGGTAAAAATGAATCTGAAAAATCGTTTGTTCTACAAAATATACTGCATAGTTGTTCATCGTTTCTAAGAGAATATGCAGACCTTAGAGAAACGGTTCGGGGGATCTGCCGCGATAAGTAATTAGGTGCTAATCCATTTATCATTTTGAAGCAGAATGTTAATTTATGTCGGATTCGGCGTGTTTTTGGGGAGACAAAACCAGTTTCTCTGTACAGAAGTTCATGGCTAGTACCGCGAGGTGCACCACCAAGTGTACGTAAGGCATCTAATTGGAGCTTTTCTAAAATGTTTGCTTTCTCCTCTGTACAGTTATCCGATATAACATCAGCATAGTCAAATAACGGAAGTATAAAGTGGTTATACAATGCAATTAGTGATGCACGCGATTTTCTACATTTTAAGCTTCGAAAACAATTGATCATTGGACTAATCTTGTTTACTATATTATCAATATGTATATCCCAGGAACCTGTACCTTGAAAAGTAATCCCCAAGTGCTTATGATGGGTTACTTCGTTTATAGCTTTATCCAGTAAAAATAGCTGGGGTTTGGGATTTGGATTAGTTTTCCGTGAAATGCTTAAGGCAACCGTTTTTTCAGGACTAAAATTTACCTGCCATTTTTTGGACCACTCCCCGATTTTTGCAAGATCAGGATTCATAATCCTACTTGCCATATATGGGTCTTCTACTATTAGCGACAATGACGTGTCGTCAGTGTATAAACGGATATTTGCCTGAATGTTTTCAATAATGTCGTTTATATAACTATTAAACAGGAGGTGACCGAGCACTGATCCCTGTGGAACCCCTTTTTTTCTTTCTTCTTCTTCTTCTTCTTCTTCTTCTTCTTCTTCTTCTTCTTCTTCTTCTTCTTCTTCTTCTCTTTCTGTATTCTGTCTTCTATGCACTTCCTTGTCCGCACGATAACAGAACAACGAATTGACTCGCTGATTTTCGGCACGCTGAAAGGCAGTAGTCACATGTACTCGGCCACCTATACCGAATGAGTCGACACTCAATGGAGGTTCAAGATATGGGTCAAGGTCACTGAGGTCATCCAGGGGGCATCTTTCAGAACTGCGGTAAATTACAGTTTTTAACACCCTAATGCATTCCCTAAGTTCATACATACATTTTTACAATAAAAAAGTGGGCGTCGCCAACCATTTTGAAAATATGTCAAGCCACGAATGACCTATGGATCTGGAATCAACAACAAATGAATTGAAACTCAATGGGGGTTCAAAATATGGGTCAAGGTCAATGAGAGCACCCAGGAGTCAATGAGTGCATTTTTCAGAATCGCAGAAAATCACATTTTGACCCTGTAATGTATTCCAAAAGTTCATAATGCATTTTTACACTCAAGAGCTGGGCGTTTCCAAACATTTTGAAAATGGGTCACGCTCATAGCTCAAGCATGGTATAACATGTGGACCTAAGACCAACACCAATTCAAAACTGAATGAAGGTTCAAAATATGGGTCACGCTCACCGAGGTCAACAAGGCGCCATTAAGTGCATTTTTGAGATTTGCTGGAAATCACATTTTATGACCCCAATGCATTCTGAACATTTATGCAGCTATTTTCTCACTGAAAAAAGGGTGGGACCCAAAAATATTGAAAGTAGGTCGTGCTCATATCTCAAGCATGATATGATGTATGGATGGACCTGAGATCAACACTAAATGAGTTGAAACCAAATGTTAGTTCTACCATCACTGAAGTCACCCATGAGTCATTGAGTGCATTTTTCAGAATTGCTGGAAATCACATTTTTTTACCCCCTAATGCATTGCCACAGTTCATACATGTATTTTAAGCTATGGATGATTGCAAGTATTTTAAAGTATTTACAGGGTATCTAGTTTATATTTGTGAAAAATGAATTAAATTTCATCTTGACTTCTAAACTAATTTAAACCTCGAACTCTTAATGGAAGCTTCTGTTTTAATTATTATCAATATAAACAGATAAATATTTATAAAACCAGAGATATAAATGAATAATCCTTTTCAGTCGTTTCGTCTTTCAAAGTAAAGAAATCAGTAGGAGTAATCCAGGCGCTCCCGTCACCATGGCGTCTCGATTACCCAACTCAAGATTTGTACGAAGGGAGAGAACTCAAAACAAAAATTCGGACAAAAGTCATTTCTGATCGCAAGTTTAGAGAGAATTCAGTCAAAAATCGACTAAAGGTTGTAAATCGACTGCAATTTTTTAATACCGAGACGCTATTTGCTCACTTGTGGTCTCGATTCCCCCAAATTCTTTGTCCCTGCTTTCAATCGTGAACGGAATAAATAGATCGTACAGATAAAGTCGAAATAAACCGTTTAATAAAGATATTTTATGTGATATAACTGATGAACAACGAATACATTCACTACGTAGATTTATTTATGTATTTATTTTAGCTACCGTACGTTGGTCTTAGTGTTCTCATCTCAAATAGCATAAATAAGATGTGAGCAACCAATTCTGTCCCTATGGTCGATTTGCTCTTCGAACGAATTAGAAAAGATGGATTTTGTCTTGGATGGATAGGAATGTTTTTTTGTAAATCGATTATCACTCAAAAATCAGTTGGGTTACAAAATCAACCCAAATCAACTGGGTTGAATTAATATGAACCCAGTCGGGTTCATATTCAATCAACCAAGTTGATTTGCGTTGATTTTTAACCAAACTGATTTTAGAGTGAATGTGCAAGTTTCTGTGAAGACCAGTTTTTTTTAAAAAAAAAGCATACAAGACGAGAACCCACGTCGATAGGAACTGGGGGTTTCACTTAACAATAAGACAAAACACAACACATCGTGGCTTTTCGGGTTGTGCTGATGGGTATACTTGTTTCAAACACAACGGAGTGGTACACAGTGGCAGCAGTTAATATTTTGAACAAATTCCCCTTAGTCATATAGCAGATCCATCATGTAATATGGGGCAATCATCTGGGATCCATACATTAAAAATGAAATAATTAAACTGGAAAACATCCAAAGAAAAGGTGCGAGATTCATCATCACCAAAGACTACAAATCGAGGAAAGACGGCTGTATGACGAGAATGCTGGAGGACTTAAAACTACCAACCCTACAAACCAAACACCAACTAAATCGTCTGAAATTCTTTTGTAAAGAGGTTGAGGGGCAGATATCAGAAAAACCAACCAACAGTCTTATAAAATTCCAAAAAGCAAAACGTCAAATCAAAGCTAAACAATACACAGACTGCCAAACAGCAAACATTGTAAGTTCATCTGCAAGAAACAACAGCAGACCAGTAGAAATTCCATCAAGCAGAACGGAACAATTGTAGAAACTCTCTCTTCGTCAGCACGGCAGTAAATTGGAACCATCTGGAAGAAAATATAGTCCGCGCGCCGAAGTTAGAAAACTTCAAACCTGCATTACTGGACCATCGCGACTAATGCGCCCTCCCCTGTCGAATCAAAACCCAACAGGGATATCTGCGATGTACAGATACAGACCTTAACTCGTGCTTTCCAATAATTTTCCATTTGTTGCTGCAGAGAAGTATTAAAGCCACACTATTAGCTTGGGACACTTGATTTGAAAACACGAAAGCTTTTTCAAAGATCAGATTTGAACAGTTGTTGATTATGAATGATTGGGGGAGAATGGTTTCAGAGAAGGATCGAACCCGCGACCTCAAGCACACATTCAAAACTAACGTTTAAGTCGACTTATCCACGTGGGATGACACATCTGTACAATAATATCAGTGAATACGCACTTGATTGAACACTGTGACCTCTGTCAAGATAATGAAAAGTCTTGATCAGTGAAAGATGGAGAGAACGATTCCTGGGAGAGCTGAGGCGTCCCAAAGCGTATTTTCTTTTTAAGCGTGCAATATTATTAGAGCTAGTGCCTTCATTCCAAATTCATTTCAGTACTTCCACCGAGAGCTTGGAACATGTATAAAACGGGGAAAATCTGTTTCCTTTTTTTTAAACAATATTTTTATTCCATTCAATTGAAATGGGGTTTGGCGAACAGGCTGGGCCTATCTTAACGCCGTACCCTTACATAAAGAAGTTACATTTTGAGGTGCTTGTGCATCTGTGCAAAAGTGACCTAATGTCAGCATGGAAAAATATCAGTTCTTCAAAAACGTAATTTCTAGTTTATGTGAACCACAGTAAATTTCAAAGCAATTCCGGGCACTCCCATGTTCATGACATGTGCACTGCCTATGTTATGAATATTGCACTCAGTCCGTCGTATCGTATGATAACGTATGCAATTTTATATATATTCCATCATAACAGTCCTATCTCGAAAGTAATGCAAACGACAAACTGTTGTGGACCCTATTATGCTGGGCAGCCCACCGTCGAAGGAGCCGGGAAACCCATATCACTGTTATTACTATCACAGTATGCTGCACAGCAGGGTAACCCCCAAAATACATAATATTTTAGTTAATCAATTATATTACGAGTTAGTGCATATTACTTTCGTAGTTACATATATAAATAACATAATCATTACAACGGCGAGTTGTTGCCCGTATATAAAGGTACCACTGTAGACCATTGTAAGTCCCAAAATACCCTGGTATTACCAATGTGCTCTGGGACACACCATGATCTACCTAGGGGCCCCCTATAGAGGTGACTACGCAGTCACTGGAGTATAATCAGACAATGCCCTCTATATATATATATCAAAATTTAAGACTGTATTTTAATTACGTAATGTGGGTATAACGTTGAATTAGTCAGTCAATTAAACGTAAGCAGTGCACTCGTCATTATAGCGAGGATTCAGTTTTTTTTTATCTCATTTCAGTTCAGATATTTACACTAATTTGCAAACCTCCCTGTTTCAATAATATACTCGTGTACTGTATTAAATACAAAAGTATTGTGAGAATCGGATTTATTCGGATTACCATTGAGTAGGACTTCGATATTTTTATCATTATTTTCCAGTTTCTCGAGCATCGTTTGGCTTTCGCGTACGTAGAGAGGACATAACGGGAAATAATGACTTGAATCTTCATAGCAATAGCCACATCGACATCCAGAATTATCCCTGATAAATCTGTCAAACATATGGCCATTCAGTTCGCTGCAGTTAAGACGGAGCTGACAGTGGATAATCTGTGCTTTTCTTCCCCCGACGTAGTAAAAGTTTGGGACAACGGGGTCATCAGTCGTCAAAACTCTTTTGAGGATGCTCACGGTTTCACAGTTTCTGATATTCTCACTTACACTGTTCCATAGCCTCACCGATGACGGTAAAAATGAGTTTGAAAACCGAAGTGTGTTGCTTTTAATTTCGCGTAACAAATTGGATGTTCTAAGTGGATAATGGGGTTATATCTGACAAAGGACGGGGAATTAACAAGCGGAAATAATTAGGTACTTCCATGTTAATAATTTTAAACACGGTTATTATTTTATGTCGTTTTCTACGTTCCTTCAGTGATATAAATCCTGATTCTTCATAGATAAGATTATGACTTGTATCCCTTGGCACACCAATAATTGTACGTAGTGCATCTAAATGTAAAGCTTCCAAAAGAGTTTTTTTCGTATCACTACAGTTATCCCAAATTACATCCGCATAATCAAAGATTGGAAGAATGTAATACTTATAGAGTGTTTCTAGAGCGGCTCTGGATAGTCTATATTTTAAACTTCTGAGACAGTTTATCATTGGACTCACCTTTTTGAAAATATTGTCAACATGGGCATCCCAGGAACCATTTTTTGAAAATATTAACCCTAGATGTTTATGTTCACTCTTTTCTTCAATGTGTTCCCCATGTAAGTAGAGGCCTGAACAATCGATGGGATTTGTTTTACGGGTTATATTTAGGGCTTCTGTTTGTTTAGGATTAAACAAGACCTACCATGTATTTGACCATGCAGCAATTTTTTCCAGGTCATCATCCAGAATTTTAGCTGAAAGCTTAACATCTTTCACTGCTTAATACAGTGTTGTGTCATCGGCATACAGCCTAATATTTGAAATAATATCACTCACAATGTCATTAATATATATATTAAACAGAATGGGACCTAGTACTGAGCCTTGTGGGACCCCTGCCGTACTAATTTACTATCAGACTGTTCTCCATTGACGACAAGACGTTCGTAGCGGCGTGTAAGGTAACTTTCAAACCATGATAAGAGCTCACCCCTTATCCCTATTGAATTAAGTTTATGTAAAAGGCCTTTGTGCCAGACTCTATCGAAGGCCTTACTGATATCACAAAACACGATTCTTATATCTGTATTTGTGTCCCAGCTTGCAGAGATATCATGATCAATGTCAAGTAATTGATAGATCGTACTATCCCCCGGAATGAAGCCAGACTGTAATGGGGTTGTTTTCAGTCAGGAAAGAATACAAATGTTCAAAAATAATTTTTTCCAGAATTTACTTACACTGCTGGTTAGAGATACGGGACGGTAATTTGTTTTATTATGTACTGATTCTTTCTTGTGTATAGGTACGACACTTGCCATCTTCCATAGATCTGGAAAAGTTTTACTTGTTAAGGAAAGATTAAATAACCTAGTCAATAGAATAGCAAGTTCGTGTGCGCATAATTTTAATATTTTGTTATTAATTGCATGAGAGCCACTAGCCTTTTTTAGGATCTAGTTTAAGAAGGTATATAATACCTCTTGTTCAGTGATACTTATTTCTTTTAAATCAAAATTATTTAAAGTTAGAGGAGGTAAATCTTTGTCAATGACTGAGCTCGATTGCTCTATAAAAAAGTTGTTTAACAAATCAGCTATAGCTTTTGCATCACTGAATACTTCTCCAGTTTCATCTAGTAATGGAAAACTTCCGTTAGTATCTTGTTCTTCTGTTCTTCGGTAAAAGATTTTAGAGTGGACCGCCAATGTTTTTGACGAAAACTACAGGTAGAAACATAAATTTCAAGTTTTATGTCATATTCAGGCTTGGATTTTCTTATTAGTGTGATAGTTTCATTTCTAATTTGTCGAAAAAATGCCCAATCTTGAGTCCTATTATGAGGGAGGGGGTGCGCAAAGCCAAGCCCCCCCCCCCCCCCCCCCATCTCAACCACGGCTTCGTCACTGAAAGATGGGAATGACAATTTGGCCATTCACAATGTGTTTAAATGCCATTGTTAGTAACTCAGAACGAACAATATAATTGATCACTGAATGGTGTAATACTTTGTGGTCTCCTGGTATTTCAGTCTGTTCTTGATCGAAAAGGTAGCGAGTTTGATTCCCCTTGATGATGTGCATGATTGTTCATTTTATTTTCAAAAACATATCACAAGTGAACATAATTCTCTGATCGCCTGGAGCTGAGTATTTGTTGTCAATGTTCTTGTTAAATTCGTTCTCGTTTAAACTCAGGCAAAACAAAAATCACCGACGCAAGCTGCTATTGTTGCTTTTTCAGACTGTTTCCAATAAAATGTGTCTCAGTTGTATTGTTGATATTGCATAATTGCGGCTAATGGATCATAGTGCTTCGTGATCCAGTGGTAATTTCATTAAACCACAATCGAAAGGTTCCGTGTTCGCTTCACCGAAGCGAAAGTCGACTTGCTTTTTCTCTGTTTAATATCTGACGAGTAAAAATAATTTCTTGGGCCATGTACCTGTATAAACCAGTGAGACTTAAAATATTACTCACTGACGCAAACTGTCATTGCAGATGAAGCTTCAATGACAGTTTGGCCATTCGCAATGTGTTTAAATATAACTTAGAATGACATAATTATTGTTTGATTGATGTAATGCGTCGTGGTCAAGTGGTATTTCAGTTTGCCCTTGTCGAAAGGTACCGTGTTCGATTCCCCATTGTGATGTGCAAGATAATTTATTTTGTTCCCGTCCAAAACATCTCCAAAGTAAACATATTTTACTGGTCGCATGGGTCCGAGTATTTGTTACAAATATTCTTGTTAAATCCGTTCTCTTGTAAGCTCAGGCAAAACAAAAATCACTGACGCAAGCTGTCGGTGTCGCCTTTGCAAATAGTTTCCAATAAAATGTGTTTCAGTTGTATTGTTGAGATTGTATAATTGCGGAAAGGGGGTTGAAGAGAGTTGTGGTTTAATGGTAATTTAATGTAACCACCATCAAAAGGTTCCGTGTTTGATTCCCCTTTGCGAAAAGGAAGTGGACTTGGTTTTTCTTTGTTAAATTTAATGTCTGAGGAGTAAAAATGATTTATTAGGACCTGTTTCTGTATAAAACTGTGAAACTCAAAATATTACTCACTGCCTCGAACTGTCATTGCATTTTGTTGTGCTTGCTATGGAATGTATTGACCGCGCGATGTTTTGAAAACGATTTTGTGTCTTGCACTGGCTCCGCAGTAACTTGAAGTGTTCAACGTTTGATCTTGGTGTCCAGGGTTCGATTTCTCGAAGAAGCGCCAAGCGCTCGATGAAGTTCAATGCTTGTGACAAAACAATTTGACACGGAAATAACAAATAGCAAGAGCTGCCAGTGTTGAAAAGCAATGGATGATTGCAAGCATTTTTGAGATTTTTAAAGATATCTAGTTTGTTTTGTGTAAAATGAATTAAATTTCATCTTGATTGTCAAACTAATTTTAACTTCGAACTCTAAATGAAAGCTTCTGTTTTATGTAATTGTTATTAGTATAAACAAATAAATAATTAGAAAGCCAAAGATTTTCATGAATAATCTTTTTCAGTCGCCCGTCTTTCAGAGTCAAGAAATTATTAGGGGTAATCCAGGTGCTTCCCTGTCACAAGAAGTCTCGATCACCCAAATCACGATTTGAAGGAAGGGAGAGAACTCAAAACAAAAATTCGGACAAAAAGACATTTCTTGTCGCAAGTTTAGAGAGTATTCAGCCTAAAATCAACGAAAGCTATCAAATTGACTACAAAATTTTAATACCGAGACGCTATTTGCTCACTTGGGGTCTTGATTCCCCCAAATCCTTTGTCAGTTTACAGGCGTGAACGAAATAAATAGATCAAACAGATAAAGTCGAAATAAACCGTTTAATGATGATGTTTTATGTGATATAAACTGATGAACAAAGAATACATTCACTACGTAGATATATTTATGTATTTATTTTAACTATCGTACGTTGATCTTAGTGTTCTCATTTCAAATAGCATAAATGAGATGTGACCAACCAATTCTTTTCCTATGGCCGATTTGCTCTTAAAACGATGTACAAAAGATGGATTTTGTCTTGGATGGATAGGAATGTTTTTTTTTTGTGAATCGACTTTCACTCAAAAATCAGTGGGGTTACAAAATCAACCAAAATCAACGGTGTTGAGTTAATATTAACCCAGCTGGGTTCATATTCAATCAACCAAGTTGATTTTTAATCAAACTGATTTTAGAGTGAATGTGCAAGTTTCTGTGAAAACCAGTTTTTTTCAAAGCAGCATACAAGACGAGAACCCACGACGATAGGAACTGGGGTTTCACTCAACAATAAGACAAAACACACAACATCGTGGGTTTTTGGGTTGTGCTGATGGGTGTGCTTATTTCAAACACAACAGAATGGTACACAGTGGCAGCAGTATTAAATTCGTTCTCGTTTAAACTCAGACAAAACAATAATCACCGACGCAAGCTGCCATTGTTGCTTTTTCAGATTGTTTCCAATAAAATGTGTTTCAGTTGTATTGTTAATATTGTGTAATTGCGGCTAATGGATAAAAGTGCTTCGTGATCCAGTGGTAATTTAATTTAACCACAGACGAAAGGTTCCGTGTTCGCTTCACCTTTGCGAAGCGAAAGTCGACTTGCTTTTTCTTTATGAAATATCTGACGAGTTAAAATAATTTCTTGGGACAAGTATCTGTATAAAGCAGTGAGACTAAAAATATTACTCACTGACGCAAACTGTCATAGCAGATGAGGCTTCAATGACAGTTTGGCCATTCGCAATGTGTTTAAATATAACTTAGAATGACATAATTATTGCATGATTGATGTAATACTTCGTGGTCCAGTGGTATTTCAGTTTATTTTTGACCGAAAGGAACTGAGATCGATTCCCTTTTAAGATGTGCAAGATGATTTATTTTGTTCCCTTCCAAAACATCTCCAAATTAAACATATTTTCCTGGTCGCATGAAGCCGAGTATTTGTTACAAATATTCTTGTTAAATCCGTTCTCTTGTAAGCTCAGGCAAAACAAAAATCACTGACGCAAGCTGTCGGTGTCACCTTTGCAAATTGTTTCCAATAAAATGTGTTTCAGTTGTATTGTTGAGATTGTATAATTGAGGAAAGGGGATTGTAGAGAGTTGTGGTCTAATGGTAATTTAATGTAACAACCATCAAAAGGTTCCGTGTTCGATTCCCCTTTGCGAAACGTAATTGGACTTGCTTTTTCTTTGTTAAATTTAATGTCTGAAGAGTAAAAATGATTTCTTGGGTCTTGTTTCTGCATAAAACTGTGAAACTCAAAATATTACTCACTGCCTCGAACTGTCATTGCCTTTTGTTGTGCTTGCTAGGGAATATATTGACCACGCGATGTTTTGAAAACGATTTTATGTGTCTTGTACTGGCTCCGCGGTAACTTGAAGTGTTCAACTTTTGATCTTGGTGTCCTGGGTTCGATTTCTCGACGAAGCGCCAAGCGCTTGATGAAGTTCAATGCTTGTGACAAAACAATTTGACACGGAAATAACAAATAGCCTTCAAATGTAAGAGCTGCCAGTGTTGAAAAGCAACGGATCATTGCAAGCATTTTTGAGGTTTTTAAGGATATCTAGTTTGTTTTGTGTAAAATGAATTAAATTTCATCTTGATTGTCAAACTAATTTTAACTTCGAACTCTAAATGAAAGCTTCTGTTTTATGTAATTGTTATTAGTACAAACAAATAAATAATTAGAAAGCCAAAGATTTTCATAAATAATCTATTTCAGTCGCTCGTCATTCAGAGTCAAGAAATTATCAGAGGTAATCCAGGCGCTTCCCTGTCACAAGTTGTCTCGATCACCCAAATCACGATTTGAACGAAGGGAGAGAACTCAAAACAAAATTTCGGACAAAAGGACATTTCTTGTCGCAAGTTTAGAGAGTATTCAGCCTAAAATCAACGAAAGCTATCAAATTGACTGCAAAATTTTAATACCGAGACGCTATTTGCTCACTTGGGTCTCGATTCCCCCAAATCCTTTGCTCACAGTCGTGAACGAAATAAATAGATCAAACAGATAAAGTCGAAATAAACCGTTTAATGATGATGTTTTATGTGATATAAACTGATGAACAAAGAATACATTTACTACGTAGATATATTTATGTATTTATTTTAACTATCGTGCGTTGATCTTAGTGTTCTCATTTCAAATAGCATAAATGAGATGTGACCAACCGATTCTGTTCCTATGGTCGATTTGCTCTTAGAAAGATGTAGAAAAGATGGATTTTGTCTTGGATGGACAGGAATGTTTTTTTTTTTTTTTTGTGAATCGATTTTCACACAAAAATCAGTGGGGTTACAAAATCAACCAAAATCAACGGTGTTGAGTTAATATTAACCCAGCCGGGTTCATATTCAATCAACAAAGTTGATTTTTAATCAAACTGATTTTAGAGTGAATGTGCAAGTTTCTGTGAAAACCAGTTTTTTTCAAAGCAGCATACAAGACGAGAACCCACGACGATAGGAACTGGGGTTTCACTCAACAATAAGACAAAACACACAACATCGTGGGTTTTTGGGTTGTGCTGATGGGTGTGCTTATTTCAAACACAACAGAATGGTACACAGTGGCAGTAGTTAATATTTTAACCAAATTTCCCTTAGTTATATAGCACCTTAACTCATGCTTTCCAATAATTTTCCATTTATTGCTGCAGTGGAGTATTAAAGCCACACTATTAGCTTGGGACACTTGATTTGAAAACACAAAAGCTGTTTCAAAGATCTGACTTGAAAAGTTGTTCATTATGAATGATTGGGGGAGACGGGTTTCAGAGAAGGATCGAACTCGCGACCCCCAGCACACATTCAAAACTAACGTTTAAGTCGACTGAGCCACGTGGGATGACATATCTGTTTTATAATGTGAGTGAACATGCACTTGACTGAACACCTCTGTCAAGATAATGAAAACTCTTGCTCAATAAAATATGGAGAGAACGATTCCTCGGATAGCTGAGGTGTCCCAAAGCGTATTTTCTTTTTAAGCGTGCAACATTATTAGAGCTGGAGCCTTCATCCCCAATTCATTTCAGAATTTCCACCAAGAGCTTGGAACATGTATAAAACGGGGAAAATCCTTTTCCTTTCAACTCGGAATGCTCAAACTCTCATTTCTAACTTTTCAGCTTGTTTTTATTAATAATAAGCTTAAAATTTAAAGTGGCAGACGCGCTTCCAGAATTCTCTAATAATGGGTGCCCAAACCACTTTGGGGGGTGGGGGGGGGGGGGGGGGGGGGTGGGGGATATAAAATTCGGAAGGCTATTGGTTTTCGGGGGCCTGTGGTGAATATTTCAAGGTGGGGAGGGGGGGGCTGCAAAGCCCCCATCTCAACCCCGGGTTAGTCACTGAAAGATGGAAATGACAGTTTGGCCATTCAGAATGTGTTTAAATGACATTGTTGGTAATGCGGAACGAACGATATAATTGATGACCGAAAGATGTAATACTTCGTGGTCTCGTGGTATTTCAGTCTGCTCTAGATCGGAAGATAGCGAGTTCGATTCCACTTTATGATGTGCATGATTGTTCATTTTGTTATTTTCAGAAACATATCACAAGTAAACATGATTCCCTGATCGCCTGGAGCTGAGTATTTGTTGTAAATTCTCTTATTAAATTCGATCTCGTTTAAACTCAGACAAAACAATAATCACCGACGCAAGCTGCCATTGTTGCTTTTTTCAGATTGTTTCCAATAAAATGTGTTTCAGTTGTATTGTTAATATTGTGTAATTGCGGCTGATGGATAAAAGTGCTTCGTGATCCAGTGGTAATTTCATTTAACCACAGCCGAAAGGTTCCGTGTTCGCTTCACCTTTGCGAAGCGAAAGTCGACTTGCTTTTTCTTTGTGAAATACCTGACGAGTTAAAATAATTTCTTGGGACAAGTATCTGTATAAACCAGTGACACTAAAAATATTACTCACTGACGCAAACTGTCATAGCAGATGAGGCTTCAATGACAGTTTGGCCATTCGCAATGTGTTTAAATATAACTTAGAATGACATAATTATTGCATGATTGATGTAATACTTCGTGGTCCAGTGGTATTTCAGTTTATCTTTGACCGAAAGGTACTGAGATCGATTCCCTTTTAAGATGTGCAAGATGATTTATTTTGTTCCCTTCCAAAACATCTCCAAATTAAACATATTTTCCTGGTCGCATGAAGCCGAGTATTTGTTACAAATATTCTTGTTAAATCCGTTCTCTTGTAAGCTCAGGCAAAACAAAAATCACTGACGCAAGCTGTCGGTGTCGCCTTTGCAAATTGTTTCCAATAAAATGTGTTTCAGCTGTATTGTTGAGATTGTATAGTTGAGGAGAGAGGATTGTAGAGAGTTGTGGTCTAATGGTAATTTAATGTAACAACCATCAAAAGGTTCCGTGTTCGATTCCCCTTTGCGAAAAGTAATTGGACTTGCTTTTTCTTTGTTAAATTTAATGTCTGAAGAGTAAAAATGATTTCTTGGGTCTTGTTTCTGTATAAAACTGTGAAACTCAAAATATTACTCACTGCCTTGAACTGTCATTGCCTTTTGTTGTGCTTGCTAGGGAATATATTGACCACGCGATGTTTTGAAAACGATTTTATGTGTCTTGTACTGGCTCCGCGGTAACTTGAAGTGTTCAACTTTTGATCTTGGTGTCCTGGGTTCGATTTCTCGACGAAGCGCCAAGCGCTTGATGAAGTTCAATGCTTGTGACAAAACAATTTGACACGGAAATAACAAATAGCCTTCAAATGTAAGAGCTGCCAGTGTTGAAAAGCAACGGATGATTGTAAGCATTTTTTAGGTTTTTAAGGATATCTAGTTTGTTTTTTGTAAAATGAATTAAATTTCATCTTGATTGTCAAACTAATTTTAACTTCGAACTCTAAATGAAAGCTTCTGTTTTATGTAATTGTTATTAGTACAAACAAATAAATAATTAGAAAGCCAAAGATTTTCATAAATAATCTATTTCAGTCGCTCGTCTTTCAGAGTCAAGTAATTATCAGGGGTAATCCAGGCGCTTCCCTGTCACAAGTTGTCTCGATCACCCAAATCACGATTTGAACGAAGGGAGAGAACTCAAAACAAAATTTCGGACAAAAGGACATTTCTTGTCGCAAGTTTAGAGAGTATTCAGCCTAAAATCAACGAAAGCTATCAAATTGACTGCAAAATTTTAATACCGAGACGCTATTTGCTCACTTGGGGTCTCGATTCCCCCAAATCCTTTGTCTGTTTACAGTCGTGAACGAAATAAATAGATCAAACAGATAAAGTCGAAATAAACAGTTTAATGATGATGTTTTATGTGACATAAACTGATGAACAAAGAATACATTTACTACGTAGATATATTTAGGTATTTATTTTAACTATCGTACGTTGATCTTAGTGTTCTCATTTCAAATAGCATAAATGAGATGTGACCAACCAATTCTGTTCCTATGGTCGATTTGCTCTTAGAAAGATGTAGAAAAGATGGATTTTGTCTTGGATGGACGGGAATGTTTTTTTTTTTTTTGTGAATCGATTTTCACTCAAAAATCAGTGGGGTTACAAAATCAACCAAAATCAACTGTGTTGAGTTAATATTAACCCAGCCGGGTTCATATTCAATCAACCAAGTTGATTTTTAATCAAACTGATTTTAGAGTGAATGTGCAAGTTTCTGTGAAAACCAGTTTTTTTCAAAGCAGCATACAAGACGAGAACCCACGACGATAGGAACTGGGGTTTCACTCAACAATAAGACAAAACACACAACATCGTGGGTTTTTGGGTTGTGCTGATGGATGTGCTTATTTCAAACACAACAGAATGGTACACAGTGGCAGTAGTTAATATTTTAAACAAATTTCCCTTAGTTATATAGCACCTTAACTCATGCTTTCCAATAATTTTCCATTTATTGCTGCAGAGGAGTATTAAAGCCACACTATTAGCTTGGGACACTTGATTTGAAAACACAAAAGCTGTTTCAAAGATCTGACTTGAAAAGTTGTTCATTATGAATGATTGGGGGAGATGGGTTTCAGAGAAGGATCGAACTCGCGACCTCCAGCACACATTCAAAACTAACGTTTAAGTCGACTGAGCCACGTGGGATAACATATCTGTGTTATTATGTGAGTGAACATGCACTTGACTGAACACCTCTGTCAAGATAATGAAAATTCTTGCTCAATAAAATATGGAGAGAACGATTCCTCGGATAGCTGAGGTGTCCCAAAGCGTATTTTCTTTTTAAGCGTGCAACATTATTAGAGCTGGAGCCTTCATCCCCAATTCATTTCAGAATTTCCACCAAGAGCTTGGAACAAGTATAAAACGGGGAAAATCCTTTTCCTTTCAACTCGGAATGCTCAAACTCTCATTTCTAACTTTTCAGCTTGTTTTTATTAACAATAAGCTTAAAATTTAAAGTGGCAGATGCGCTTCCAGAATTCTTTAATAGTGGGTGCCAAACCACTTTGGGGGTGGGGGGGGTGGGGGATATAAAATTCGGAAGGCTATTGGTTTTCGGGGCCTGTGGTGAATATTTCAAGGTGGGGAGGGGGGGGGCTGCAAAGCCCCCATCTCAACCCCGGGTTAGACACTGAAAGATGGAAATGACAGTTTGGCCATTCAGAATGTGTTCAAATGACATTGTTGGTAATGCGGAACGAACGATATAATTGATGACCGAAAGATGTAATACTTCGTCGTCTCGTGGTATTTCAGTCTGCTCTAGATCGGAAGATAGCGAGTTCGATTCCACTTTATGATGTGCATGATTGTTCATTTTGTTATTTTCAGAAACATATCACAAGTAAACATGATTCCTTGATCGCCTGGAGCTGAGTATTTGTTGTAAATTCTCTTATTAAATTCGTTCTCGTTTAAACTCAAACAAAACAATAATCACCGACGCAAGCTGCCATTGTTGCTTTTTCAGATTGTTTCCAATAAAATGTGTTTTAGTTGTATTGTTAATATTGTGTAATTGCGGCTAACGGATAAAAGTGCTTCGTGATCCAGTGGTAATTTCATTTAACCACAGCCGAAAGGTTCCGTGTTCGCTTCACCTTTGCGAAGCGAAAGTCGACTTGCTTTTTCTTTATGAAATATCTGACGAGTTAAAATAATTTCTTGGGACAAGTATCTGTATAAACCAGTGAAACTAAAAATATTACTCACTGACGCAAACTGTCATAGCAGATGAGGCTTCAATGACAGTTTGGCCATTCGCAATGTGTTTAAATATAACTCAGAACGACATAATTATTGCTTGATTCATGTAATACTTCGTGGTCCAGTGGTATTTCAGTTTATCTTTGACCGAAAGGTACTGAGATCGATTCCCTTTTAAGATGTGCAAGGTGATTTATTTTGTTCCCTTCCAAAACATCTCCAAATTGAACATATTTTCCTGGTCGCATGAAGCCGAGCATTTGTTACAAATATTCTTGTTAAATCCGTTCTCTTGTAAGCTCAGGCAAAACAAAAATCACTGACGCAAGATGTCGGTGTCGCCTTTGCAAATTGTTTCCAATAAAATGTGTTTCAGTTGTATTGTTGAGATTGTATAATTGAGGAAAGAGGATTGTGGAGAGTTGTGGTCTAATGGTAATTTAATATAACAACCATCAAAAGGTTCCGTGTTCGATTTCCCTTTGCGAAAAGTAATTGGACTTGCTTTTTCTTTGTTAAATTTGATGTCTGAAGAGTAAAAATGATTTCTTGGGACTTGTTTCTGTATAAAACTGTGAAACTCAAATATTACTCACTGCCTCGAACTGTCATTGCCTTTTGTTGTGCTTGCTAGGGAATATATTGACCACGCGATGTTTTGAAAACGATTTTATTGTGTCTTGTACTGGCTCCGCGGTAACTTGAAGTGTTCAACTTTTGATCTTGGTGTCCTGGGTTCGATTTCTCGACGAAGCGCCAAGCGCTTGATGAAGTTCAAAGCTTGTGACAAAACAATTTGACACGGAAATAACAAATAGCCTTCAAATGTAAGAGCTGCCAGTGTTGGAAAGCAACGGATGAGGTTTTTAAGGATATCTAGTTTGTTTTGTGTAAAATGAATTAAATTTCATCTTGATTGTCAAACTAATTTAAACTTCGAACTCTAAATGAAAGCTTCTGTTTCATGTAATTGTTATTAGTACAAACAAATAAAGAATTCGAAAGCCAAAGATTTTCATAAATAATCTATTTCAGTCGCTCGTCTTTCAGAGTCAAGAAATTATTAGGGGTAATCCAGGCGCTTCCCTGTCACAAGTTGTCTCGATCACCCAAATCACGATTTGAACGAAGGGAGAGAACTCAAAACAAAATTTCGGACAAAAGGACATTTCTTGTCGCAAGTTTAGAGAGTATTCAGCCTAAAATCAACGAAAGCTATCAAATTGACTGCAAAATTTTAATACCGAGACGCTATTTGCTCACTTGGGGTCTCGATTCCCCCAAATCCTTTGTCTGTTCACAGGCGTGAACGAAATAAATAGGTCAAACAGATAAAGTCGAAATTAACCGTTTAATGATGATGTTTTATGTGATATAAACTGATGAACAAAGAATACATTTACTACGTAGATATATTTGGGTCCGTGAAGTTAGTTCAGTGTTCAGCGTTCAACATTCGTTGATCTTAGTGTTCTCATTTCAAATAGCATAAATGAGATGTGACCAACCAAATCTGTTCCTATGGTCGATTTGCTCTTAGAAAGATGTAGAAAAGATGGATTTTGTCTTGGATGGACAGGAATGTTTTTTTTTTTTGTGAATCGATTTTCACTCAAAAATCAGTGGGGTTACAAAATCAACCAAAATCAACGGTGTTGAGTTAATATTAACCCAGCCGGGTTCATATTCAATCAACAAAGTTGATTTTTAATCAAACTGATTTTAGAGTGAATGTGCAAGTTTCTGTGAAAACCAGTTTTTTTTCAAAGCAGCATACAAGACGAGAACCCACGACGATAGGAACTGGGGTTTCACTCAACAATAAGACAAAACACACAACATCGTGGGTTTTTGGGTTGTGCTTATTTCAAACACAACAGAATGGTACACAGTGGCAGTAGTTAATATTTTAAACAAATTTCCCTTAGTTATATAGCACCTTAACTCATGCTTTCCAATAATTTTCCATTTATTGCTGCAGAGGAGTATTAAAGCCACACTATTAGCTTGGGACACTTGATTTGAAAACACAAAAGCTGTTTCAAAGAGCTGACTTGAAAAGTTGTTCATTATGAATGATTGGGGGAGACGGGTTTCAGAGAAGGATCGAACTCGCGACCTCCAGCACACATTCAAAACTAACGTTTAAGTAGACTGAGCCACGTGGGATGACATATCTGTGTTATAATGTGAGTGAGCATGCACTTGACTGAACACCTCTGTCAAGATAATGAAAACTCTTGCTCAATAAAATATGGAGAGAACGATTCCTCGGATAGCTGAGGTGTCCCAAAGCGTATTTTCTTTTTAATCGTGCAACATTATTAGAGCTGGAGCCTTCATCCCCAATTCATTTCAGAATTTCCACCAAGAGCTTGGAACATGTATAAAACGGGGAAAATCCTTTTCCTTTCAACTCGGAACGCTCAAACTCTCATTTCTCACTTTTCAGCTTGTTTTTATTAATAATAAGCTTAAAATTTAAAGTGGCAGACGCGCTTCCAGAATTCTTTAATAGTGGGTGCCCAAACCACTTTTTTTGGGGGGGGGGGGGGATATAAAATTCGGAAGGCTATTGGTTTTCGGGAGCCTGTGGTGAATATTTCAAGGTGGGGGGTGGGGGGGGGGCTACAACCCCCCCCCCCCCCATCTCAACCCCGGGTTAGACACTGAAAGATGGAAATGACAGTTTGGCCATTCAGAATGTGTTTAAATGACATTGTTGGTAATGCGGAACGAACGATATAATTGATGACCGAAAGATGTAATACTTCGTGGTCTCGTGGTATTTCAGTCTGCTCTAGATCGGAAGATAGCGAGTTCGATTCCACTTTATGATGTGCATGATTGTTCATTTTGTTATTTTCAGAAACATATCACAAGTAAACATGATTCCCTGATCGCCTGGAGCTGAGTATTTGTTGTAAATTCTCTTATTAAATTAGTTCTCGTTTAAACTCAGACAAAACAATAATCACCGACGCAAGCTGCCATTGTTGCTTTTTCAGATTGTTTTCAATAAAATGTGTTTCAGTTGTATTGTTAATATTGTGTAATTGCGGCTAATGGATAAAAGGGCTTCGTGATCCAGTGGTAATTTCATTTAACCACAGCCGAAAGGTTCCGTGTTCGCTTCACCTTTGCGAAGCGAAAGTCGACTTGCTTTTTCTTTGTGAAATATCTGACGAGTTAAAATAATTTCTTGGGACAAGTATCTGTATAAACCAGTGAGACTAAAAATATTACTCACTGACGCAAACTGTCATAGCAGATGAGGCTTCAATGACAGTTTGGCCATTCGCAATGTGTTTAAATATAACTTAGAATGACATAATTATTGCTTGATTGATGTAATACTTCGTGGTCCAGTGGTATTTCAGTTTATCTTTGACCGAAAGGTACTGAGATCGATTCCCTTTTATGATGTGCAAGGTGATTTATTTTGTTCCCTTCCAAAACATCTCCAAATTAAACATATTTTCCTGGTCGCATGAAGCCGAGTATTTGTTACAAATATTCTTGATAAATCCGTTCTCTTGTAAGCTCAGGCAAAACAAAAATCACTGACGCAAGCTGTCGGTGTCGCCTTTGCAAATTGTTTCCAATAAAATGTGTTTCAGTTGTATTGTTGAGATTGTATAATTGAGGAAAGAGGATTGTAGAAGGTTGTGGTCTAATGGTAATTTAATGTAACAACCATCAAAAGGTTCCGTGTTCGGTTCCCCTTTGCGAAAAGTAATTGGACTTGCTTTTTCTTTGTTAAATTTAATGTCTGATGAGTAAAAATGATTTCTTGGGACTTGTTTCTGTATAAAACTGTGAAACTCAAAATATTACTCACTGCGTCGAACTGTCATTGCCTTTTGTTGTGCTTGCTAGGGAATATATTGACCACGCGATGTTTTGAAAACGATTTTATGTGTCTTGTACTGGCTCCGCGATAACTTGAAGTGTTCAACTTTTGATCTTGGTGTCCTGGGTTCGATTTCTCGACGAAGCGCCAAGCCCTTGATGAAGTTCAATGCTTGTGACAAAACATTTTGACACGGAAATAACAAATAGCCTTCAAATGTAAGAGCTGCCAGTGTTGAAAAGCAACGGATGATTGCAAGCATTTTTGAGGTTTTTAAGGATATCTAGTTTGTTTTGTGTAAAATGAATTAAACTTCATCTTGATTGTCAAACTAATTTAAACTTCGAACTCTAAATGAAAGCTTCTGTTTTATGTAATTGTTATTAGTACAAACAAATAAATAATTAGAAAGCCAAAGATTTTCATAAATAATCTATTTCAGTCGCTCGTCTTTCAGAGTCAAGAAATTATTAGGGGTAATCCAGGCGCTTCCCTGTCACAAGTTGTCTCGATCACCCAAATCACGATTTGAACGAAGGGAGAGAACTCAAAACAAAATTTCGGACAAAAGGACATTTCTTGTCGCAAGTTTAGAGAGTATTCAGCCTAAAATCGACGAAAGGTATCAAATTGACTGCAAAATTTTAATACCGAGACGCTATTTGCTCACTTGGGGTCTCGATTCCCCCAAATCCTTTGTCTGTTTACAGTCGTGAACGAAATAAATAGATCAAACAGATAAAGTCGAAATAAACCGTTCAATGATGATGTTTTATGTGATACAAACTGATGAACAAAGAATACATTTACTACGTAGATATATTTATGTATTTATTTTAACTATCGTACGTTGATCTTAGTGTTCTCATTTCAAATAGCATAAATGAGATGTGACCAACCAATTCTGTTCCTATGGTCGATTTGCTCTTAGAAAGATGTAGAAAAGATGGATTTTGTCTTGGATGGATAGGAATGTTTTTTTTTTTTGTGAATCGATTTTCACTCAAAAATCAGTGGGGTTACAAAATCAACCAAAATCAACTGTGTTGAGTTAATATGAACCCAGCCGGGTTCATGTTCAATCAACCAAGTTGATTTTTAACCAAACTGATTTTAGAGTGAATGTGCAAGTTTCTGTGAAAACCAGTTTTTTTCAAAGCAGCATACAAGACGAGAACCCACGACGATAGGAACTGGGGTTTCACTCAACAATAAGACAAAACACACAACATCGTGGGTTTTTGGGTTGTGCTGATGGGTATGCTTATTTCAAACACAACAGAACGGTACACAGTGGCAGTAGTTAATATTTTAAACAAATTTCCCTTAGTTACATAGCACCTTAACTCATGCTTTCCAATAATTTTCCATTTATTGCTGCAGAGGAGTATTAAAGCCACACAATTCGCTTGGGACACTTGATTTGAAAACACAAAAGCTGTTTCAAAGATCAGACCTGAAAAGTTGTTCATTATGAATGATTGGGGGAGACGGGTTTCAGAGAAGGATCGAACTCGCGACCTCCAGCACACATTCAAAACTAACGTTTAAGTCGCCTGAGCCACGTATAATAATAATAACACTTTGGCCAGCCGCTGATTTGTCGCGGTTCTCGGACGAGAAGGCCATGGTTTCCCCTGTACTCCCAACTGCCTCCCTATTCCCACGCTTCTCCTCTCCTCCCAACACTCGGAGACGAACTGCTTGATGATATCCCTTGTCCCATTCTTCCCAATCTCTCCGATTAGCATATTAACCCTCTCCTTTGAGTCTCCCCCTAACCACATGTCCTTCATTCTCCCATCCCACTTCCCCATTATACTCTCAGTGAATCTCATTCTTTTAGGCTGATACTTTGGGCATTCTAGAAGAAAGTGTCCCAGGGTCTCCACCATGTCCATGTTACACATCTGGCACTCCCTTTCACCGTCCTTCCCAATTTTTCCCCTCAGCTCCAGGGATCGCGACCTCAGCTTGAACAACAGTGACCCCCCCCCCCCCCAAAGGTGCCATCAAGGTACTCTTCAAAACCTGGCTTCTCTTTATCACGCAGGCCACCCAAAGACCTCTTTGATTTGACCCCCTCTCGCCAATTACGGTTACAATCCTCCATGACGCTTTCTCTGACGATTTTTTTACCCTGGTTTGCCCCAACGTCCAGGTCCGAGATCTCCAATGAGTAGTTCTCTACTAGCTCCCTCACTTGGACCATCCACCCCGTTTTGATATTTGAGTTGAAAATTCTCAGGAACATTGCTTTACACCATCGGCTGTCGGGGAGATTTACCAAATAATTAAGGTAACCGAGCTTCAACAGGTCTATCCTGTCCTTGATCCTCATCCACCCAAGCTCACCCCTGATTGCTTCTAGCGCTGCGGCATTACTCGACCCCGTTATCCATCGGCCTGCATCGTTCTGCAGGATTTCCAAGCTCTTTACGGCCGTCTGGTTTAGGAGTACCACTTCCGTACCGTATGTTATACTTGGCAGCCCCACCATTTCCCAAATGGTTTTCCCCACGAAAACCTTATTGAAACTGTTTCTCCCTATAAGTTTCATTTGGTTAAGGATTCGCTTCCCCTTCAGAATCAATTTATTTGTGTGGTTCCGGTAGATGCCTCTTCCTGTAATGTTTATATTTACCCCCAAATACTCGTAATCACCTGTCTCTCCCACACTGAGAAGTTTGCTGCTCCCTTCCGGAATGCTGAACTCACCCACTCTCCACCTTCGAGTGGTGTCCACTTTGCGGCCCACAGGTATAATTTTGCTCTTGCTTTCATTAAGTTCGAGTCTCCATTTGCTCCCATATTTCCCAACAATTTCCAGCATTTTCGTTAGCCCCTCTTCACTTTCTGACACTAGAACCATATCGTGTGCAAAAAATAGCCCTGGGATCTTCAAGTCCCCAACTGCTACCCCCTCCTCGCTACGCAGGAGTTCATCTCCTAAACTTTTGATGTACAATGCAAACAGGATCGGCGAAAGGATACACCCCTGTTTTAGGCCTATCTCCCTAGGCACACGTTTTGTTGTAATGTTCCCCAGGCTAAGTTCACTCTGTACATCTTTATATAATGCTTTCATAATTCCAACAAACTTGCCTCCTAAGCCCATAGCCTCCAGCTTGCGCCACATACCTTCCCTCCAAACTCTATCGTAAGCCTTTTTGATATCCAAAAAGGCCATAAACATCTTTTTCTTTTTTGCTTTCGCGGATTCTATCATTTGGGATAGTGTGAAAAGATGATCAGTAACTCTCCTTCCCTTCCTGAAGCCATTCTGGATTTCTCCCAAAAAACCCTTCTCCTCAATCACCTCCTCTAGTCTCCCATACAAGACTTTACAGAAAACCTTTCCAATGTTGCTACTGACAGAGATCCCTCGATAGTTATCCAAAACGTCTTTTTCCCCCTTTTTGTGAATAAATGTCACTTTACTTTCTCTCCACTCCTTTGGGACCTCTTGATTTTCTATGGCTAGATTGAATAGGGCAGTTAGGCTTTTCACGAGTTCCTCTCCCCCTTTTTTGATAAACTCGTTAGGAATTTCATCCACTCCTCCCGCTTTTCCATCCCTTAATTTTGATATCACCTTTCGCACCTCCTCCGTTTTAATTTCGCTGCACACGAAGCTCAATAGGTTTTCCTCGACCTGATTCGGACACTCTGGTGGGCTCCCCATGCCCCATCGCTTATCGTTTACCCTTTCCCATGCTTGCCTAGTTCTGATGCGACTTGATCTTGTTCGTCTGTAACTCTGCCATCTACTTTAATACTCTGTGGGTTACTTCCTTTGTTACGTTTATTCACCCATTTCCAAAATACGTTCGAACTCGACCCCCCTGTCGTTCTTATCGTCCTAATAAGACTGCTATTTCGTACTCTCCGATTATCGTCTTTAATCTTATTTACTTTATTTCGTGCTTGGTGGTATTCTTCCTTAGCAACTGTGGCCTCATTGCTTTCCGCCCCCTTAAGTTTTCTACTTCTGTATGCAGCACATTTAGCTTTTCTTCCCTTTATGGCCCTTTTCAGTTCTTCGTTCACTCTGTCCCCAAGTTCCCGTGTTGGCACCCTGACCTTTCCTACACTTTCCTTTCCTGCCTCCACCAGGCTCGCAACTATGACGTCGGCCATTTTCTGGACACTGCCCCTCTTGGGTACGGTTGCAAGCTTTGGTTTCAGTTTTTCATTGAACTTCGCCCAGTCGGCATCTTTTTTGAGTTCCCAAATCTCCTTAGAGCTTCCTTTGCTTTTTACTAGAGTTTTGGCCCTGATCGTCACTGTAATCAAGTTGTGATCACTATCCACCTCCATTTTACCGTCATCGTCCACTTCTACCCCTATCACCTCCCTCCATAAATTAATATCTGTGAGGATGTAGTCGATTATTGATTTTCTGTCGTTCCTCTCCCAGGTCCATTTCCCCTTACACCTCGCGTCTCTGTTCAGAATCTTCAGACCGAGCTCGTTTGTGAAGTTCAACAGCTTCCTTCCATTCCTGTTGACTTTATTGTCCCCCACCCTCCATGCCTTCTTCATCATTAGCTATGTGGCCATTAAAGTCACCCATCAGAATTATACCGAGCCCCTTGTTTTGTAATTCGGTGATATTGGACCTCAGTGTTGAGTATATCGAATCATTCCATTTGGGTTTGCTTCCCTCCACCGCACAATACACAACCCCAAGGGCAATACTTTTGTTTTTCAGACTGATCCTTACCCATCCAATTTCTTTCGATACCTCAGCCGGGGTGCTGATGTTTTCCAGGTCTGTGATCAGCGATGGTTTTAAATCCTCTTTAATGTACATGCCTACCCCTCCCCCTTTTTTCTGGCCTTCCGTTCGCCCTACACCTATCCATACGTACCCCCTTACTTGGTCTACCCGCTCCTCGTGTCTTACCCACGTTTCGCTTAAGCCCTTGACGTCAAACTCCTCTGCCTCAATCAATGTAGCAATTTCACTTACTTTCCGGTGGAGACCCTGGATGTTGCTATAACCCACTTTCAGGGTATCAAGGTACATTGGCTTCCGCCTACTGGTCCCATTATTATCTAGTCCCTGTATGTTTGTATATCCTACTTTGTGTACCTGTTCTTTCCTTGGGAAGCTATTCCTATTGATTTGGATTTTTGGTCCCTTTTCCTTATCCCCCTTGTCCCATTTTTTTACACCTATGGTTCGTGACATAATTTCTGTGATTATTCCCCCCGTCACTGACCCCCCCCCCCCCCTCCCCTCCCTATACCAAAAAAGGCTCCACCACCTGCAACATATTTCTTCCTAAAACCTCTGTACCCCTTGGGCTAAGATGGAGACCATCCCTTCCATATAGGTCATTTCTGCCCCAAAACGATCCCCAATTGTCTACAAAGGGTATCCCAAGTTCCTTACAATACTCCCCCGGTTCCTCGTTGGTCCCAATGATCCGCGAATTACGCTCGCCCCCACCACCTAGTACTGGGAGAAGTCCCGAAACCACTACCTGTGCATTCTTGGCATTCAGTTGAGTTATTAAGTCCTTGTAAGTCTCAATAAGCTGAACTGATTTTCTCTCCCTGATGTTGTTGGTCCCCATGCACGTGTACAACAACCACTGGGTCTGGGCCTGACCCCTTTACTAATCCATCCACTCTGTCCCTTAGGTCCTCCACCCTAGCCCCCGGAAAGCACAAATTGGTCTGTTGACACTGTCGGGCCCACACACCACCCTATCCAACCCCCGCACTATACTACTCCCTGCAACCACCAACTGCCTCTTCCTGTCCTTTCCTGTCCTCTTTCCCGTCCTACTACCCCTACTACCCATGTTACCACCTCTGTCCCCACTGGGCCGGCTCGCAATCTTGCACTTCGCCACACTAACCCCCATGCCTACCGCCACCTCCACCTCTTCGGACCCAACCTGCTCCTCAGAATTCTCGAAATTACCTAACACACTGAATCTATTTTGGACACTGCACCCCACCTTCTGCCCACTCCCACTACAAGCCACATTGTCCTCGTTTACCACCTTCCTAACCTTCCCTCTGACTCCTGCCCTGACAGACACCACATGGTCATCGCTATTTCCCTCACTATCCGATTCTATAAGAATACGCCTTTTCGCCCCCCGACTCACACTACTAGCCTGGGAATTTGACACTCTAGCCCCTACTTCCTCTCTACCCTCAACCCGACGCACCTTCCTATTCCCAAACGACCCACTATCCACGTCAAAAGTCCGTTTCCTACTACCCACCACCTTCCACCCCCCATCGAATGCCATCCTAACTGGGGTAACACCAGACTTTCCTGCCCTCCCCAGTTTCCCCCTCACCACCTGCACCTCTTCCTCCAACTTTACATATGCCTCTAACAGCTGCATTAGCTCTACGCAGATGGCACACATCCCCAACTCCCCCAGCTCACACCCATCTATATACACCATATGGCAGTGCCTACACACATCCGACGTGGGATGACATATCTGTATTATAATGTCAGTGAACATGCACTTGACTGAACACCTCTGTCAAGATAATGAAAACTCTTGCTCAATAAAATATGGAGAGAACGATTCCTCGGATAGCTGAGGTGTCCCAAAGCGTATTTTCTTTTTAAGCGTGCAATATTATTAGAGCTGGAGCCTTCATCCCCAATTCATTTCAGAACTTCCACCAAGAGCTTGGAACATGTATAAAACGGGGAAAATCCTTTTCCTTTCAACTCGGAATGCTCAAACTCTCATTTCTAACTTTTCAGCTTGTTTTTATTAATAATAAGCTTAAAATGTAAAGTGGCAGACGCGCAACCAGAATTCTTTAATAGTGGGTGCCCAAACCTTTTTTCTTTTGGGGGGGGGGGGGGGTGGGGGGGGGATATAAAATTCGGAAGGCTACTGGTTTTCGGGGGCCTGTGGTGAATATTTCAAGGTGGGGGGGGGGGGGGCTGCAAAGCCCCCATCTCAACCCCGGGTTAGTCACTGAAAGATGGAAATGACAGTTTGGCCATTTACAATGTGTTTAAATGCCATTGTTTGTAATGCGGAACGAACGATATAATTGATGACCGAAACATGATTCCCTGATCCACCAAGAGCTTGGAACATGTATAAAACAGGGAAAATCCTTTTCCTTTCTACTCGGAATGCTCAAACTCTCATTTCTAACTTTTCAGCTTGTTTTTATTAATAATAAGCTTAAAATTTAAAGTGGCAGTCGCGCAACCAGAATTCTTTAATAGTGGGTGCCCAAACCATTTTTTTGGGGGGGGGGGGGTGGGTGGGGGGGATATATAATTCGGAAGGCTATTGGTTTTCGGGGGCCTGTGGTGAATATTTCAAGGTGTGTGTGTGTGGGGGGGGGGGGGGGGGCGCTGCAAAGCCCCCATCTCAACCCTGGCTTAGTCACTGAAAGATGGAAATGACAGTTTGGCCATTCACAATGTGTTTAAATGCCATTGTTTGTAATGCGGAACGAACTAATTGATGACCGAAAAATGTAATACTTCGTGGTCTCGTGGTATTCCAGTCTGCTCTTGATCGAAAGATAGCGAGTTCGATTCCACTTTATGATGTGCATGATTGTCCATTTTGTTATTTTCAGAAAACATATCACAAGTAAACATGATTCCCTGATCGCCTGGAGCTGAGTATTTGTTGTAAATACTCTTATTAAATTCGTTCTCGTTTAAACTCAGGCAAAACAATAATCACCGACGCAAGCTGCCATTGTTGCTTTTTCAGATTGTTTCCAATAAAATGTGTTTCAGTTGTATTGTTAATATTGTGTAATTGCGGCTAATGGATAAAAGTGCTTCGTGATCCAGTGGTAATTTCATTTAAGGGGTCGTCCAACCTAACTTTGGTCAATTTTTTTTACATTTTTCCCAATGCCTCAGAAACAGATAAGAGAAGTAAGGAAAGGCAAATTATATATAAAAATAATGAGTAAAGTCATTTAAGTGCATAGAAAAGGTACATATAATTTTTTTCAGGAAAAAAAGTGAATTTTATGATTTTGAAGAAGATTAATTTGCCAATAGCGTAAGTAGCGAACCGGTAAAACCACAAAATAATCGGTAATTCGAAAGCTTTGTCCTCAATATAATGATAACATTCTACAGACTCGGAGAAAGCATTTTTTTGACACACACTCTGGTGGGTTTTGATGTTTGAATATAATAACACCAACACAAATGTTGGATGTTCCAGATGTGGCCATGTTTCAATGATGTTTATTTCGGTCATGTGATTATGATGTGGTTCTTGCAGAAATACTCAATTTGGGAAATCGTAAGATTTCAAGGACGTGATCACGCCCTTTATTTGTTCAAGACAATGTATGAGCAGATTTGCAAACAGGTGACAGCAAATACTTGAGCTGTTAATGTCGTAACTGCAAAATATGGTTCGAAATTCCCTCTCGTGTTTACAGGTCGTCTGAACTTTTTTGTTGACAAAAAATCTGAATTATTGCGCACTAGAAAGACAACATGAACCACTTGTAAAAAAAAATAACCGAGTGTATAAAATCGGGACAATACACATAAAATAAGGCAATATTCATAACAAAGTAAGCAGAATGCTTCGGAATCACTTTTTCACGAAGTATATTCCAAGTGACCTAGAACTATATTGAGCGTGTTAATTTCCCCCTGTCGTTGCGAAGTTATTTACTTCCTAATAACCATGGAATTTGTCGCGGCTGTCTTTGATGTCTGCAAAGGACCGATTGAAGATGGGTTGAAAATGATGCATTCGCGCTTTTAAATAAGGTGCGCTTGGACGATGCTGAGAATTCAGTTTTTTCTTGCAACCAACCATACTAACACAAGCGTCGATCAGTGTCTTTAGTCATCTTTTTACACTGACAAATGTGACAAATCTCCTTCACCGGAAACCATCCCCCAATTTGCATATCACAATAAACATAACCGCTGTCACTGAGTGTCAGCTTGGCCGTGTGGTCAAAACCGAAACGAATTATCGAATGCACGGTCAATATTAGCTGCAATTGGCTTTTAAACAAATGAAATACACGAAATATTCGCAATTTCTTCATTATTCATGCCGAGTTACTTTTTAACCAGACTACATGCGTTCAGTTTCGTTTGTCGGCATCAAACTGATATTGTTTGTGGTAATTAAAATAGTACGAGAAGGCGAAGGAAGCCAAATATTTCCCATCATCTATTAATTAATTAAAATTGATAATTTCTTTTATTTTACTGAAATTATGAATTGATAAGGTGGGTGTGTTGCGATTATTATGCCCCAGACCTGGAAGTTGGAAAATCAAAGGTGCATCTAGGGCCGTGCAGTGGTGACCCCTGTCCTCTTAATCTTAGTCTTGCCCATTCATCATTACATGTACCAACATTCTCCCTTGTATCTCAACCATTGCTTCTCCAATTTGAAGGATATTTGGTGTTGTGATCGAGCATCATGGGGAAACAATGCCCATGTAGCTGCTGTAGCATGTGTTTCTTCCACATTTTTTCAGAGTTGTGGTACTTTTTCACTCTTTTGAGTTAGAAAATTTTGTTTATAACTAGTTGATTTGTTACAATTTGTTGCAAAGTGCCTGCTAATACCCTCAATTGTATTGCTACAGAATTTTCTGGTGAAGATTTTGTTCCTATTACTTATCAAGCAATAATCTAATGAATATTCTGTATAAAGCCACAAATCTGATGTTTGACACTTTTATCGGAGCTGTTTTGAAGGCTTATGGAACTCAAAATGTTGATTATGGCAGGACTTTTCTATTCACCCATTAATCGATAAATTAAGTGTTATAGTTGGAAGTAAGAAGCATGAAAGGTCCAGAACAAAAAGTCTAAAAAGAATGTTTTGCAAGGTAACATGATTTTGCAGATACACTTATTTGGAGGGTTACCTGTCTGATAGTGTTTGGAACATGTGTGGCCAGGATCTTCAAAAAGAAAAAAGAGTTAAACTTTGAGAAAAAAGGCATATGCCTTGAGTGCCGGAGGTAGCATCATACAAGGAAGAGAGCCCCCCCCCCCCCCACCCCCCCCCCCCCCCCCCACCCCCCCCCGGAAATTATTTGTGTCAAATGGAGCTCACTTGGCACCTTTTAGGGATTGCTTTGTGTACTGCGTTCTTGAAAAAAAGTATGTGAGACCTTTGGATGTGCCCTTCTGATCTCAATATGCCAATAAGCCTCCTTGGGGAAAGTACATGCAATAATGGTTATGTAAGGTTGATTTGATCTATTTTGAATAACAATGTACTTTTAAGTACATTAGAAGGTTTATTGCAGTGACAGGTTACAGTTACCCTTATTTCTTCTCCAACAGATATCATGAGTGTATTGGTGTCCAAGAGTAAACAAAGCTATTATACTTAATGATAAACCAGGCAAATTTAACAATTTAATCACTATCAAATTGATGCATGGGATAAAAGGGGTTACAGTGCAAGGGGTTGGTAAATATATTTAATCAACTACAATGTATGACTTTGTAGTGCATTCTATATAGGAGAATATCATAGTTTCTTTCCAAACCACCACAGTAACACATACATCTTTATATTGGGAGACACTCTTTTGTCCTTTCATACTTCTTCTGCTGGACTCCTTCAAGTTGACCTTTGTTGAACACCCCAAATCAAAACATAAACAAACAAAAAAATGTCTGCCTTCAATCAGTGAGCACTCCACTTATAACATTTGGTCTCAATCTTTATTACTTTCATGAATTAGGAAAAGATTTCTTCGAGTATGTACTTCAATGTTTCTAGAATACAGCTGTTATTTTATTTTGAGGTATTTTATTGTAAAAATTTTGTTCTCTTACTTATGCCACAGCAGACTTTCAGGTGGTGCTATTTACACATGGCAGCAGTCCCATGGCAAATTTCAGTTTCCACATGTTCTATGTTTCATTCCAAGCATTTTGGTATATAATTTATTGGGGTTATTCATTTTCGGACTTTTTTGGACTTGAAAGAAAATTACATGAAATTTGACCAAAGTTAGGTTGGACGTCCCCTTAAGGGCCTATATAAGTAATGGAATTTTGTTTATTTTGAAATTCTCACATCTCATATTCCTTAAATGCAGATTAAATATACACAAATTATACATCAAAATGAAGGTTGGAATGTAGAGAACACGAAACACATGTGTAATCAACTCATGGAGTCGACTGTAGGCACCACTGGTTCCTAGAAGTCTGCTACCGTATTCGCACCAGAACTGATAATAAAATAATATTTCATCAGAACAACTTGTGGCCAAATGTGCTTCATATATCCAAGAACAAAGCTAGGCATTCAAAACACATTCGAATACAGCGATGGGACTGCATTTTGGAAAAGGACAACACTGTCTGCATTTTTTATTGAAGATGGTTTCCATGCTCGACAGACATGCGCAAATCACTCGTTACCACGAATTTCCATCGAAAAACAAAATCGTAATTCTAAGAAATTTCAACAGGTATCATGATACCTTGCATTGAATATGGCAACTGTGCAATCTCAATCTAATTACAGTATACTGTATGAAGGCGATCTCTTTCATTATTTGATTTTAGACGACGTTGTTTTTACATGCTTTTTCTGTCCGATGACGTCGACCGGAAATCGAAAGTATACTCACACGTAAACAAAAGCAAAGGCTTTGGAATTTTCCCCAATGCAGCTCTGTCGCCGTGTTTTGAAGAATTTTTATCCCCTAGCTTTGTTCTTGGATATGTAAAGCACATTTGGCCACAAGTTGTTTTCGTGAAATATTATTAAATTATCCGTTCTGGTGCGAATACGGCAGCAAACTTCCAGGAACCAGTGGTGCCTACAGTCGACTCTATGAGTTGATTACATATGTGTTTCGTGTTCTATACATCCCAGCCTTCATGTTGATGTACATTTTGTGTATATTTAATTTGAATTGAAGGAATTTCAGAGGTGAGAATTTTTAAAATAAACAAAATTTCATTACTTATATAGGCCCTTAACCACAACCGAAAGGTTCCGTGTTCGCTTCACCTTTGCGAAGCGAAAGTCGACTTGCTTTTTCTTTATGAAATATCTGACGAGTTTAAATAATTTCTTGGGACAAGTATCTGTATAAACCAGTGAGACTGAAAATATTACTCACTGACGCAAACTGTCATAGCAGATGAGGCTTCAATGACAGTTTGGCCATTCGCAATGTGTTTAAATATAACTTAGAATGACATAATTATTGCTTGATTGATGTAATACTTCGTGGTCCAGTGGTATTTCAGTTTATCTTTGACCGAAAGGTACTGAGATCGATTCCCTTTTATGATGTGCAAGATGATTTATTTTGTTCCCTTCCAAAACATCTCCAAATTAAACATTTTTTCCTGATCGCATGAAGCCGAGTATTTGTTACAAATATTCTTGTTAAATCCGTTCTCTTGTAAACTCAGGCAAAACAAAAAATCACTGTCGCAAGCTGTCATTGTCGCCTTTTCAAATTGTTTCCAACAAAATGTGTTTCAGTTGTATTGTTGATATTGTACAATTGAGGATAAGGGATTGTAGAGTGCTGTGGTCCAGTGGTAATTTAATGTATCCACCATCAGAAGGTTCCGTGTTCGATTCCTCTTTGCAAAAAGGAAGTGGACTTGCCTTTTCTTTGTTAAATTTAATGTGTGACGAGTAAAAATGATTTCATGGGACTTGTCTCTGTATAAAACTGAAACTCAAAATATAAATCACTGTCATTGCATTTTGTTGTGCTAGGGAATATATTGACCACGCGATGTTTTGAAAACGATTTTATGTGTCTTGTACTGGCTCCGCGGTAACTTGAAGTGTTCAACTTTTGATCTTAGTGCCCTGGGTTCGTTTCCTCGACGAAGCGCCAAGCGCTTGATGAAGTTCAATGCTAGTGACAAAAAAATTTGACACGGACATAACAAACAGCCTACAAATGTAAGAGCTGCCAGTGTTTAAAAGCCATGGATGGTTACAAGCATTTTTGAAGTTTTTACAGAATATCTAGTTTGTTTTGTGTAAAATGAATTAAATTTCATCTTGATTGCCAAACTAATTTAAACTTCGAACTCTTAATGAAACCTTCTGTTTTATGTAATTGTTATTCGCATAAACAAATAAATAATTACAAAACCAAAGATTTTCATGAATAATCATTTTCAGTCGCTCGTCTTTCAAAGCGAAGAAACTATTTGGGGTAATCCAGGCGCTTCCCTGTTACAAGTTGTCTCGATAACCCAAATCACGATTTGAACGAAGGGAGAGAACTCAAAACAAAAACTCGGACAAAAAGACATTTCTTGTCGCAAGTTTATAGAGTATTCAGCCTAAAATCGACGAAAGGTTGCAAATCAACTGCAAAGGTTTAATACCGAGACGCTATTTGCTCACGTGGGGTCTCGATTCCTCCAAATCCTTTGTCTGTTTACAGTCGTGAACGAAATAAATAGATCGTACAGATAAAGTCGAAATAAACTGTTCAAAGGTGATGTTTCATGTGAAAGAACTGACGAACAACGATTATATTCATTGTGTGGATTCATTTATGTATTTATTTCAACTATGTTAATCTTAGTATTCTCACTTTAAATAACATTAATGAACTGTGACCAGTCAGTTCTGAATTTTTATAACAGATATCAGCCCCGTGGGAATCATTTATTACCTATCCTCCCAATAAATTTTTTATCTTGTAAATTAAAATAGAACAGTAGTAATATTCACATAAATTTTCGTCAGGATTTGATAGGAAATCAACATCTCTCATTTAAATACACCCTTTTGGACCATTCTATGGCAATTTCAGTGCAAAAAGTGAATATTTTTCTCATTTTTTCACTTCTATCCGTAGAATGTGATTTTGCTTTGAAATGGACCCCGACCCGGGAAATGGGGGTGAATTGATTTGAATTTAATACAACTCGTGCCCCCTCTCCTGGGCCACCCCATTTCAAATCAAAATCGCATTCTATGGACAAAATGAAAACTGAACTTGGCATGGAATGTCCCAATAGGGTAGATTGAAATGCTGATCGTAGATTTTCTATGAAATCGTGACGTCAGTTAATGTGAATTTGTTAGTATCATTCTACTTTACATTATAAAATAAAGATTTTGTTGAAAGAATCAGTAATAACTGATCCGTACAGGGCTGATATTTAATATCATAACTTAACACCCCTATACCAGAGTAATTCTGCCAGTTAGCGTTGACACTAAAGGAGACCTATACAAAGGTTTCTTCTTGGAAGGGGATGTTGGAAGGGCTATTTGGGTGGTAATTTGAATGTTTGAAGGTTTTTAAAAATCATTTTCTCTCTTTTTCTATTAACAATATTGGTTGGAAGCGTGGTCCGTACACAGGTTATAAAACAAGTACTTTGTTCTGTATAAACCAGCGTGAAGGGGTTTTTTATCAACACTTTGAAGAGTAATGTTCAAATATTTGAGAATTGAAGGAATAAGAAAACGCAAGTATTCATTTCCTTTCTTGTAAAATACCGACGGAATCGAACTGGTAACCACTCGAACACCAAGACAAGGTAGTTACCTCCAGGCCGTGAGAACACAACGGATCATGGCTTATTCATTTCACCAGAAACATTTCTTATCAAATCTAATATAAATGATATATAATATTTATAAATATATAGTATCATTATAAATCAATAGGTCGGGAATTTTCCGCCCGCAGATAGTTTTTTATTCCTCTGGACAGTTTTAAACAATAAAATTAAAAAAAAAAATACAAGGTCAACAGAGGAATGGAACTCACGACATTGAGATCGCATGACACACTCGCTACCAGAAGGCTATCCAAACAACAGAGAATCAGCATGGAATTTGAATCCTTCTCTTATGCTGTACAGTAGTGGTCAAAACTTAAGGTTCATTTACTAATCCAGACTGGTTGGACCGCGTCTCTTAGTCTCGTAGTAAATCGGCGAATTTGTGTGCTAAAAGATCGATGGTTCGAGCCTTGCCTCCCGCACTTCTCTCCCGATCTTACTCAACAACCTTTAACATTTTACCCAACGCGAAAGGAAGACGACACATGCAATCGACGTCCTTGAAGCTTGAACTATTTTTTCTTCATTTTTTGCGTCAAATCCATCCATAGCTTATGGCCCCCACTGGAACGAGCTCACCGAGCTTGTTCCAATGAGCAGCCATAAGCTACGTTTTTGAGACAACAAAATGAGAAGAATGATGAAAATTGATTTTTGTGAATAACACTGGCCAGTCTGGTAATTGGGCTACGTTGGGTAAACGGGTTAACAAAAACAATTCCACCTAACTGGAGGAGGGTGTGTGTGTGTGTGGGGGGGGGGGGGGGGGGGGGGGCTGGACAAATTTTCTGGCTAAGGCCTAAATGTTTTCCCGACAATTGACCACCATCCAACCCCCTCCCCCACTCACCATCCCGACAACGTACCTAAAACCCCATTTTCCCGCTGAAAACTGGGGCGTCCATTCCCACCACTAATACATATTCCAGTGGTACCACTGCTGTGGCGATGAAACTTTGGTCCGCTTTGCTTCCAGTTGTCATTCTTTAGCTTAATTTGAATCCCAATCCACTATCCAAACTAATTCTGAACACATCAACAGAGATATTTTGATTTCACCACAGAAAATTGTAAAATGCTTTATCATCAAGGTTGTCCTGCTCTTAGTTATGATTAATTTGGACGATTTTCATTGTTTTTATCGAATGTCACTTATTGATACACCGATAGATACCAGAATTGTAGCTACTGTGGCAGTAAAAAGATGTGTGTTTTTGAAACAAAACGGTGCTTTATTCCGAATTCCATGGTGTAGTGTGTTGGTGATGTTGCAAAAAACCCAAACACTGCTGCCGAGTAATTCGTCTTTGATGAACAGTACTTGCAGTTTTCTCATTCAAATGTGATGTCAGACTTCCAAGGGCGCTAGACCAAATATCACTAATAAAAATAAATATACGGCTTACCTGTTGGTCTCAGATCCACATGTCACATCATGCTTGAGATATGAGTGTGCCCAACTTTCAAACTTTTGGCCCCGCCCAATTTTGTTTTGAAAAAAGATACATGTATGAATTTCTGCAATGTATTAGGGGTCATAAAATGTGATTTCCATCAATTCTGAACAATGCACTTACTAACCCCAGGTGACATGAATGTCTTTGACCCAAATTTTGAACCACTATTGAGTTTCAACGCATTTATTGTTGGCCCCAAGTCCATACATTATACCACACTTGAGATATGAACATGACCTACTTTCAATATTTTTGAATGTGAAAATACATATATAAACTTTGCAGTGCATTAGACGGTCATTAAATGCGATTTCCAACAATTCCGAACAATGCACTTAATAACCCCTGGCTGACCTCAGTGACCTTGACCCATATATTGAACATCCATTGAGTTTCAATTCATTTGTTGTTAGTCCCAGATCCACAGGTCATACCATGCTTGAGATAGGAGGGTGACCTAATTTCAAAAATGTTGGTTCATGCCCACTTTTTCTGAGTGTAAAACACATGTCTGATTGCCAGAATGCATTAGGGGTTCAAAACTAAGATTTCCAGAAATTCTGAAAAAATGCGCTCAATGACGCTTGTGTGGCCTCAGTGATCTTGGCTCATATATTGAACCTCCATTGAGTTTCGGCTCATTTTTGTGTTGGTCATAGATCCATAGGTCATATCATGCTTAATTTATGAGTGTGACTCACTTTCAAAATTGTTGGTCCCGCCCACTTTTTTTAGTATAAAAATATATGTATGAACTTCAGCAATGCATTAGAGGGTCATAAACTGTGATTTCCAGCAATTCTGAAAAAATACACTCAATGGCCCCCGGTGAGCTTGATCCATATTTTGAACCTTTACTAAGTTTCGACACATTTAGAGTTGGTCCATGGTTCATACGTCATAACATGCTTGAGAAATGACCGTGTCCAACTTTCATCATATTTGGCCACACCCACTTTTCTGAATGTAAAAATGCATGTATGAACTTCAGGAATGCATTAAGAGGTCAAAAGATGTGATTTCCAACAATTCTGAAAAATGTACTCAATGACCCCTGAATCACATCTGTGACCCTGACCCATATTTTGAACCTTCATTGAGTGTTGACACATTTGGTGTTGGTCCCAAGTCCATAAGTCATACCAAGCCGGAGATACGGGCGGGGCCACTTTCAAAACGCCCCATGGACACCCTCAATGCCCCAGGAATCTGAAAAACATAGGTGACCGAGAACTTGTGACAGTCTATAAGTATGCTAAAAAATCAGTGAGATAGGACAATGTGTTTTCGAGTTATCATGCGGACAAGGAAGTGCACAGAAGAAGAAGAAGAAACCACACAAAACAATAGTCTGTGTTTCACACAGACTAAATATTAAAAAAATAAGGAGATCCAGCACTGGGTCCAGCCCGATTCATAAATTGATCAAAACTCTCTTTCTCCCCCCCCCCCCCCCTCTCTCTCTCTCTCTGTCTATCTAATCTCTCCTCGCTATCCCTGTCTCTCCCTGCTTCTCTTTATCTCTGCACATCACCAATATCTTTACCTCTGGATCTCAATGAACCACTGGGTTACTACCACACCTACATTTTCATCCAAAAAGAGAATTCAAATACAAATCAGCTTTTATTAGTCTGTGTGAAACACACAGATTGTAGTTTTTGTACGCTTTCTTTTTCTTTTCTTTTTCTTTCTTCTTCTTCTTCTTCTTCTTCTTCTTCTTCTTCTTCTTCTTCTTCTTCTTCTTCTTCTTCTTCCCTCTTCTTCTTCTCTTTCTTATTCCCCTGTCTTCTGTATTCTATGCACTTCCTTGTCAGCACGATAACTCGAAAACGAATTTCCATATCTCGCTGATTTTTGGCAATCTTACAGACAGTCAAACGTTCTCAGCACCCTGTGTTTTTCAGGTCGCTCGTGCCCTTGATTACGGCCCAGTCGGCCACATGGCTTTCAAAGCCTCTAATTTCATGTAACGCTAAATTCTCCTGAAGAAATACTATGTTGTATTTTTTTCACAGTGAAGACAATGTGAACAGAAGTGGAGGCATCTGCCAAACATTAAAAGTTATCTGCTATTTCAATCAGAAGCCTCTCTTCAAACCAAGTTGAAAGACGCCCTTTGCTTTACAAGGAAATAAAGTGTAAATTATTCATTTCATTGTTTTTAACCCTCTCAAGACTTCAATGTAGGTTCCAAAGATTTTCATGCAACACGAGAATAATCATAACCCTTTCTCTACACACATTACTGCTCTAAACATCATTCAATTAAGTGTCAGAGCAAAAAATGTCCACTTCTGATTCCTTGATCGAACCCATTGAATGCTGTGCACATATATGCTTTTTGTGGTTTCTTGGAAACATTTGTCTGATTCCTGTAACAATATCCTTAAATACTATTAACGAAAGCCTATTTCTGATTTCTTTAAAAATATTTCACCCCCAAAATAGGCCCCCATAAATTCTCTTTCTATTTTGTTTATTTCTGACGCTTTTACCCCTTGCACACAGACTTGAATTTACTGGATGTAGTAAATTCTGCTTTTCCAGTTGACACCGTATTCGTAAACCAGGGCTTATATTTCGTTCACCATAGTGAGAATCTGAATGAGACTTCTGCTACAAAACACGTAACTGAAATCAGAATTAGAGCCGAAATATAAGTCATATGTTTCCTGGGGATGTTGATATGTTGAGGTCTCTCGGGGTAAGTTCTATTACACTGGAGTACTGGTTCAGATTTTCCCAGAATGCAGTCCTGTTTACCATTGACTTCCCTATCCCTTGTTATGACCCCTGCCCTCACCCAACTCTTATAATCACCAGTCAGATTGCTTTATTTTCCATAGCCTGTACATAACCATACAGAGTTATCTCCCTTGTGCACAACGAAGCCTCTGTGATTCTCAAACCCAAAAGACAACCGAGCAGTAACTGGAACATGTATTGCTCGAAGGACTCCAATCCCATCGGGCAAATGAGCTCTAGAGCAATTGCTCGGTCGAATGACTCTCCATACTGCTCTACGACTCATCTGGGTATTTGAGGATACATATGACATGGCAATGTATCACTTGAGGATACCCCCTTTGGGGATACTATTGGGATACTTATCTGATGATATGTATTTGAAGATACTTATGGTTCCTATTACATGTTTGGTCCGGTCTTCTAGGCCATCCCAAAACATGCCTATTCCAAGTTCCCCAATACTCTATTGAACAGTTACTGAAAAGTCATTGCTCGAACGACTCGAATTCCATCGAGCAAATGAAATATGGAGGAAGTGCTCGATCGAGTGACTCCAGTCACTCCACATATTGCTCGAACGCCTCAAATCCCATCGAGCAATTGGGCTATGGAGCAATTGCTCGATCGAGTAACTCCACATACTGCTATACGACTCATCTGGGTATTTGGGGATACCTATGGCATTGCGTTGCATCATTTGAGGATGCCTGCGATTTTCCTTAATAAGCTATCGAGCAATTACTGACAAGTCATTGCTCAAACGGCTTGAATCCCATCGAACAAATGAGCTATAGAGCAATTGCTCGATCGAGTGACTCCTTATATTGCTCGAACGACTCGAATTCCATAGAGTGACATCGAATTTCTCGATCGAGTGACTTCACATATTGCCCTACGACTCATCTGGGTATTCAAAGATACATATGATATAGCATTTTACTATTTGGGGATACACTTTGAGGATATTCTAAAAGGGATTCTGTGATTAGGATTCTTATCCGACTACATGGAATTGGATTCCGTGATTTGACATAAACGGTCGTGGGTATGGAAATGGATTAATAACACCCAATTCAACTACTATTGCAAAAAACCCAAACACACGAAACATGAATGAATATGAACTGGTTGGACAGAACTGAACTATGAGCAGCGAGAGCATAGCTAAGCTTGAAGAGAACGGAACAAAACAAAGTGAACGATGATGAAAAAATCAAAAATCAAACACAAGCGAGATCGAAGTGGACAGAACATAGCAAATGGAACGAAGGTGAACTTGTTGGCAGATCGAACACAACGAAGGCAGAACCGACCCCAAATGAAGCCAAGCGAACTGTACACAGCTAAGATCGATGTGAACAGAACATAACAAAGTGAACAGAGTTCTTAACAAAACTGAACACAGTGTTGATTGTAAAATCCTTTGAACTGAATGAACCCTATATAACTTAATCTTAACTGTAAGACCCTTTGAACAGTTTTGAACTGAATGAACTCTCTACAACGACTTGAAGTTTAACCGTATGAACTCTTTATGACGCAGTGCTAACTGTAAAACCATTTGAACTGAATGAACAAAGTTCAACTGATTTTTTGGCCTATATGAAAAATAGAATATATATAATATTAACACCATTTGAACTAAACTTTCGAATGCAATTCTTTCGATGGGGAAGGGGAATACACACAAGCGTTTATGGCAAATCACGGAATCCAATTTCATGGAGTCAGATAAGAATCCCATTTACAGAATGCCCTTAAGAATATCCTCAAAGGGTGCCCCAAATAGTAAAATGCTATGTCATAGGTAGCTTCGAATATCCAGATGAGTCGTAGAGCAATATATGTGGAGTCACTCGATCGAGCAGTTGTCTTATAGCTCATTTGCTCGATGGAATTCGAGTCGTTCGAGCAATATGTGGAGTCACGCGATCGAGAAATTACTCTATAGCTCATTTTCTCGATGGGATTTGAGTCGTTCGAGCAATGACTTTTCAGTAATTGTTCGATAGCTTATTTATGAACATCACAGGTATCCTCAAATGATACATTGCCATGCCATAGGTATCCCCAAATACCCAGATGAGTCGTAGAGTAGTATGTGGAGTCACTCGATCGAGCAGTTGTTGGTAGAGGCCTTCGTCGGTATCCTCAAATGCCCAGATGAGTCTCCGGGGAGTCACTCGATCGAGCAATTGCTCTATGGCTCATTTACCCATTGGGATTCGAGTCATTCGAGCAGTATGTGGAGTTCAGTTAGTCGATCGAGTAATTGCTCTATAGCTAGCTCATTTGCTCGATGAGATACATGTTCCCGTTACTGCTCGATTGTCTGTTGGGTTTAGGATTCATAGAGGCCTTCGTTGTACACAATGGGGATAACTCTGTATGGTTAGGTACAGACTATAGGAAATCAAGCAGTTTGACTGGTGATTATATATTACTTGGGTGAGGGCAGATATCGTAACAAGGGGAAGTCAAGGATAGCCGGGACTAGATGAACTGCTAGTGTTAGAGTGGGTGGAATAGCACCTGTAATAGGCAGAAACATACGATTCTGGAAAAATCTGTACCAGTGCTCCAGTGTTATAGAACTTACCCCCAGGAGACCTCTCGATCCATAGCACTACGTGCTACTATTATAAACCCAAGATGGGGGAACCAATTAAAGTCGGTTTCGGAAGTTTAGGGAAATTGCCGGGTCTATTTTGGTAATTCTACGAAGTAAAATTACTCTTATACAAAGGGACGCAACATTATAGCACTACGTGCGCCTCTTATAAATACAAAATGGGGCTTCGCGGGCCAAGTCCGTTTCTGTGATTTGGAGGGATTGTCAGGTTGTTCATGGTAATTAGAATCATTCTTGTACAAAGGAGCACACCCTTTGAACTCACTCCTGTAATAGTGTAGGCCATTTGGTAACATAGCAACCACATGCTACCATAGAAATCAAGATGGCGGAGTCATTTGGAATGAAATAAAAAAAATGTAGGGACGCACTCAAATAAGAATAGTACATGACGTATTTTTTTCTTGAAATTTAATAAGAGTGGTACCCATTCCGACGGTATGTTTCTTTGGATCTCGAAATTAGTTGGGCCTCATAAACGAGGGCTATATGTATACAATCAGGGCCCACATGTTCGATATCTGACATTCTACCATGTTTTAGCTCTTCTTTTCATATAAGCATTTAATATGTGCAGACCAGTCGGCAGGACCAACTGATTTCGAAAAGGCCACCGTCTTGTTTCTTTAATAAATACTCCGTGATTATCTACACCGAAATGCTTAGTTGTCGTCGACCGACATTCCGCTTTGCCACTTTTCAACTTATTAAACGTATTGTTAGCCCATTACTGACTTGTTTTACCATTTAGATATCTCCACAAGATATTTGTCTCCAAGTCGTGAACATCCATGCCACTTATATGCTTTATGAAACTCGTGATTGATATGGAAGTCAGCCTGGGGAGCAATGTCGGGGGTAAAAGTCACCTACCCCTCTCAAATGGTGTTGCCTATTTTATTATTAAAACACGATCATTTCGGAAACCAAGTGTACGATTGTTCCGGTAACTAACAAATGCAAAGTGTAGATACACACCGTTGCATTTCTCTGTATATTAGCGTGTCTCATTCTTGATTGCATTCTTGTCATCAATAATCACAAAAAAAAACACCGAGAAACTTACTGACTGCACCGGGAAACTTACGTCTGCACCGATATTCCGCAAGTCGATTGGACATTGTGGTTTTTAAATTACGTTATCATTGAGAATGTACATTTACGTCGCATTTTGTCCACAAAGATACTATTATATGTTCAACCGCTTATAATATTTATCATAAAGTTTGCCTGGTAATTACAAGTGTGGCAACCAGTTTTGTTACAACAAACCATTTTTGTTACATCTCACCACTTTTGTTACAACACCTGCCCACTTTTGTTACAGCTCATCACTTTTGTTACAAAATCAACCACTTTTGTTACAAAATGAGCTCACCACTTTTGTTTCAACAATCGCCAATTTTTGTAACAAAAAAACAAAACAAACTCGCTCACCACTTTTGTTACAACAATCGCCCATTTTTGTTACAATTTTTGTCAGTGTGAAAAATGAAGTAATCTGCAAATACCTGGACGTGACGTTCACTCATGATTATCAACACCTAAACCTGTTCCTTGTGTCAGGTACCATGCAACATCATATACCCATGTGTGCAGGAGTTCTAAAGTTGACTATTTTCGGAAAATCCTAACTTTTAGCTGTTTCTTTCGCGAGCTTTTGGACACAGTCTTCTTGGATGAGGCGTACTTTATACAATAATCTCTTGAATGTCTCGCCATTTCCCTTCTATTTTATCGATATAATTGACTTAGTTCAGTGGGGCCTTTTGTCAATACTCTTTAACCCATGACCACAGTATTTTAGGCGGGCGCGATGGCCCATTGGGTGGCGTGTCGGCCTTGTGATCGAGAGGTCATGAGTTCCAAGCTCGCTAGAGTCACTCGTGTTGTGTCCTTGAGCAAGACACTTAACCTCACCTGCTCGAGCGGGATCATAGTGGCACAGTGTGCTAAGGCGTACAGCACGTCGATGGTACACACGCCTTCAACCACTGTAACCCTGCTTCTGCCGGGTTAGTAAGTTGGAGAGTCTGACAGTTACTCACCACTGATCGGTGGTTCTCTATGGAGACTCCGGCTTCCTCCATCAGTAAAACTCTTTCACACGAGATGACCCTGGCTGTCGTTAAACTCAGTAAATAAATAACAGTATTTTAGAAATGAAGTAAAAGTGAATAAAACTATGAATGCCATTGGAATGAGATCACTGAGCATGTTCCAATGAGACTCAGAATTGTATTGTTATTTTGACAAATTGTAACGTTTGTTGCAATGTAATTATTTGACTTTTCTGGTCTTTATATTAGATACACGTTTACGGATCAAGATCTAGTTGGCCGATATCGAGAGAGAAAATGCATAGTGGTAGTGTGTGGTCAGCGCGGGAGTGGGGTGGGTGGTAGGAACACCGAGAATACTCCAGTACAATATAACGATTTTCTTTAACCCCCTCATCCATAATGGTTTTCTGTTTAAAAAATCCTCTGTTGGAGTAAGTCTCACTTTCCTTCATCAGAAGGCCCATCACATCGAATGCCCGTTACTCCGAAAATCTTCAAAATGCTATATAACAACGATAAGCTTACTTATCTGTCAAGAATGTGAGCTGGAATTGAAGGGAAATATAGTCAGAGCCGTAACTTCTTGAGCACTCCCGCCCAATGTCTCGAAAGGTCCCGCTCGTCGGGCACTGTTTGAATTCCAACCCAAATAACCGATGCCAAACTGCCATAAATTTGTGTCGGGTAATGAAAATGTGATAGTTGGTAGCAGCGAAATTTGAAAATTTTCTCTGTGGAGGTCCACCGGACCCCACCAAAAGAGGGACACCCCTTACACCCCCCCCCCCTTCCCACTTACTCCTTCTATCTTTGTGATATGCCTGCTGCATATCATACTTTTTCCTCGGGCAACTAAGTACTGTCGGCGGGTAAAATAGGGCTGCACCCCCTCCCCCCAATAATAGTTACTCAAATCTAAATTCTACCTAATTACTTGGACAGCCACCTCACACCCCTCTTATCCCCATCACGATTCAAGTGATCACTAGTGATCACCACAGGCGTTCACTAGTGATCACTGGTGATCGTCTGTGGTGCTCACTAGTGATCATTATCTCCGAATGAAGATAAGAAGTGTATGAGGTGAGGCCTCAGCTCACACCCACCTTATCTTCATCTCGGTTCAAGTGATCACTAGTGATCACATGTTTGATCACCAGTGATTATTCTCCCCGTATGAGGATAAGAGGCCTCACATCCCACCCCTCGTATCCTCATGTGGGGAGAATGATCACTAGTGATCACCACAGGCGATCACTAGTGGGGTCACTAGCGACACAGTCGCCCTTCTTTCAGAAGCCCTTGCCTTCCACATTTGACCCAACACCTCATCACCCATTCCAAGGAAGACATTGCCCTAGGACCCTACTCGCGCATCACGAGCGACAGTTCCCCGGTGACCCAACCCAGCAGAGAAACTTCAATCAGAAGACCTCCCCATGCGGCCCACCATCCCCTCCATGTGTGACCCGGTGACTCTTCCCAGTGACCCTATCCTAGCTTCCCCCATCATTCACGGGGACCTGTCCTTTGGGCACCCTGGTCCTTCTCCTTCCAGAAGCCCCATCCTCCTCCACCCAGTAACCCGGGCCTCACTTCACACCCCTCTTATCCTCATTTGGGGAGATGATCGCTAGTGATCACCACAGGTGTTCACTAATGATCACCATAGGTGATCACTAATGATCACTTGAACTGAGATGAGGATAAGAGGGGTGTGAGGTGAGGCCTCACCTCATAGGCTTCTTATTCTCATATGGAGATTTCACTAGAGGGCTATGAGTGCAAGACGAGGCCATGAGATTGGGGCTAAGAGGATAGGGGAGGCCACGAGTGCTCCCCATAAGCATCTTTTACCCGTGTGGGGTGAAGTTCACAAAGGTCCATTTGGGTAAGTTTCGGTGGGAATTCGGTACAATAAAACGTCCGTTGTTGGGTTGTTTGTGGTGATTCCATGTACTCCCGCTGAGTCGAACACACCCTCAGTACATGCCCCTGTCCAACAAGAAGACCATTGGGCTCCATAGCAACCAGGTGCTAGCCCTAACAACCAATATGGCGGCGTCCATATTCAAAATGGCTGGCACAAGAGTGTGATCTTAGAAACACATGCTGCGCATGCGCAGTGGGACCACGTGTCACCATGGCAATGACGTCACAAGATGGCTGCTCAGGCAGGCTACCATGGCAACTCACCCCACCCCTTCCGGTTACGTGTCTGATAATGTCAGATGAGAACCTGCACGAGAATCTGCAAAAAGGGCAAGAAGTCAACATCACATACTACTAAGGTCCAAGGCTCAAGGAGTTGGAATCTCCTATAATTAGCACCGATAGGCACAGGCCATTTCAGATATACATGTGCGCATTTGCACGATACACTACATGTTACCACGACAAAGATGTCACATTTATTTACTTATTTATGTTTAACAACACTTTAACAGCCAAGGTCATATTGTGCCAGTGACAGTTTTTTACCGGTGGAGGAAGTCTGAGTACTCGGAGAGAACTCCCAAGCAACTGCCAGCTCCCCAACATCGCAACTCTGCATTGCAGCACAGGCGGGGTTAGACTGGTCCACTATCGATGTGCAGTACGTCTTAGTACTTGGCGTCATCGGGCCCCCATGTGGACAATCAGGGTTAAGTGCCTTGCCCAAGGACACAACGCAGGAGTCCAAATCGATCGCTCAGATGGTCACCTATCCAAGGACTAACCAGGCTCGACGTTGCTTAACTTCGTTGATCTGATGAGAACTGGTTACCGCAACGCCATCGCGCCCCCAATTTGCTGGAGATGAGATAAGATGTGGATATTTTTGTTTCTCATTTTCAATTGTTTGTTTATCCCTTTACCTAACACGAACACGACACGACACTTGCAAACAAAATTCTTGAATAACTATTTTTTTCAGTTTTTGCATCAAAAACAAAGCTAATGACCTCTCATTGGAACGAGCTCAATGAGCTTGTAGCAATGAGGGGTCATATACTATGCTTTTGAGACAAAAAATGAAAAAAAATAATGAAAATTGAATGGTAATTTTTGTGAAAAACTCTGGATGGTTTTGGCCGTTATGGTGGGTAAAGGGTTATAAATGTGGGTTTCTTGTCTATCGGTTAGTTAGGGTTCATTTTGGATATCTCTTGGAGCTAGAATCTCACAATTCAGGTAAGCACCTCAGGCTCCCAGTGGCAACTTGTTTATTTATTGGGGTTTGAAGTCATTTCAACATCTGGGGTTATATCATGACCACAGCTCAAGTATGATAAGTGTTCAGAATTTCAGACCTATGTTGCCACTCTAGGCACTGGTTACCGAGTCCTGTTTTACTGGTAAAACAGAACTTGTTTACCAGTAAAGAAGCACTGCTCAACTTTTTAGTTCTCACTGGCTAAGAACTTTTATTGTTTAACAATAGTAACTATTTACTCAACTGGCAGAATGCTGGAAGCACAGATTTGGGCTTTATTCTAAAGTGTAGGTGACACAATTTAGGCTTCATGTTCTGTGGATGTACTTCATATAAACTTTGAAATTAAATTATTTGGTCTGTATGGATTTATCTTGTTACAATTCATGGGAGAGTGCCTTTTGGCACTCTCTTATAAATTTGAACAAAGCAATGATATGCGAAAACATTTTGAGTACCAATAATAATTTAGTGCCTTACCAGTTAACAAAGGAATTAAAGAGAATAAAAACAGAAAATACAGGTATTCATTTATATAAAATAGTTTTATTTGATTATTACAGCTGAATTGTTGAAAAGTTATACATCACAGTTATCTATCACAGTAATAGTACCCTATAATTTTTTTGAATGTTAGACATCAACTTCTGATAATCAAGAGGCCCCATCTCCACGTGTATTTGAGGTCACATTCAGTTAGACATGGATCATCAACACTACAAAGGAATGAAGTCATGAGAGGCAAATTTTATGGAAAAAAACTAAGGAATGGATTTGAACAAACCTGAACCTAACATGCCCCACTGTCAGCCCCCACCCACCCATACAGCTCAAATATTAAGCCAAGGACTCAAATTGAACAAACTTGAATCTGATCCCCCTTGAGATGTCATATACCAAATAGGAAAGAATTCTGACTGGTGGATATGAAGGTTTTTAAAGAAATCACCTCACATTGCAAACTTTGGGCTCAAATAGGGTGCCTAAATATTAACCCAGGGTCCTGATTTGAACAAACTTTAATCTGACCCACCTAGAGATGTTGTATACCAAATATGAAAGGATTCTGATTGGTGGATCTGAAGAAGAAGATTTTAAAAGAAATTCCCTCATATTGCACTTTCTCAAAATTCAGGCTCCCATAGTGAGCCCAAATTAATAACCCAGGGACCAGATTTGAACAAACTTGAGTCTCACCCTCCAAGAGATGTTGTATACCAAATATGAAAGGATTCTGACTGGTGGAACTGAAAAAGATTTTTAAAGAAATTTCTTTATATTATACTAACTTGAAATTTCGGCTCCCATAGGGAGCCCAAATATCAACCCAGGGACTAGGATTGAACAAACTTGAATCTAACCCTCCTAGAGATGTTGTATACCAAATATGAAAGCATTCTGACTACAGGGTCTAAAGAAGATCTTGAAAACAAGTCAGAACAGGACCCAAAATTTACAGGCCATAAAATTTTGTTTTTCCATCTCAAAATTGAACAAAATGCATAAAAAATCCCCCCCCCCCCCCCCAACATGTCCGAATTTTGGAGTCCGAAGTTCCGAACCCGATTCAAAATTTTCAGGCTAAAATTTTATTTATTTTTTCGTCTCAAAATTGAACAAAATGCATAAAAAACAAATTTTTTTCTCCAAATTTTGGTCCAAAATTTCTAAGTCGGAACCAGACCCAAAATTTTCAGGCTAAAATTTTTTTTTTCACCTCAAAATCAAACAAAACGCATAAAAAATTAAACAAGTTCTAGTCAGAACCCCTCATCAATGCTGCATATGAAAAATTCCAAAAGTTTTGGACCAATGGGTTTCCAGAAAAAGATTTTTCAACTTTTACAAAAAAATATCTAATGGTGCTATCAAAGTTATGCCCCTGTGAAAACCCATGTGGACGTGGGAACTTTTCTCAAACAAACTTGAATTGTGAAATCATCAGGAACATCCACAGCAAATTAGAACCTAATTGGCCAAAGCCAAGCAGTGGCCAAGCAGTTTCTTAGATGAAGTTGATTTCATAAACTTCACGATGGCAGTCATAAGTTGAGCTACTCTCAGGTGAGCTAAAAACGTTTCTCCAGGACAGTGACAAAAATAAAGGACTTCAACTTTCATTACTATCGTTACACATCTACACTGGACACAATGTGAAGTGTGTGGGAGGTGGAAGGAAGGTATCTGTATAATTAGTGAAAACAAAAATTCCCTATGTTGAACCCTGTAATAAAACAAGGTTTTTGCAGTTATCTCCACTTTTTGAGCCCCATGCAGGTGGACTCAACCAGTTTGAACAAACTTGAATCTTTGGGTAATAGGGATTCATTTAAAGAAAGTTCACGACGACAGACAGACGAATGGACACATGGTGAGCCCTAATATTGACCGAGAGACTCGATATGAACAAACTTGAACCAGACCCATACTAGAATGCTGCATACCAAATACCAAAAGATTCTGCACACTGGCTCTGGAGAAGAAAATTTTTAAAGAATATTACCTGAATCGCACAAAGTAAAAATTCATGCTCCCATGGTGAGCCCCAATATTGACCGAAGGAAGTTGATATGAACAAACTTGAACCAGACCCATACTAGAATGCTGTATACCAAATATCAAAAGATTCTGTCCACTGGTTCTGGAGAAGAAAATTTTTAAAGAATTTTACCTAGATCGCACAAAGTAAAAATTCAGGCTCCCATGGTGAGCCCTAATATTGACACACTTTATGAACAAATTTGAACCAGTCCCATACTAGAATGTTGCATACCAAATATCAAATGATTCTGCACACTAGTTCTGGAGAAGATGTTTTAGTAATTTTTCTAATATACATCGGGTGCTATCAGAGTTATGCCCCATATGGAGCCTCAAGTGGGCATGTCCATTTCATTTGGACAAACTTGAATTGACATATGGTAATGAACATCCATACCAAGTTTCGAGCAAATCGACCTAGCAGTTTCAGAGGAGAAGTCGTTTGAAAGAAGTCCATGATGACAGGTGGGCGGACGGACGGATGACAAATAAGTTGAGCTCCCTTTGTGAGCTGAAAAGTGAGCCCAAATATGAACCCAGGGGACCAATTTGATCAAACTTGAATCAGATACACCCCACAATACTGCATACCAAGAATCAAAATATTCTGCTTGCCAGATCTGGAAAAGCGGACTAACAGTTTCAAATGGTTAATGGAGGTTCCACTGTATAAGCTCAATCAAGAACTGTGGAAATAAACCAATACAGACTGGACCAATCACAGTGTCCCTGGAAGTGAAACCGTTAATGCAGACAAGCCAGAAAATAAGCAGACTGCCATCTGCAAAATGAGGTCCACAGAGGGTGAATTTAGTGATGTTACCCTGCACAGCAGGGTAGCATCACTAAATTTACCCTCTGTGAACCTCAATCTGAATCAAGTGTCAACTGATAAAATATTCCAGCTACATCATCAAGGCATGCCTTCACCGAAGGCATGCCTTCATCGAAGACATGCTGTGATGACATAGTTGAAATATTACCCAGTAAGGATTTTTGTTCAAACACAGGAAAATGTGCGAGAGAATTACTGGTACTGCACATGGCTAGTTGCTAGTACAGCTTATCGTCGACATTGTTTGGAAACCTTAAATTTGCTTTCAAGAATGGTAGTGACAAGTGAGACTAGAATTAGTATGGTTGGTGGCATGAGTACAGATACTATTTATATTAATGTAGCAGAAATTAAACTGAAGTCTTTATTTTCAGCATTATTTATGTACAATTTCCATCGTAACTATATGTTTTGTGAGTTGACATAGATGAATGATACCAAGCTATATTCCTATGAGAAGATTCAACAGGAAATGAATCAGACAGCGGATTTCGAATCAAACCGAATAGCAAGAAAATAAGATTTGAAATAGAATCGAGTCTCAAAGCTTCGCAGGACCTTAAAGTTAACTTATATTATTACCACTTTAGCATGCGTTCTCTAGTATATTAACACAATTTTACCTTTACGGAAAAAGTGCATAATACACAGACTCAAACCGGAAGATGTGTGTTAACGTGGTTAACAGCCCGTTTCTGGCTAAATGTTTCGTTAACAGCCCAGCTCCGGTTACAGTTTATGTAATCCATCATACCAAACGCACCACTGGTTCCGAGATGATGAAACGCGCTTAACTGCAATGAATGTTAAACAAGAGGCCCCAAGGAGCCTTAATCGCTCACCGGGCCAAAGTGGTTCAAAGAAGTATTTGGGGGGTCACATTCAGTTAGACATGCTTCATCAAAACTACAAAGAAATAAAGTCATGAGAGACAAATTTTATGGAACTACGGCCATGGCTTGAACAAACGTGAATCTTACCCCCCCCCCCCCCCCCCAAGGATGTTGCATACCAAATATCAAAAGCATTCATCTGCTGGATCTGAAGAAGAAGATTTTTAAAGAAAATTCCTCATTTTGAACTAAGTTATCATTCGGGCTCCCACAGGGAGCCCAAATATGGACCCAGGGACTTGGCTTTAACAAATTTGAATCTCACCCCCCTAAGGATGATACACACCACATATCAAAACATTCCGACTGCTGGATCTGAAGAAGAAGATTTTTAAAGAAAATTCCTCATTTCGAACTAAGTTATAATTCAAGCTCCCACAGTGAGCCCAAATATGGACCTAGGGACATGGCTTGAACAAACTTGAATCTCACCACCCTAAGGATGCTGCATACCAAATATCAAAACATTCCGACTGCTGGATCTGAAGAAGAAGATTTTTAAACAAAATTCCTCATTTTGAACTAAGTTATCATTTAGGCTCCCACAGTGAGCCCAAATATGGACCTAGCGACATGGCTTGAACAAACTTGAATCTCACCCTCCTAAGGATGCTGCATACCAAATAGCAAAACATTCCGACTGCTGGATCTGAAGAAGAAGATTTTTAAAGAAAATTTCTCATTTTGAACTAAGTTATAATTCGGGCTACCACAGTGAGCCCAAATATGAACCCAGGGACTTGGCTTGAACAAACTTGAATCTCACCCCACTAAGCATGCTGCATACCCAATATCAAAAGATTCTGCCTGCTGGATCTTGAGAAGAAGATTTTTTAAGAAATTTGTCTGAAATGCACTAAGTTCGAATTCGGGCTTCTATACTGAGCCCAAATATGAATCCAGGGGGCCGATTTGAACAAACTTGAATCAGATCCACCCCACAATGTTGCATACCAAATATCAAAAGATTCTGCCTGCTGGATCTGGAGAAAAAGATTTTTTAAGAAATTAGCCTGAAATTCACTAAGTTCGAATTCGGGCTTCTATACTGAGCCCAAATGTAAATCCAGGGGGCCGATTTGAACAAACTTGAATCAGATCCACCCCACAATGTTGCATACCAAATATCAAAAGATTCTGCCTGCTGGATCTGGAGAAGAAGATTTTTTAAGAAATTTGCCTGAAATGCACTAAGTTCGAATTTGGGCTTCTATAGGGAGCCCAAATATGAATCCAGGAGGCCGATTTGAACAAACTTGAATCAGACCCATACCAAGATGCTGCATACCAAGTATCTAAAGATTCTGCCCACTGGATCTGGAGAAGAAGATTTTTTAATAATTTTTCTATTATTCATACGGTGCTATCAGAGTTATGCCCCATACAGAGCCCCCAAGGGATGTGGCCATTTCATTTGAACAAACCTGAATTGCCATATAGTAATGAACATCCACATGAAGTTTTGTGAAAATCAGACCAGTGATTTCAGAGGAGAAGTCATTTGAAAAATGTTCACGACGACAGATGATGACGGATGGCAAGTGATAAGTTGAGCTCCCTTCGGTGAGCTAAAAGCACGTGAAATTTGTGTGATTTCCCCATTACTTTGGTGATGAAGCAACTGAATTGTCAAAGTGAGTGTAATTAATCCATTACGGTAGGTTTTTGTTAGTAGATTTCGGGAGAAGGCCAATTTTTCGTGTCATATTTTGGTGGCAAACAAAAATATTTGAATTAAGCTATCATGAGATTGACCACGTGACGTTTTGTTTATCTAGAAACAGACGACACATGTGTTTTGATTAAATGTCATTAGGAAAACTCGGGATGTCACAATCGAGTGAACTTGATAAAGAATCTTTGGATTTAACCATTTTAGAAGTGGTAATAATAGTAATAACAAGATTTTGTTGGACGTTCCTGTTTATTAACGGCCCTCCAGGAATGATTAACAGCTCTCAACTTCGTCTCGGGCTGTTAATGGACTCTCTGGCTGTTAATCATTCCTGTCGGGCCGTTAATAAATCGTAACGCCCTCCAAAATCATGTTATTGGTATATTATTACCACTCTAGCGGGCGTTCTCTAGTACATTAACAAAGTATAATAGGGCATTACAAGAACGTAACGCTCTATTTCAAAAAGTCACGTGACGTGTCGGGCCATTATTGGGTTGACCATCTCAATAACAGCCCGACACATCACGTGACTTTTGTTCCCGCTGTCGTTCACTCGGAAGTGGAGATGGTTTTCGGAAATGCTTTCAACTCGTAAACAATGTGGTTTTATTTAAGTTATTGAATATGTAAACTGTCCAGTAAAGCCAGGCTCATAAGAAGAAACAGCTGTATATAGTAAGTAAGTATGTATACATTTCAAGCCTTTATTCATTAAAAACAGTTGCTATTGTATTGTCTCATTAATAAATTAACAGTGTTCTGATTTCAAAAATTCAGTTGCCTCAATTAGCCCTTGTCAAACATTAAAATTATTTAATTTGATCATCACAGCATTTGGAAAAGTAATGTAGATTTCATATCAACTGCTAAAGAATTAAATGCCCCCAGCCCCAGTGAAATGATACAATATTGATATAAATGGAGTCAATTTAGGGACCAGGCTCCATTGACATCAATACACTGTATTTGTATGGTTTTGTTCAGAAAATAGAAATTAATATATGGAAAGTCTTAGTTGACTTATATTCGCATACCTTTTAGCTGTTGGCGGATGCCATATAAGGCATGGGGTGAAAACTTTCTCAGAATCCCAGTGGTAATAATAGTAATAACATGACTTTGTTGGGCCTTGTGGTTTATTAACGGCCCAACAGGTATGAATAACAGCCCTTCAGCTTATTAATGGCCCTCGACTTCGTCTTGGGCCTTTAAGAAGCTGTCGGGCTGTTATTCACACCTGTTGGGCCGTTAATAAACCACAATGCCCTCCAAAGTCATGTTATTGGTATATTAAATTACTAATCTTGCATGTTTTACCAGAAAGTCTTTTGACAGCCTTTCCATTTTGGAACTATCTTGGCTCAAAGGCTGAGTATTGCATTCACATATGAACAGAATGGCATGCATGTTTCCATCTTGATAGAATCAGAAATAAACAGCAACAGCTAATGTGTGATCTTGCTTCGGCGATATCGTGTGCTAGCCATAGATATTTATTCAGATGGAAATCCCATTTGGACGTAACATTTGGATGTAAACCAACATGACTTGTGCAGTAAAAACAGAGAAGGGAGACAAGTATCACAACACCCTTTTTCCTACGGATAACCGCCATGGTACACAGCATAACCTGCCCATGGATTACGATATAAGCTGTTTATTTCCAGGCCTGAAAAAACAAAGGTATACCTTTTGTTATTTGTTTCCTATTCTAAAAACATCTTTATGTTATGATCCCAAAGTAATGCAAAGTAATTGCTTTGAAAGCAACAAACATTTCAGTTTCAAGCTAGCCAACGGGCTGCTTTTAACAACAAAATTATTCGTCTGCAAAACAAAATAGACCCCTCAGCTTTTCAATGAAAGCTAAACAGAAGCATTAATGGATATTAATTTAATACCACAAATAAATAATAACAACAACTATTCACCATGTAATAGTAAACATTTCATAATTTTATAACATTTTTGCAAGTTTATTTTATGCGATTCACCAGTTGTTCCCACAGCAAAATATATGATTTTTGAAAAACATAATTATATTCTTGCGCCAGTCAAGACAAAAAATATGACGTCTAAGTTTTTGCTATTTTCTTATTTTATTTTAGCAGAGCATATAATAAATGTATATATAAAACAAATCAGTCCAATTAATTGGACATCTCGTAAGTTAATAACCTTGTTAAATGCATATAGCTTCCAAACAGCAAACAATTCACCATACCTTTGTAACAAATTTGAATTGTTAGTTGTCTGTAGGGTATAGAATAAATTCTTGCTCACTGAATAAACGATCTTTCAATGCATTGAAGAATACCACGTTATCCTCAGTACATCCAATATAGGCATTTAATTTAATATATCTTGTTTGATATCACTACATAAGGTTTGACAATATTTATTTATTTATTTATTTATTTATTTATTTATTTATTTATTTATTTATTTATTTATTGGTGTTTACAGTCACATATTTTTGCACAATGGCTAATCATGACCACAACCGTTTTATGGGTGGAGGAGGCTGGAGTACCCAGAGAGAACCAATGAATAACGGCGAGCAACTGTCAGCTCCCCAACATACTAACTCCACACAAGAAGGGTTAGCACTGGTTGAAGACAGGTGCACCTCGATGTGCAGTACGCCTTTGTACACAATGTCAATGTGCCCCAAATGGGCAATGGGGATGAAGTGTCTTGCCCAAAGACACAATGTGGTTGTCGCAGGTGGGATTTGAACTGAGGACCTATCAGCTTGAAGCCTGCACCTCTACCTACTGAGCCACCTCACCCCCATAAGTTTTGTCAAAGATATAATCAAATAGTATTCATATATAATTAGCCTTTATTCTGCAACCATTTTTGAAACAGATGCAATTTTTCTTTAAATTTCGTTACAAATCCAACAAATACTCAAATTTGCTTTGTATATAGTAATTGAAAATAACCAATCTTTTTTTTCTTATTAAAAATAATTCTTGTATGTTCCAACAAAACCAAAATCCTTATCCTCTGACTGGATGAAAGCTTGTATAGTTTCTTCCTTGTTTACAGCTCCAGTGGCATGTGACCATCGGACATCACCACTCAGAATATTTGAAATGACCTTTCCCATATCGTAATTAAAACATCAATGGAGTGACTTGCAAACCGTTTCAAATTTCTAGATTTTTCACAGGTACAACAGATGATGTTCGGAATGAAGTGTTATTTAAATTACAAATCAGTTTATGATTTTCAGTAAGATGGAGTGGCCTCAATCTTTGTCTGATTTATTGATTATTTGTCCAGTGACTCTGTGAGGAACATAGGCGGTTTATTTCCTAAACTTGTGATTGTTAAAAGTTGCCTTGTTCATTTCACAATGTGGGCTTTGGGCTATGTGTAGTGTCTTATTGAAACATATATGTTACTGTGATGAAATGACAGCTACATGGTTAACACGTTTAGCCATGTTACCATCAATTCATCACAATAACTTGTCATTTGAGGCAAATGACCATTTTGGTCTCGTGGAGGTTACCGGAAATGAAAAAAACATGCAAACGAAAAATGGGTCGCACCAAATTTTCAACAGGCTCGAAAAAGTTTTGCCAAGTTATTTAATAATTTATTTATTGATGTTTAGGTCACATACTTCTGTACAATGGCTAATCGTGACCACAACATGGAGATAAAGTAAAGTCCAGTCAATCGTTTATACCCATGTTGCCCATTTCAGAGAACTTCCATCCCAAGCATTGGTGACTGGGTCCTATTTTATCAGTAAAACAGAGCTTGTTTACCACAGTAAACAAGCACTGCTTCACTTCCCATGGTTCCAACAGGGATTTTTGCAAAGTTGAATGATCTAATACGAATGAATGGTGGAATGATGTTGAGCAACAACCAATCATCAGCTGCACATGAGTTTGCATCTGCCCGAATTATAGCTGGTGTGTTGGGCAATTATTTTCCAACAGAGCTGCTATACTTCAGGCAGATTCAAACACTTATGCTGATGATTGGTTAATGCTCAACATCACTTTATGTTGTTGATCATCTTAGGATGTAGCATAGATACAAAATCGGAAATGGTAATAATTCATGCCTCTGCCACAAATATTGATTATGGATGTCATACTCTTCTGCAGCATGCTAGCCAATGCCAAGATTAGGCTATAATTGCAACTAACGTGTATCTGAATTCCTACAACACAGCCTCATTATTGTTATCAAGGATTCATCTCTATTCATAAGGATATTGCCCATAAGGGCAAAAACTTTGCTATGATACAATAGTTCATATATCAGCACAGTTGCGATACATGTATATTTATGCTACCTAATGGGTTACCTGAATCAAGTACATGGGAACGAACGATAGGTTTCAAGGCTCAAAGCAGGTGAACGATAAATGGGTTTTGCAAAATTTTGAAAGCATCAGGACTGGTATTCATATGTAGTTAGTCTTTATTCTGCAGCCATTTTTTTCAACAGAAGTAATTTGTCATTAGAATTTAGTCACAAAACCCCCAAATATTCAAATTTGCATTTTTTTAGTAACTTGTTTTATTTACAGGTGTTTTAGGTCACATATTTCTGCACAGCAGCTTATCATGACCGCAACAGGAGATAAACTCATGTCCAGCAAATCGTTTATACTCATGTTGCCCATTTTAGAGGACTTCCACCCCAAGCAATGGTGATGGAGTCCTATTTACCAGCGAAACAGAGCTTGTTTACCACAAACAAGCACTACTTCTTTTCCCGGGCTTCCAACGGGTGATATAGTAACTTTAAATATAACAAACAAACTTCTTTTTTTTCGCTAAAAATAAATCTCATATATGGTCCCTCACCATACTAAACTCACTTTGTGCCTTCCAAAGCTGTACATGAACTATATTTTTAAGTATTTAGTCCCTGTAGCCATACTTCATGTCACATATTGTCTTAGGCCGTAGATAAGATTAAGCTCTGATAAAAACATACATCAGGATGGAAACATTGTTATCAACTAACGATACTTGCATATGAAACAAATTTTAGCCTTTAAAACCAGTCCAAAAACCCTAAGCTTCAAAAGAAATGGAGAGCGGGTGCACAAATGGGTATCTATAACTCACTTCTTTAATGCCCAGAAGCCTAAAGATGAGTTATCTGGAAAAGTGCTAGATTAATATTTGTTTTTAGAATTTCTTCATACAGGTTTACCTTCTAACTATTTATTTATTGATGTTTAAGGTGAAATATTTCTGAACAGTGGTTGAGTACTGCATGCACATATGAATAGAATAGCATGAATGGAATGCAACTAATATACAATCTCGCCGCAGTGAGGTTGCACACTAGTTGTTGATATTTTTACGGGCAGAAATCCTGTTAAGTCAAAAAGCATGACTGGCATAATAAAAACAAGGAAAGTGGAAAAGCATCACAAGAGCCTTTTGTCCTATGGGTTACCACCACCATATAGCAAAACCTGCCAATGGGTTACAATTTAAGCCCTTTATTTCCAGGCCTGGTTTGACAAAACCCTTTGATGAGTCTTAAAAATGGACAAAATTCCCCCAGCCTGTTAGGAGGTTAAATCTATCAACATTCTTGTATTAAAAGATTTTAAATTCACTGTATACAAAAAAGTATATATTATTTTTTTATGACCTTACAACTTCTGACATTTTAAAAGTTCATGTATTCATTATATGTAAGAAAATATACTTCATTTCCTGGAAAGATAAACTTTTTGGGATTGAGTTCCACAATAATAATAAGTCTCTCAAGAAACCACTTCTCAACATGCAGTAAAATTGTGAATCTGAAACTGAAACTGTTTTCACATGAAAAGAAGTTTCAAGCAGATTTGTGTCACTGTCAAGGCCCATCTTTGTCATGACAAATCATATTAGATCACTCCTGGAGATCTTTCAATTAAGTTGATGAAATGCTATCATTTAACATGCTGTAAGAAAGGGCTCTCAGATTCCAACAGTGCACCATGGTAGGATTTTATCAATAAAACAAGGATGTATGTATATAGGGGCATCAGAAGTGGTTCAAAAGTTAAAAAATTTATAGTAATTTATATATTTTTTATACTTACCAATGACTCAGACTTAGCTGGTGCTAACTCTAACAAAACCAGGGCTAAACACAAATTTTGCCCCCCAATCCCCAAAATTTGCATCCAAAACAAAAAGAAATCATGTCCTAAAGGACCTCCATACTACGCCTCTACTGCGCATGCGCAGTGACGCAGACGTCCCGAAATTGGCGCCAATTATCATTCTTACTGGCAGTGCCTGGTCAGTGCTATGTACTCAGCGGGGAGGCAAGAGTTCTCAACTCCAGGTAGGGCCATCCCCGTCTGGGTCATTGGTAAGTATAAAAAATATATAAATTACTATAAATTTTTTAACATTTTTATACTGTACCAATGACCCAGACTTAGCTGAATAGTAAACAGGCTGGAGGGCCTAGGACATAGAGGAAAATCCAATAAGCTCAACTATATAGTAAAGAGGTAACCCCTTAAGGAGAAAAGGAGTATTAGGCTTTACATGTATCTTTCTTATTTAATATTAAATTAGAAAGATACACTACCCTTAATAATTGAGCACAATAACATTCATGTTCTCTATTAACATCCAGTATAACCCTTATACTAATTATTTTTAAAGCAAGCCAATAAATAAAGTAGTCCAGAGAATTGGGACTCTTTATAGTCATTTAAAAGTGTCCGAGTATTGTATATTAAAGCCCGTTTGACACTTGACATATACAAATGCTTCACACCGAGCTACACTTTAAAAATAAGACATGAATGAATTTTAACATTAATATTACACTTTAAAACCATCCCGGAAGCGACTCAGAAATACTGACTTGGAGGAGGCATTCCCTTGCTTTTCACTATAAAGCAGGTGACCTAAGGGAACACCCCCCCCCCCCCCCCCCCCCCCACCCTTCCCCTTGCCCTGGGTCAAATAGCCCAGAGCGAAGAGGGCAGCCGGACGGAGTCACTGCCGGAACAGAAAGCCTGCATAACTATAGTTGCAACTGTTTAGTGGACGACATTCTGAGCAACAGATAACGGACCTAAACAATGCAGGTCTCCAGAAATGGACTCAATATTTCTGAGATAAAAATTCGTAAATGTGGATGGCTGAGACCAATAAGCAGCCTTCATTAAATCTGTAATAGCAACACTATTAGCATAAGCCCAGGAAGTAGAAAGAGCTCTTACTTCATGAGCAGAAATCTTAAGCACAGACTGCTGAGAAGAAGATAAATCTTCATAAGCAGTACGGATAGTTAATTGAATCCATCTAGCAATAGAATGGACCGAAATGTCCTTTCTATTAGGCATCAAAGACAGAAAGAAACGTTTCCGTCCCTTTCTGATAAACTGAGATCTCTGTTTATAGATACGTAATGCTCTAACAGGACAGAGTAAAGGCCTACGCACGTCTGAAGATGGAAGAGCCTTAATAACAATAGGTTCCGGATATTTATTAGGAGCCTGATTCTTAGCTAAAAAACCCACATTAGTAGTGAAGGTGATAGTGTTCCCAACACTACGATAATGAGAATCATCCACCGATAGTGCATGGAGCTCACTGACTCTTCTAGCAGAAGAGAAAGCTAAGAGAAAAGCTGTCTTATAAGATAAGAATTTGAAATCTACTGTCCCAAGAGGTTCAAATGGCTTTTCCTTCAATTTAAGAAGAACCCAAGCTAAATTCCACTTAGGAATTAATCTAAGAGTTCTGGGTCTATTTATCGAAAAGTTTCTAACCAACTTAGATAAAGAGACATTAGATCCAATTTGTAAACTATCATGATGTGCATAGGTATCAGATAACATAGATCTATAACCCTTTATAGTAACAGGCTGCAGTTTAATTTCGTCAAACAAGTATACTAGAAAGTTTGCAATGTCTGGTATAGAAGGATCGAATATATCTACAGAATGATCCCTACACCAACGACGAAAAACCTTCCACTTAGCCGCATAGTTTAGCGAAGAGGAGGTCCTCCTACAGTTAGAAATCGCGTCCACTGCTCGTCCTGTAAAGTGCTTGCCATGCAAGAAGGACCGCACAACGGAAAAACGTGAAGGTTGAGACCTTGCGGGTTGTGATGGAGTTGGCGTGATTTCCCCTGCGAAAGAAGATCCTCCCGTGGAGGAAGCTTCCGCGGTAGGTCCCACAACAGACACCTGAGTAGATTTATCCACGGTCTCTGTGGCGACAGAGATGCTACCAACAGAATCTTGCATTGAGATTGTTTTATCTTTAGCAATACTTGTTGAATTAACGGCGCTGGAGGATACGCATATCCTATCATTCCGTCCCAAGGGATCGACAGAGCGTCTACTGCAAATGCTCTTGGATCCGGACACGGAGACACATACGTCTGCAACTGATTGTTGAGATGTGTCGCAAATAAGTCTATCATTGGCCGTTCCCATTGGTAGCAAATCTGATTGAATACTTGTTTGTTGAGAGTCCACTCCGACGGCAACAAGCGACCCTTTCGTGAAAGGGAGTCTGCTAGCACATTCAGACGACCCGGTATGTGACGGACCGAAAGAAGAATGTGATGTTCTAGCGCAAACAGAAGGATTCTTTCCGTTAGATTGAACAACGGAACTGAATGAGTGCCTCCCTGATTCCATATATACGCCACTACTGTCGTATTGTCGGATAGGATTTGGACATGAGCATCGTGAATAATGTCCATCCAGTGACGTAACGCAAGCCAAATTGACATCATTTCCTTGATGTTTATGTGCTTGCACAGGAATTGCGGATCCCAAAGACCCTGGCATCTCGAAATCCGTTGGGATTAATGATGCACCCCAACCTGTTTGACTGGCATCCGTCATAACGGTAAAACTCGGATCCGGCAACTGCAGCGGAACTCCCTGAGTTAACCACTGAATGTTTGCCCAAGTCTGAATCTCTTGTTTCACTTGATCTGACAAGAGAACGTCTACATCGAGCGAATGAATTTTCACACTCCAATTCTGAGTCAAGAAAATTTGAAGAGGACGTGTGCGTAACCGCCCCATCGGAATGAGATCCGCGGCGGCTCTACACAGACCTATCAGTCTCATAAATTCTCTCGCCGTGACTTTGTCTGCGTGCAGACAATAGCGAGCATAACAACTGACTAATTTCGCTCTGGTTAACGGCAGATGAACGAGATTGTTGTGCGTCTCGAAGCTCATTCCCAGATGAGTGAATGACTTGGACGGCACCAGATCCGACTTCTCCTCGTTTACTATAAAACCGAGACGTCGGAGCAATAGAAGAAGATTCTGAACATCGTTCTGAAGCGTTAACTCGTTGCCGTACCTCTGAAGAATGTCGTCCAGGTAGGCCGACGTTACCGCAGACGAATGAGCTCGGAAGTAGATCATTACCGAGTTCATTACCCGAGTGAAAGCCCAGGGTGCTAGATTCAATCCGAAGCACATCGCCCGGAATTGATACACCACTCCTAGGACTGCGAAGCGTAGATACTTTCGGAATGTCGGATGTACCATGACGTGAAAGTACGCATCTTTGAGATCTATGCTCGTTGCATAATCGTTCACCCGAATACTCGCTCTGACCGATCGAATCGTCTCCATATAAAACTTCGGAGCGACGATCAGCTTGTTTATCCAGCTCAAATCTATGACTGGACGGAACGAGCCGTCTGGTTTCGGAACCAGAAACAGATGGCTGTAGAATCCCGGAGATTCCTGGTTTTCTACGACCTCTACCGCGTTCTTCATTAAAAGAGACTGCACCTCTGATAACAGAGCGTCTCTTTTCTGCGGATTTGATGGAAGATGAGTCCACTTTGGACTTCGAGTTAATGGAGGCTTTCGTTTGAAGGATATCTTTAGACCTTCTGAAGTCACTCCTCTCACCCAAGGGTCGTCCGTAATCGACGCCCATTCTTGTGAAAAGCTCGACAACCTTCCGCCAACCGGAACGCGATAGAGGTTTAAGCCATCACCTCCTGGACCTGCGAGGCCTGCGGTAGGAGAAACCACGTCTTCCACGGCCCGCACCTCGCCCCGTCGACCTCGGGGCGTCCGACCGATTGTCCCGGCCTGAAGGACGTCCCGAACGAGAGTCGCTATCCTGACGGTCTCTCGAATAAGACCAAGAGGACGCACCGGAACCTCTACAGGAACCTCTCTTGGGCACATTAGACCCAGAAGTGCCTGTCTTATTCGTGTCTGCTGTATCCGACTTCTTAGGAGCAGATTTGAACAACAGAGAATCCTTAGCTTTCTTTGTAATTTTATCATAAATAGCGGAAAGCTTGCCGTCAAAGAGAAGTTCTCCAGAGACCGAAGCGACTCTAAGAGAGTTCTTCACCTTAGAATCCACTAGTGTGGATGTAGCTAGGGCTGCGTCACGTCTAACCAACTCCAGATTTGCCACTGAAAGGGCGGAGTTACACGTGGAATAAGCTACTGCCCTTGAAAGAAGTCTTAAAGAGGATTGTATATCCTGAAACTCTTTCCCCTGAAGGCGCAGTGATAACGCCTTAGTAAGGTGATCTGCGTAAGATAAGGCATCTAAATTGGCTCTGTTAGACGCAATAGCTGTTTCCAACACCGCGGTTGGAATAGAAGCTGACGACAGTAATGATAGCTCTAAGTCTTCCGCCTCGTCGTTCATACGCAGAGGAACTCTCGGTATACCCTGTCCTGCCGTATCGAATTTATTCCTTGCATTAATGAAAGGCAGGTTGAGAGTATTAGCGGACAAGAAACCTGCTTTCCCCGTCCTGGAAGCAAGTTTAAATATAGCGTCGTTCAATAATTCAAATGTTCTTGCAACATTATTGGACTGCGACGGAAACTCAGGAGCGATGTCCCTGAACCGCTCAAAAAATTCAGAGTCCAATGACGCTATAATTCTCTTGTCCGGAACCGCAGCAGTCTGGCCCGACGGAACAACTTGAGGGAGAAAGTGCCGGATGAAGTCCACGGCAGCTTTATGTTGTTCCGAAAGGGATAGCTCCAAGTCATCCGTATCCCTTTCACCATCCGGTCGGACCTCATGATGTTCCCGGTCGTCCGCCCCCGATGCTTCGGCGGAGCATACCGACCCAGCGCCGTCGGATAATTCCCGATCCGACACCGTTTCTGTCGGCTGCTGGGATGCTGCGATAAGCTGTGCTATCTGCACAAGAATGTCCGGCGTCGAGACCTGCGGAGGCGCAGTCTTTCGCTGCTTCGCCGAGGGCAGCTCCGCATCAGATGGCTCCCGCATACTTTTCCTATGCGAACGTCCGGAGTCCATTGGTCTCGAATCCCTGGCTGCCGGATGGTGTGACCTGGTCGCCGAAGAATCCTTGATCGGCGAAGCTGGTAATATATCGGCGGTCACGCAGCCAAGGTGCGGTTGTGTGCGCTGACGAGAAGAGGAAGCCTTAACAGTCTCTGTGGACTGCTTATACAACGGAGCGTCCCGAGCGACGGACGTATACTCCGCTAAAGACACATTTTGTACCACAACATCTGGTCCCAGATGTTGTTGTACGAGAGAGGGGCCTCTCTCGCTCGCGGCCCGGCTGGACCTGGACGAGCTGGGAACCGGACTCAAAGGCTTCCTCCGTTCTCGCTTACTATCCGCCGTCACTGGGTGTGCATCTATTATGTTTATAGTGCTTGCATCACCCAAAACTTCCTCTTGGACCGCATCGGACGAACCCAGCTGCCGAACCATTCGGTGAATGGACGCTACACCGGGCGAGCTAGCGGACAACATTTGTCTAATCTCCATGAGCACTTTTGCCGCTAGCTCTGAATTCATTTGTGACGACGGACGCACACTTGTAGAAGATAACATGGAAACATCACCCTGTTCTGGTTCCTCTGAAATAGAAACTGAGAGAGTAGAGTGACCTTGCGGAGAAAGAGCCGGCATCGCCCTTTCCCCAGAAACAACATATCGTGACACACGTTTCCAATGTTTCTCATCCCAATATTCACATATAGGACAGGGATTAATGTGAGAACACTGACTACAATTAATACAATGATCATGAAAGTCAGAGGAAGATTTCTTCCTATTACAATTTGAACAACGTCCCTTCATTGTGAAAGAACAACAATAAGTCCTAGTTACTCGCAAAAACCCCTGACACAAAGATACATAATAACATGATCCATTAATAAATGAAAAAACAATTGCAAAACAAAATAATTTTGAAAAAATATTTTTTCAGCGAAGCCCAAGTTGCTGAAAAGTAATGTTGAGCCCCGATGGATCCGATGGCAAAGTGTGGTAAAAAATTTTAAATTTATATTAAATAATTAATGAGACACTTACGGATAATATAAATGTATCTTATAGTGAGATAAACTACAGCAAAGGCAAACAGCCCCCCTCAAAAAAGGCTGTTGCCAATGTAAACAAACAGTGTAAAAACACCAGAAAACATGACTCCAGGCACTGAAAAAACTGGCCCGGAATCAGTCATCAAATTACACTCTATCTGATGCAAAACAGACACTCCCAGGGGAGAATCTGCAGAACATCAGATGGAAGATGCAGAACACAAACGTTATACACCCATGGGTGAAAACGTAACTATGGGGAAAATAACAGAAAACATTCTGTAACCAAGCAACTCTCCCAGGAAATTTTAGAAATGAAATTTCTCAAAAATATGCCAAAAGCATGGGAGAATTGCAAGGGGGGACTTTAGAAGGCTAGGGGAGAGGAAACACTGAATAAGCAGTGCAACATTTAGCAAGAATGACAACAAGAGGCCCATGCCTCGAAAATAGGCAACTTAACATAATTTCATCAAAAAATTTTAAGTACAGCCCTGATTATTTTTTGTCACTTCTTTTTCCTCTCCTCCTTCTATCCTCCTTAGAATCACATTTTCTCCAAAAATTACGTGTCTGGCATCCTTTAAACTGAGATTTACAAGCACAAAGATCAGTGAGATGTTGACTGATGAAGGGCCAAACAGAGAATGATAATTGGCGCCAATTTCGGGACGTCTGCGTCACTGCGCATGCGCAGTAGAGGCGTAGTATGGAGGTCCTTTAGGACATGATTTCTTTTTGTTTTGGATGCAAATTTTGGGGATTGGGGGGCAAAATTTGTGTTTGTCCCTGGTTTTGTTAGAGTTAGCACCAGCTAAGTCTGGGTCATTGGTACAGTATAAAAATATCCCTGCTCATTTTAGACGAATATTCTTGAAATGTATATTTTATAGTTAACTGTTACACATCATTTCTGGACTGCTGTCAGGCAGCCGAATAGTTAATGCTTTGCCTTCTGTGGGTAGGGTTTTTTAGAACAAAAATACTCGATTACTTATCAGACTGGCAGAGGTATGTTACCACCTGTTGTTAACAAAATATACCAATACAGGAGTAGTCCACTCAAAAATGCTTTTTTGATGTAAGATTCCACCACTGAATTTCTCACAAAAGAGGGATAAGATAAGTACTGAAAGTAATTTTCTGAGAATACAAACTTCGTGGAGTTTTACCCCAAAAAATCAAATTCTTTGAAATGGAAAGTTCAAGGATCTATAGAGTGGCCATTTTGGGGCACAGTGTTTGAGACAATTTAAAAAATAAAATACTACAAACCCATATTTAGACTTTATTCTTAAGTGCAGGTACTGCAACTTAACCCTCTCCACTCTGATGTCAAAATGTCAAAATTTTCAGCATTTCAGCAGCAAACATTTCCCATAATGCACTCTGATTGTTAATGAAATATATCTTGTTTGACAGATCTCTGTGAGCTCTGTCAAACAAGATATAATTGGTTAAATTCATAGTTAAACAAGAGAAAAACACAGTGTTTGGAGAAAATTTTGTCGCGTGACTAGGGTGCTTGGGGTAAAACACTTCATACTCTGCAGATTGTCTTCATATTATCTTCAGAGTGAAATAATCTGATATGCATGAGTTTATTTTATTATTATGGGAGGGTGCCTATTGGCACTCTCCCTATGTTGCAACAAAACTGTCACTTTTAGCATCTATGCTTATATGGTGACTGCAACACACAAATAAAGTTCAGTTCAGCCAATTATGTATACCTATGCTGCTCATTTTAGAGGGCCATCACCCAAAGCATTAGCTGCAGAGTCCTATTTTACCAGTAAAACAGAACCTGTTTACCACAATAAATGAACACTTCTTCACCTCCCAGGTCCTCAATGGGAACCAAAAACATCTAATTTACAGTCTACACTCATAAACAAAAACATCTGACAACATATACAAATGTGACAAGTAACCCATTCCTTGAATTTGTTGAATGCACATTTGATTGTATAGTAAACAATTACAATTTAGCATACTTTTTTAACCCTTCACTGAACACAGTTTCTAAAAAACGAAATTAAATTTCACATAATCGAAAATAATTTTCACAGTTTTTCAATAAAACCATACAAATTTGGATATAATTAGAACCAGCTCAACGAGCTGGTTCTAATGATATCCATACTTGTATGGTTTTATTGTGAAACTTCTGAGATATTTTAGGCTGTGGTGGGCTTATTCTGGTGAATTTTCTGGCCATTTTTGATCGCTATTTTTGGTAAAGGGTTAAAAACCTTCTTCCTTGTTTTTTTATGTTTTCAGGGTTTGGGGAGGGGGGAATGGGTGTGTGTGTGGGGGGAGCTATATGACTACAACAGTTTTGGTTTTACTTGTATTTTTCTAAAAGAAATTAAATCAACTTACCAAGTTAATTTTGTCCTAAAGGTATGGTAAATGGCTTGGTGTTTGACACTTATATCCACTTACACAATCTTAAAAAAGTTAACAACGTTGTCACTGTTTAAAAAACTCTGGCACACACATCAACATGCAAAAGTAACATGAACAAATATGCCAACCACTTTCCTTACTTCTGGAGAAGTTTTTTTTTTCAACCTAATCCTAGGCAGAAGTTTTCTTTTAAGACATTAACTCCCTCCAAACGGATGGCAAAATAATAAAATTTCACTCTTAAAATTTTTTTCCATAATGCAGCTTGAAATTACCCATTACTATCTTCTTTCAATCTGCAAATTTACCACAATACCAGTAGGATTTGACCATTTCTATCTTGGTGGACAGACCTCATTGAGTTCTGTCAAACAAGTTTTAATTGGTTAAATTTCTGGTTGCATTATGGAAAAAATTGCAACTTTAAGTTTCAGAATTTTTACATCTGTGAGCCGGATGTTAAAAGTTGCCATCTTATGAAAATAATCCATTTTAAATAATTCTATGTCAATTGGTTTTAAATATTACAACTGTGCAGATTAGGATTCTATCCCACATACATTTGGATTCTTCTCCAACAACATATATCTGGATTAGATGAGGTTATGTAATCAGAGAAACTTGAAAGATGCATTCTAAGGCAAATAAACAGAGAAAACCTAACTTTAAACACATCCGTCCAATCTTGACTTGAATCGGAACTAAAAAGAATACTGTCATCTACAATTGTCTTAACCCTAAAGGTCTATTTCTGACTTTTCCCACCTCAGAACAGCTGCACTTAACATGCCATCATGAGGAGGTCCTGCTGACAAATTACCTCAGCAGTGGTTTCTAGTCAAGTCTTGGCTGCCTTAACAGGCAGCCAAGGCCCAACTAGAAATCCCTGCTAAGCCATTAGATGCAAGCCTTAAAATAAGCAGACTATCATCTGCAGAATGAGGTCCCCAGAGGGTGAATTTGGTGATGCTACCCTGCACAGCAGGGTAGCATCACCTAATTTACTCTAGGGTAGCATAACCTAATTTACCCTCGGTGAACCTTAGTCTGAATCAAGGTTTCATGCTTAAATAGAAAGAGGTACCCAGAGGATAAATTGGGGGACTATAGCCCACTGTATAGGTCAGCATCAACAAATTCACCCTTTGGGGACCTCATTCTGTAAATGACAGATTGCTTATTTTCAGGCTTGATTAGATGTATGGTGACTGTGAAATGTTGGGAATTCAAGGCACTTGTTCCAGCCCTTAAGGGTTAAAGGACAATATGTCGCATGCATCAAAATTTGTTGTTTAAGTGATAAAACCACTAAATTTTACATGAAATAGTACCACGATGTTCTATGTATCATTCAGTTAAAATTAGTTGCACTGATTTTATAAAAAAAAATGATACTGAAAATGTGTTAACCCTTTACCCAACATGATAGCCATATCCATTCAAAGCTATACACAAAACCTGTCAAGAAAATTTTACTTTTTTTCATATTTTTGCCTTCAAAACATAGCTTATGACCCCTCATTTGATTGAGCTTGCATTATTTTGTGTAATCTGTGAAATTTTTTTTAATTTAAATTTTATAGCAGCGTGTTGTAAAAGGCTTGTTCATGCATATTTGTCTATTTGAAATTCATCTATTGTATAACTCTTGAGCTATTTCAGCCTAATAATACTCATAAGTAAAACATAAGATATTTTGCATATGAATTTGTTGGATAAAATAAACAGATCAACCAGGATTAACACAAAAAATGGAAATTCCCAGTATATGATCCCTTCAAAAATCTGTTTTGCATTTTTAACCCTGCAAGATATAGTCCTCTTCAATAAATTATCTATATGATCAACAACAGCCCTTTTTTGATTTAGTATTCTCATATAGGTCCACAGTGCTTTTTGACATCATGCCATCTCTTTCTTCTTTTGACAGAGGTAAGGCATGTTGAAATATATATTCAAAAAGATTCTGCACTCCTTGACCTGAGAGACTTGATGTCTCAAAGTAAGGGTCTTTGGGAAGTTTTGAGCAATCTATATTTTCATTGGCTTCTCGAGCAAAGTTGATAGCTTCATCAATTGTCACTTCACGATTGTTTTCATTCAGACAATCAGTTTTTGTTCCCACAACTACTCTCAGACAATTTTCATTTGCAGCAGATAATAGAGGAGTAAATCTAGCCCTGAAAATAGACAAAAGTATCAATTAACTTATATCATACATGATTAAGCTATATCAGCATGAGGCTCACCACATTTTATCTCTCAGAGTGACAAGCTCAATTTATCCAATAGAGAGCCCAAATATTATAAAAGGATTTTGGATCTGAAGAAGATTTTTAATTAAATTTCCTCAAATTGGACTAAGTTAAAATTTGGGCCCCCATAGGGAGCCCAAATATTACCCCAGGACTCGATTTTAACAAACTTGCATCTGACACCCTTAGAGATGTTGTGTTGGAGACCAAATATCAAATGATTCTGGCTGGTGGATCTGAAGAAAAAGATTTCTAAAGATTATTCCCCATATTGCACTAAGTTTAAATTCGAGCCCCCACAGGAAGCACAAATATTAACTGAGGGACTTGATTCAAACAAATATTATTACATAATACATATTATTATATTGAGTTATTAGCTTGGATAAATTTATTTAGTTTTTCTTTGAAATTGTTGTCCCCCTTCTGTGGGTGATGGGCTTTGCTTAGAAGTTCGGCAAAAGCATTTGCTTTGCCTTGTCGTCAAGGGTCACAGTTCTGTTGCTACTCTTCAGAGCATTATTATTAGCACTTTTTCTCTTTTGGCCAGTAAGAGTTATAAATGTATCCCAGAACTTCTTAAGTTCTTTCAGCCCATTTACATTTTATGTTGCTTTTTCCCATCTCACATGACTGTCGTTAGCTATACCTTTTTTACTTCATTGTGTAGGCAATTATACATGGTTTTAAGTTCTGCTTTTTGGATTGGATCATTCTCTGACTGGTAAGCTTAAAAAGCTTTTCTTTTTTGTTTAATTATTTGAAGTGTTATTCAGGTTATTCTGTTTATCCATGGCTTTCTGTTTGCTTGGGACAGATTTCATCTAGCATGCTGTTGATAATCTTGTTGAAGTTGGTGTAGCCTTTTTCTAGTTCATAAGCATTTAAGAGGTCATTTGCATTTATTTTTACATTGATAATGTTTCAAAAGATGTTCCAGTCAATTTTCAATAGGTTCCTCCGGAGAGACTGGCTGGAAACCGAGGACACAACTTCGTTTTGGTTGTGAAAATATAACCGCCAGTTACACCAAAATTGTTGTCATGCAACCGATATTCACTTTTTTTTATTAATCATTAAAATAACGCATAATCTATATATGCTAGAGCAACAATCAAGCTAATTTGACTCTGCGGGTGACGATTTTTTATTAATCACTGATATTATGCATAATCTATATATCATAGAACAACGATAGAGCTAATTTGACTCTGATGGTGTTATTTCTTAGAACTAGCCTGTATCACCACGATCATGAGGCAATGCCAAAGTGCCAAGTGCTACCAACGGATATCGACTGAACCGAAAGTTGAACTTGGTACTCTCATGTTTGGAATAGATATGCATGCACATTTATTAATTTTCGAAAGATTTTCCACCCTGCATGAAGCTTATTCCAGTATGCATGTTTATTTAATTCTGTGTATTATAATGTTGGTAGACATGTCTTTTGTCACAAGTTTCCCAACTAACAAACCTTTTTTTTTTCGTCAATTACATTTTCTCGATCGAGTATTGTTTATGAATTTCGGCATTGTTAATTTCAATTCTGGTATTGCTGACTGGGAGACGCATGATGTGAGCCGAAGTCTCAGTGACATATAGACTTCTGAAACGCCACTCAGAACACAGATTTAAAATGCGCAGAGCCCTAAAGTACTCGTACATTTGCAGATGCTTTAATCACTATATTTTTGCCAATAAATCACGCAGCATCAGGGATAACCTTCCAAACATAATTACATGAACACAATTTAAATGAAAGTGTCAGTGACACTGTAGCTTAACTTGACTGTGTGTTGTGTTTGATGAAAAGGATAATGTTCAATGTTTATGAAAGGATTATGAAATACGACAAAAATTGTGATAATTGAGAATATGTTAATTTCCATTCCCTGTATGCTATGTTTTCATTAAAAATAATTTGAGGTGTAGACTGTACTAAAGAAATGAGGGGTGGGTTAATGTGGCTACCACAGTTAAAGAATGTCAACGACAAAGTTACCAAGTTACAGTGAAATTATTCCAGAACGAGTCATCCTTTTCAAGTGAAATCCCTTCATAAATATAACTTGTAGACTTTGCTAAAGGAATCTTGGTCACATGATGGCTCAGCAGGCACGGTTGACCGATCATGAGCAAAATAGGACAGGATCATCCAGATATCATACCAAGTTATGGTACCAAGTCACAATTAAATCCCTCTATAAAAAGAACCTGTAGACAGTACTAAATGAATCCAGGTTACATGACCAGGTGGTGGTAACGGCTGACTGATCATGACCAAAATAGGAAAGTCTCATCTAGACATCATATCGAGTTATACTTCCATGTTACAATGAAATCACTTCATAAATATGAACTGTAGCCTGTGCTAAACAAATCTAGGTCACAGGCCTGCGCGGCCATCATGGTTGACCAATCATGGCCAAAATAAGACGTTCTCATCTAGACATTATACCAAGTCATACTACCAAGTTAAATGAAATCCCTTCATAAATATGACCTGTAGACTATGCTAAAGGTTTTTGGGTTTCGGGCTTGGGCAGCCATCACAGTTGACAGATTGCAACCAAAGAGGGAAGTTCTCTTAAAATATTATACAGAGTCATCGTAAGAAGGCAGTACTAAATGAATCCAGGTTGTATGACCAGGTGGTGGTAATGGCTGACTGATCGTTACCAAAATAGGAAAGTCTCATCTAGACATCATATCGAGTTATCCTTCCAAGTTACAATGAAATCACTTCATAAATATGAACAGTATACGGAGTCATCGTACCAAGTTACAATAAAATCCCTTCATAAATACAACCTGTAGACTGTGCTCAAGGTTTTTGGGCTTTGGGCCCTTCTCACTTTCACGGTTGACTGATCGCGACTGAAAAGGGACATTCTCATCTAGACATTATATTGAGTCATTGTACCAAGTTACAATAAAATCCCTTCCTAAATACGGCCTGCAGATTTGTGCTAAAGGTTTTCAGGCTTCGGGCCTGTGTAGACATCATAGCTGACCAAACGCAACTGAAAAGGGATGTCCTCTTCCTGAAATTATACTGAGTCATTCTACCAAGTTACAATGAAATCCCTTCATAAATATGACCTGCAGTGTGTGCTAAAGGTTTTCGGATTTTGGGATCGGGCAGCAGACGTTCTCATCTAGACATTATCGGGAGTCATCCTACCAAGTTATAATGAAATCCTCTCGTAAATATGACCTGTAGACTGTGCTAAAGGTTTACAGGCTTCGGGCTCCTGTGGCCATCACAGTTGACCGGTCGCAACCAAAAGGGGACATTCTCATCTAGACATTATACAGAGTCATCCTACCAAGTAACAATTAAATGCCTCCATATGAAATATGACCTGTGGACTGTGCTAAAAGTTTTTGGGTTTTGGGCATGGGCATCCATCATGGTCTACAGATCATGACCAAAAGGGAAGTTCTCATCTAGACATTATACAGAGTCATCCTGCCAAGTTGTAATGAAATCCCTTCATAAATACAACCTGTAGGCTCTGCTAAAGGGTTTTCAAGTTTTGGGCTTGGGCAGCCATCATGGTTGATTGATCGAGTCCAAAAGGGGTCATTCTCATCTAGACATGACCTCAAACCTGCATATTAAATTTCGTAATGATCGGACAAGAACTACAGGGTGTAGCCTGTGCTAAAGGAAAATGTGAACAGACTCACAGACTTCCGCACTTGTGATGGCAATAGCTTATCTTGTCTTTGTCAAGTTAAGTTAAAAATCACAAAAATTTACTAGTATGACAATTGTGACTGTAGATTACCGAATATTCTTACAAGTATTATGAATGTGAGTTTTTGTTATCCATGTTCCTGCACGATCCTCGCAAAGTTTCAAGCTGAGAGTACTAGTACTGCTTAAGGCCAAAAAAATAAAAAGCCACTGGGCCACAAGTCTCCTGAAATTTTTTTTTAAAATTTCAAAATCGAAAAAGGGACATAACTCTGGCAAAACATGTCGGACCAAACCCCAATTTGAACGTGACCTGTATTTTAAGTTGATACACCAACACAACAAATTTTATATAATTTGGTCAATTACAGCTTAAGTTATTAGTTGAAAACTAAAAAATAGAGTTTTCAAAGTTGAAAAAGGGGTATAACTCTGCCAAAAATTGCCAGACCGCACCCCAATTGGAACTTGATAACCTACATAGCAAATTTTATTTGATTTGGTCAACTGTAACTAAAGTTATCATTGGGAAACCAAAGTGGGATGGATGCACAGATGGACAGACGGATGAATGCAGAGACACCGTCTATTTTAATAGTCCCCAAGAAATACCTGCGTTTAGGATAACCCAACCGACCCTAAAAAAGTATGCTAGCCCTAAAAATGTCATCAAGTAAAAGTTGCTCATTTAGTTCATTGTAAGCCCAAATTTTCATCTGACTTCAATTGCGAATTTGAAACCGATTTTGCAGTTCAAGCTTTCAAAATTACATGGAGAAATAAATATATTTGACATTATAAATGTGGAGCAAGTGGCAAGTTCCAGTTCTGCAAAGGAAACAGCATTTGATAAACTGATGAATATTTTACAATTATTTTTAAGTTCATGTGGCCTTTGGTGGCTTCTTTACACATGACCACGATATTTTTCCAGCCAAACTTTTGACTAGACTCATTCAAATTTTGAAAAACAGAAGCCAATTCAGGATGGCTCATAAGCGATCCATGCCAGAACTATAGCTGTATCTAGAGGGTGTGGTATTATCTGCAACAACATCAACTTCAGTACTAGATGTTGATGTGTTATCACATATAATATCCTTGGTAGTAAATACCCATACCAAGTTTCAAAGGAATCGACCCATAAACATCTCAGAAAATCTCTGGACAATATTTGAACATTCTCAGATGAAAAGGGGCATAACTCTGGCAAAAAAGGTTCGAACAAAACTATAATTGCAGGTGCACAGGTTCCCATGGTAGTAAACATTCATATCAAGTTTCAAAGGAATCAACACATAAACATCTGAAAAAATCTCCGGACAAAATTCTAGGCCTGCTATTTCAAATTGAAAAGGGACATAATTCTGGAAAAAATAATCTGATCAGAACTATAAGTGCAGATGTGCAGGTTCCCATGGTAGTGAACATTCATACCATGTTTTGAGCAGATTAGTCCATGAACGTCGTGAGAAAATATCCAGACAAAATTATGTCTACAGACAAATGGACAGACGGATGGATTCATACCATGTTCCAAGCAGATTAGTCCATGAACGTCTGAGATGGACAGACAAGGTGATTCCAGTATATCCCCCACAACTTGTTGATGGGGGAGTGGGGGGGGGGGGGAGGGGTATTATAATTGCGAATTTTATAGGTGTCTATGGTGAACTGCAGTCTAAGGGAAGCAACTCTATATTTTATGGTGTTTTCTTTTCGTATGTGATGCATGTGCATTTCGCTATAAGTGACAGGCGGTTTCAAACCAAAAAGATCCAAAGAGAGGTCATGGTGAAGCCAGGCATCGTCAGTCAAGGTCAAATCATTCATCCATGCTAGCGCAAGATAATTTCTCGGAAGCATCACTTGTGTTTTGTTTTCGGAAATGTCGTCTCACAAAAGATTCGGCCTGGAGGAAGCTATTGACTGCATATTTCATGACTCAGACAGTGATGATCTCAGCATAGAAGACTCGGCTGAGGATGATGAGAACAATGATGATGATGGAACCTCTTCTGTTGCAGTCAGAGAAGTCAGTTTGTTGGTAGCGGGGAGATTTACAAAGTAGGGCCGCAACGATTCACCGCAATTTCGGAGCACCGAGATATATTGCTACGATACGATTCATGGTTCACTTCATCTAGCCATTTGAGGGTGCAAGTTAGCATCAGCTCACATATCCATGACAAGAGAACTTTACTTGAGGCATATTGCTTTATTCCCCAATGCTGACCCATCAACAAATGTCAATTTGTCATTGAAATGATAACTTGGTACAACAAGGCTTCCCCAGTCTTCATTGGAATTGTTATTGCATGCAAATGACAATTGTAAGCTAAGCGAAGCAATCTCCTTTTACGGAGATATCTGATGTCCAATCAACAACTTGCAGGTAGACCTTCACTCCTGTCAATGATTTTTTATGAATGAATTCTACTACATGTATATTGTTTACTATCAAGTTAAAATTAACTTGTGCATGTTCCTGTGTCGCACTGGCTTTCACAGTGATTGGCTGCACATAATGCCAATTTCAATCTCCGCGTATGAATGTCATGAAGCCGTCTGAAGACTAGCTTAAGGTGATGTCATTTGGTGAGATGCACAAAAATATTCCAGTCAGGTAATTTTGTTGTCTCAATCGTCTTTGTTTTTGGGAAATCTTCTGATATTGATTTTATGTCTTGTGATTTACGCAAAACTTTCTATTGTTATCAGTTTATGTGGTGGGGGTAGGGGGGTCTTCTCATTAAATTGAACATCGCAGCTCACCTGGAGCCTCGTGCTTGTTTTGCCAATCACTCGGTTTCTATGTAAGTCATTTTGTAAACATGCATTGTCTTTTCATTGGTGTGCCTGTATAATACGAGCCAATCAACTTCAGTGCTATTCAGAATACACGTGTTGGTACGCATGTTTATAGTACTACGATAGTATAGTACAATGGCTGAACTGGAGCGTGAAGATATTAAAATTGTTTGCCTACCGGCAACATTCAAATCAGCAGTGTGGAAACATTTCAGCTTCCAGTCTTCTCAAGAAAGTGGCATTGTAAAGACAGATAAATCAACAACAGTTTGTAGGATCTGCTCAGCAACAGTGATCTATAAAACTGGAACAACAACTAACATGAGCACACACTTGAAAAGGCATCACAGCATTGATGTCACAATACCTTATAAGCATCTGGCCTCTGAAACGCCAGACTTTGAAATAAAGTCAAAGACTGGACTACATGCATTGAAGAAGTCATTGCCTCCCATTTGTGGACAGCTTAAGCTCAAGAAGCTTTCTAATGCAAACTAGCAAGAAGTAGCAGCCGGGCTATAGCAAAAACTCAGGCAATAGGCATTTTCATGTCAAAAGATATAAGACCATACTTTGTTACTGATGATGAATGTTTCAGGCATTTATTGAATGTTTTGGAAACTTGATATGAAGTTCTCAGTAGGACACATTTAAGCAATACAGTAATACTCAAAATTTATGAACAAGTCAAAACTTCAGTAGAACATGACCTTCAAAATGCAGATTTTATTTCCCTCACCACCAGGGACCAGTCTAGGGGGAATTTTTGGGAGACTTCAAGTCTCCCACCTGAAAAAAAATAGGTAGACTGCAGAGTCAAGTAGGGAGACTTCACAGGCAAGTGGGGAAAATTAATATTTATGTACCACCCCCTGCCGCCACTTCATATTTTCAGCTCATGGTCCTCCATTAATGCCCGATTAATCCAGGTCCTGTTGTCTAAGATGCATATATGCCAGGTTAAAAATTCACAAAGTAATTATTGATTGAAAATCCCCCACTGCTACCCTCACATTCATGACCCCTAGCCTCTTCTTCCTGCCAATACCCACAGCACCCTCCTGTGGTTGCCTTTCACCAAAGTCTACTAAGCTAATAATTTCTGAAGTCTGAAAGTGTGAACACGACCAGATGTAAGAAGGATGCTTGGAAGGTACTTTTTCAAGATCCTTCATATGCACATTTATGCCCTGTACAAAGCTTTTCTTGGCATCACTAAAGCTTTTTTTATCAAGTGTTTCAATTCCATTCATGTTTTATCAAGTGTTTCAATTCCATTCATGTTTTTCTGGGAATAGACAGCCCAACAGTTAACTGTCATCAGCAAAATGAAATAAAAATACAGTGTTAGAAAATATGTCCGTTGTGTATACATTTTCAGCATAAAATTTTCGGCATCCAAAGTCACATAATCTACTTTCAAACTGGGTTATTTTGTTGAGTCGTGTAAGTCACCTATTTTCGTTTAGACACTTGAAGCTCTGACTGAAACGGAACAAAATAGAAATAAAAAATCTGCAAAAAGCGACAATCGACCATTGATTCGCCTGTGATTTCAAATAAATGATCGCTTATTTGACGAATGAAAATGCCCATTTATCACACTCAAACACATTCGATTTTTGAAAATAATCGTTTTTAGAGGTGACTTGTAATCGCCCCGACTATTTGTCTAGGCGACTTTGGGCTTAGAAGGGCGACATAACTGGCCTCACGGCTGGTCCCTGCTTACCACTGATTCATGGATGTCCAGGCCAACTGAGAGTTATCTTACTGTGATGGCACATTTAATCAACAAAAACTGGCAAATGAAAAATTTTATATTACAAACATGAGAGATGAATATATCATACACTGGGTAAAACATTTGTGAAGTACTAAAAAAAGCTATGAATAATTGGAATCTCAAATGATTTGATGCAAATCCTTCATTAACAACTGACAATGCAAGTAATATTATCGATGCTGCAAAAGAAGCTGAAAATGTACCCTCAAATTTGGTGGTTTGCACACACAATTAACCTCACCACACAACAGTGACTCAAAGTATCACAGCTGAGCAGATTGATTGGCAGATTGAAAAATATTGTTCAATATTTTCATAAAAGTTGCCTCGCTTATTCCATTTTGAAAAATAAACAGCGATATTTGACTTATCAGAACACAAACTTATCAATGATGTAAAAACAGGTGGTCTCTCATGACAGGTTCATTATAGAATAAAACAACCAAACCGTACAGAGTCAGAGCGGTCTCTCAAGGCAGATGGTTTCTCACAGGAGTGTCTCTCAAAACAGGTTTTACTGTACCAACAAGATGGAATTCCAAGTTTTGATATGCTTAAATGTTATTTAGAGCAACAAGCTGAAACTGACACTGTATTTATATCAAAGGAAATTAAAAAAGAGGCCAAGGAAATTAACACTTTATCTGACGATGATCATATTGGCATAGAATCAGTTATTCAAGTTCTTGAGCCAATAAAAACTGTTACAACCATTTTGTGCAATGAAAAATCCCCTACTGTTTCCATGATACATCTCTTGAAAGAGATGATGATGCATAAGCTTCAAGAACTGAGCACTGATTCAGCAATGATCAAGGATGTGAAAACAGCTATTGCTGATGACCTGGAATCAAGATATTCCGATTCTTGATATTAATCACTTCATGATAGAAATTTCTTGTCTGGACCCCACATTCTGAACAGTGCTCTATGTTGATGATGGAACAAAATTACGAACATACACTACATTGACACTAAAAACAGTTTGCTATCTTGAAGATATGTAGTGCCATAAGAATTAAATCTAAAAACTGATACAACTGCTTCTGGTGATCAAAACCAGGGCACATTTCAGATTCTATTTCTCGAACTGATACAACTGATGGTACCAAAGCTTCAAAATCTGATTTAAAACTGGGTGATATTGGTAATGACACTGATTCTGAACCACCTCAAAAAATTAAGAAGATGGCACTAGAAAGCTTATTTGTCAATGCCTTTTGGTCAGTCATTCAACTCGAGGAATTCCTGTTTGATTTAGATGAAAGTGATGTTAATATTTACAAAACAGAACAGTGTATGCCTCTTACATGTAAACCTCTATTGTGGTGGTGGTGGGGTGGGGGGGGGGGGTGAGGGGGGGTAAATGAGTCACAATATCCTCTTTTATCCATGTATGCCAAAAAGTGTTCCTGCCACATCAGTGGCAAGTGAAAGGGTTTTTTCGGTGATATCGTGACAGCCCAGAGATCATGTCTGTCGGGGTAAACATGTTGATATGCTGGTTTACTTAAAGAAAAACCTAAATCATCAACCTAAACATCAATTCCCTTCTTCAGGCAAATTACAAGCTTGAGTAAACATGTTGGTTAGGGACCTGCAAATTACCGATTTAAATCGAAATGAATATCAAATCAAAGTGGAGAAAACGAATCAAATTTCAAATCGAACTGCAATTCGAATCACAGTTAATGAATACGTCATCAAAAGAAAAGTTTTTTTTGTAAATTAATACTCCTGCTTATCAAAAGACAAACAGTTATGTAGAGTGCATTTTTCACCTCACCATTCCCCATGCTATAAATTGAGATATTAACCAATATACTTGCTCTTGATTGAATCTATTTAGAATTGTTGACTTTTTAGCTTTGAAACTGCAGCAATAAACATTTTTAAACGAACCTGACTGATATGGCTGATAGTCACGTTTATCACATGTTTTCTTGGAAAAAACTTTGTTTTAAATCGGATCGACTCCACTCTGCCGTGAAGCCATTTGTTTTAAATAAAAATGCAGAATGACTAAAACGAAATGATAATTCAATGCTGAATGTAAGTTTATGCCTGCTCTACTTCTGTTTATATTGTAACAGGGGTGGGATGAACGACTCCCCAGGGGCTAGAACCCTGGCCGAAATCTCCCTGTTGTTCTTCAGATTCGTGAGGATCTGGGTCAACTAGCAAACCATGGATAAAATATAACTCAACTCTAGAGGTCGAATAATCATTAAGTTATGTGTTGTGGTCTGGATGAATACACAATAAAATAGGAAAACAGTTTATACGTGGTTTATTAAGAATCCAAAAATAGTATGATATGAAATGGACGTGATTATGAATGATGAGTCAAAAACCACGGGTCCACTGCACTTTTACCAAAAAGGGGGTTAAATTACACACAAAATATGTTCAGTAAATGTGGATGCTTCGCCCAGAACACAGACCTGGAGAGAATCACCGTCAGAAACGTTGATTCTCACCAGGGCCGAGTTGAACGGGTCTAAAAATTACGGTACCAATTACGGTTAACCTTTTTACAGGTAACAAAGTGTCCCCATCACTAAGCTAGTGTATAGGTTTATGTTTGGACAGCTAGATCAAAGCTTTACCCAAACATAAAGTGGACGACGGATTATGAGCGAGACCGCTCTTACATAGGAAAATTTCGCGGGGAAAGATTTCGAATACTGTAATCTGATTGATCCCTCGCTTTCGCCTCAACAAATGAAACAACATCACAATGCACTACGGCATGAACCAATGGGGTATATCGATTCATTTTGAACATGCAAATGACTAGAAGCCAACAAAAACAGAATTAAACTTCTGTTATGAGCAGATGAATTACAACAAAGTGATTTAGAATTTTTATTGTATATTTTATTTCAACTGCTGTTACCAAATCTGTTACACTTCCCCTTCCTTAAAACGAAAATGTGTAACATTTTTAGAACCATACAGCAGTTGTTAAATAGATTTCCAATAAATCTTTAATATTTTATAATTTAATTTAAAATGTGGCGTTCCACATAAAACATTCCTCCATAATCACAAGACCCGGCTCACCAAACCAATTCCCCTGAAAACATTATATGCAAAATTTAAACTGATGATATGAAGAAGATGAATAAGGTGTTACAAAATTACACATGATTCCTCTACCGACTATTATATAGTTTAAGTTATTGTCTCTTTTTAGAAATTCTGTAAAGTCTTGATCTTGTCTCTCTGCTGCTTCTTCTGAAGTAGTCCTCTGGTGTTCACAGCTGGAATGTTTCCAATTTCTTTACACTACTCGATAACAAGATAATCATCTTGTTCTTCACAGCATGCTAAACCATACGCCATTCTGTTCTGGAGAAGTGAAGTTCTCTTGCATTACCACCACTCATCTCAGATCTGCTGCAACCCGTTCATCAGATTCTGCGCTCTCTGCTAGCACCGAAAGGCATAGCAAAAGTGTGTCAGCAGAATCAAGAATTCTTTCCTGACACACTGCATGCTACATCGCCCTACTCCGTTGCCAGCTTCGTTTGATGGTGTACATCCCATTAATGTTAAACAGACATTCAATTTCTACTGGGAGGAGCAAACAAATTAAATCTACAGCAGTAACAGCAATTCTAATTGCTTCCCCTGCTTTATGATTTACTGAAATTCCAAAATACGAAATACTGGATATACTGGTTAATTTCCCAACAAGATAGATGAAATATCCAGAATACAATTAATGTAGATAAAATTCTGGATAAAATTATTTCTCTGGATTACAATTCCGCCAATAATTCCAAAACTATTCAAAATTTAACTGTAACGGTCTAAAGGTCAACAAGGCCACGTGGTTTCCACTAATCTAACACATGTGATAGCTCCCCAGCTCTTCCACTATCAACCATATATTACTATCAATGATACATATCAATATTCGAGCAGAATAAGCAGCTGTATTCAGCCTTTTGATATATATAGACTGTTCATAATTGTGCCCCATTTTAAATTTAATGGTCAATTTGGAAATTATATTTTGGGCTATCCATGGAGAACATAATTCTCAACAGCCAGCTATTTTACGCTACCATTCAAGAAAAGTTTTTACATTTTAGTAAAAGAACGAGAGATTGGCCACTACCCACAAAACAAGAAACCTCATGATTGCAATATTTCCTCTACTGTAAATTACTTGCCCTACATAAGACACTCCAAATGTACACCTCTAAGGTTAGTTCAATTTGACATATCAGTAACAGCTTCAGTTTTCGCCAGAGCTAAATGATGTATCGCAATGACATCCACAAATATTATCTACGTAATATTAAAATAGCACCCAGACTACTGGAGACAAACCACCTATTATTATCAGAACCCAAGACGCCGGGAGCATAACTTAAAAAAGAAATATACAAATATTTACAAACTCCTACACATCGCGATTGCTGTTTAATAGAAAAGGTTCCACATACGTCAATGCCTATTGCCAATAGAAAATCGACATACCAACACACTGTGTACTACCTACTTTAAATAAGCAGACTACGAGGTCTTATTTCGCTTCCTAGGAAAAAAAACATCCTTTTCTGGTCACTACCGAGTGTTACCTACGGTAACACAAAATACATCCAAACTAATGAGCAATGCAATCATCTAGCATTTTAGCTTTCAGTATCGATTTACTAAAAGATTCTTTCTTGAATCAAGTTTACGTAATAGTTAATACCTTAACAAACCTCTAACTTGGCCATGTTTATAAAATTTAAAGTTGACCTTAAACATTTCCAGAAGTTGAAAGGAAAATTGTGGGGTTAAATACCGTAAACACTCAATATTACTTTGTACTAAAGGGCATATAACTCGACTTCACTTCCTATTTGCCCATGGTTGAGTTACCTCAAATGCCCCATAGATTGATTCCCAAAATGAGTCATGTTCATAATGAACCCAGAAAGTGAAGATATTTCAGAAAAATTGTAATTCAACTGCAAACATTTTTTACTACTAACACTACTCACAGCTTTTACGAATAAGCTTCTTGAGCTACATTGGCGCTTCAAATGTCAAATAATATGGCTGAACATTTAATCTTCAATACCTTTACCAGTCTCAAAATAAATCCATCTATAACAAGATGGTAAAAAGCCTTTATCGAGTATTTTTCACATTCGTGTCATAAGTGATTGGGCTGAGTTGACTGATCAGCTCAGACCTTGGGCTGAGTTGACTGATCAGCTCAGACCATCTCAAATTCTCTGGCTCAAATTGCTCAGATCACCGATGAGCATACAAAATATGTATTGTGTGTATGTGTTTGTGTGTGTGTGTGTGTGTGGGGGGGGGGGGGGGGGGGGGGAGGTATTTCGACCCCTGTTAATCCCAGTATAGTGACATCTTGGGGGTTTGGTGCAGAGTAAAATAGAAAACAGATTGAACAGTCTATAAACTTAGACTTCAACTCACTCATAGAATGACTCTGTCTACCAAACTTTAATTACACCCAGCTTATGAGCTTCCACTTCACCAACAGTGATATACGTGGGCTCATTGTGCCACTTAAAACCACTAAGAAGGATGCCAAAAGTTTGCATTCGCATTCATCTGGGGAGAAGCCCATGCAATTGCAATAACACAACAATAGCTACTGAAATTATGCATACCAACAATCGAGCTCTAATTTCCCCATGAATTGAATTCATCTAAATCGTTCAAAGAATGCTGACCTTATCGAGAACAATTACCCACAATGTAAGTAGCTGGAATAACCAGATCCTGGTAGCCTTGCCAATTTGTAACAGGGGTGGGGTGAATGACTCCCCAGGGGCTAGAACCCTGGCCGAAATCTCCCTGTTGTTCTTCAGCTGGAATAGCCAGATCCTGGTAGCCTCGCCAATTTGTAACAGGGGTGGGGTGAACGACTCCCCAGGATCTAGAACCCTGGCCGAAATCTCCCTGTTGGTCTTCAGATTCGTGAGGATCTGGGTCAGCTAACAAACCATGGATAAAATATAACTCAACTCTAGAGGTCGAATAATCATTAAGTTATGTGTTGTGGTCTGGATGAATACACAATAAAATAGGAAAACATATATACTTGGTTAACTAGCATTCCCTTAATATTGGCCTTGTATATACTTGGTTAACTAGCATTCCCTTAATATATGTAAACAAAACCAGCGTCCTTTCTTAATTCTATGGCATCCGAGAAATTTGAAAAAGACAAGTACTGTCGCTGATTTCTTTTGAGGTGCAGTTCGTAGAATTAAGAGCTTAGATGCAACTATCTGATGAATAATTAAATAATTGAGTATTCCGCATGTTCTGTACTGGCCTCGTATATACTTGGTTAACTAGCATTCCCTTAATATGGGGTTTGTCGGTTTCCGAGTGGTGTGCGTGGTTCAGTATAGTTTCGCTAGGCGGTTGGTGCCGAAGGAAACTCTCTCGGCGTGGGTTCGAACCCCCGCCATGCCAATGTAAACAAAACCAACGTCCTTTCTTAATTCTATGGCATCCGAGAAATTTGAAAAAGACAAGTACTGTCGCTAATTTCTTTTGAGGTGCAGTTCGTAGAATTAAGTGCTTAGATGCAACTATCTGATGAATAATTAAATAATTGAGTATTCCGTGTGTTCTGTACTGGCCTCGTATATACTTGGTTAACTAGCATTCCCTTAATATTGGGGTCTGTTGGTGGCCGAGTGGTGTGCGTGGTTCAGTATAGTTTCGCTAGGCAGTTGGTGCCGAAGGAAACTCTCTCGGCGTGGGTTCGAACCCCCGCCATGCCAATGTAAACAGTTTATATACATGGTTTATTAAGAAGCCAAAAATAGTATGATATGAAATGGATGTGATTATGAATGATGGGTCAAAAACCACGGGTCCACTGCACTTTTACCAAAAAGGGGTTAAATTACACACAAAATATGTTCAGTAAATGTGGATGCTTCGCCCAGAATACGAACCTGGAGAGAATCACCATCAGAAACGTTGATTCTCACCAGGGCCGAGTTGAACGGGTCTAAAAATTACGGTACCAATTACGGTTAACCTTTTTACAGGTAACAAGGTGTCCCCATCACTAAGCTAGTGTATAGGTTTATGTTTGGACAGCTAGATCAAAGCTTTACCCAAACATAAAGTGGACGACGGATTATGAGCCAGACCACTCTTATATAGGAAAATTTAGCTGGGGAAAGATTTCGAATACTGTAATCTGATTGATCCCTCGCTTTCGCCTTGACGAATGAAACAATATCACAATGCACTACGGCATGAACCAATGGGGTATATCGATTCATTTTGAACATGCAAATGACTAGAAGCCAACAAAAACAGAATTAAACTTCTGTTATGAGCAGACGAATTGCAACAGAGTGATTTAGAACTTTTACTGTATATTATATTTCAACTGCTGTTACCAAATCCATTACAATATAATAATCAGGGTTATTCTTTTAGAAAACCTATTCCTTTTGAAGATGTATCCAGTAACTGTGATCGAACAGAACAATACTCAATATAAAATAATGTGATCATGTTGTGGAACAAATCATTTATTGAGGTTAAATAGCTGAATAACTTTTCAAAGTTCGAAACTTGAAATTTTTATAAATGGTCACTGGTCATACTGCGCAATGAGGTGAAATAAACAGTTGTAGCGGTAACAGTGTTTGTAGCAATGTACCTACAACTGTTGTACTGTTACTGCTACAAGTCAGTTGTGTTTCTACTCAGAATAATACTCAATATAAAATAATGTGATCAACTACAACCTGTAAACATTCATGGTAATAGCTGAAGTATATTCGAAAATATTCAAATTTCTGGTTTCTAATCAAATTTCTGATTTTGAATCGAATATTGACTTTCTAATAAAATTTATAAGCCTAATGTTTGTTCGTCTTCTGTACTCTTCATTGAGCTGTTTGACTGCTTGCTTTTGCCACAAGTTGGACATAATTTCCATTGTTTTATTGTTAGTTGTTAAATACCAGAAGAAAAAAACAAAACATTTTTATATTTGTTCAATAAACATTAGTAACACTTCATCAAGCATAGATAAAGTAGATTTGAGTTTTTCTCTTTTGGAAGTAAATAGTGAAGATGAATCACGATACATATCGTATAGCAGGGGATGAATCATGATATGCATCGTATCATGAAGGGACCGTATCATTGCAGCCCTATTACAAAGTAGTCAGGGAAATGCATTGGAGGTCGATTGTGCATTTGAGTGGGAGCCATATCCTGGATGTGATCCTTTTAAAAATTGTTGGTTACCCAGCATTCTTGTTACCCTAGTGAGTTGGTAGACACCGATTGTCTGGACCCAACTGATTTCTTCTTGCTGTTTTTCCTGCACACGGCAATAGAACTCATATGTCACAAAACTAACAAGTATGTCAAACAGTGTTTTGGTAGTCCTGTGGTGGAGCTTTGTCCAAATTGGATATTTGGGATATCCCAAGGCAAAAACATGAAAAATCTCCAGATTCTCATAAAATCCAAGATGGCCACCGGGGACACGTGACTATGTGACATCAGCAAACTGGCTAAAGCTACATGTAACTACCTGGGAAATTTCAATGATGTTGTCCATGTGGTACAGAAGAAACCACACATTGCCCATTCAAACTCACTATGCATGTTCATATAAGTAAAATTCATTGATCGGGGGTGGGGGTGGAGGGGTGGGGGGTCTGTATGAAGTGGCAAATGCTATAGATGACAACAAATATCTTCCTAATATATAATTTTATTGATTATCATTGGTCTAAGTTATTAACTAAGACATTTCAGATGATACTGACCCACAGCAATAACTGGTAACAAGAAGCCCCATGGGGCCTGGAGCACCCAACTTGAACAGAACCCAATATAAACGGAGTCCAAAAATGAATCTACATTAAGCAATCAGTCTTCATAGGATCCATTGTCAATCCTTGAGCCCCTCAGGAGTGACTAAAATAGTCCAATTCACCCCCATCCCCTCCTCCCGAGATGTTGCATACCAAATATGAAAGCATTCTGACTAGTGGATCTGAAAAAGAAATTTTTTGAAGAAATTTCCTCATATTGCAAAAGTTTGAGCTACCAAATATTAACCTCGGTCCCTGATTTAAACAAGTTTGAATCTGACCCCCCTGGAGATGTTGTATACCAAATATGAAAGGATTCTAACCGCTGGATCTGAAGAAGATTTTTAAAGAAATTTCCTCATACTGCATTAAGTTAAAATTCGGGCTACTATAGGGAGTCCCAAATTAACCCAGGGACTCGATTTGAACAAACCTGAATTCTCCAAGAGATGTTGTATACCAAATATGAAGGATTCTGATTGGTGAATCTGAAGAAGATTTTTGAAGAAATTCCCTCATATTGCACTTAGTTAAACTTTGGGTTCCCATAGGGAGCCCAAATATTAACCCAGGCACTCAATTTGAATAAAATTGAATCTGATCCCTCTAGAGATGTATACCAAATATGAAAGCATTCTGACTGGTAGATCAGAAGAAAAAGATTTTTAAAGAAATTTTCTCATATTGCACAGTTAAAATTCAGGCAACCATAGGGAGCCTAAATATTAATCCAGGTACACGATTTGAACAAACTTGAATCTGACCTCCCTCGAGTTGTTGTATACCAAATATGAAAGGATTCTGACTGCTGAATCTGAAGAAGATTTTTGAAGAAATTCCCTCATATTTCAGCAAGTTAAACTTCGGGATCCCCTAGCCATAGGGAGCCCAAATATTAACCCAGGCTCTAATATGCTGAATCAACCATTTTTTCATGCCCCCCCCCCCCCCCCCCCCCCCCCACCCCCCCCCCCCCCCCACTCACAGAACACCATCTCATAACCGGTAGGAAAGCGTTTTACCATTCAATTGTACTGGTCCTAATACCCAAATAACAGTTCTCTATTCCAGACATTCCACTCAACTGTTTGAAGAATTAAAGGTGTAACTTTGTAAACAAAAAACTTTAACCAAAAACTTTAACCTGGAAGTTCCAAGTTAAACTGACTTCAAAAAAGGGTTAAATATTTCCCAAAATAACATGAGACATAATGAGAATGATACAATCTATAGTAATTAATATTAATTAAAAAGAAAAAAAACTTTAACATTCACTAAAAAGCTTTAACCACAAACTTTAACCAGAACTCTAAACATTAACAGATGGACAGACAGATAGATGGATGGATGGATGGATGGATGGATGGATGGATGGATGGATGGATGGATGGATGGATGGATGGACAAACAGATGGATGAATGGATGGACAGAAAGACAGATGGACAAACGTCATGACTGTAGCCATGACTGTAAACAGTTGGTCTAATAAGATATATATTTATATACTTCATGGAATTCAAACTTAGAAATATTGTATTATGAGTTGTATGTAATCACTCACCACAAGGACTCAAATGAACTGGACCTCTGGGGATCAAAGGCTAAAATTGCTGCACCAGCATGGCGGCAGTAGAAGGAAGAAAGTCCTGTAAACCTTTCATCACCTGCTGTATCCTTGAAAATATAACAGCATAGTAATATTATAGTTTACCCCTTTACACAATGCACATGATATCAAAATTTGTTATTTTAATAATTTTTATTTAAATTTTTACACAATTTCAACAAAACAATATCATGTGACCCATTACTGGAATGGGCTTCACAAGCTCGTTCCAATGAGAGGGTCACATGATTTGGTTTTATTTAAATTTTTGAAAAATAATTTATTTTAAACTGCTCAATTTGTAAATTATGATGCTGTTGCATTAGTAAGGGTTAAGTAATTTAATTTCTTAAATGACTAAAAATTTCATTTTTCGTCTCCAAAACATAGCTAATGACCTCTCATTACAATGAGCTGAATGAGCATAAGTATGTTTTTAGGCAAAATTTAAAAAATAATAATAATGTGCTGTTTTAGTTTTGTTCAACAGAAATATCTTTGTCAATGCAATTTCATTTGGTCATTCATTATTGGTTGTATGTTAGTATATTTTGCACAATACATTTGGACGAAACCCTTGGCTTCTGCAGTAAAAACAGAGAAGGTGGGCAAGCATCACAACACCCTTTTTCCTAAGGATAACCGCCATGCTACACAGCGTAACCTGCCAATGGATTACAATATAAGCTGTTTATTTCCAGCCCTGAAAAAAACATAGGTATACCTTCTGTTTTTGTTTCCGGTTCTAAAAATATATTTACGTTATGATCCCAAAGTAATGCAAAGTAATTGCTTTGAAAGCAACAAACATTTCAGTTTCACGCCATCATTGGATAGCCAACAGGCGGCTTTTAGCAACAAAATTAGTTGTCTGCAAAACAAAATAGTCCCCTCAGCTTTTCAATGAAAGATAAACAGAAACATTAATGGATATTAATTTAATACCAAAAATAAATGAAAGTGTCAATGACACTGTAGCTTAACCAACACTGTGTGTTGTGTTTGATGAAAAGGATAATGTCCAATATTTATGAAAGGATTATGAAATAAGACAAGAATTGTGATAATTGGGAATATGCAAATTTCTGTTCCATGTATGCTATGTTTTCAATAAAAATAATCTGAGGTGTAGACTGTAGTAAAGAACTGAGGGGTGGGTTTATGTGGCCCTCACAGTTAATGTATGTGGCCCTAACAGTTAATGTTTGTCAACCAAAGTTACCAAGTTACAGTGAAATCATTCCAAAACGAGTCATCCTATCAAGTTACAGTGAAATCCCTTCATAAATACAGCAAGTAGACTGTGCTAAGGGTTTTTGGGCTTCGGGCCTGTGTAGTGATCATGGTAGACTGATCTAAACCAAAAGGGGATGTCCTCATCTAGACATCATACAGAGTCATCCTACCAAGTTACAATGATGAAATCCATCTATATTAAATATGACCTGTAGATTGTACTAAAAGTTTTTGTGTTTCGGGCTTCGGAAGCCATCACGTTGACAGATCATGTTCAAAAGGAGACATTCTCATCTTGATATTATAAAGAGTCATCCTACCAAGTTGCCATGAAATTGCTTCATAAATACGACCTGTAGACTGTGCTAAAGGTTTCTGGGTTTTGGGCTCGGGCACCAATCACGGTTGACCGATCGTGACCAAAAGGGGACGTTCTCATCTAGACATGACCTCAAACCTGCATATGAAATTTCATGACGATCAGACAAGAACTACGGGGAGTAGCCTGTGCTAAAGGAAAATGTGAACAGACTCACAGACAGACACACGCATGATGGCAATAGCTTATCTTGACATTGTCAAGTTAAGCTAAAAATAACAAGAACTATTCACCATGTAATAGTAAACATTTCATACTTTCAAAACATTTTTGCAAGTTTATTTCATGTGATTTGCCAGTTGTTCCCACAGCAAAATATATGATTTTTGAAAAACATAATTATTTTCTTGTGCCGTCAACACAAAAAATATGGCTTCTAAGTTTTTGCTATTTTCTTATTTTTTTAGCAGAAGCAAATAATAAATGTATATATAAAACTAGAGGCTCAAGAGAGCCTAAAACACTCAGCTGGACCAAGTTGTCCTAAACTGTAAGGGTTATGGGTATGAACAAAATGTAATCTGATTGAACCATATGACAGATTCGCCAGCAATTTTTTTGTCCAATTGTTTCAACTGCTCAGAAGAAAGCTTCATATCAAATACCAAATCTCTAGTCCGTGCAGTTTGGGAAATATTGGACATTTCATTTTTTTTCTATTTTTAGCGCCAGGTGTTGCCACGGGGAACCACAAAGAGTTTTGGGGGCATGAATGAAATACTTAGGGTCAACTAATGCCACATATAAAATATGGTTCAAATCGCTCCATTTGTTCTTGAAATAGAAATTTTCAGGGGAGCTCAAAAGTGAGCCCATCCCCTGGAGAGCCCAAATATGGACCTATCAACTTTCTTTGAACAACTTTTAATCTTGAACACCAGAGGAAGTTTCATACCAAATATCAAAGCATTCCCACTTGTGGTTCATGAGAAGATGATTTTTAATGAATTTCACGATATTTGGGCATAAGCCCAAGCCCAAAAAGGGAAGAGCCCCATTTGAACAAAACTAAAACAGAATACCCCAAGATGATGTGGCCCATATATGTTTCAATTTGGGCCATTGGTTTGTGAGGAGAAGATATTTTTAAAAAGGTAAACATGTAATCTTTTTCCCATTGACTTCAGTGTTAAAAAATGCTGAGTCATCATATTTTCATAACACCAAAAACAGACCATATGGCAGATTAGCCAGCAATGTTTTTTGTCCAATTGTTTCAACTGCTCAGAAGAAAGCTTCATACCAAATACAAAATCTCTAGTCCATGCAGTTTGGGAAATATTGGACTTTTCATTTTTGTTCTATTTTTAGCTCCAGGGGTTCCCATGGGGAACCGCGAAAACTTTTGGGGGAATGAATGAAGTACTTAGGGTCAACTAATGCCACATATACAGTTTGGTTCAAATCGCTCCATTGGTTCTTAAAGTAGACATTTTCAGGGAAGCTCAAAAGTGAGCCCATCCCCTGGAGAGCCCAAATATGGACCTATCAACTTTCTTTGAACAACTTTTAATCATGAACACCAGAGGAAGTTTCATACCAAATATCAAAGCATTCCCAGTTGTGGTTCATGAGAAGAAGATTTTTAAAGAATTTCATCATATTTGGGTATAAGACCACGCCCAAAAAGGGGGGAGACCCCATTTGAACAAAACAAAAACAGAATACCCCCAAGATGATGTGGCCCATATATGTTTCAATTTGGGCCATTGGTTTGTGAGAAGATTGTTTTGTAAAAGCTAACGTACAATGGACGACGGACGCCAAGTGATGGCAATAGCTGACTTTCAGTCAGGTGAGCTAACAAATCAGTCCAATTAATTGGACATCTCTTAAGTTAATATCCTTGTTAAATGTATACAGCTTCCAAACAGCAAACAATTCACCATTCCTTTGCAACAAATTTGAAAGGTTAGTCAGTAGTAGGGTATAGAATAAATTCTTGTTCACTGAATAAATGATCTTGTAATGCATCAAAAAATACGCAATGTTCACCTCAGTTCAACCATTATAGGCATTTAATCATTTATTTATTTATTGGTGTTTAAGGTCACATACTTATCCACAATGCCGGCTAATCGTGATCATGACAGTTTTACGGGTGGAGGAAGCCGGAGTTTCCGGAGAGAACCAATGAGAAACTGTCAGCTCCTCAACATTCTAACTCTGTTCAAGTTCCACTCAAGCAGGGTTACAGCGGTTGAAGACATGTGCACCAAACACGTGCAGTATGCCTTAGTACACAGCGTCACCGTGCCCCCATGTAGGCAACCAGGATAATGTATATAGGTATTTAATTTAATATATCTTGTTTGATATTGCTACATAAGTTTTGTCAATATTTATTTATTGGTGTTTACAGTCAAATATTTCTGCACAATGGCTGATCATGACCACGACAGTTTTATGGGTGGAGGAAGCCGGAATACCCAGAGAGAACCAATGAGCAATGGAGAGCAACAGTCAGCTCCCCAACATACTAACTCCACACAAGCAGGGTTAGCACTGGCTGAAGACAGGTGAACCACGATGTGCAGTATGCCTTAGTACAAAACGTCAATCTGTGGCTATTCAATTAACAGGGTTCCACTGTATTGTGCAAATTATACATACATACAGCACATAATGAATGAGCAAATAAAGCTGCATTGACAAAGATATTTCTGTTGTACAAAGCTCATGCAGTATAGTCAATCAATATGAACTGGTTTCTTTTTTGCCATCAATACATACATGTGGTTCAACTGTATTCAAATTTCAATTTTTGTGAAAAGCGATAGGTGGTTATACCCATTATGTTAAAGGTAAATGGTTAAAAAAAATGGAACAAATTTGCTTAGAATTATACAAATTGAATTACATGTAGGTGCAAAAGGTCTCTTCTACTAAACAACTTCATGATGAATGCAACATTTTTTCAGTTTTGAAAAATGTTCTTTTTTGTGCAACAATAAGAATGGCTAGTAATTTTGAGGAACAATGAACTGTTGGCAAGTTCATACAATATTTTAACTACTGAACAAGTCAAGATAAGTTGTATGATAACCACTATAAACTATGTATCTTTCTTTTCCTACACTGATATGACAAGAAGCTGACATCATTTTGTGGCCGAGAGCTTTCGAGAAAATGATGTCAGATTCTGCTCATATCAGTGCAGAAGCAAAAGTATACTTAGTTTACTGTGGTTATGCTACAACTTATTTTGACTTGCACTGTATCTTTGTATTATTTATTCTGGTAATATCTCCCTGAAGATTAGAAAGAGCTGCCATGACAAAAGTAAACAATGCTACCGGTGGATTTTCATGTCCAGTTGTCCAGTGCCTTTATTCACAAGTGGAAAAAAAAATCTAAGCAAATGGCACAGACAGTACTTTCTGGAAGGTGCAGAGATGGGGATTCTTCTGGAAAAGCATATACCAACTAGATGAAGCGATTGTGCCCACACAATACACAGGATTTTTCCTTCTATTTTCAGTTCCTGCACTTTTTACGACCCAAAATTGAGATAAACGCATAAAAAACAGATTTTTTTTTCCCAAACAAAATACTTTCAGCCTAAATTTTTTTCTTCTTCTTAAAACGCATAAAAAACAAAAAAACAAAAATTCCAGATTTTGGTCCCAAATTTTCTAATACCCACCCGGACCCCAAATTTTCAGGGTAAAAAAAAAAAAAATTTTTTGTCTTAAAATTGACAGAAATGCATAAAAAACAAAAACAAAATTTCCGGATTTTGGTCCAAAATTTTCCAAGTCCCACCTGGACCCCAAATTTTCAGGGGAAAAAAAAATAATTTTTTTTGTCTTAAAATTGACAGAAATGCATAAAAAACAAAAAAAATTTTTGGGTGATTTTGGTCCTAAATTTTTCCAAGTCCCACCCGGACCCCAAATTTTCAGGGGAAAAATTTTTTTTTTGTCTTAAAATTGACAGAAATGCATAAAAAACAACAACAAAAAAATTTACGGATTTTGGTCCAAAATTTTTTAAGTCCCACCCGGACCACAAATTTTCAGGGAAAAAAAATAATTTTTTTTTTGTCTTAAAATTGACAGAAATGCATAAAAAACAAAAAAAAATTTTTTTCGGATTTTGGTCCAAAATTTGCTAAGTCCCACCCGGACCCCAAATTTTCAGGGGAAAATTTTTTTTTTTTTTTTTTGTCTTAAAATTGACAGAAATGCATAAAAAACAAAAAAAAAAAATTTCCAGATTTTGGTCCAAAATTCCCACACGGACCCCAAATTTTCAGGGGGAAAAAAAAAAAATGTTTTTTTTTGTCTTAAAATTGACCAAAACGCAGAAAAAACAAAAAAAAAAATTTTCAGATTTTAGTCCAAAAAATCCGGAAATTTGTTTTTTTTGTTTTTTATGCATTTCTGTCAATTTTAAGACAAAAAAAAAAATTTTTTTTTTTCCCCTGAAAATTTGGGGTCCGGGTGAGACTTAGAAAATTTTGGACCAAAATCCGGAAATTTTTGTTTTTGTTTTTTATGCATTTCTGTCAATTTTAAGACAAAAAAAAATTTTTTTTTTTTACCCTGAAAATTTGGGGTCCAGGTGGGACCAAAATCCGAAAAAATTTTTCTTTGTTTTTTATGCATTTCTGTCAGTTTTAAGACAAAAAATTATTTTTTTTTTCCCCCTGAAAATTTGGGGTCTGGGAGGGACTTAGAAAATTTTGGACCAAAATCCGAAAAATTTTTTTGTTGTTTTTTATGCATTTCTGTCAGTTTTAAGACAAAAAATTTTTTTTTTCTTTTTCCCCTGAAAATTTGGGGTCCGGGTGGGACTTAAAAAATTTTGGACCAAAATCCGAAAATTTTTGTTGTTGTTTTTTATGCATTTCTGTCAGTTTTAAGACAAAAAAAATTATTTTTTTTCCCCTGAAAATTTGGGGTGCGGGTGGGACTTAGAAAATTTGGGACCAAAATCCGAAAAAATTTTTCTTTGTTTTTTATGCATTTCTGTCAGTTTTAAGACAAAAATTTTTTTTTTTCTTTTTCCCCTGAAAATTTGGGGTCCGGGTGGGACTTAGAAAATTTTGGACCAAAATCCGAAAAATTTTTTTGTTGTTTTTTATGCATTTCTGTCAGTTTTAAGACAAAAAAAATTATTTTTTTTCCCCTGAAAATTTGGGGTGCAGGTGGGACTTAGAAAATTTGGGACCAAAATCCGGAATTTTTGTATTTTTTGTTTTTTATGCATTTCTGTCAAAATTTTGGACCAAAATCCGAAAATTTTTTTTTTTTTTTCCCCCTGAAAATTTGGGGTCCGGGTGGGACTTAGAAAATTTTGGATCAAAATCCGGAAATTTTTTTTTTTTGTTTTTCATTTATTTCTGTCGATTTTAAGTCAAAAAAAAAAAAAAAATTTCCCCCTGAAAATTTGGGGTCCGGGTGGGACTTAGAAAATTTTGGACCAAAATCTGGAATTTTTTTTTTGTTTGTTTTTTATGCATTTCTGTCAATTTTAAAGACAAAAAAAAATTAAAAAAATTTTTCCCCTGAAAATTTGGGGTCCGGGTGGGACCAAAAAAAAATTTTTTTGTTTTTTATGCATTTCTGTAAATTTTAAGACAAACAGAAAACATTTTTTTTTTTTTACCCTGAAAATTTGGGGTCCGGGTGGGACTTAGAAAATTTTGGACCAAAATCCGAAAATTTTTTTCTTTGTTTTTTATGCATTTCTGTCAGTTTTAAGACAAAAATTTTTTTTTTTCTTTTTCCCCTGAAAATTTAGGGTCCGGGTGGGACTTAGAAAATTTTGGACCAAAATCCGAAAAAAATTTTTGTTGTTTTTTATGCATTTCTGTCAGTTTTAAGACAAAAAATTTTTTTTTTCCCCTGAAAATTTGGGGTCCGGGTGGGACTTAGAAAATTTTGGATCAAAATCCGGAAATTTTTTTTTTTTGTTTTTCATTTATTTCTGTCGATTTTAAGTCCAAAAAAAAAAAAAAATTTCCCCCTGAAAATTTGGGGTCCGGGTGGGACTTAGAAAATTTTGGACCAAAATCTGGAATTTTTTTTTTGTTTGTTTTTTATGCATTTCTGTCAATTTTAAGACAAAAAATTTTTTTTTTCCCCTGAAAATTTGGGGTCCGGGTGGGACTTAGAAAATTTTGGACTAAAATCCGAAAAAATTTTTTGTTGTTTTTTATGCATTTCTGTCAGTTTTAAGACAAAAAATTTTTTTTTTCCCCTGAAAATTTGGGGTCCGGGTGGGACTTAGAAAATTTTGGATCAAAATGCGGAAATTTTTTTTTTTTGTTTTTCATTTATTTCTGTCGATTTTAAGTCAAAAAAAAAAAAAAAATTTCCCCCTGAAAATTTGGGGTCCGGGTGGGACTTAGAAAATTTTGGACCAAAATCTGGAATTTTTTTTTTGTTTGTTTTTTATGCATTTCTGTCAATTTTAAGACAAAAAAAAATTAAAAAAATTTTTCCCCTGAAAATTTGGGGTCCGGGTGGGACCAAAAAAAAATTTTTTTGTTTTTTATGCATTTCTGTAAATTTTAAGACAAACAGAAAACATTTTTTTTTTTTTTTACCCTGAAAATTTGGGGTCCGGGTGGGACTTAGAAAATTTGGACCAAAATCCGAAAAAAATTTGTTTTTGTTTTTTATGCATTTCTGTCAATTTTAAGACAAAAAAATTTTTTTTTTTTTTTTCCCCTGAAAATTTGGGGTTCGGGTGGGACTTACAAAATTTTGGACCAAAATCCGAAAAAAAATTTTTTTTGTTTTTTCTGCATTTTGGTCAATTTTAAGACAAAAAATTTTTTTTTTTTTTTCCCCTGAAAATTTGGGGTCTGGGTGGGACTTAGAAAATTTTGGACCAAAATCCGAAAAATTTTTTCTTTGTTTTTTATGCATTTCTGTCAGTTTTAAGACAAAAATTTTTTTTTCTCTTTTTCCCCTGAAAATTTAGGGTCCGGGTGGGACTTAGAAAATTTTGGACCAAAATCCGAAAAAAATTTTTGTTGTTTTTTATGCATTTCTGTCAGTTTTAAGACAAAAAAATTTTTTTTTTCCCCTGAAAATTTGGGGTCCGGGTGGGACTTAGAAAATTTTGGATCAAAATGCGGAAATTTTTTTTTTTTGTTTTTCATTTATTTCTGTCGATTTTAAGTCAAAAAAAAAAAAAAAATTTCCCCCTGAAAATTTGGGGTCCGGGTGGGACTTAGAAAATTTTGGACCAAAATCTGGAATTTTTTTTTTGTTTGTTTTTTATGCATTTCTGTCAATTTTAAGACAAAAAAAAATTAAAAAAATTTTTCCCCTGAAAATTTGGGGTCCGGGTGGGACCAAAAAAAAATTTTTTTGTTTTTTATGCATTTCTGTAAATTTTAAGACAAACAGAAAACATTTTTTTTTTTTTTACCCTGAAAATTTGGGGTCCGGGTGGGACTTAGAAAATTTGGACCAAAATCCGAAAAAAATTTGTTTTTGTTTTTTATGCATTTCTGTCAATTTTAAGACAAAAAATTTTTTTTTTCCCCTGAAAATTTGGGGTCCGGGTGGGACTTAGAAAATTTTGGACTAAAATCCGAAAAAAATTTTTGTTGTTTTTTATGCATTTCTGTCAGTTTTAAGACAAAAAAAATTTTTTTTTTTTTTTCCCCTGAAAATTTGGGGTTCGGGTGGGACTTACAAAATTTTGGACCAAAATCCGAAAAAAATTTTTTTTTGTTTTTTCTGCATTTTGGTCAATTTTAAGACAAAAATTTTTTTTTTTTTCCCCTGAAAATTTGGGGTCTGGGTGGGACTTAGAAAATTTTGGACCAAAATCCGAAAAAATTTTTCTTTGTTTTTTATGCATTTCTGTCAGTTTTAAGACAAAAAAAAATTTTTTTTCTTCTTCCCCTGAAAATTTGGGGTCCGGGCGGGACTTAGAAAATTTTGGACCAAAATCCGGAAATTTGTTTTTTTTGTTTTTTATGCATTTCTGTCTCCCATAGAGAGCCCAAATATCGACCCAGGCAATTGATTTCAATAAACATGTGAAACAATCTTCCAAAGATGTTATATGTGAAATTTTAAAGCTTTTGGAGCAGTGGTTTGGGAGAAAAGTAGTCTTATATGTTTTTCCCATTACCCACAAGTGTTAAAAAATGCTGACTCAGCACTTTTTCAAAGTCCCCAAAAAGTACCCCATGATAAAACCGATGGCAATTTTTTTTTACCATTCCATTCTGTTGGTCCTAAGGAAGCTTCACAACAAATAAGAATTCTCAGTGCCGTGTAGTTTTGGAGATATGGGCGTTTTCATTTTTTTCTATTTTTAGCTCCTGCGGTCCCCATGGGGAGACGGGAAAAAAAATTTTGGCATAAATTAAGTACTTATGACCCAATAAGCCCTCATATCAAATTTGGTCAAAATTTGCCTCTCGGTTTGGAAAATAGAAATTTTGGGCGGGGCAAATATTCTTTCCCCTCCCATTACGACGCCAAGTATAGCCCCACAAACTTCTCTTGAACAAATCTGAGTCTACACCTCAAAAGGAAGCTGCACACCAAATATCAAGTCTCTGCTACTGCTGGTTCATGAGAAGAAGATTTTTTAAGATTTCAGCACAGCGAGGCAACTTGATTTGAACAAAATCAAATTGCGATGTCATAACAAACTATTATCTCAAATATCAATTAAATTGGTTCAGCGGTTTGGGAGGAGAAGACGCAAACACCATGCTCACGGATGACGGACGACGGACGGTGAGTGATCACTATAGCTCTCCTGACTGAAAGTCAGGTGAGCTAAAAACTGATTGCACCAATTTTGGTACAAAATGGCCACTGGCACCCATCTTGAATTTCGGACTGCACCCCAAAACACTCGTTCTCGTCCCAAGGTGATAACAAAGGTGCCCAAGAAGTTTCGTAAAGATCAGTTCATAAATACGGCCTCTAGCCCAAGCCGTATTGGCATTTGCACTTACAGTGCTGAAAATAACACAAAATAAATCAAAGTTAGTCTAATTGGCATAATTTATGCACGAGAAAAAAACCTGTATTATATGTGATGTATCCCATGGTACTAAACATTCATACAAAAAAAATTATTCAAATCGGAGCTTTCATATGGAAATTCTGCGCAAAAATCTGATTGCACCTAATTTTGGTACAAAATGGCTGCCAGCGCCCATCTTAAATTTAGGACCGGATCCCAAAACACTTGTTCTCGTCTCACGGTGATATAAATATGGCCTCTAGCCCGAGCCATATTGGCATTTCCAGTTACAGTGCTGAAAGTAACATTAAATAGATCAAAGTTAGTCTAATTGGCATAATTTATGCACGAGAAAAAACCCCGTATTATATGTGATGTATCCCATGGTACCAAACATTCACATAGAAAATTATTCAAATCAGCGCTTTCATATGGAAGTTCTGCACAAAAATCTGATTGCACCTAATTTTGTACAAAATGGCCGCCAGTGGCCATCTTGAATTTCAGACCGGACCCCAAAACACTCATTCTCGTCCCACGGTGATAACAAAGGTACCCAAGAAGTTTCATAAAGATCGGTTCATAAATATGGCTTTAGCCCGAGCCGTATTGGCATTTGCACTTACAGTGCTGAAAGTAACACAAAATAAATCAAAGTTAGTCTAATTGGCATAATTTATGCATGAGAAAAAAACCCGTATTATATGTGATGTATCCCATGGTACTAAACATTCATACAAAAAAAATATTCAAATCGGAGCTTTCATATGGAAATTCTGCACAAAAATCTGATTGCACCTAATTTTGGTACAAAATAGCTGCCATCGGCCATCTTAAATTTTGGACCGGATCCCAAAACACTTGTTCTCGTCTCACGGTGATAACAAAGCTATCCAAGAAGTTTCGTAAAGATCGGTTCATAAATACGGCCTCTAGCCCAAGCCGTGTGTACATTGCGGCAGATGGACAGACGGACGACGGGCCATGGCAATACCTCAAATTTGGCTTCGTCAAAGCGGAGCTAAAAATGGATTGTTTCAGTCAGTTATGAAAACAATGTTGGTTATGACATCTGCATGGTGGTAAAGGTTTTAACCCTTTATCTAATGAATCAGCCGCATAATTTACAAATTAAGCAGTTGAAAAAAAAATAAAAATTTTTTAAACTTCAACAAAACTATATCATGTGACCTCCTCATTGGAACAAGCTCATCAAGCTCGTTCCAATGAGGGATCACATGATGTGATTTTGTTGAAATTTTTTTTTTAAATTTTGAAGAACAATTATTAAAATAAATTTTGATATCCTGTGCATTGGATAAGGGTTTTTGGGATGTCTCCCATCTTAACTTTCATGTCTAAGAGCAGGCGTAGAAAATAGGGTTGGTCGGCTTTTCGGTTTGGTTTTTTTCAAAACTGACACCGAAATGCCACCTTAACAAAAAAACAAGACTTTCGGTTTCAACAAATTTCAAAGAATTGGTAAGTTTATGACCACTCAATCACATGCGTTCTGCACACCAAAGGCTAAAATGTCGGGCAAAGGTAAACGTGGTGCTGTTTATGATTTCTTCAAGAGGATTGACAACACATCTCCCCCACCCCCCCAAATAGTGGTAGCAATTTCTTATATCTTAAACAATATCTATAGAACCACCACCAGAAGGAATATGAAAAATTAAAAAGTGTTATGTAAGAATCCACACATGCGATTCAAGAATCGTTAAGTAAATGAACTGGGCACAGCCTCAGGCTTTCTCATATTCGACCAAATAGGTATTGAAAGTTTCCTGACAGTATTTGGTGTAAAAGTAATATGAATTATCTTTGACCAAAATCATCTGTGTACGGCACGTAGTAAATTAGGTTTTGAAACCTCAAAGTTCAGATTGAAAAAAATGACGAGTAAATTATGTTAATTAGCCGACTTCTGGAACGTTCTCTGAAAAGGGTCTTACTAAATACCGAGGTGAAGGAAAGTTAAAAAATTTATAGTAATTTATATATTTTTTATACTTACCAATGACCCAGACATAGCTGGTGCTAACTCTTAATGAAAGTGTCAATGACACTGTAGCTCAACTTGACAAACCTGAACTTGGTTAGTTATAAATGAAATGGCAAAATTGAAGATCATTGGTACCAATGTCATTTTTTTTTGCCAGTGGCAACATTTTTTGACAGAAACCGACGAAAATCGATAGCTCCCATCTAGAGGCCTCCCCAAACAAGCATGCCAGGTTTCAAAGCCCTGTATGGTGTACAAAATGGGAAATATTGTGATCTGACTAGACTAAATTCTAAGAACGTTGGCCGTGGCAACATTTTTTGACGGAAATGGAAGAAAATTGGTAGCTCCCATCTAGAGGTCACCGTAAATAAGCATACCAGGTTTCAAAGCAATCTAGTCAAACATGTGCCCTGTAAGGTGAGCTAAAAGGAAATATTGTGATCTGACTAAACTAAGTTCTAAGAATGTTGGCTGCGGCAACATTTTTTGATGGAAATTGAAGAAAATCGATAGCTCCCATCTAGAGGTCACCCCAAACAAGCATGCCAGGTTTCAAAGCAATCCGATCATAAATGTGCCCTGTAGGGTGTGCCACAGGGAAATATTGAGTCTTCTGACTAAACTAAGTTCTAAGAACGTTGGCCGCGGCAACATTTTTTGATGGAAATTGAAGAAAATCGATAGCTCCCATCTAGAGGTCTCCCCAAACAAGCATATGAGGTTTCAAAGCAATCAAATCATAAATGTGCCCTGTAGGGTGTGCCAAAGGAAAATACTGTGGTCTGACTAAACTGAGTTCTAAAAAGGTTGGCCGGGGCAACATTTTTTGACGGAAATTGAAGAAAATCGATAGCTCCCATCTAGAGGTCACCCCAACAAGCATGCCAGGTTTCAAAGCAATCCGATCATAAATGTACCCTGTAGGGTGTGCCAAAGAGAAATATTGAGTCTTCTGACTAAACTAAGTTCTAAGAACGTTGGCCACGGCAACATTTTTTGACAGAAATTGAAGAAAATCGATAGCTCCCATCTAGAGGTCTCCCCAAACAAGGATACCAGGTTTCAAAGCAATCTGATCATAAATGTGCCCTGTAGGGTGTGCCAAAGGGAAATATTGAGGTCTGACTAAACTAAGTTCTACGAACATTGGCCGTGGCAACATTTTTTGTCGGAAATTGAAGAAAATCGATAGCTCCCATCTAGAGGTCACCCTAAATAAGCATACCAGGCTTCAAAGCAATCAAATCATAAATGTGCCCTGTAGGGTGTGCCAAAGGGAAATATTGTGGTTTGACTAAACTAAGTTCTAAGAACATTGGCCGCGGCAACATTTTTTGACGGAAATTGAAGAAAATCGATAGCTCCCATCTAGAGGTCACCCCAAACAAGCATACCAAGTTTCAAAGTAATCTGATCATAAATGTGACCTGTGAGGTGTGCCAAAGGAAATTGTGGATGTACGTACTAACGAACGTATGTACGCCGACGGACGAGAAGTGATGGCAATAGCTCAGCTTGTCTTTGTCAAGTTGAGCTAAAAATCTAGGGCCAAACACAAATTTTGCCCCCCAATCCCCAAAATTTGCATCTAGAACCGAAAAAATCATGTCCTAAAAGGTCCTCCATACTTTCCCTCCACTGCGCATGCACAGTGTCAAGGAGGTCTCGAAATTGGTGCCAATTATCATTCTTACAAGCAGTGCCTGGTCAGCGCTATGTACTCAGCGGGGAGGTATGAGTTCCCAACTCATGGGAGGGCCATCCCCGTCTGGGTCATTGGTAAGTATAAAAAATATATAAATTACTATAAATTTTTTAACATTTTTATACTGTACCAATGACCAAGACATAGCTGAATACTAAAAAGGCTGGAGGGCCTAGGACACAGAGGAAAATCCAATAAGCTCAACTATATATAATAGAGTCATCCCCTCGAGGAGAAAAGGAGTATTAGGCTTTACATGTATCTTTCTTATTTATGATAAATTAGAAAGACACAACACCCTCCATAATTGAGCATAATAACATTCATGTTCTCTATTAACATCCAGTATAACCCTTTATACTAATTATTTTTAAAGTAAGCCAATAAATAAAGTCAGTCCAGAGAATTGAGACTCTTTATACTCTTTAAAAGTGTCCGAGGATTGTATATTAATGCCCGTTTGACACTTGACATATACAAATGCTTCACACCGAGCTACACTTTAAAAATATGACATGAATGAATTTTAACATTAACTTTACACTTTAAAACCATCCCGGTAACGACTCAGAATTACTGACTCCGGAGGAGGTATCCCCTTGCTTTTCACTATAAAGCAGGTGACCTAAGGGAACACCCTCGCCCCCACCTTCCCCTTGCCCTGGGTCAAATAGCCCAGAGCAAAGAGGGCAGCAGGACGGAGTCACTGCCGGAACAGAAAGCCTGCATAACTATAGTTGCAACTGTTTAGTGGACGACATTCTGAGCAACAGATAACGGACCTAAACAATGCAGGTCTCCAGAAATGGACTCAATATTTCTGAGATAAAAATTTGTGAATGTGGATGGCTGAGACCAATATGCAGCCTTCATTAAATCTGTAATAGCAACACTATTTGTTTAAGCCCAAGATGTAGAAAGAGCTCTTACTTCATGAGCTGAAATCTTAAGCACAGACTGCTGTGTTTAAGATAGATTATCATAAGCAGTACGGATAGTTAATTGAATCCATCTAGCAATAGAATGGACCGTAATGTCCTTTCTATTAGGCATCAGAGACAGAAAGAAGCGTTTTCGTCCCTTTCTGATAAACTGAGATCTTTGTTTATAAATACGTAAAGCTCTAACCGGACAGAGTAAAGGCCTATGCCCGTCTGAAGACGAAAGGGCCTTAATAACAATAGGTTCCGGATATTTATTAGGAGCCTGATTCTTAGCCAAAAATCCAACATTAGTAGTAAAGGTAATAGTGTTCCCGACACTACAATAGTGAGAATCGTCCACAGAAAGTGCATGAAGCTCACTGACTCTTCTAGCAGAAGAGAAAGCTAAGAGAAATGCTGTCTTATAAGACAAGAATTTGAAATCTACTGTCTCAAGAGGCTCAAATGGCTTTTCTTTTAGTTTAAGAAGAACCCAAGCTAAATTCCATTTAGGAATTAATCTAAGGGTTCTAGGTCTATTTATCGAGAAGTTTCTAACTAATTTAGATAAAGAGACATTAGATCCAATTTGTAAACTATCATGGTGTGCATAGGTATCAGATAACATAGACCTATAACCTTTAATAGTAACAGGCTGCAGTTTGATCTCGCCAAACAAGTATACTAGAAAGATTGCAATGTCTGGTATGGAGGGATCAAAAATATGAACAGAATGATCCCTACAACAACGACGAAAGACCTTCCACTTAGACGCATAGTTTAGCGAAGAGGAGGTCCTCCTACAGTTAGAAATCGCGTCCACTGCTCGTCCTGTAAAATGCTTGACGTGCAAGAAGGACCACACAACGGAAATACGTGAAGGTTGAGACCTTGCAGGTTGTGATGTAGTTGCGCGATTTCCCCTGCGAAAGAAGATCCTCTCGTGGAGGAAGTTTTCGCGGTAAGTCCCACAGCAGACACCTGAGTAGATTTATCCACAGTCTCTGTGGAGACAGAGATGCTACCAATAGAATTTTGCATTGAGATTGTTTTATCTTTAGCAATATCTGCTGAATCAACGGCGCTGGAGGATACGCATATCCTATTATTCCGTCCCACGAGATCGATAGAGCGTCTACTGCATATGCTCGGGGATCCGAACATGGAGACATATACGTCTGCAACTGATTGTTGAGTTGTGTCGCAAATAAGTCTATCATTGGCCGCTCCCATTGGTAGCAAATCTAATTGAATACCTGTTTGTTGAGAGTCCATTCTGATGGCAACAAGCGACCCTTCCGTGAAAGGGAGTCTGCTAATACATTCAGACGACCCGGAATATGACAGACCGAAAGTAGAACTTGGTGTTCTAGAACAAACAGAAGGATTCTTTCCGTTAAATTGAATAACGGAATGGAATGAGTGCCTCCCTGGTTCCGAATATACGCTACTACTGTCGTATTGTCGGACAGGATTTGGACATGTGCTTTCTGAATAATGTTCATCCAATGACGCAGTGCAAGCCAAATTGACATCATTTCCTTGATGTTTATGTGCTTGCCTAGGAACTGCGGATCCCAAAGACCCTGGCACTTCAAATCCGTTAGGATCAATGTTGCACCCCAACCCGTTTGACTGGCATCCGTCATAATCGTAAAACTCGGATCCGGCAACTGCAGTGGGACTCCCTGAGTCAACCACTGAATGTTTGCCCAGGTCTGAATCTTTTGTTTCACTTGATTTGACAAGAGAACGTCTATATCGAGCGAATGAATCTTTACACTCCAATTCTGAGTCAAGAAAATTTGGAGAGGACGAGTGCGTAACCGCCCCATCGGAATGAGATCCGCAGCGGCTCCGCACAGACCTATCAGTCTCATGAACTCTCTCGCTGTGACTTTGTCTGAGTGAAGACAATAGCGAGCGTAACAACTGATTAATTTCGCTCTGGTTAACGGCAGACGAACGAGATTGTTGTGTGTCTCAAAGCTCATTCCCAGATGAGTGAATGACTTGGACGGCACCAGATCCGACTTCTCCTCGTTTATTATAAAACCGAGACATCGGAGTAATAGAAGCAGATTCTGCACATCGTTCTGAAGCGTTAATTCATTGCTGTACCTCTGAAGAATGTCGTCCAGGTAGGCCGACGTTACTGCAGACGAATGAGCTCGGAAATATATCAGTACCGAGTTCATTATTCGAGTGAAAGCCCAGGGCGCTAGGTTCAAACCGAAGCACATCGCTCGGAACTGATATACAACTCCTAGGACTGCGAAGCATAGATACTTTCTGAATGTCGATGTACCATGACGTGAAAGTACGCATCCTTGAGATCTATGCTTGTAGCATAGTCGTTCACCGGAATACTCGCTCTGACTGATCGAATTGTCTCCATATAGAACTTCGGAGCGACGATCAGCTTGTTTATCCAGCTCAGATCTATGACTGGACGGAACGAGCCGTCTGGTTTCGGAACCAGAAACAGATGGCTGTAGAAACCCGGTGATTCCCGGTCTTCTACGACCTCTACCGCGTTCTTCTTCAGAAGAGACTGAACTTCTGATAAAAGAGCATCTCTTTTCTGCGGATTCGACGGAAGCTGAATCCATTTTGGACTTCGAGTTAATGGAGGCTTTCGTTTGAAGGATATTCTCAGTCCTTCCGAAATCACCCCTCGAACCCAGGGGTCGTCCGTAATTGACGCCCACTTGTTTATAAAACTCGATAATCTTCCACCTACCAGAACACGATAGAGGTTCAAACCATCACCTCCTGGACCTGCGAGGCTTACAGAAGGAGAAACTACGTCCTCCACGACCCAAACCTTGCCCCGTCGACCTAGGGACGTCTGACCGGTAATCTCGGCCAGAAGAACGTCCCACACGAGAGTCGCAGCCTTGACGGTCTCTAGAATAAGACCTAGAGGACGCATAGGAACCTCTATAGGAACTTCTCTTGGGCGTACTTGTCCCAGAAGTGCCTGTCTTATTCTTTTCTGCTGTATCCGGCTTTTTGGAAGCGGATTTGAAAAGCAGAGAATCCAAAGCTTTCTTAGTGATATTATCATAGATTGCTGAAAGCTTGCCATCGAAGAGAAGCTCTCCGGAGACCGAAGCGACTCTGAGAGAGTTCTTCACCTTACCATCCACGCGCGTGGATGTAGCTAGGGCTACGTCACGTCTAACCAACTCCAGGTTTGCCACTGAAAGGGCGGAGTTATATGTGGAATAAGCTACTGCACTTGAAAGAAGTCTTAATGTGGATTGTATATCCTGGAATTCTTTACCTTGAAGACGTAATGATAACGCCTTAGTAAGGTGATCTGCATATGATAAGGCGTCTAAGTTAACTCTGTTAGACATTATTGTCGTTTCCAACGTCGTGGTTGGAATTGACATAGACGACAGTATAGACAATTCCAAGTCTTCAGCCTCGTCGTCTAGACGCAGAGGAACTCTCGGTATGCCCTGTCCTGCCATTTCAAATTTATTCCTTGAATTGATGAAAGGCAGATTTAGGGCATTTGCGGATAAGAAACCAGACTTGCCCGTTTTGGTAGCAAGCTTATAAATAGCGTCGTTCAATAATTCAAATGTTCTTGTGACCTTATTGGACTGTGTCGGAAACTCAGGGACGATGTCCCTGAACCGATCAAAAAATTCTGTGTCCAATGATGCTATCAGTCTCTTATCCGGCATCGCAGCATTCTGGTCCGATGGAACAACCTCTGGAAGGTAATGCCGGATAAAATCTACGGCAGCTTTATGTTGTTCCGAAAGGGAAAGCTCCAAATCCTCCGAATCCCTTTTGCCATCCTGTCGGACCCTATGAAGTTCTCGGTCGTCCGTACCCGATGCTTCGGCGGAGCATACCGTCCCAGCGTCGTCGGATAATTCCTGATCCGACAGAGATTCTGTTGTTTGCTGGGATTCTGCGATAAGTTGTGCTATTTGGGATAGCATGTCTGTCACTGAGGCCTGTGGAGTAGTGGTCTTACGTTGCTTTGCCTCTGGAAGCTCCGTGTACGTTGACTCCTGCATACTTCTTTTATGCGAACGTCCGGAGTCTACAGGCCTCGTGTCCCTGGCTACTGGATGGCGTGACCTGGTCGCCATGGAATCCCTGATCGGCGAAGCTGGCTGGATATTCGTGGTCACGTAGCCAAGGTGCGGTCGTGTGCACTACCGTGAGGATGAGGAAGCCTTATCGACAGTCTCTCCGGACTGTCTATATAACGGAGTGTCCCGAGCGGCGGACGTATGCTCCGAATGCAAAACGTTTTGTACCACAACATCTGGTCCCAGATGTTGTCGTACGAGAGAGGGACCTCTCTCGCTCGCAACCCGGATGGACCTGGACGAGCTAGGAACTGGACTAATAGGCTTCCTCCGTTCTCTCCTCTGATCCGTCGTCACTGGGTGTGCACTTTGTCTTATTATAGTGCTCGCATCACCCAAATCTCCTTCCTGGACCGCAACGGATGAACCCGGCTGCCGAGCCATTCGATGAATGGTCGCTACACCGTGCGAGCTAGCGGACGCCAATGCCGTCGATCCTACTAGGGACCTCTTAGGCAATTGACGTATTTCCATGAGCACTTTTGCCGCTAGCTCTTCATTTAACTGTGACGACGGAGGCACACTTTTGGAAGACATCAAGGAAACATCACCCTGTTCTTGTTCCTCTGAAATAGAGATTGATAAACTAGAGTGACCCTGCAGAGAAAGGATCGGCATGGCCTTTTCCCCGCTAACAACATACCGTGACACACGTTTCCAATGTTTGTCATCCCAATTGACACATACTGAACAGGAGTTAGTGCGAGTACACTGACTACAATTAATACAATGATTATGAAAGTCAGAGGAAGATTTCCTCTTATTACAATTTGAACAATATCCTTTCATTGTGAAAAGAACACAAAAAGTCCTAGTACTTGCACCAACCCCTGAAAACAAAGATACATAATAACATGATCCATTAATATAGAAAAAATAATTGAAATCAAAAAAAAATTTTTTGAAAAAATATTTTTTCAGAAAAGCCCAAGTTTCTGAAAGTAACATTGAGCCCCAATGGATCCCAAAAAGCCTAAGTGTGGACAAATTTTTTTAAAATATTACAAAAAAATTAATGCAACACTTACGTATAATAATAATGTATCTTGTTATGATTAAGCTAATACAAAGACAAGAAAATCCCTCTCAACAGAACCATTGTCAATGTAAACAAGAAGTGTATAAACACCAGAAACATGATTCCAGGCACTGATAACCATGGCCCGAAATCAGTTACCAATAACACACTATCTGATGCAAAACAGAGACTTCCAGGGAAGAAACTGCAGAACATCAGATGGTAGATACAGAACACTACGCCTAAACACCCATGGGTGAGGACGTAAACATGAGGAAAAGAACAGAATTCATTCTGTTACCCAGCTAAAACTCCCAAGAAATTTTAGTAATAATGTTACAGAAAATATGCCGAAATCATGGGAGAATAGCAAGGGTGGACTTAATGGAAAGGGAGAGAGGAAACACTGAACAAGCAGTGTAACTTATAGCAAGAATGACAACAACAGGCCCATGCCACGAAATTAGGAAACATAACATAATTTCGTAAAAAAATTTTAAGTTACAGCCCTGATTATTTCCTGCCACTCATTTTTCCTCTCCTCCTTCTATTTCCTCTTTAGATCCACCATTTCTCTAATATTTATGTGTCTGGCATCATTTAACCCTTTACCCAACGCAGACGATTTGAAAATTTATTTTTTTAAATATCATTTTTTAAATTTTTTCAAAAAATTTCAACAAAACCATATCATGTGACCCCTCTTTGGAACGAGCTCGATCCAAAGAGGGGTCACATGATATGGTTTTGTTGAAATTGTTTGAGAAATAATATTTTTTCAGCTGCTGAATTTGCATATTACGCGGGCGGATGCGGGCGATTCATTGGGTAAAGGGTTAAACTGAGATTTACAAGCACAAATATCAGTCAGATGTGAACTGATGAAGGGCCAAACAAAGAATGATAATTGGCGCCAATTTCGAGACCTCCTTGACACTGCGCATGCGCAGTGGAGGGAAAGTATGGAGGACCTTTTAGGACATGATTTTTTCAGTTCTAGATGCAAATTTTGGGGATTGGGGGGCAAAATTTGTGTTTGGCCCTAGATTTTTAAGAGTTAGCACCAGCTATGTCTGGGTCATTAGTACAGTATAAAAATATAAGTATGTAAGTGTTGTTTAAAGGGTTTAAATATATGTGCATAGATGTAATTTAGTCCTCTGAAGCAATATGTGTGACGTAACTGTTGATTTATTCGAGTAAATGCAAGATATACAGAGACTGAGCCATTGCCCAAAACTGCCCCTCGATATTTAGTAGGTAGTTTGGTAATTAATAGGCTATATCGGTAAGTGAATGAAGCACGTAAGTGCTAATTGAGTATCACAACACAGATCACTGTAATATTTCGCAGCTCAAAAGTTGTTTTTTGTTTAGTTTTTTTAAATTTTTTATTTTTTGAGTGGGGGGGGGGGGGGGGGGGGGGTATTGTTTTGCCATTATTGGTTTTATGCTGTTATTAGGCTTTTGTGGCAGACAGTGATAAGTACTGAATGGTTGTTCCTGATACAACCAAAGCTACAGCTTGTACATTTTTTAGCCAGTTTGGCTCAGTGTGAACGACTGTAATTTAGCCTTGGTTTTTTGTTGACACTTTATGTTTTTGAAGTTTTTCACCCTCTTTACCTGACCAGGTACATGACCAGGTTTTTTTTGCAATTGCCACTGTTTATTGTCAGTATAGTTAAACATCCATCAGTTGAAATTTTTAGAATTGTTGGAAACGTAAGTCAATAACCTTTTAATTCATCGGCCCCGTTGGTCAGACGTGAGTGCTGACCACGTCTCTTGCCTTACGACAAGTGTTTTGGCATCGTTGGTGAGTGAAAAATCTAAATTTTATAGTAAATTTCCTTTCTTATTATACCTACCACAATTGTTTACTACAGGCTTGCACTACAGTGGAAGTCCCTAACTCGGATAAAATACTCTCTATTTTTGTCTTTCCCAAGCAAGTTGGGAAAGAAAAGTGGTGCAAAAAGCACCAATAAAAATAAGCCAAAACTGGGTCGAGTGCAACCGGCGCAGACCCAGTACGGGACGCTCTCTTCCAAGTACAACTCCACGACTTCCGTTGCCAGTGCGCATAAACCGTCTCTAAAGACTCATTCTTTTTTGAATCCGTAAACGTTAGAGTTATGTGATCAGCGGGGAGGACAGATTCTTTACCCGTAAAGAAGACGGGAGGGCCTCCATGTAAACAATTGTAGTAGGTATAATAAGAAAGGAAATTTACTATAAAATTTAGATTTCTTATCAACCTACTCACAATTGTTTACTACAGGCTGAATAGACAAAAGGCTGGAGGGAATCGCATAACCAACCCCCACATAACCCTAGTGCACTGGAACCGTGAAGCAGAAGGAAGAGGTCCCGAGGCTTATCAACCATAATGTCGCAATCATTGGTAAAGGACAATGAAAAGAGACATATGAGCCTGTGTGACACACAGACAGAAAAAAGGGCAGTAACAGCACAAGGCTGAAACTGACCTTCAAGAAGCCTAATGGCTATGGCAGACAACAGCCTGAGCAGAAGAAAGAGGACCCAAGGCAAAAAGGTCCTCCGACTGCTCCTGCAACTGGCGTAAATAAAAGGTGGAGAAAGTAGAAGCATTTCTCCAGTAGGCTGCCTGCATAACATCCGACAACTTGACGGAGTTAGAATAAGCCCAAGAGGTAGACAGTGCCCGCACCTCGTGGGCAGAAATACGATTGGTAATACAATCGCCAGCTGCTAAATGACTATAAGCCGTACGAATAGCAAGACAAATCCATCGAGAAATGGATTGAGGAGAGATCTTCTGTCGACCCGGAATGAGAGACAGAAAAAAACGTTTTCTGCCCTTCCGTATGAAGCGTGTCCGATCAAGATAAATGCGAATAGCACGGACCGGACAGAGCAAAGGGCGAGTACCCTCAACAGAGGGAAGAGCCCTGATACAGATAGGAGGAGGAGTAGTATCTGGTAACTGATTCTTAGCCAAAAAGGAGCAATCAGTGGTAAAAGTAACACTGTTGGGAGAACTCCTAAAAAAGGCCGGGTCAACCGAGAGGGCGTGAAGCTCACTAACCCGTCTGGCCGAAGCAAATGCCATCAGAAAAGCCGTCTTGTATGTGAGAAATGGCATATCCACCTGGGATAAAGGTTCGAACGGCGCCCCCCCAAGCAAAGCAGCACCCACGAAAGATTCCATCGTGGAGTAAGCTGCAAAGTCCGAGGCCTTTTCAAAGAAAAGTGCCGAACAAGCTTGGAGAGGTAAGGATTAGTGCCGATACGACGCTTCCCCACATAAGAAAAAGTCTCTGAAAGCATAGACCTGTAACCCTTGATGGTAACAGGCTGGAGACCCCGAGAATCAAACAGATATACCAGAAACTCCGCAATCTGTGAAATCGAAGGATTGGCATAATCAACAGAGTGATCAGCACACCATCGACAGAAGACCTTCCATTTAGCTGCATAAGCTAAACCAGTGGAGTGCCTCCTTGAAGAAGAAATGCACTCCACTGCTCGTCTCGAAAAACCTCTACGGAGGAGACAGGACCTGACAAAAGATATGCGTGAAGGCACAATGAAGTCGGGTCGACGTGAAACCTCCTCGGGCGACCTTGACAAAGAAGGTCGCGACGTAGCGGGAGACGTGCCGGAACCGCCGCCATCAGCGAGCGGAGCTGATTGATCCACACCCGCTGAGGCGACAGGGGAGCGATCAGAATGATTCGACAACTGCAGGTTCGAATTTTGGCGAGAACCTGAGGAAGAATCGGAACCGGCGGGAAGGCGTAGCCGACTAAACCGTTCCAATCGAGTGACAGAGCGTCCACGGCAAAAGCCAGAGGATCTGGACACGGGGACACGAAAGTGTCCACCTGATGGTTCCAACGAGTCGCAAAGAGATCGATGTGGGGACGTCCCCAGAGATCGCAAAGTGACTGGAACACTGCCCTGTGAAGCATCCACTCGGTGGAAATAACCCTGCCCTGTCGGGACAGGGAGTCGGCTAGGACGTTCAGACGACCGGGAATGTGACGAACAACCACTCCGGCGTGAACATCCTGAGCGAGCAGTAAAAGATCCCGAGCTAACTCGTACATCGGAAGCGAGTGCGTGGCGCCCTGGTTCCGAATGTAAGCAACCACTGTCGAATTGTCGGATAGTAGAAGGACCTGGCGATTCGACAAGTGAGGGATCCACTGCCTGAAACTCAGAAGAAGAGCAAGAAGCTCCTTCTGGTTGATGTGTAGAGCTGCTTGATCCTGGTCCCACATCCCGTGTAGGGAAAGACCGAGAGGATCCAACGTCGCACCCCATCCGAGATCGCTGGCATCTGCCGTCAGAACGCGATCGGACGTGGGTAAGTCCAGCGGAACACCCTGCGTAATCCACTGAACATCTGTCCAGGGAAGAAGGTGAGGATACAGAGAGTCCGGAAACGGAAGCACCTGATCCAGAGAATCTACATTCGGTCTCCAACGACTGAGCAGAAAGTGTTGGAGAGGTCTGACATGCAGCCGACCTAGAGGAATGAGATCCGTCACCGAACCGCAGAGACCGATCAGCCGGAGAAAACTCCGAGCGGTCGCGGACCTGGACTGGGACAGAGTCAGAGCAAAAGCTGAGAGAATCACAGCCTTGGCCTGGGGAACAGCCACCAAATTGAATTTGGTTTGGAAAGACATCCCCAGATGACAAAACGACTGAGAAGGGACCAGGTCCGACTTCTCCTCGTTGACTCTGAATCCTAGCGACGTGAGCAAGCTCAACAGAGTGGCGACATCCGATTCCAGTAAGGCAGCATTGGAATGCCTCTGGAGGATATCGTCCAGATATGCCGAAGTAGTCACCCTGGACTGTGTGCGATGGAACGCTATCACATGCGACATCAGTCTGGTGAATGCCCAAGGAGCCAGGTTGAGGCCGAAAGGCATGGCCTTGAACTGGTAAACTCGCCCCAGAAAAGCGAACCTGAGATACTTCCGTGACGCCCGATGCATCGGAACGTGGAAGTAAGCGTCTCGCAGGTCGATGCTGGCTGCGAAATCTCCCTGGTGAATTGAATGGCGGACCGACCTGAAAGTCTCCATGCTGAACTTGGGAGCAATGATAGACTGGTTCAGGATGCTCAGATCGATAACCGGTCGGAGTCGGCCGTCCTTCTTCGGCACCAAGAACAGGCGGGAATAGAAACCCACTGACTGAACGTTCTTGACGACCTCGATCGCCCCCTTTGCCAGGAGATTGGCAATCTCCGTGGACAAAAGTTCCCGACGTAAAACGTCTGAAGGAACTGTGGTTGGAAGAGGCACCCTTGACAGAGTGGGGTGCCGTCGGAAGGATATGCGCAGCCCGGACCGAACAACATCTAACACCCATGGATCGGATGTGATGGTGGTCCAATGGTCTGCAAACTCTGCTATCCTTCCTCCAACCTGGGACGAGTCGAGGTGAGGACCTTCATTTCGAGCCCCGACGAGGCCCGCGAGAGGAGAAACCACCTCCTCTGCTAAATGAAGAATCCTGAGACTTCCCTCGATTCTGCCGACCCCTACCTTTACCCCGTGAGTAAGAAGCAGAGGCGGCGGCAGAAGGACCAGCCTTTTGCTTCACAGAGGAAGCAGAAGGGTACTTGTTAGGCTTGGAACGGCCCTTGCCTCCCCGAGAAGGCTGATCAAGCTGACGAAACAGCAGCTGATCTTTGGAATGACGTAGGACGTCATCCCGGACCGTCGACACGGAACCATGGAAAAGTTGCGGACCTGCCAAAGAAGCAGATCGAAGAGTAGCACGCTGCTCCTCGGGAAGGGATCGTCCTGTGTCCAGCACAGCGTCCCTTCGAACTAATTCCAAATTGGCCGTGTTACAGGCATGCGTGTGAGTAAGGTGCATAAGCGCCTTGGACAGCACACGCAAAGGAGCCTGTACCTCGTCAAACTTATCTGGAGGCAGATAAGCAGCCAAAGCTGAGACGACGTGATCTGAGAGAGAAAGCATGCCAAGCATCTCTCTAGATAAGCCCAACGTGGACTCCAGAGTCGTCATTGGAATGACGGCAGACTTGGGCTTGGAAAGCCCGAGGGAAGTGGAGTCCTGATCCAGAACCGTCAAAGTCTGGCAGACTGACGGATTGGCGGAATCGTAGGAACGATAACGCACAGGAGGCAAAAAGGTGTCAACCCTGGTGAAGAACGAAGTCTTCAAAGCCTTGGAATTCAGCTTGGCATCCAATGCTGAAAAAGCTTCAACCACCTGTACCGAAAGGCACGGTCGAAGGCGCCCAGAAGCAGGTTGCTCCATAGGCTGTTGGCGCGCGACCGATGATCGCGGCCAGGCTGACACTGTCGGCTGGTTAGCAGGTTTGAGCTCAGGCAGAAACCCAAACACAAAGTCAAGAGCCGCCCCCAAGTCCGAAGACTGCTGGCCCTCGACCTCAAGCATGTCGGACTCCTCCCCAGAGTCGGAAGACACATAGCCCATCGTGGGCAAACCAGCCGACGCCTCCCATGGTGTCGGGACACTAGAGGAATCGGAAACCGGCCTGTTTCCAATTCCGGGAGGCGGCGCCATAGGAGGCACCTGGAAACCACCCATAGCCTCGCTGGAAGCAACAGGAAGGCTCTTTGAGAGAACCTGAGTAAGGAGAGGGCCTCCCTAAGCTCACTGCCTGTACCGACCGGTTCGACAGGGGAGCGAACCGGCAAAGTGGCTTCACCTCTGACCCTCTTAACCAGCGAAGGGTCACGATCCTCCAAAACACCCGACGCGGGACGACGGGCGGCAGCCGAAACATCTGAAGGCAGACGTGTATAGGGGTACGATGCACCCCGAGGATCAATATTGCGAGAACTCATGAGAGTCACCGCGGACCTCTGCGGGGCAGAAGGTCCAGGCTGCACAAAAGCCGTTGGTCCCCCAAAACTGGTCGTGTGACCAGAGTGAGTGGACGGAAACGCCACGGAGTTCATAGTGTTTCCACTACGAACATCCGAATCCAAAGACACAACTGTGGTACTCGACGGCGACGAGACCACAGCGATGGGCTCGGCCGGCAGCCCCTTCCGACTTCGCCGAGTTGAAGTCAGGGAAGGCTGGGGCCGATATCCCACGTCTACAGTATCGGACAGTTCTGCAGTCCCCTGCAGCGAAAAGCCGAGGCCGGCTGAAACAGACAACGAAGCAGACGGACCAGCAGCAGTAGTAGATACGTCGAGAGTCGTTGAGGCTGGTGAAATAATGGAGAGAGCACACCGGCTCGGCTCCGAAGGAGGAGTCACAACCCTAGTGACAGCCTCAGATGTCGACTGGAGAGGGACCGTAGTCCCGGAACCAGGCATCTCTACACCAGAACACTCAACGGCTCCCGCAGTATCCACCACAGGAAAAGACTGCACATCCCCCACGGAGGAGGAATAACTCTCACCAGACAAAGTCGGCTCGGGAGGCCCCGAACGACCACGTTCTCCTTTCCCGCGGGAGCGGGAGGCACGGCCACGAGAACGAACGACACGATTTACAGACGCCCAAAAGGTGGAAGACCATGTTCCACAGACACCACACGGCCGCTCGGCCGAACACCCATTACAGGAGGAACACGACGAATGTACATCGTCCACATGCTTAGGCAGCAGACACTGCCCACAAGGAATTGTCCTAGGCATGAGAGAGGTGAGAGGAGCAGAGAAGGTGAGATCAGAAAACAGAACACCCCCAAAGAGAGAAAGGTGACAGAAACAAAGACCCCAGACGGTCGACCGGGAACCACCCAACAGGAAGACTACTCTCAACAGAAAGAAGAAACACTGCAGGAGTGGTACCCCGCTGACACCTAACTCTAACACAATTAGAAAAATTTGCAAAAAAAGCATGAACAATAATTGTGAAAATCTAAGTCCGAACCGCGTGGCCCGCGAAAATCGCGCGCGACCCGAGAGAGAGCAAATAAATATACATTATGGACATATAATAGAAAAAAGAGAATATAAAACACTGTTCCTGAGAATACAAAGGATACACTGTGGTATAATGAATCAGGAATCATCAAACATCGAGCTGGTGGAACACTGATAAGCGTGCAAAAACATCTCGACACGAAGCGGATTTCAAAAAGAATGAGTCTTTAGAGACGGTTTATGCGCACTGGCAACGGAAGTCGTGGAGTTGTACTTGGGAGAGAGCGTCCCGTACTGGGTCTGCGCCGGTTGCACTCGACCCAGTTTTGGCTTATTTTTATTGGTGCTTTTTGCACCACTTTTCTTTCCCAACTTGCTTGGGAAAGACAAAAATAGAGAGTATTTTATCCGAGTTAGGGACTTCCACTGTAGTGCAAGCCTGTAGTAAACAATTGTGAGTAGGTTGATAAGAAATCACCACTTCCGAAAATACTATCCCTGATATCAGAATATTGGTCCATGACAATTTTACGGTCACAACAAAGAAGACAATGGCGACAGCCACAGGGTGAACTAATTAACAAGTCACAATGTGATTAACAATTCACATTGTTGTTACTGAGGTGCCGCCACTGTAAATACTAATTACCAAGCTTCCTACTAAATACTAAGGGGAAGATTTTTCAGTGAGCACTATTACTTTAGTGCCCACAATTCTCAAATATGGCATTAATACCATGCACATACTGCTTATATCTATTTATATACTCATAATACACCACCTCACATCCTTTTCACCCCATTCCCACCCCTATTTTCCTTCACCTCGGTATCCCTCGGTGTTTAGTATGACCGCTCTGAAAGTGTCACATGCTCAGTGATAACACTATACATTGGCAGTTCCGTTTTTTGTCAACAATAAAATGGTTAAATTAAAATAGAACATATTTAAACTTATTGCGAATTGTTTGTATACTATTTTAACTCACTTTAAGGAATCACGCAGTTCTGCAGGTCTGTCAGGTATAAACTGTCAAGTGTCAAGATAATGCTGCATTCCCAATAGGCAGTTGTCATAATCAACATGTTTTCACATGTATTTTGTGTACACAACAAACCCCAAGATGCAATATTGCAAACTTTCAAATTCCATTATGCAGTCGTCTCCCTTCAAAAATATCAATCGCCTGTCTTGACTGAGATGAAATCAACGCAGGGATCAAAGTGAAGTTGGCAATATCTTCACCTTGACACTGCTTACTTCGCCCAGTTTCTATGTTTGGGCAAAATTAAAGTCAAAAACAAACCTCTACAGTCAAAACTAGAGGTGTGACTGTCCCAGATGGGCCTGACCATACCCCCCCCCCCCCCCACTGACATTATTCTAGGATGAAAAGGGGCATAACTCTAGCAAAAAAAAGTCTGATCAAAACTATAATCCCAGGTGCACAGGTTCCCATGGTAGTAAACATCCATACCAAGTTTCAAAGGAATCAACCCGTAAACATCTGAGAAAATCTCCGGGCAAAATTCACACATTCTATGACAAAAAAGGGGCATAACTCTGGCAAAAAAGGTCCGATCGAAGCTATAACCACAGATGCACAAGTTCCCATGGTAGTGAACAGCTATACCAAGTTTCAAAGGAATCAACCTGTAAACATCTGAGAAAATCTCCAAACAAAATTCACGCATTCTAAGACAAAAAGGGGCATAACTCTGGCAAAAAAGGTCCGATCCAAACTATAATCTTAGGTGCACAGGTTCGCATGGTAGTAAACATCTAACATCTGTACCAAGTTTCGATGGAATCGACCCATAAATGTCTGAGAAAATCTCCGGACAAAATTCTAGGCAATTCAGGCATTCTAAGATGGAAGGGGGCATAACTCTGTCAAAAAAAGTGTAATCAAAATTATAATCGCAGGTGTACAGGATCCCATGGCAGTAAATATCCATACCAAGTTTCAAAGGAATCGAACCATAAACATCTCAGAAAATCTCCAGACAATATTCGCACATTCTAAGATGAAAATGGGCATAACTCTGGCAAAACAGGTCCGATTAAAACTATGATAGCAGGTGCCCAGGTTTTCATGGTAGTAAACATCCATACCACGTTTCAAAGGAATTGGCCCATAAACATCTGAGAAAATCTCCGGACAAAATTCTAGTCCTGCTATTTCAAGTTCAAAAGGAACATAATTCTGGAAAAAATAATCCAACCAGAACTATAATCGCAGGTGCGCAGGCTCCCATGATAGTGAACATTCATACCATGTTTCGAGCAGATTGGCCCATGAATGTCTGAGAAAATCTCTGGACAAAATTATGTCTATGGATGGACGGTCAGATGGACAAGACGATTTCAGTATAAAATCTCACTGACAGAACAAGGCAGATCCAACCAGAGGTGGAGCCATGGTTTGAAATCCTGGGGACAATACTAGTGAAGAGTTTGGGGTGGGGGGTGGAGGTTGGGGGGGTGGCAAAATCTCAGGGCTGAGGGTTCTGTACTTGTACTGAGGGCAGGAAATCAAGAGAATCTTTTCAAATTTGGGGATGGGAGGAGCAAGGGGATGGGGGAGGGGTTTTGTAGGCTCCCAGGATACCCCATGGCTCCACCACTGTAGCCCACGACATTATGTCTATTAGCTGAGAAGAGTGGTGAGCACAAAGTAACACGGGTGACTCAACATGCTGAAGGAGCCTCATAACTTGGATGACAAATATAGACACATTATTTGGGTACATTACCCTCTAAAATGTGGATTTCTACAAACCGAGTTTTTGTACAAAACTGGAACCGAAATGCAAATTTTAAGACCGCCCAACCCTAGTAGAAATAACAAATGACATTCATAATTTGTTTACAGGTTACACTTAAGTTAACATTCATAACCCACTGTAACCTATTTTTGCTAATTTGTCTCAAAACTGTAATTCACATCCTGTCACTTTTTATGACAATTTATAGCAAAGCTACATTGATATCATGAAATTTTGTATTTTGAACAGAACTGTACATTTTGACCATTCATTGCATATTGTTAAGTATTTACATTCATTAAAAAATAATATTGTATGTCCTATCAGTATCTTAGTTCAGCAATATGAAGATAATGGCTACCTACCGCCCAATACAATGGGCAGGAAGGTAACCACTATGTTTAAATCGCCGAAGTAATCAATAGCTATGTTTCAAACCAATGAATTGTGGATCACATGATCAACCATCAACAGTGGAGGTAGGCCACTTTTTGATTTGGTTGACGGTAAAATGCAATCACAAATCATGTACAGGTTATGCATTTTGAAATCCCCATAACCTTCATATAACCTTAATGACCGTTCGCAACTTATTTCCAGGTCTGTAAAAGGTGTAATCTTCTTAACTATAGTAGAGGTTTTTTAGAATGAACAAACCATCAACCATGTGAGAGGTCTGGCAGAACTCTAAATTTTGATTGTATTCTTAGCAGTAGAACCACTAACCTACCTGTCCATTCTACATGTTTATTAAACACTTGATTTGGGATCTTGTAAATTGGATGACTAGCTGTATACATCAATAATGCCTTCATTTTGATTTTTCTGGAGTATTTCATTAGTTTAAGAAGGCCACTACAATCATAATAGATAAACACCATATGTTCTATAAAAGTTGCATTGGATTACCAACTGAGTTCAGTAAACAGTGAACCTAAAACAGTCTGCAGACCAGTTTTTGAGTCATTAGGAGAATTCTAAGATGCATGCTGTTCTTGTTTTCAACTTATGAATAGTAGATACTCTGGTAAACGAATATTCTAGTTATGAATAGTAGATATTCTGGTAACGATCAGAAAATGAAAAATTCATTAAAAAAGGAAAGATTATCTCAAAAACACTTCAAAGAATTTTTTTTTAGGTGTCCTTCAGTGAACTGAACTTGGTGATGTAAACATGAGAGGGGTAAAATGTATTGACCTTAAGATTTAATATCAGTCATTAACTGGTAGAGTGCTGGAAACCCATATTTGGTCTTTACTCTGAAGTGAGGGTGCTGCAACGTAAAGAGTTCATATTTAGGGGATGTGCTTCATATCATCTTCAAAGATACATAATTTAGAATGTAATCATTTACCTTGTTATAATGTATGGGCGAGTGCCTATAGGCACCCTCCCATAAACTGTGTCAAGGCAAAGCCATGTAAACAAATTTTTACGACCAAAAATAATTTAGCACTCTACTAGTTTAGCCACTATGTGGTAATTTGTGGGGAGAATGGGCTGAACTCAAATTTATTTATTTTTTCTTACAATAAGTATGTATTGAGTGCGTAATCACTCAAATACAGCGTCTATTGGGAAGGGGGGGGGGGGGGGGGTTGGCAGCAAAATCTGGGGGGTTTGGGCTGCAAAATCTGTATCTTGCAACAGCATAATACAAGCACATGATTTGTTTTTACTATTTAAAGAACATTACAAGCTTTCAACAAGCAAATTCAGAGAATTCATGACTCCCACTGGGCAGCAGTTTCAAGGGAATTAATGCATCCAGTGGAATATAGTTGAGTTGCAAGTGGAAGTTATTTAGAAGAGACAGAACAGACAGTGCTTCAGACAGTGGTTATCAGATTTATTTTCACGGAGGTCACTGTCAAAGCAAGTGAAGTGATGTGGAGTATAACTGTGAGAATCACGAAAAATTAAGACTGTATGATAAGACAGTTCACATTAAACTGATATGAAAAGTAATCCATATATGAAATTTCATTGAAATCGGTTGACTCTAAGGAATGTTAGAGCCTGGAAACCATCAGCCAATCAAATTTCAGCAACCTAATTAAATATTCTTGGAAAATGCCCTATTCGAACTTGGACCTACAATTGATGGAAGTGATCTACTACCAAAATTTCATCGAAATCGACTGACTGTAAGGAAAGTTAGAGTCTGGAAACGAAAAACACGGAAGGTGTGCACTTACTGAGTATTAGTAGTAGCAGCACTGAATAAATCAAAGTTTCCCTAATTTTCATAATTTTTGCACGAAAACAAAACCTGCATTATATGTGATGTATTGCATGTTACTAAACATTCATACAAAAATTTATTCAAATCCGAACTTTCATATAGAAGTTCTGTACAAAAAACTGATTACACCCAATTTTGGAACAAAATGGCTGCTGGCAGCCATCTTGAATTTTGGACCAAACCCCAAAACACATATTCTGGTCTCACAATGATAACAAAGATACCCAAGAAGTTTCGTGAATATCAGTTCATAAATATGGCTTTTAGTAAGAGGTATGTCAATGCACAGGGCAGACAGACAGGCAGATGGACGGACAGATTTTCGGTACAAAATTTCCACATTCGAACATGACCTAGGTATTGATAAAAGTAATCCATATATGAAATTTCATCGAAATCAGTTGATTGTAAGGGAAGTTAAGAGTCTGGAAACTGTCAGCCAATCAAATTTCAGCAACCTAATTAAATATGCACGGAAAATGCCCATATTTGAACTTGAACCCACAATTGATGAAAGTGATCTACTACCAAAATTTCATCGAAATCCAGTCACTGTAAGGAAAGTTAAAGAAACGAAAAACAAGGAAGGACGGAAGGACACACCGAATTTAATATCTCCCGTTTTTTTTCAAAAAGCGGGAGACAAAAAGCGGCTGCATAATACAAGCACATGATTTGTTTGTGGGGGGGGGGGGGGGAGGGTCTGCAAAACTTGTATCTTGCGACTGCAGAATACAAGCACATGATTTGTTTAAGTTACTATTTAAAGAACATTACAAGCTTTCAAAAAGCGACTGCTTAATACAAGCACATGATTTGTTTGTGTGTGTGTGTGGGGGGGGGGGGGGGGGGGGGCTGCAAAATCTATATCTTGCAACTGCATAATACAAGCACATGATTTGTTTAAGTTACTATTTAAAGAACATTACAAGCTTTCAAAAAGCATTTCTTCATACATGTATGAAGAGAGAGAAAAAAAAACACTTCTCAAAAGTGTAATTAAGAAATTATGGAACCAAATTACTTTTATATATGAATCACTGGAAGTATTCAAGCTGGAACACTGTTACAGAGCACAGTCTTTTTGGAATGTTGAATGTGAATGCTCTCAATAAGTTTATCTGAGGATCGCAAAAAGTTCAAGGTAGGCTTAGGCAGCTGCACAATGTTTCAACTAAAATGACCAGCTTTTTTATGAGTCTGAAAATGAAATCTGAAATTAAAATTCTAGTTAACCCTTTAATTAATGTGCACAATATCATAAAGTAATATTTTCATTATTTTCTAAAAAAAACTTTCAACAAATTTCAACAAACCATATCATTTCAACAAACCATATCATATAGTGGAATGAGCTCAGTGAGCAATGAGGGATCACAAATGGTTTTGTTGAAATTTTAAGAAAAATATAAATTTTATAGTAAATTTCCTTTCTTATTATACCTACCGCAATTGTTTACTACAGGCTTGCACTACAGTGGAAGAACCTAACTCGGATAAAATACTCTCTATTTTAATCTTTCCCAAGAGATTTGGGAAAGAAAAGTGGTGTAAAAACACCACGAAAAAATAAGCCAAAACTGGGTCGAGCACCATTGGCGCACACCCAGTATGGGACGCTCTTCCATAGTACAAATCCACGACTATCGTAAAACAGTGCGCAGTGCGTCAATTCATCATTCTTTTGATTCCGACAACACAGGAGTTATGTGATCAGCGGGGAGGAAGGATTCTTACCCGAATAAGAAGACAGGAGGGCCTCCATGTAAACAATTGCGGTAGGTATAATAAGAAAGGAAATTTACTATAAAATTTATATTTCTTATCAACCTACCTCAATTGTTTACTACAGGCTGAATAGACAAAAGGATGGAGGGAATCACATAACCAACCCACACAGAACTCAATAGCACTGGAACCGTGGACAGAGGAAGAGATCCCTAGGCCTATCAAACCATAGCATCACAAACAGTAGAAAAGACAATGAAAGATGAGGCGTATGGTGAAGTGCGACGCACAGACAGAAAGGGCAGTAACAGCACAGAGCTGGAACTGACCCTGAAAAAAGCTGAATGGCTGGGATAGACAACAGCCTGAGCCGAAGAAAGAGGGCCCCAAGGTCCTCTGTCAGCTCCTGCAACTGTCGCAGATAAAAGGAGAATGTAGCATTTCTCCAGTAGGCTGCCAGTATAACATGACAGAGTTATTAAAAGAGGAAGACAATGCACGCACCTCGTGGCAGAAAAAACAATTGGTAATACAATCACCAGTAGCTGGACAAGCGGAAGCTGCACGAATAGCAAGACAAATCCATCGAGAAATGGACGCAGGAGAGATCTGGCATGTGAGAAAACGCATATTCATCAAGGATAAAGGCGCGAACGACCCCCACCCCCAAGCAGAGCAGCGCCCAAGAAAGGGACCATCTTGGAGTAAACTGCAAAGTCCTAGGCCTTTTCACGGAAAAGAGCTGAACAAGCTTGGAGAGGCAAGGATGAGTGTCGAAACAATGTGGTACCACATATGAAAAAAGGTCTCCGAGGCATGGACTTGTACCCATTGCTGGAGACCCCCAGAAACAAACATATACCAGAAACTCCGCAAGCGGTGTGATCGAAGGAGTGACAGAAGCAACAGAGTGATCGCACACCATCGACAGAAGAACCTTCCACTTAGCCACAGACGCTAAACCAGTGGAGTGAGTGCCTCCTTGAAGAAGAAAAGCAACTCCGCTGCGTGTCTCGAAAAACCACTACGGAACAGACAGGACCCGATAAAAGACATGTTGCGAAGGCACAATGAAGTCGGGTCAACGTGAAACCTCCTCGGGTGACTTTGGCAAAGAAAGTCGTGAGGTAGAGGGAGACATGCCAGAACCGCCGCTAACAGAGAGCGGAGCAGATTGATCCACACCCACCGAGGAGACAGGTGTGATCGAAAGGATTCGACGACTGCAGGTTCATATCTAGGTGAGAACCTGAGGCGGAATCGGAACCAGCAGGAAGGCGTAGCCGACAAGACTATCCCAAAGGAGGGCCAGAGCGTCCACGGCAAAAGCCAGAGCATCTGGACACGGGGACATGAAAGTGTCCACCGGATGGTTCCAACGAGTCACAAGAGATCGATGGAACCTGCCAGGTGGAGCATCCACCCCAGTGGAAATGACCCTGCCCCGACGGGACAGGGAGTCGGCTAGGACGTTCAGACGACCGGGAATGTAACGAACAACCACCCCGGCATGGACATCCTGAGCGAGCAGTAGAAGATCCTGAGCCAATTCGTACATTCGAACAGAGTGTGTGCTGCCCTGGTTCCGAATATAAGCAACCGCCATTGAATTGTTGGACAACAGAAGGACCTGGCGATTCAACAGGTGAGGGATCCACTGCCTGAAATTCAGAAGAAGAGCAAGAAGCTCCTTCTGGTTGATGTGTAGAGCTACCTGATCCTGGTCCCACATCCCGTGAAGGGAAAGACCTAGAGGATCCAACGTCGCACCCCATCCAAGATCGCTGGCATCTGCTGTCAAAACGCGATTGGATGTGGGTAAGTCCAACGGAACATCCTGCGAAAGCCACTGGACATCCATCCAGGGGAGAAGGTGAGGATAAAGAGATTCTGGAAACTGAAGCACCAGATCCAGAGAATCTACATTCGGCCTCCAACGACTGGGCAGAAAGTGTTGGAGATGTCTGACATGCAGCCGACCTAGGGAAATGAGATCCGTCACCGAACCGCAGAGACCGATTAGCCGGAGAATACTCTGAGCCATCGTGGATGTGGACTGGAATAAAGTCAGAGCAAAAGCTGAGAGAATCACAGCCTTGGCCTGGGGAACCGCCACAAAATTGAATTGGGTGCGGAAAGCCATCCCCAGATGATAAAACGATTGAGAAGGGACCAGGTCCGACTTCTCCTCTTTGACTCGGAAGCCTAGCGACGTGAGCAAGCTCAACAGAGTGGCAACATCCAACTCCAGTAAGGCAGCATTGGAATGCCTCAGGAGGATATCGTCCAGATATGTCGAAGTAGTCACCCTGGACTGTGTGCAATGGAAAGCTATCACATGCAACATCAGTCTGGTGAAGGCCCAAGGAGCCAGGTTGAGGCTGAAAGGCATGGACTTGAACTGGTAAACTCGCCCCAGAAAAGCGAACCTGAGATACTTCCGTGACGCCTGATGAGGCAGAACGTGAAAGTAAGCGACTCGCAGGTCGATGATGGAAGCGAAATCTCCCTGGTGAATTGAATGGCAGACCGACCTGAAAGTCTCCATGCTGAACTTGGGAGCAATGATAGACTGGTTCAGGATACTCAGATCGATAACAGGTCAGAGTCGGCCGTCCTTCTTTGGCACCAAGAACAGGCGGGAATAGAACCCCACTGACTAAATGTTCTTGACGACCTCAATCGCCCCCTTTGTCAGGAGATTGTCTATCTCCGTGGACAAAAGGTCCCGGCGTAAAATGTCTGAAGGAACTGTGGTTGGAAGAGCACGTGGTTGGAAGAGGCACCCTGGACAGAGTGGGGTGCCTTCGGAAGGATATTCGCAGCCAGGACCGAACAACATCTAACACCCAAGGATCGGATGTGATGGTGGCCCAATGATCTGCGAACCCTGCTATTCTTCCTCCAACCTGGGACGAGTCGAGGTGAGGGCCTTCATTTCGAGCCCCGACGAGGCCCGCGAGAGGAGAAACCACTTCCTCTATGGAATGAAGAATCCTGGGACTTCCCTCAAGTCCGCCGACGCTTACCCTTACCCCTTGAGTAAGAAGTAGAAGCAGTGGCAGAAGGATCAGCCTTTTGCTTCGCAGAGGAAGCAGAGGGTACTTGTTAGGCTTGGAACGGCCCCTGCCTCCCCTAGAAGGCTGATCAAGCTGAAGAAACAGCAACTGATCTTTGGAATGACGTAGGACGTCATCCCAGACCGTCGACACGGAACCATGGAAAAGTTGCGGACCTGCCAAAGAAGCAGATCGAAGAGTAGCGTGCTGCTCCTCAGGAAGGGATCGGCCTGTGTCCAGCACAGAGTCCTTTTGAACTAATTCCAGATTAGCCGTGTTACAGGCATTCGTGTGAGTAAGATGCATGAGCGCCTTGGACAGCACACGCAAAGGAGCCTGTACCTCGTCAAACTTATCTGGAGGCAGATAAGCAGCTAAAGCTGAGACGACGTGATCGGAGAGAGAAAGCATACCAACCATCTCTCCATATAAGCCCAACGTGGACTCCAGAGTCGTCATCGGAATGACGGCAGACTTGGGCTTGGAAAGCCCGAGGGAATTGGAGTCCTGATCCAAAACTGTCAAAGCCTGGCAAATTGACGGATTGGCGGAATCGTAGGAACGATAACGTGCCGGAGGCAAAAAGGTGTCAACCCTGGTGAAGAACTGAGCCTTCATAGCCTTGGAACTCAGCTTAGAGTCCAAAGCTGAAAATACTTCAACCACCTGTACCGACTGGCACGGTCAAAGATGTCCAGAAGCAGGTCACTCCATAGGCTGTTGGCGTGTGACCGATGATCGCGGCCTGGCTGACACTGTCGGCTGGTTTGATGGTTTGAAATCCGGAAGGAACCCAAACACAAAATCAAGAGCTGCCCCCAAGTCCGAAGACTGCTGGCTCTCGACATCAAGCATGTCTGACTCTTCCTCTGAGTCGGAAAACACATAGCCCATAGTGGGCAAACCAGCCGACGCCTCCCATGGTGTCGGAACACCAGGGGGATCAGAAAGCGGCCTGTTTCCAATCCCGGGAGGCGGCACCATAGGGGCGCCTGGAAACCACTCGCTTCCTTGCTGGAAGCAACGGGAAGGCTCTTTGACAGAACCGGAGTGAGTGAGGAGAGGGCCTCCCTAAGCTCGCTGCCCGTACTGGCCGGAATGAACCGGCAAAGTAGTTTCACCTCTGACCCTCTTAACCAGCGAAGGGCCACGATCCTCCAAAACACCCGACGCGGGATGACGAGAGGCAGCCGAAACGTCTGAAGGCAGACGTGTATAGGGGTACGACACACCCCGAGGATCAACATAGCGGAAACTCATGAGAGTCACCACGGACCTCTGCGGGGCAGAAGCTCCAGGCTGCACAAAAGACATTGGTCCTCCAAAACTGGTCGTGTGGCCAGAATGAGTGGACGGAAATGCCACGGAGTTCAGAGTGTCCACACTAAGAACATCCGAATCCAATGACACAACTGTGGTGCTCGATGGCACAGAGACCACAGTAGAGGGTCCGGCCAGCAGCCACTTCCAACTTCGCCGAGTTGAAGTCAGGGAAGGCTGAGGCCGATACCCCCACGTCTACACTCTCAGACACCGCAGCAGACCACTGCAGGTATAAAACTACTGTGCTCAACGGCTGAGAGGACACAATAGGGGGTTCAGTCGGCAGCCACTTCCGACTTCGCCCAGTTGAAGTCGGGGAAGGCTGAGGCCGATACCCCACAACACACTACAGACATCCCTGCAGACCCTTGCAGGGATAAGCCGAGGCTGGCTAAAAATGGTGCCCAATGACGTTGTAGACGGAACAGCTGTAGCAGCAGATACAACGGGAGCCGTTGGAACTGGCGGAAAAGCGGAGAGAACCACTGAGCTCGGCCTCCAAAGGAGGAGTCACAACCCTAGTGACAGCCTCAGATGTCGACTGGAGAGGACGCATAGTCCCGGAACCAGGCATCTCTTCACCAGAAATCCAACAGCTCCCGCAGTATCCACCACGGTAAAAAAAACAAGAGGCCCCAAGGGGACTTAATCGCTCACCGGGCAAAGTGATTCAAACAAAGTCAGTCAAAGAAGAATTTGGGGTCACATTCAGTTAGACATGGTTCATCAACACTACAAAGGAATGAAGTCATGAAAGACAGATTTTATGGAACTAGGGACATGGCTTGAACAAACTTGAATCTTACCCCCCTAAGGATGCTGCATACCAGATATCAAAAGCATTCATCTGCTGGATCTGAAGAAGATTTTTAAAGAAAATTCCTCATTTTAAACTAAGTTATCATTCGGGCTCCCACATTGAGCCCAAATATGCACCCAGGGACTTGGCTTGAACAAACTTGAATCTCACCCCCCTAAGGATGCTATACACCACATATCAAAACATTCCAACTCCTGGATCTGAAGAAAAAGATTTTTAAAGAAAATTCCTCATTTTGAACTAAGTTACAATTCAAGCTCCCACAGTGAGCTCAAATATGGACCTAGGGATATGGCTTGAACAAAATGAATCCCCCCCCCCCCCCCTCCCTAAGGATGCTGCATACGAAATATCAAAACATTCTGACCTTTGGATCTGAAGAAGAAGATTTTTAAAGAAAATTCCTCACTTTGAACTAAGTTATCATTCGGGCTCCCACAGTGAGCCCAAATATGGACCTAGGGACATGGTTTGAACAAACTTGAATTTCACCCCCCTAAAGATGCTGCATACCAAATATCAAAACATTCTGACTTCTGGATCTGAAGAAGAAGATTTTTAAAGAAAATTCCTCATTTTGAACTAAGTTATAATTCGCGCTACCACAGTGAGCCAAAATATGAACCCAGGGACTTCGCTTGAACAAACTTGAATCTCACCCCCCTAAGAATGCTGCATACCCAATATCAAAAGATTCTGCCTGCTGGATCTTGAGAAGAAGATTTTTAAAGAAATTTGCTTGAAATGCACTAAGTTCAAATTTGGGCTCCTATACTGAGCCCAACTATGAACCCAGGGGGGGGGGGGGGGGGGGGGGGGGGAGGGGCCGATTTGAACAAACTTGAAGTTCAAATTTGGGCTCCTATACTGAGCCCAAATATGAATCCAGGGGGCCGATTTGAACAAACTTGAATCAGATCCACCCCACAATGTTGCATACCAAATATCAAAAGATTCTGCCTGCTGGATCAGGAGAAGAAGATTTTTGAAGAAATTTGCCTGAAATGCACTAAGCTCGAATTCGGGCTTCCATACTGAGCCCAAATGTGAATCCGGGGGGCCGATTTGAACAAACTTGAATCAGATCCACCCCACAATGTTGCATACCAAATATCAAAAGATTCTGCCTGCTGGATCTGGAGAAGAAGATTTTTAAAGAATTTTGCCTGAAATGCACTAAGTTCGAATTTGGGCTTCTATAGTGAGCCCAAATATGAATCCAGGGGGCCGATTTGAACAAACTTGAATCAGACCCATACCAAGATGTTGCATACCAAATATCAAAAGATTCTGCGCACTGGTTCTGGAGAAGAAGAGTTTTTAATAATTTTTCTATAATTCATATGGTGCTCTCAGAGTTATGCCCCATACAGAGCCCCCAAAAGACGTGGCCATTTCATTTGAACAAACATGAATTGCCATATAGGAATGAACATCCACAGAAGTTTCGTGAAAATCGGACCAGTGGTTTCAGAGGAGAAGTCGTTTGAAAAATGTTCACCACGACGACGTCGACGATGGACGACGTCGCCGGACGACAACGCCGGACGGTAAGTGATAAGTTGAGCTCCCTTCGGTGAGCTAAAAACTGCACATTCCCCATGGAAGGGGGAATAACTCTCACCAGACATGGTCGAGTTGGGAAGCCCCCAAAACGACAGCATTCCCCACCCTCTGCTGGTGCGGGAGGAGGTGCACATCCCCCACGGAGGGGTAGCAAGTCTCACCAGACGTGGTCGAGTCGGGCGGCCCCAAAACGATAGCATTCCCCACCCCCTGCGGGAGCAGGAGGAGCTGCACATCCCCCACTGAGGGGGTAAAACTCACACCAGACGTGGGCGAGTCGGGGGCACCCCAAAACGACAGTGTCCCCCCCCTCACCCCTCCCACAGGGGCAGGAGGAGCTGCACATCCCCCACGGAGGGGGTATAACTCACACCAGACATGGTCGAGTTGCGAGGCTCCCGAAATGACAGTGTTCAACACCACCCGCGGGTGTGGAAGAAACGGCCACGAGAACGCACCAAGGCGAGGGCAAAAGGAATTGCCCTAAAGGAACCGAACTGGAAATAACAGAGGTGAGAGCAGTAGAAGAAAAAGGTGAACTCAACAGAAACAGAAAGTAGAAGAACACCCTCAACTACGAGAGAAGGTGGCAGAAAACAAGAGGCCCCAAGGGCCGGAAGCGCTTATCTTGTACAGAACACAATTTAAACAGAGTCCAAGAATGAGTCTACATTAAGCAAGCCATCTCCATAGGCTACACTGTCAATCCTTGAGTCCCTCAGGAGTGACAAAAATAATCTGGGCACCATGCCTTTTCTTCAGTTGATCATAAGTAAAATGTAGAGCTCCCCTATGAAGCCCCTTGATACAACCTATGTGGATTAATCTTAGTACTTCTAGAGGGTACTGAATACAAAATTTTAATTCTTCAGCAAAATGGCCAATTCCGGCTCCCATAGAGAGACCAAATATTAACCCAGGCTCTTGATTTGAACACATTTAAATCTTACTTCCCTAGAGATGTTGTGTACCGAATATGAAAGCATTCTGACTGTTGGATCTGAAGAAGAGAAATTGTAAAGAAATTTCTTCGAATTGCACTAAGTTCAAATTTGGGCTACCATAGCGAGCCCAAATATTAACCTATGGATCCGATTTGAACAAACTTGAATCTGACTCCCCTAGAGATGTTGTATACCAAATGTGAAAGCATTCTGACAAGTGAATCTGAAGAAGAAGATTTTTGAAGAAATTCCCTCATATTGTACTAAGTTAAATTTCATGTTCCAATATGAAGCCCAAATATTAACCTGGGCACTCAAATTGAACAACCTGGAATCTGACCCCCCCCTAGAGATGTTGTATACCAAATATAAAAGCATTCCGACTGGTGGATCTGAAGAAGAAGATTTTTAAAGAAATTTCCTCATATTGCACTAAATAAAAATTTGGGCTACCATAGTGAGCCCAAATATATACCTAGGGATCTGATTTGAACAAACTTGAATCTGATCCCCATAGCGATGTTGCATACCAAATATCAAAGCATTCTGACTGATGGATCTGAAGAAGATTTTTTTAAATTACCCTCCATATTGAACAAAGATAAAATTTGGGCTTCCATAGGAAGCCCAAATATTAACCTAGGGACTTGGTTTGAACAATCTAGAATCTGACCCTCATAACAATGATGTATACCAAATATTAAAAGATTCTGACTGGTGGTTCTGAAGAAGATTTTTAAAGAATATTCCCCATATTACCCTATGTTAAAACTTCGGGCTCCTGTAGAGAGCCCAGATATGAACCAATGAGCTTTATTTCAACAAGCTTTTATCTGACCCCCCTATGAATGCTGTATATCAAATATCAAAAGATTCTGATGATTGGTTCTGGAGAAAAGATTTTTTTAAATTTTTGCAAATATGCTGACTCAGCATTTTTTCGATGCCCATTACAGAACACCCTAACATAACCGATGGCAATTTTTTTTTACCATTCAATTCTACTGGTCAAAAGGATACTTCATACCAAATAAAAGCTCTCTGTTCCGTGGGGTTTGGGAAATATGGGCGTTTGAAAATATTTCTATTTTTAGCTCCCAGGGTTCCCATGGGGATGCAGGAATTTTTTTTTTGCATGGGTCAAGTACTTATGACCCAATACACAAAACAAATTTGGTTCATACCAGGCCTCGGTTCAGAAAATAGAAATTTTGGGCGGGGCCAAAAATCTTACCCCTCCTATTACAAAGCCAAATATTACTTCACGAACTTCATTTGAACAAACTTGATTCTACACCTCATATGGAAGCTCCATAGCAAATATCAAGTCATTGTACACACTGGTTCTTGAGAAGAAGATTTTCAAAATATTTTGGAGCATTTTCCCCCACTCCCTCCCTATGGGGCTGGGCATGCTGAGTTGAACAAAAATGAAATGCCCCTTTGGGACCATCACTAACACAAACTTTCACTTGAATTGGCCCAGTGGCTTTGGAGGAGAAGAGCAAAACATGGTGTTGACAGACGACGGACGACGGACGGAGAGCGATGAGATTAGCTCAGCTTGACTTTGTCAAGATGAGCTAAAAACCGGAGGGTACATGACAGAACCCAGACAGTCGAAAGGGACCAAAAAAAACAGAAATTCAGCCCTCAACAGAGTGAAGAAATCCTGTCCAGACAGTTCCTGATTGACACCTAACTCCAATAACAATTAATTTCATCAATCGAAAAAAACATTGTCGAATCACGTTGACATGATGTCGTAAACAAAACATTCACGAAAACGGAATAGTAAATAATATACAATGAGAATGTGGTTGAAAATATAAACGAGAATATATAAAACACAGTCCTGTTATTATACGATCTTCAGATCCATAATTCCAGTCACAGGAAAACCATTATCGACGAGTTGAAATATCACTGTTACGGAGCAAAATGGCACACATCCACCATGTGTGCGGATAATCAAAAGAATGACGAATTGACGCACTGCGCACTGTTTTACGGCAGTTGTGGATTTGTACTATGGAAGAGCGAGCCATACTGGGTGTGCGCCGATGGCGCTCAACCCAGTTTTGGCTTATTTTTTCGTGGTGTTTTTACACCACTTTTCTTTCCCAAATCTCTTGGGAAAGATTAAAATAGAGAGTATTTTATCCGAGTTAGGTTCTTCCATTGTAGTGCAAGCCTGTAGTAAACAATTGAGGTAGGTTGATAAGAAATAATATTTTTTCAACTGCTCAATTTGTAAATTATTTGGTAGAATGTGGAAGATTTGTTAGGTGAAAAGATAATAGAGGATATCTAGTGTTTTTGAGTGGATACTGAAAATTATCTCATGAGTGACCGAGACAAATGTGAAAATAACCATTTGTCTCAGTCACGGGTGACATAATTTTCAGTATCCTCTCAAAAACATTAGATTTTCTTTTTATTATATGCTTTTTATAAGAATTTGATCAATCCTATCGAAAATTCCACTTGTATCAAACTTGAATTGATGCATGAAAGTAAATAGCTGAAGCACATTGATACGCTGAAGTGATCTGATCAATACTTGAAACAGGTAGCGTCTTGCGATCTGATTCAGCTGGTGGGTTTCATGCATCAATTCAAGGTGAATACGTGTTGAATTATTGTGAAAATGATCGGTACTCACTCAAAAACACTAGATTTTCTTTTCATTATACGTTTTTCGAACAAATTGATAATTTCAATTGATAATTTGATTCACATTCACCTTGAAGTGATGCTTTAAAAGCCGCCATTTTGATTGATACTATGAAAGTGAAAATTTTTCTATCTTCACAGTGTCAACAATTCCATCAACACTATCAATGTGAACTTATGAATATTAATAAGATGTTCAATGGCAATGAAGGCGTGGATTGGACGTCCCTGTCACTTTTCGTCCCAGTTTTAAAACGACAACCAGCAATCTAAAACTTAACTATTTTTTGTAACTTCAGTTATTTTTTTTACAGATGTTATCCCAGAAATTAATAATGAATTCAAATAAAAGTATTTATATCTTAACCATTTAAGAACTGTGCTAACCACACATCATATCAGGCGAAGTTTTGGGGGTATGAACATACACGGTACAGAAACAGTAACCAAGGGAAAGGGAAGCCTGCACAATAATAATCCATTCAGACATTAATAATTTGAATACTGTGCAGCCCTACCCGTATCTATACATTACATGATGACTGTAAAAGCCAGTGCACTGTGCTCACCACCAGATGCCGATAACTTGGGACGAATCAATCAGATTTGGGGGACGAATCGTCCCGGCTATGATGTCGGGACGAAATAACCCAGTCAAATCATCAGGGGTCGAACTGGCTTGGGGATGATACATCTCGTAATTGCGCCTGACACAAGAGTTGTTTCAGTCTGATGTACAATGTAATAACTAATTACAACTTTGGAATTGGTAGACCTCCCACCATATTTGGAAAGTTATTTATTGTCTCTGGGTGACTGCGTTGACAACACACTACAAACTTCACAAATTGAGGTTTGTTACAAGTACCTCCTTCAATTTGCAAAAATTACCATTTGAGGCGGCCGATTTTGAGGTGCCTTTGACTGAATTAATGGGCCGCAGAAATCAGGGTTAGGCAGACGTTTACCGGAATTTTGAACACAGACGGGCGAATGCGGCCCAGGGTGATCGCCCGCCTCAAAATGACAAGCCTACAAGATGATAACACAGTTCATCACACCTGAAGGCTGCTTTCAATTCCGGAAGATGCCGGCCGGTTTGTTGACAGCGGGTGCCTCATTCCATCGAATGATGAGGATATTGTTGAAAGACTGTACAGGCATCGAACACTATGTTGACGATGTCCTAGCTCATGCCAACGATTGGAAACATCATTTAGAAAGCCTCAGGGACTTGTTTAGTAGAGTAAAAGCAGCGGGGTTAATCATAAAGCCATCAAAATGCCTGATTGGGAAAGGAACTACTTGGTGATTGACAGGGAGTGTTTGAGGATACCGGTAATCTTTGCAGTACGGAAATTCCAGTACTATCTGTATGGCAAAGATTGTGTGTTTCAGACCGACCATGCTCCTTTGTCATATCTAAGGGATTCAAAGATTCAAAATAGTAGACTACTGAGATGGGCAATGCTCTTTCAGAATTACAATTTCAGGATAGAAGCAATAAAAGGATTCCATAATGTGGCAGCAGACTATTTGAGTAGGCAGTAATCTGTCATGCTTTCAAGTTATAATATGTTTAAATATTAGTGTTATTCATTTAATATTATTAGTATCCAGTATAGTTGTGACAGTTTCGATGTATTAATATAAATGTCTTAGGTCATATCAAATAATACTAAAGAAAGCACAATAACTAGTTTTTGGAAACAACATAACCATCAGATAATGTTAAAATTATTGTGGACACTTTTCTCGGTGAAATAAGAGAAATGAAAGTGTCAATGACACTGCAGCTTAACTTGTCTGTGTGTTATGTTTTATGAAAAGGATAATGTTCAATGTTTATGAAAGGATTATGAAATAAGACAAGAATTGTGATAATTGGGAATATGTTAATTTATGTTCCGCGTATGTTATGTTTTCAATAAAAATAATATGAGGTGTAGACTGCACTAAAGAATTGAGGGGTGGGTTAATGTGGCCCTCACAGTTAATGTATATGGCCCTCACAGTTAATGTATATCAACGAAAGTTACCAATTTAGAGTGAAATTATGATAGTGACCAAAAGGGGCGTTCTCATCTAGGCATTATCTGGAGTCAGCTTACCAAGTTATAATGAAATCCCTTCACAAATAGGACCTGTAGACTGTTTTTAAGGTTTTTGGGCTTCGGGCCCCTGTAGCCATCACAGTTGACCAATCGTGACCATAAGGGGACGTTCACATGTAAACATTATCTGGAATCAGCCTACCAAGTTACAATGACATCCCTTCATAAATATGACCTATAGACTGTGCTAAAGGTTTTCAGGCTTTGGGCCCCTGTTGCCGTCACAGTTTACCAATCGCGATCAAAAGGGGACATTGTCATCTAGACATTATATGGAGTCAACCTACCAAGTTACAATGAAATCCCTCTATAAATGTGACCTGTAGACTGTGCTAAAGGTTTTTGGGTTTTGAGCTCGGGCAGTCATCACGGTTGACAGATCGTGACCAAATGGGGAAGTTCTCCTCTAGATATTATACAGAGGCATCCTACCAAGTTACAATGAAATCCCTTCATAAATACGACCTGTAGACTGTGCTAAAGGTTTTTGGGTTTGGGACTCGGGCAGCCATCACCGTTGACCGATCGCGGCCAAAAGGGGACGTTCTCATAAAGACATCATACAGAGTCATCCTACCAAGTTACAATGAAATCCCTCCATATTAAATATGACCTGCAGACTGTGCTAAAAGTTTTAGGGTTTCGGGGCTTGGGCAGCCATCAGAGTAGACAGATGATAACCAAAAGGTGATGTTCTCATCTAGATATTATACAGAGGCATCCTACCAAGTTACAATGAAATCCCTTCATAAATACAACCTGTAGACTGTGCTAAAGGTTTTCGGGTTTTGGGCTCGGGCAGCCATCAAGGTGGACCGATCGCGACCAAAAGGAGATGTTCTCATCTGGACATGACCCCAAACCTGCATATGAAATTTTGTGACGATCGGATAAGAACTAGCCTGTGCTAAAAGAAAATGTGAACAGACTTACAGACTAACAGACTCACAGATTAACAGACTTCCGCACGCGTGATGGCAATAGCTTATCTTGACTTTGTCAAGTTAAGCTAAAAATCAAACACGACTATAGAACTATTCCAGCAATTTACCAAGAAGAATTAAATTGTCTACATGCAAATGTTGTTCCTGAAATAATTCAAGCTGTTCCAACACTATATTCCATTGACTCTAGTTTGTATAGAACAAGATATAATACTCTGCCGCCAGTTCCTAAAGTGAGACAACAGATTGATCTACCAACTGCATATAAAGAAACTAACACAGGCCACAACTTTTTGTTACATGCCGAACCTTACAATTCTTTCTTGATCTTTGCTAGTGATAAAACATTCAACATCTGCTATGTTTGGATACTTATTATTAAATATCAACAAGTTTATAAACTTAATCAAAGACAAGCAAAGTTTCAATGAGGTCACAATTCTGCAGTTACAGAATGGTGGTACTTTAAGACCATGAAGGAAGAAATATCGCCGTGTGGACCACATGCTGGATAATGAAAACAGAAAGTTGTTGGATGGTAGTATACCGTAGTAAGACTGTTGAGTTGATGAATATGGTGATTCTGTAGCATATCTCGTTGGCTTGTGAAACCTCTATTCAAATATTGTGTACATATCTATTACTATACTACTCAAAGTTTGCTGAGCACCACATATTTGACACATCATTGTGAAATTTGCTTGTGACATATTTGCGATATTTTTGGAGGATGTGATTGAGGGATGTATTGAGATGGTCCCCAGTGTTTACATTAGCTCTCTTGACAGACAGACTTTTCGTGACAGTCATAGAAGGCATGTACTCCTTGATTTTTATGATGCTTTCGTGTACTGTCTACATGTACATCACATGTGTACGGTATTCAATCTTCATTTCAACACAAACCCTTGTGATTTAATGACTGAATATTGAATATGAATGATTGACATTTGTCTGAAGCAGAAATGTGGCTGGCTGTAGGGATGGCAGAGCAAGGGGCCACCTGTCGTCAGATTGATGAAGCCCTTGGTGTGCGCCATATGGTGATCACCAGAGCCTGAGCAAGATTTCAGTAGTATGGCACACCAGTAATATGGCATGGTGGGTGGCAGAGACAGGGCAACATCTGCAGTTGAAGACCGGTTTTTGATCGTTTTGGCCCGTAGGAACCGCTTTGCCACAGCAACCCAGCTTTGCAGTGACCTTCAGAATGAATCCGGGGTAGTTTCGATGCAGACTATCCGGGCAAGGTTGCATGAGGGTAGTCTCCGATCGAGAACACCATGTATTCGCATTCTGCTGTCCCAGAACCACCGCTAGGCACGATATGAATGGGCCATGGACCATGTTGGACCGACCAGAGAAGATTGGCGATCTGTCCTTTTTACAGATGAGTCAAGGTACTGCCTAGACTACACAGATGGGTGTTCTAGGGTATGGAGAAGACCAGGAGAGCGATTCCATGCAGCCAACATTGCTGAGCATCACCGCAATGGTGGAGGGTCAATAATGGTCTGGTGCGGCATCAGCTGGGATGGATGTACAGAGCTCTTTGTTACTGACCGTGGTACATTGACTGCACAGCGGTATATTGATGAGAACCTGGATGCCCACGACAGATTGTAAGCAGGTGCAGTGGGTGATAGATTCATTCTGACGGATGATAATGACCATCCTCATGTTGCCCATGCTGTCGGGGAGTACTGACAGAGGGAGGGGATTGGCCAGCAAGATCCCATGACCTCAATCCAATCGAACATGTCTGGAATGAGATGCAGCTTGCAATTTCAGCCCATCCAGTCCAGCCAAGAAGTGTCCAGGAGCTTGGTGCCATGCTGGTCCAAGAATGGAACAACATCACACATAGAACCATCCGGAACCTGATGGGGAGCATGAGAAGGCATTGTCAAGCTGTATTTAACTGTAATGGGTCTCATACTCGCTACTGAACCCATACCAGTTCGCTCCGTCAACTTTTTGGCAAATTTGAAAAATTTCCTCTTTTACCAATAAAATCCATTTTCCATGGTTATCGTATTCAAAAGCTAAAAAATAATGTCAAACACAAACAAAATCTTAATGTCGGTACTTAAATCATCAAATATATAATTAAATAACAAATATAAACACTTTTCATAACAATATTTCAACTAAAACGTAAAACAGCTAGTTAGATATACTTGGTGCTTAGCAAACTTTGTGTAGTATATTTACACAACTAATAAAATATCTTTACAACATTTGCCACTGATAACACCAGCTTCGGCATCATTTCCAGGAAAGCTTTCAAGAAATGAATCGAGAAGATTGTGCTATCTGTGACGAGAAATTATTTAAAAAATAAAAACATATTAATTAGTTGTGTAAATAGTAATAAATTGATAATAATAGTAATAAGTATTATAAGTAATTGTCCATTGCTATCAATGAAGGACAAATATAAATCTAATAACAAAAACGTGTGGCCTAAATGCAAAAATTTTGTATAGGTACATGTATTTAACCATCATAATATTTTTTGTAACTTTGTTTTATTTGTAATAGCACTATCAACTAATCAATGATTAAAGCATGTTGGCATATGTCAACACTGTTGTTGATGTTCTGTATCTCAAATATACCCTAATGTATAGTACAGACTATACTGTCAACCCTTTAACCAATGAATCAGCTGCATCAGCCCGCGTAATATGCAAATTCAGCACTTGAAAAAATATTATTTTTCAAAAAATTTCAACAAAACTATATCATGTGACCCCTCATTCAAACAGAGGGTCACATGATATGGTATGGTTGAATTTTTTTTAAATATTTGAAAAAATGATATTTAAAATAATAAATTTTGATATCGTCTGCGTTAGGTAAAGGGTTAATCCCTATTGTTTAACCTGTTAGCACCTTTTTAGGAGAACAATGGCATCTGGGAAAGTGGGACACCCTCTTTGATCCCATGACACAGAGTATGGTACTGTGAATAACTACACCAAATGTTTTGTGGAACCCACAGAGCTTGTTTTATCACTTATTTGTATATTATCTGACTCTACATAAAATTTATCTTAGCTTGTCTAGAAAATTCGAAAATGACCAAACTAGCATGTCTCTCCTGGGCACCTAAACAAATCTACCATTCTCTCATTCATTCAGTAATGTAGACATTAACACACATAATGACCAAACTAGATCAAATCGCGATAAATACTTACCCAAACAGCAACATTGTGTTTGCCCCAATGTTTCAGAAAGAAAGCAGCACCAATTGTCTGAAATAAACGTTAAAAGGTCGTGAAATGTGCTCAATTTATCTTAACCCTCTTCACACAGATGTCAAAATGTCAAACATTATCAAGAAAAATTTTTTTCCTACAATACAATGTAATACAACTAGGAATTTAACCAATTCAGTCTTGTCTGACATTGCACAATGGGCTCTGTCAATCAATACTGAATTGGTTATATTTCTAGTTGCATAATGCAGGGATTCTTTTGGATGTCCACAGGGGCCAAATACCTATTCCCAATGGCATTTTGGCACACTTTTTCTCAAATTCAAACAGATTCAAACCCAAAATTTCTCAATCTAAGTCCTCATTCAAATAAAAATGTAATCCTTCTTTAACCCTTTACCTAACATGAAAAGCAGACGACACTTCACTTGCCAAAAAAATTCCTGAATAACTCTTTTTTTTGTTTTTTGTCTCAAAAACATAGGTTATGGCCCCTCATCATAACCTATGTATTTGAGACAAAAAATGAAAAAATAATGAAAATTAATTGGCGATTTTTTAGAATAGTGGTGGCCGTTTTTTCTCATTACGTTGGTAAAGGGATAACCCTCGAAGGCCAAATTTTGATTTTAATCACTTTTTACTGCAACGAAACAGGTACCTTAGCAGGCAGTAGCATGGGTGGTGTTGTATTCCATCCCTTGAGTGCAATTGCAAAGCCCTCTTGCACTCAAGGGACAAATTTTTCAATTTTATTAACTTCGGTAATGTTTATTAACTTTGGTAGTGGTTCAGTAGGTAGAGATGCAGGCTGCAAGTTGAGAGGTCCTTGGTTCGAATCACACATGTGGCAACTGCATTAACCCAGCTTGCGTGGAGTTCAGTACATTGGGGAGTTGACAGTTGCTCGCCATTGCCTGATGGTTCTCTCCGGGTACACCGACTTCCTTCATTACAATATTGTCCGACACGAAGTGACCCTGGCTGTCAAAAGTGTCATTAAACCCCAATTAATAAATAAATAACTTCGGTAAAATATCAGACATAAACCTTTAATTTTTATTTTTAAGTTTGCATTGGTTAAAAAAAGAGAGCATGTGGCTGCCAAAAGGACCTTGCGGGAGGGCCCGAGAAAGAGATTGTTAACATTTTTAGACCTAAACTTCTCTATTTTTGCTTCAAAAACATACATCCTGCTTCGATGAGAGGTCAAAAGATATGTGTTTGGGCCAAAAATTTAAAATATAATAATACCGGTATTTGAATGATGCTTTTTTGTAAATAGCAATGACTGGGTATGGCCATTACATTGGATAATAGGCTATCTAAATAGCCCCTTTGCCAGTGAAACATATACAGTTAAAAGGAGTATTCAATTAAATCAATTAACATGAATGAAGAATCTGTTCATTCATACATTCTAGTGATAAACTGAGCATTCATTCTATTATATTCTGTTTGACATGAATGATGGAGCTCTGTCAAACAAAATATAATAGATTAACTGGTTGAAGGCTAAATTATTTTTGTGATCTGAATTTGTTATTCAAAAGTTGTTTTATTACAAATTATTGCAGAGTGCCCAGGGGCACTCTCCAATAACTTGTTATAATACAAATTTAAATATACAAAATATTATTTGCGTTTGAATGAAACACCAGCAATGTAAATGTCGGCATTTGCTCTGGTATCCTCACTTTTCTGAAAGCCTTGATAGTGGCTTCTAGCACTCAACAAGTTAATGCTTTACACAATGCACTTATCAAAATTTGTTATTTTAATTGCTTTCCAAATTCTTCAAACACTTTCAACAAAACCAAACCATGTGACCACTCACTGGAATAAGCTCAATGAGCTCGTTCCAATATGGGGTTTCATGATATGTTTTAGATAATTTTTTTTTTCAACTTTTCAATTTGTAAATTATGCGGCAATTGATTCATTGAGTAAAGGGTTATCCAAATACTATGAATTTCGAGCTAAACGTTTTTAGTTTCCAAATAAATTAATCTTCTTCAAAACTAATAACTTGCGGAATCTTTTAAGGAGTTTGACCTGAATTATTTATCCAATAAAATAAAACTTACACATTTGTGCAACCTGTAACAAACAATTGAGGTACCACTGCCCACTTAATCAACACAGGAGACTCTGTGAGAGAACCTATTTTGATACTATTACGTGTACTTAAAAGACTTTCATTAATGGCTGACATATATAGTACTTCGATCACAAAACAAAAGAAGAGAGAGAGTTTTGATTGGATTGCGACTGGGTCACAATCTGGTCCAAATTCACTGTCCGCTTAAAACAAAAGAAGAGAGAGAGTTTTGATTGGATTGCGACTGGGTCACAATCTGGTCCAAATTCACTGTCCGCTTATCTCCCGGCAGCACTATTGAATCTCACCTTTCAAAAAAGAAAAGCAAGAACATTGAGGATGCTATTTCCACTTCCTTTTTGTTGATGATGTCTTGATTTTGCAGTATTTTATTCATGAAATGATTATATCATTCCATGGTGAATGTGTGTAGTGACTGGATCACAAAAAGACCAGTTTGTGATCACAGTACTCAGGGGTGCCGGAAGCTGGTGTGCTCAGGGGTACCAGAAGTACTTCAGGGCAGGGGATAATATAGCAAAATGGCACTTACTAGCACTAGCAGCCCAGCATGTCATGTTGAAGGCATGGATGTCTCGAGGGCCAAGATGGGGGTCAAGGGAGCCTCCCCAGGAAGCTTTTTTAATTCTGAAAGCTCCCAGAATGAACTGAAGTGTATTTTGACTTTACTTTGAGAATAAATCATTGAAAGCAACTGGGTGGCTAACCTGGGAAGGGCATTGGCTTCAAAGAGACTGAGGGCAGGGGGACCAGCTACCCTCTCTGGCTTCCAGCACCCGACACTTTCTGAATCCATGAAGTATGATGATTAAACCTAAACTGATAAAAAAAGTTACACCTGTCATGAATCAAAATTTAAAACAAGGGACCTGAGAGCGTTCACCTGACACTGACAAGTATCAATCGAGGGTCCTGATTTGAACAAACTTGCATTTGCCCCATTAAGAAACCCATATACCAAATGTCAAAATATTCTGACCAGTTAAAATATTCCTCATATTGAACTAGGTTATAATTCAGGCTCCCATAGGGAGCCAAATATGAACCCAGTGACTTGGCTTGAACAAACTTAAATCTCACCTCCTTAAGGATGCTGTATTTCAAATATCAAAAGATTCTGACTACTGGATCTGAAGAAAAATATTTTAAAACAAGAGTTCCCAAGGGGCCTTAATCGCTCACCTGCCAAAGTGGTTCAAAGAAGTATTTGGGGTCACATTCAGTTAGACATGGTTTATAAACACAACAAAGGAATGAAGTCATGAGAGGCAAATTTTATGGAAAAACACTAAGGAACGGATTTGAACAAACCTGAACCTAAAATGCCCTCCTGCCACCAAGCCCCCCCCCCCCCCCCACCCCAAATATCAACCCAGGGACTAGGAATGAACAAATTTGAATCTGACCCTCCTAGAGATGTTGTATACCAAATACGAAAGCATTCTGACTACAGGTCTAAAGAAAAAGATTTTAAGAAACCAGAGGCTCAAATGAGCCTAAAATGCTCACCTGGCTCAAATTGTCAAAACAGATGAGTGTATCAGTATGTGATCAGCAGCAAGAGCAATTTTTTTTGATTTGCTATGACACAACCAAAGGCAACTTTTTTGGCCATTCATTTCTACTGGTCCTAGGAAAGCTTCCTTGCAAACTTTGCAAACTCTGTTCTGTGAAGTATTAAAAAACAACAACAGAAAGAAATTTTTGTTTTGTTTTAAACTACTGTGGTTCTCTCTAGTGCCACCCCCCCCCCCCCACCCCCCACTCCAAAAAAACAAAACAAAAAAAACAAGAAAAAAACAAGCGAATTCATTTGAACAAATTTGAATTCGACACCCCTAGAGATGTTACATACCAAATATGAAAGGATTCTCACTGGTGGATCTGAAGAAGAAGAATTTTCAAGAAATTTTCTCATGTTGCTCTAAGTTAAACTTTGGGCTTCAATAAAAAGCCCAAATATTAAGCCAGGGACCTGATTTGAACAACCTTCAATCTAACCCACCCAGAGGTGTTGTACACCAAATATCAAAAGAATCTGACTGCTGGATCTGATGGAGATGATTTTAAACTATAATTCCCCATATTGCACTAAGTAAATATTTGGGCTCCCTTGGGGAACCCAAATATTAACCCAGGAACTTGATTTGAACAAATTTGAACCTTACACCTCTAGAGATGTCACATACTAAATATGAAAGGATTCTCACTAGTGGGTCAGAAAAAGAAGATTTTTTAAGAAATTTTCTCATATTGCATGAAGTTAAAATTTGGGCTCCAATAAAGAGCCCAAATATTCATCCAGGGATCCCATTTTAACAAACTTGAATCTAACCCTCCTGGAGATGCTGCATACCAAATATCAAAAGAATCTGACTGGTGGATCTGAAGAAGAAGATTTTTAAAAATTATTCCCCATATTGCACCAAGTTAATATTCGGGCTTCCATAGGAAGCCCAAATATTAACCCAGGGACTCAATCTGAACAAACTTCAATCTGACCCCTGTAGAGATGTTGTATACCAAGTATCAAAACAATCTGACTGTATGATCTGAAGAAGAAGATTTTTAAAGCTTATTCCCCATAGCACCGTAAGTTAATTATTTGGGCTCATCTGTTGAGCCCAAGTATGAACTGAGGGGGTTGATTTGAACACACTTGTATTTGACCATCCTATGGATGCTGTAAAACAAATATCAAAAGATTCTGATCAGCGGTTCTGAAGAAAATTTTTTTTTCTATTTTTGCAAATATGCTGACTAAGCATTTTTTCAAACGCTCCTACAGCACACCCTAACACAACCGATGACCTTTTTTTTTTTAAACCCATTCTACCGGTCAAAAGGATGCTTCATACCAAATAACAGTTCTCTGTTCTGTGTAGTTTGGAAAATATGGGCATTTGAATTTTTTTCTATTTTTAGCCCCTGTGGTACCCACGAGGCAACAAAAACAAGAATTTCGGACATCAATCAAGTACTTTGGACCCACTTATACTACATGCCAAATTTGGTTCAAATGGGCCCATTGGTTCTTGAAATAGAAATTTTGGGCAGAGCCCAAAATGGATATGTGCCCACAGAGAGCCCAAATATTGATCTACCAACTTCTCTTGAACAAACTTTAATCTTCAACACCAAAGAGTATTAAATACCATATATCGAGGCAATCTCTCTGGTGGTTCATGAGAAGAAGATTTTTAGGCTTTGGCATCATTGCCCAGAGCCCGAAGAAGGCAGCCGTTCCATTTGAACAAAACAGAAAGGGTATACCCCAGTGATGGTTTGTGCAATATATGTTTAAATTTGGCTGAATGGCTGTGGAGAAGAAGCCAGGAGTGCAAAAGTTAACGGACGACATTCGATGGATGCCAAGTGATGGCAATACCTCATACTGACTTGCAGTCAGGTGAGCTAAAAATCTTCATATTGCACTAAGTTGATATTCAGGCTCCCATAGGGAGCACAAATATTTACCCAGGTAACTGATTTGAACAAAATAGAAACTGACCCACCTCTAGGTTTTGTATACCAAATATGAAAGGATTCTAACTTGTGAATCTGAAGAAGAAGATTTTTTAAGAAATTACCTTATATTGCACTAAGTTAAAATTCAGGCTCCCATAGGGAGCCCAAATATAAACCCAGGGACTCGATTTGTACAAACTTGAATTTGACCCCCCCCCCCCCCCCCCCCCCCCCCCCCCCCCTATAGATGTTGTATACCATACATGAAAAAGATTCTGACTGGTGGATCTGAAGAAGATTTTTAAAGAAATTTCCTCAAATTGCACAATGTTAAACTTTGGGCTCCAATAGCGAGCCCAAATACTAACGCAGGGACAAACTTGAATCTGACCCCCTAAAGATGTTGTATACCAAATATGAAAGTATTCTGACTGGTGGATCTGAAGAAGAAGATTTTAAAGAAATGTCCTCATATTTCACTAAGTTAAAATTTGGGCTCCTACATGGAGCCCAATTATTAACCCAGGGACTCGATTTGAACAAACTTGAGCCTGACCCCCCTAGAGATGTTATATACCAAATACCAAAAGATTCAGATTGATTGTTCTGGAGAAGAAGATTTTTTTAATTTTGGAAAGTTAAAAAATTTATAGTAATTTATATATTTTTTATACTTACCAATGATCCAGACATAGCTGGTGCTAATTCTCAAAAATCTAGGGCCAAACACAAATTTTGCCCCCCAATCCCCAAAATTTGCATCTAAAACCGAAAATAACATGTCCTGAATGGTCCTCCATACTTTTCCTCCACTGCGCATAGCGCAGTGTCAAGGAGGTCTCAAAATTTGTGCCAATTATCATTCTTACAAGCAGTGCATGGTCAGCGCTATGTACTCAGCAGGGAGGTACGAGTTCCCAACTCCTGGGAGGGCCATCCCCGTCTGGGTCATTGGTAAGTATAAAAAATATATAAATTACTATAAATTTTTTAACATTTTTATACTGTACGAATGACCCAGACATAGCTGAATAGAAAAAAAGGCTGGAGGGCCTAGGACACAGAGGAAAATCCAATAAGCTCAACTAAATATAATAGAGTTATCCCCTCGAGGAGAAAAGGAGGATTAGGCTTTACATGTATCTTTCTTATTTATGACAAATTAGAAAGACACAACACCCTTCATAATTGAGCATAATAACATCCATGTTCTCTATTAACATCCAGTATAACCCTTTATACTAATTATTTTTAAAGTAAGCCAATAAATAAAGTAAGTCCAGAGAATTGAGACTCTTTATACTCATAAAAAGTGTCCGAGGATTGTATATTAATGCCCGTTTGACACGTGACATATACAAATGCTTCACACCGAGCTACACTTTAAAAATATGACATGAATGAATTTAAACATTAGCTTTACACTTTTAAAACCATCCCGGTACCGACTCAGAATTACTGACTCTGGAGGAGGTATCCCCTTGCTTTTCACTATAAAGCAGGTGACCTAAGGGAACACCCTCCTCCCCCCCTTCCCCTTGCCCTGGGTCAAATAGCCCAGAGCGAAGAGGGCAGCAGGACAGAGTCACTGCCGGAACAGAAAGCCTGCATAACTATAGTTGCAACTGTTTAGTGGACGACATTCTGAGCAACAGATAACGGACCTAAACAATGCAGGTCTCCAGAAATGGACTCAATATATAAAAATTCGTGAATGTGGATGGCTGAGACCAATATGCAGCCTTCATTAAATCTGTAATAGCAACACTATTTGCATAAGCCCAAGATGTAGAAAGAGCTCTTACTTCATGAGCCGAAATCTTAAGCACAGACTGCTCAGTTGAAGATAGATTATCATAAGCAGTACGGATAGTCAATTGAATCCATCTAGCAATAGAATGGACCGTAATGTCCTTTCTATTAGGCATCAGAGACAGAAAGAAGCATTTTCGTCCCTTTCTGATAAACTGAGATCTTCGTTTATAAATACGTAAAGCTCTAACCGGACAGAGTAAAGGCCTATGCCCGTCTGAAGACGGAAGGGCCTTAATAACAATAGGTTCCGGATATTTATTAGGAGCCTGATTCTTAGCCAAAAATCCAACATTAGTAGTAAAGGTAATAGTGTTCCCGACACTACAATAGTGAGAATCATCCACAGATAGTGCATGAAGCTCACTGACTCTTCTAGCAGAAGAGAAGGCTAAGAGAAATGCTGTCTTATAAGATAAGAATTTGAAGTCCACTGTCTCAAGAGGCTCAAATGGCTTTTCTTTTAGTTTAAGAAGAACCCAAGCTAAATTCCATTTAGGAATTAATCTAAGGGTTCTAGGTCTATTTATCGAGAAGTTTCTAACTAATTTAGATAAAGAGACATTAGATCCAATTTGTAAACTATCATGGTGTGCATAGGTATCAGATAACATAGACCTATAACCTTTAATAGTAACAGGCTGCAGTTTGATCTCATCAAACAAGTATACTAGAAAGTTTGCAATGTCTGGAATGGAGGGATCAAAAATATCAACAGAATGATCCCTACACCAACGACAAAAGACCTTCCACTTAGCCACATAGTTTAGCGAAGAGGAGGTCCTCCTACAGTTAGAAATTGCGTCCACTGCTCGTCCGTCCTGTAAAAGGCTTGCCGTGCAAGAAGGGCCGCACAATGGAAATACGTGAAGGTTGAGACCTTGTGGGTTGTGATGTAGTTGACGCGATTTCCCCTGCGAAAGAAGATCCTCTCGTGGAGGAAGCTTCCGCGGTATGTCCCACAGCAGACACCTGAGTAGATTTATCCACGGTCTCTGTGGAGACATAGATGCTACCAACAGAATTTTGCATTGAGATTGTTTTATCTTTAGCAATATCTGCTGAATCAACGGCGCTGGAGGATACGCATATCCTATCATTCCGTCCCACGAGATCGATAGAGCGTCTACTGCATATGCTCGAGGATTCGGACATGGTGACACATACGTCTGCAACTGATTGTTGAGCTGTGTCTCAAATAAGTCTATCATTGGCCGCTCCCATTGGTAGCAAATCTGATTGAATACCTGTTTGTTGAGAGTCCATTCTGATGGCAACAAGCGACCCTTCCGTGAAAGGGAGTCTGCTAATACATTCAGACGACCCGGAATATGACGGACCGAAAGTAGAACTTGGTGTTCTAGTACAAACAGAAGGATTCTTTCTGATAAATTGAATAACGGAACGGAATGAGTGCCTCCCTGGTTCCGAATATACGCTACTACTGTCGTATTGTCGGATGGGATTTGGACATGTGCTTTCTGAATAATGTTCATCCAAAGACATAGTGCAAGCCAAATTGACATCATTTCTTTGATGTTTATGTGCTTGCCAAGAAACTGCGGATCCCAAAGACCCTGGCACTTCGAATCCGTTGGGATCAATGTTGCACCCCAACCTGTTTGACTGGCATCCGTCATAATAGTAAAACTCAGATCCGGCAACTGCAGTGGAACTCCCTGAGTCAACCACTGAATGTTTGCCCAAGTCTGAATCTCTTGTTTCACTTGACTTGACAAGAGAACGTCTATATCGAGCGAATGAATCTTTACTCTCCAATTCTGAGTCAAGAAAATTTGAAGGGGACGAGTGCGTAACCGCCCCATCGGAATGAGATCCGCAGCAGCTCCGCACAGACCTATCAGTCTCATGAATTCTCTCGCTGTGACTTTGTCTGAGTGAAGACAATAGCGAGCGTAACAACTGATTAATTTCGCTCTGGTTAACGGCAGACAAACAAGATTGTTGTGCGTCTCGAAGCTCATTCCCAAGTGGGTGAATGACTTGGACGGCACCAGATCCAGCTTCTCCTCGTTTATTATAAAACCGAGACGTCGGAGTAATAAAAGCAGATTCTGCACATCGTTCTGAAGCGTTAACTCGTTGCCGTACCTCTGAAGAATGTCGTCCAGGTAGGCCGACGTTACCACAGACGAATGAGCTCGGAAATGCATCATTACCGAGTTCATTATTCGAGTGAAAGCCCAGGGTGCTAGGTTCAAACCAAAGCACATCGCTCGGAACTGATATACAACTCCTAGGACTGCGAAGCATAGATACTTTCTGAATGTCGGATGTACCATGACGTGAAAGTACGCATCCTTGAGATCTATGCTTATAGCATAGTCGTTCACCCCGAATACTCGCTCTGACTGATCGAATTGTCTCCATATAGAACTTCGGAGCGACGATCAGCTTGTTTATCCAGCTCAAATCTATGACTGGACGGAACGAGCCGTCTGGTTTCAGAACCAGAAACAGATGGCTGTAGAAACCTGGTGATTCCTGATCTTCTACGACCTCTACCGCGTTCTTCTCCAGAAGAGACTGTACTTCTGATAGAAGAGCGTCTCTTTTCTGCGGATTTGACGGAAGCTGAGTCCATTTTGGACTTCGAGTTAATGGAGGCTTTCGTTTGAAGGATATTCTTAGTCCTTCTGAAATTACCCCTAGAACCCAGGGGTCGTCCGTAATTGACGCCCAATTGTTTATAAAACTCGACAATCTTCTGCCTACCGGAACACGATAGAGGTTCATACCATCACCTCCTGGACCTGCGAGGCTTGCGGAAGGAGAAACTACGTCCTTCACGACCCGCACCTCGCCCCGTCGACCTAGGGACGTCTGACCAGTTATCTCGGCCAGTATAGCGTCCCTTACGTGAGTCGCTGCCTTGATGGTCTCTAGAATAAGAGTTAGAGGACACATAGGAACCTCTATAGGAACTTCCCTTGGGCGTACTTGTCCCAGAAGTGCTTGTCTTACTCTTATCTGCTTTATCCGACTTTTTAGAAGCGGATTTGAATAGCAGAGAATCCAAAGCTTTCTTAGTTATCTTATCATAGATTGCTGAAAGCTTGCCGTCGAAGAGAAGCTCTCCGGAGACCGAAGCGACTCTGAGAGAGTTTTTCACCTTATCATCCACGTGCGTGGATGTAGCTAGGGCTGCGTCACGTCTAACCAACTCCAGGTTTGCCACTGAAAGGGCCGAGTTATACGTAGAATAAGCTATGGCCCTCGAAAGAACTCTTGAGGATTGTATATCCTGGAATTCTTTCCCTTGAAGACGTAATGATAACGCTTTAGTAAGGTGATCTGCGTATGATAAAGCATCTAAGTTAACTCTATTAGACATTATTGTCGTTTCCAACGTCGTGGTTGGAATTGACATAGACGACGGTATAGACAATTCTAGGTCTTAAGCCTGGTCGTCTAGACGCAGAGGAACTCTCGGTATGCCCTGTCCTGCCGTTTCAAATTTGTTCCTTGAATTGATGAAAGGCAGATGTAGAGCATTTGCGGACAAGAAACCATACTTGCTCGTTTTGGTAGCAAGCTTATATATAGCGGATAATTCCTGATCTGACAGAGATTCTGTCATCTGCTGGGATGTTGTGATAAGTTGTGCTATTTGTGATAGCACGTCCGTCACTGAGGCCTGTGGAGCAGCGGTCTTACGTTGCTTTGCCGCTGGAAGCTCCCTGGAAATGACTCCTGCATACTTCTTTTATGCGAACATCCGGAGTCTACAGGCCTCGTGTCCCTGGCTACCGGATGGCGTGACCTGGTCGCCGTGGAATCCCTGATCGGCGAAGCTGGCTGGATATCCGTGGTCACGTAGCCAAGGTGTGGTCGTGTGCACTGCCATGAGGACGAGGAAGCAATATTGACAGTCTCTCCAGACTGTTTATATAACGGAGCGTCCCGAGTGGCGGACGTATGCTTCGAATGCGAAACGTTTTGTACCACAACATCTGGTCCCAGATGTTGTTGTACGAGAGAGGGACCTCTCTCGCTTGCAGCCCGGATGGACCTGGACGAGCTAGGAACCAGACTAATAGGCTTCCTCCGTTCTACCCTCTGATCCGTCATCACTGAGTGTGCACTTTGTGTTATTATAGTGCTTGCATCACCCAAATCTCCTTCCTGGACCGCAACGGACGAATCCGGCTGCCGAGCCATTCGATGAATGGTCGCTACACCGGTCGAGCTAGCGGACGCCAATGCCGTCGATCCTACTAGGGACCTCTTAGGCAACTGACTTATTTCCACGAGCACTTTTGCCGCTAGCTCTTCATTTAACTGTGACGACGGAGGCACACTTTTGGAAGACATCACGGAAACATCACCCTGTTCTTGTTCCTCTGGAAAAGAGATTGAAAAACTAGAGTGACCCTGCGGAGAAAGGACCGGCATGGCCTTAACCCTGCTAACAACATACCGTGACACACGTTTCCAATGTTTGTCATCCCAACTGACACACACTGAGCAGGAGTTAGTGCGAGTACACTGACTACAATTAATACAATGATTATGAAAGTCAGAGGAAGATTTCCTCTTATTACAATTTGAACAATATCCTTTCATTGTGAAAAGAACACAAACAGTACTTGCACCAACCCCTGAAAACAAAGATACATAATAACATGATCCATTAACATATAGAAAAAATAAATGAAATCAAAAAAATTTTTTGAAAAAAATTTTTTTCAGAAAAGCCCAAGTTTCTGAAAGTAACGTTGAGCCCCAATGGATCCCAAAAAAGCCTAAGTGTGGACAAAATTTTTTTAAATATTTCAAAAAAATTAATGCAACACTTACGTATAATAATAATGTATCTTGTTATGATTAAACTAATACAAAGACAAGAAATCACTCTCAACAGAAACCGTTGTCAATGTAAACAAGAAGTGTATAAAAACCGGAAACATGACTCCAGGCACTGATAAACATGGCCCGAAATCAGTTACCAATTACAACACTATCTGATGCAAAACAGAGACTTCCAGGGAAGAAACTGCAGAACATCAGATGGTAGATGCAGAACACAATGCCTAAACACCCATTGGTGAGGACGTAAAATTTTAGTAATAATATTACAGAAAATATGCCAAAAGCATGGGAGAATAGCAAGGGGGGACTAAAGGAAAGGGAGAGAGGAAACACTGATCAAGCAGTGTAACTTTATAGCAAGAATGACAACAACAGGCCCATGCCTTGAAATTAGGGAACATAACATAATTTCATAAAAAAAATTTTAAGTTACAGCCCTGATTATTTCCTGCCACTCATTTTTCCTCTCCTCCTTCTATTTCCTCTTTAGATCCACCATTTCTCTAATATTTATGTGTCTGGCATCATTTAAACTGAGATTTTCAAGCAGAAATATCACTCAGATGTGAACTGATGAAGGGCCAAACAAAGAATGATAATTGGTGCCAATTTCGAGACCTCCTTGACACTGCGCATGTGCAGTGGAGGAAAAGTATGGAGGACCATTTAGGACATGTTTTCGGTTTTAGATGCAAATTTTGGGGATTGGGGGGCAAAATTTGTGTTTGGCCCTAGATTTTTGAGAATTAACACCAGCTATGTCTGGGCCATTGGTACAGTATAAAAATATAATTATTTATGGATGGTATAAGAGTAATGCCCCTTGTGGTGCCCCCTGTGGGCCCCCTGTGGGCGTTAGTGCTGTGCAGTATACCAAGTTTTCAGTACGGTTTCTGTATTACATGTATACCAAAACCAAATCAAAATATTGCTTATTTCGGTATTTATATTTTTCAGCAAAATTGACAGAAAGTCAACTCATCAAGTTGGATTGTAAATCCAAAAGCCTGCGGGCTGGATATTTTGACTGAATTGATAAGAAAACGTGCAAATGTGAACTTTGTAAGTGGCAGGTAGCAGCAGATGCTGCGATTACATCACTGAAAGAAATAAAAAGGCGACGGCAGAAAAACAAAAAATGGCAAGTTGTTAACTTCGTACTTCCGTTCGGACCAGTTCCAGTGTTCCTAACATTCAGACTGATTCAATATATATTCTGAAAATTACTGTGTGATTTATTCACAAGGGACATCAGGGGTTGGGTGGGTGGTTGATAATTGGTTAGAAATAATCCACTGGTACTGACAACCCAATACATTGACAACTTGACATACCAACGGTATCACTGCCAGTGGTTGTCGCTTCTCAGCGATTTTTATAGCATTTATTTCAATTCAGAATTGCTATTTTAAGTTGTGGATACTTTTAACAACTGATCGTTTTATTAAAATACAAGCTCCCAAACTTTAATACTTGATCATCTGCTTTATATTCTTTCAAATAAATAATTTATACTGAATACCAACACACACTGGAAAGACAGGATTGACCTTAATTTTAAGACACATTGAAAAACAATTTACAGAGGCCAACAGGAGACATCAGATTTAGCATTATCGAAGTTCATTTCATTGATTGAGGCGCAGCAAATGCTTTGAAAGCTTTGAAAGCTAGAGGAACAGAATTTAGTGCATCCAGTAAATTCACGTCTGTTTGAAAGGGGTTAAAGCATCAGAAATGAACAAAATAGAAAGAGAATTTATGGAGGCTTAATATTGGGGTGAAATAGTTTTTTAAAGAAATCAGAAATAAGTTTCCATTAATAGTATTTCAAGATATTCATATAGGAACCAGATAAATTTTACCAAGAAACCATGTGTGCACCATTCAAAGGGGTTCGATAAAGGAATCAGAAATGGAAATTTTTTGCTCTGAAAGTTATTTGAATGATGTTTAGCACAGTAATGTGAGAATGGAAAGGGTTAACATTATTCTCACTGAAATAAAATCTTTGGAACTCACATTGAAGCCTTGAGAGGGGTAAAAGCATTGAACTGAAAAATTTATACTTTATTTCCATGCCAAGCAAATGGTTTCTCTCAACTTGGTTGAAGAATTGACATCTGTCTGATTAAAATAGCAAGATAACATTTAATGTTTGACAGCTACCCCCACTTCTGTTTGCATTTCTCCAGTGTGAATAAATACAACAAAGTATTGCTTGGGATAATTTACTGTTACATGCAATTTGGGGCTATGAAAACCTTTTGGTTGACTGGGCCATACTCAAGGACCCTAGAGACCTGAAAAACAAAGGGTGCCAAGAACTTGAATGACTGTCAGTAGGCCAAAAATATGCGAGATAGGGCAATTCGTTTTTGAGTTATCATGCAGACAAGGAAGTGCAGAGAAGACAGGAAAATAAGAAAAAGAAGAAGAGGGAAAAAAAAAAAAACGTACAAAAACAATAGTCTGTGTGTTTTATACTAACTGATGATTTGCTGCTATTAGTAAATCATCAATTTGTACATTTTTTTCTCATGGAAAATGATTGATTGATTTATTGGTGTTTAAGGTCATATACTTATGCACAATGGCTAATCATGACCGTGGCAGTTTTACGGGTGGAGGAAGCCAGAGTACCCGGAGAGAACCACTGAGCAACGCTGAGCAGCTGCCAGCTCCCCAACATCGTAACTCCACACTGCAGCACAAGCAGGGTTAGATTGGTTGAAGACATGCATACCATCAACGTGCATTATGCCTTAGTACACGGCATCATCATGCCCCCATGTGGACAATCGGGGTTAAGTGCCTTGCCCAAGGACACAACACGGGAGTCCGAATCGATCGCTCAGACGGTCACCCATCTGCGGACTAACCGGGCTCGATGTTGCTTAACTTCGGTGATCTGACGAGAACCGGTTACAGCAACGCCACGGCGCCACCTCATGGAAAATGAAGATTTACCCTAATTCATCATGGAAAATCGTGGATTCTCTGGAATTTTCGGAAATGTGTATGAAGCCATGAACCAGAAGTGATGTTAGTGAACACTGATTGAGTGATTCCACTCAAAATACCCTATAATTGCAACTAGATGAATGTCATAAAACATGTTATTTTACAGGTTTATCAAGGATGAACCCAAACAATGGAAGGTGGATGACACCATGTCATTGACACATTGCATGACTGACAATGATTGCACAATGTTTCCACAACTGGGATTATCATAGTAACAGAGATTAATTGCAGTGGCATTACTTCAATTTACTTGCATATTTGTTTGGATATTGGACATTGGATTCACTGGACATTAAACATTAATCTTGTTGCCACTTTGAAAGATAAGGGGGGGAGGAGTGACCATGAGTGTTACTACTAATGAAATTTTACTGAAAAGCTTTGAAGGTGAAGAACATATATGTTTCTTCTGCCTGATTCATTGGGGAGGGACAGGGTACAAAGGACATAGAGGCCAACTGATTAGTTTGACAAGTTCTTTAATGAATCACCTGATTCAGTGTGATGATTCACACTCAATCGAGTGATTCTTTAAATAACTTGCTAGACTAATCAGTTATCACAGTTGAATTAACTTGTCAAGTTCATGAAATGTCAGCGTTGAACCTGTTAAGTTACCAAATGGTTGAATGTTGGGAAATTGGATCAGTTTGCGACTACTTTCAGTGTTCTATGCGGTATACGGAAAAAAACCCAGAAGGAAAAACTCCCATAGGAAAAACACCCTTGGAAAAACACCATAGGAACCCCTCCCCCCCCCCCCCCACCACCCAACAAAATATGACCAAATTTGCTTCGGTTGGAAAAAAACCCAAAGTTCCATGTTTTGTTGAAGTGTTTAATTAGACTTGTCAGACAGCTCATCCTGGATTAAGAGCAGTTACTGGTTGCTGTCTATATTTTGATATTGGCTTATTGGCAAGCCATTGGTTTAAAATATTTTAATCAGAAGTGCCAGACAGGTCATTAGCAATTAGGAGCTATTACTAATTGCTGATTTGCTGTCTGTTAATAATTGAGTATTCACTTGGTGATCATGTCAGAATACAAGGGTGTTTCTATCACCTTACCCATTCAACATGGAAAGTCTTGTTTGCTTTTAAGCAAGACAACGCCAATGCAAGAGATGCACTGCATGCATATTCAACTGGAGAGGTTCAGCGAAAACGCATTCACAAATCAAGCATGAAGCAACCTGCAACGTTTACAAAACCTTTGTTTTCAATACAGTAAAAATGAGAAGTCCATGGAGGAATTACTACAAGGCATAGGTCACAACATACGATTTCACTGTTAACCCTTTATCCAATACTGCTTTTTGAAAAAAAAGGAGAAGCCAGTTTATTATATTCATTCATTCATTCATTCGTTTGTTGAGTGTTGCCAAAATTTGCATTTTTCATAACTTTTTTTGTAAGAATATGTTGATTTTATAATAAGTATGTAAACTTGATTATGGGTTTTTTCCTATTGGTGTTTTTTCCTTCTGGGGTTTATTCCAAGGGTTTTTTTCCCAAGGGTTTTTTTCCTATGGGTTTTTTTCCTTCTGGGTTTTTTTCCTACATTCTTCTGTTCATATACCGAATACCATACTGAAACACGATGTATTTACCTGCAAAATACCGATACCGAACCTGAAATTTTCCATACCGCACAGCTGTAGTGATAAGGAACATGAACATCAAATTTCGTTCAATTCAGCCCTGTGGTTTATGAGAAGTCGATAATGTAAAGTTCATGCCCAACAGATGATGGACGACGGGCAAAAAAAAAGTGATCACTTAAGCTCCTTTCAGTCAGGTGAGCTAAAAATATTCCTCATGCTGAACTACATGTAAGTTATAATTAGGGCTCCCACAGGGAGCCCAAATATGAACCCAGGTACTCACCTCCCAAATGATACAGTATATCAGATATCAAAAGATTCTTACTGGTGGATGTGAAGAAGAAGGTTTTTAGAGAATGTTTCTCATATTGAACTAAGTTACAATTCGGTCTCCCACAGGAAGCCCAAATATGGACTCAGAGACTTGGCTTGAACAAACTTGAATCACACCTCCCTAGGGATGCTGTATGCCAAATGTCAAAACATTCCGACTGCTGGAACTGAACAAGGAGATTTTTAAAGAAAATTCCTCATATTGAACTACGTTATAATTCGGGCTCCCACAGGGAGCCCAGAGACTTGGATTGAACAAACTTGAATCTCACCCCCTAAGGGTGCTGCATATAAAATATCAAAAGATTATGATTGGTGGATCTGAAGAAGATTTTTAAAGAATATTCTTCATTCTGAACTAATTTAAACATTTGGGCTCCAATAAAGAGCCCAAATATGGACACAGGGATTTGATTTCAACAAACATGTGGAACAATCTTCCAAAGATGTTATATGTGAAATTCGAAAGCTTTTGGAGCAGTGGTTTGGGAGAAGAGTCTTAAATGTTTTCCCCATTACCTACAGTGTTAAATGAAAGTGTCAATGACACTGTAGCTCAACTTGACAAACTTGAACTTGGTAAGTTATAAATGAAATGGCAAAATTGAAGATCATTGGTACCAATGTTATTTTTTTAAATTTCAACTTAACAGCATTGTGTGTGCACAACGTCAAGAGTAATCCATGCGTTTTTAAATGTAAACTGTAAGACTGGCTAAAGGAAGAATGTTGATACACAAATGCAGTATGTTCAGAGGTTATTGTAAATGGCAACTTTTTTCACAGAAATGAATGCTTATCAATAGCTCTTATCTAAAGTTCTTGCCTAATGAGCACACCAAGTTCAAAAACAATCCTATGATGAATGTGACCTGTAGGCCATGTCAAAGAATGTTGATGCACAAATGCAATAAATTCAAAGATTGTTGCTAACAGCAAGAGTTTTTGATTGAAATGAAAAGAAAATCAATAGCTCCTATCCTTGTCACCCTGCATAAGAATACAAAGTTTCAAAACAACCTGATAATGAATGTGTCCTCTGAGGCATGCCAAAGGAAGAAGTTAATGCACTAAGTAGAAGGTCATTGCTTGGGTTTTTTTTATGAAAATTCATAAATATACCCTGCAGAGAGTGCAAAAGGGATAAGTTGATGCACAAATGCAGTAAGTTCAAAGGCTGGTGATAACGACAATAAATTTTTATGGAAATGAAAAAAAGCAATAGCTCACATCTAGAGGTCACATGGAACACACATACCAAGTTTCAAAGTGATCGGATAATAAACGTGCCCTGAAGGCCGTGTTGAAGGGAAATATTGAGGTCTGACTAAACTAAGTTCAAGTTCAAAGGTCAACATTTTTTGACAGAAATGGAAGAAAATCGATAGCTCCCATATAGATGTCACCCCACACAAGCTCACCAAGTTTACAAGCGATCCAATCATAAATGTGCCCTGCAGGGTGTGTCCAAGGGAAATATTGATGCTTAACTGCACTAAGTTTTCACTAAGTTAATTGAAGGTCATTGCCAGTGGCAACATTTTTTGACAGAAACCGAAGAAAATCGATAGCTCCCATCTAGAGGTCTCCCCAAACAAGCATACCAGGTTTTAAAGCAATCTGATCATAAATGTGCCCTGTAGGGTGTGCCAAAGGGAAATATTGAGGTCTGACTAAACTAAGTTCTAAGAATGTTGGCTGTGGCAACATTTTTTGACAGAAATTGAAGAAAATCGATAGCTCCCATCTAGAGGTCTCCCCAAACAAGCATACCAGGTTTTAAAGCAATCTGATCATAAATGTGCCCTGTAGGGTGTGCCAAAGGGAAATATTGAGGTCTGACTAAACTAAGTTCTACGTACGTTGGCCGTGGCAACATTTTTTGCCAGAAATTGCAGAAAATCGATAGCTCCCATCTAGAGGTCACCCTAAACAAGCATACCAGGTTTCAAAGCAACCAAATCATAAATGTGCCCTGTAGGGTGTGCCAAAGGGAAATATTGTGGTCTGACTAAACTATGTTCTAAAAACGTTGGCTGCGGCAACATTTTTTGACGGAAATTGAAGAAAATTGATAGCTCCCATCTAGAGGTCACCCCAAACAAGCATGCCAGGTTTCAAAGCAATCCGATCAAAAATGTACCCTGTAGGGTGTGCCAAAGGGAAATATCGAGTCTTCTGACTAAATTAAGTTCTAAGAACGTTGGCCGCGGCAACATTTTTTGACAGAAATTGAAGAAAATCGATAGCCCCCATCTAGAGGTCTCCCCAAACAAGCATACCAGGTTTCAAAGCAATCTGATCATAAATGTGCCCTGTAGGGTGTGCCAAAGGGAAATATTGTGGTTTGACTAAACTAAGTTCTAAGAATGTTGGCCGCGGCAACATTTTTTGCCGGAAATTGAAGAAAATCGATAGCTCCCATCTAGAGGACATCCCAAATAAGCATTCCAAGTTTCAAAGTAATCTGATCATAAATGCGACCTGTGAGGTGTGCCAAAGGAAATTGTGGACATACGTACTATTGCTTCACACTGAGCTACACATTAAAACCATCCCAGCATCGACTCAGGACTACTGGCACCGGAGGAGGTCTTCCCTTGCTTTTCACTATAAAGCCAGATGATCATAAGGGAAAAAACTGCCCCCCCCCCCCCCCCCCACCCCACCCTTCCCCTTGTTCTGAGGTACATGACCTCAGAACGAGGAGGGCAGCGGAACAGCATCACCGCTGGAATGGGCTGCCTAAATAACTATAGATGTAAACATTAATGGACGACATTCTGAGAAACAGAAAGAGGACCTAAAGATCTAAGGTCACCTGAAATGGGCTCTAAATTTCTCAGGTAAAACTTGGTAAATGTAGAGGGCTGTGTCCAGTACGCAGCCTTCATGAGATCAGTAATGGCTATACTGTTAGAATAAGCCCAAGAAGTGGACAGCGCTCTAACTTCGTGCGCTGATATCTTATTAACAGAACGTTGATCCGAAGATAGATTTTCATAGGCAATACGTATTGCCACCTGAATCCATCTAGCAACTGAGTGAACAGAAATATCTTTCCTGTTAGGAATCAATGAAAGAAAGAAACATTTTCTTCCTTTTCTAATAAAATCTGATCGACGTTTATATATGTGCATAGACCTGACTGGACACAACAAAGGTGTATGGCTGTCCAAGGACGGCAGAGCCTTAATGATAATGGTAATGGTATTACCCACACTACGGTACTGAGATTCATCTACAGATAAAGCATGAAGTTCACTAACTCTTCTAGCAGATGCAAAGGCTAAGAGAAATGCCGTTTTATAGGTCAAGAATTTGAACTCTACAATGTCCAACGGCTCAAACGGAACTTCTTTAAGCTTCAACAGAACCCAAGCCAAATTAAACTTAGGAATTAATCTGAGGGTTCTAGGTCTATTAATAGAGAAATTTCCAACCTGCTTGGACAATGAAGCATTTGATCCAATAGCCAAGTTATCATGATGAGTGTAAGTATCTGTTAACATAGACCTATAGCCCTTAATAGTGACAGGCTGCAGTTTGAGATCGTCAAACAAGTGGACCAGGAAATTGGCAATATTTGGTATGGACAGATCATAAACGTCTATCGACTGATCCTGACACCAAGGGAAGAAAACTCTCCACTTTGCTGCGTAGTTCAATGAAGAGGAGGACCTCCTGCAGTTAGAAATTGCATCCATTGCTCATCCTGTAAACTGTTTTCCATGCAAAAAGGACCGCAAATGGAAATATGCGAAAGTTGAGACCTTCCGGGTTGTGATGCAGTGCGCGTGACTTCCCCTGATAAAGGAAGCTTCCGGGGAACGTCCAATAACAGACACCTGAGAAGACTGATCCAAGGTTTCTGTGATGACAGAGGTGCTACAAGTAGAATTTTGCAACAAGATTGTCTGATCTTTAACAGAATCTGCTGAATCAACGGAGTTGGAGGATACGCATATCCTATCATTCCATCCCATGAGATCAACAGAGCATCTACTGCGAATGCTCGATGGTAACTGATTGTTTGGGTGCGTCACAAACAGATCTATCATGGGGCAATCTCACTGGTAGCAAATCTGCCTGAATATTCGCTTGTTGAGTGTCCACTCCGATGGCAACAGGCGACCTTTCCGAGAGAGCGAGTCTGCTTGTACTGTAGTACATTCAGATGACCCGGTATATGACGGTCAGAAAGATGAATATGATGATTTATGACGACAAGGAGAATTTTTTCCGTTAGTTCGCATAACGGAATTGAATGAGTGCCTGGTTCCTGATGTACGCAACTACTGTCGTGCTGTCTGACAAAATCTGAACATGAACGTCTGCTATTATGTGAATCCAATGTTGTTGCGCTAGCCATATTGACATCATTTCTTTGATGTTTATGTGTTTCTCTAGGAACCGAGGTCCCAAAGACCCTGACACTTCAAGTCTACGGGACTTAGGGTCGCGCCCCAGCCTGCCTGACTCGCATCCATCATAATAGTGAAAGCCAAATCCGGCAGTTGCAGCCAAACTCCCTGAGTTAACCACTGAATATCTGAACCCTTTGTTTTACTAGGTCCGTTAAAACAATACTGGTTTTGAGCAAATGCGTCTTCACACTCCAGTTCTGAGTAAAGAATATCTGGAGGGGACGTATGCGCAGACGGCCCATTGGGATAAGATCCGCAGCCGCTCTGCAACCCCATCAGTCGCATGAATTCCCTTGCTGTTAATGCGTCTGAGTGTAGACAAAAGCGAGCATAACAACTGACTAATTTCACTCTAGGTAATGGCAGACGAACCAGATTGCTGTGAGTCTCGAAGCTCATTCCCAAGTGTGTGAACGACTTGGACGGAGCTAGATCCGTTTTTTTCTCGTTTACGATGAAACCGAGACGTCGGAGTACAGTGGAACCCTGTTAATTGAATAGCCACCTTGCCAATGAAAATTATTCAATTAACAGGAGTATTCAATTAATGGATTGTGTCACTTTCCTGTATTCTAGAGATAGACTTAGCATTTATTCTATTACATCTTGTTTGACAGAGCTCCATGAGCTCTGTCAAACAAGCTATAATAGATTAAATGCCTGTATTGGATGTACTGAGGCCAAATAGGTCTATAAACAAAGGAAAACTGGGAGAGTCAGGGTAATTTCTCAACAGGTTACAAGATTTTTTATTCAATTAATAGGAGTTTACTCTATAACCTATATTCAATTAACAGGTCAAATTTGTACTGGAGGTATGGTAAATGGTTTTGTGTTGGGAAATTAAATTCAATTAACAGGGTTATTCAGTTAAGAGATATCCAATTAAGTGGGCTCTACAATAATAGAAGCAGACTCTGAACATCGTTCTGAAGAATAATTCTGTTGCAGTATCTCTGTAGAGCCAACGTTACCGCAGACGAATGAGCTCAGAAGTATGACATTAACAAGTTCATTATTCGAGTGAATGCCCAGGGAGCCAGGTTCAGACCAAAGCACATTGCTCTGAACTGATACACCTTCCCTTGTACAGAGAACTCCAGGTACTTTCTGAATGCTGGATGTACCAGGACATGAAAGTACGCATTCTTTAGATCTCTGCTTGCTGCATAGTCGTTCACTCGAACACTCACCCTTACCGACTAAATGGAGCCACGATAAGCTTGTTTATCCAGCTCAAGTCTATTACCAGTCGGAACGAGCCATCTGGCTTCGGGACGAGGAACAAGTGACTGTAAAAACCCTGAGAATCTTGATTCTCGACGACCTCTATTGCTTCCTTTGATAAGAGAGCCTGTACCTCCGCTAGGAGAGACTCTCTTTTGCAAGATTCCGCCGGAAAATTTGACCAACGCGGACATCTTGTTACTGGGGGTTTCGCTTGAAATGATAGCCATAGGCCATCTGAGACTACACTTTTCACCCACTGATCTTCCGTGACTGTTATCCAGTTTTTCGCGAAATTTGATAACCTTCCGCCAACTGGCAAGCAATAGAGGTCTTGAGCATCACCTGTCCGACCTGCGAGGCTTACAGGTGGAGAAACTATGTCCTCCCCACGAAGAAACTCATCCCGTCGGCCTAGGGGCGTCTGACCAAGTCCCAATCAGACCTATGCACCTATCCTGAGTTGCTATACTGACGACCTCCAGAGTAATTATAAGAGGGTTTCTTGTACCCGCGTGAGGAGTTTCCTTTAGATGCTTTTGGTCTGGAATGCCCTCCTTTACTCTTGTCTGCTGAAGTGGGTCATTGAGACACAGACTTCAAAAGCAGATCACTAGACGCTTTCTTAGTAGCCTGTTCATAGACTAACGAAAACTTGTCATCGAAAATAGTATGGCCGGAGCGACTCGGAGAGAGCTTTTCACCTTGTCATCTATCAGTGATGATGACGCAAGGGCAGCATCACGTCTGACTAATTCCAGATTAGCCACTGTTAGGGTGGAGTTATCAGTGGTATACATAATTGCCCTGGAAAGAAGAGACAGGTACAAACGTCCTCAAATTCCTTTCTGTTGAGATGCTGCACCATAGCTCTTGTAAGGTGATCTGCAAAAGACATAGCATCCAAATTTGCTCCAGCATCCAAATTCGCTTTATTTGAAGAAATTGCCGTCTGAATTGTGTCTGAGCGAATAGTGAATCACGTAGATAAGCATACCTCTAGATCCCCGGCCTCCTCATCCAAACACAGAGGAACTCTCTGAACATCTTCCCCGAGCATCTTAAATGAACGTGGTCCAAGAAATGGTATATTTATGGAAGATGAAGTTAGGAAACCGCCTTTTTCCCTCGCACTCAAGAGGACAGCTGAATACAAATACATGGTCTTCTCGATCGGAGACCACCTTCGTGCAACCTTGCCCGGATAGTCTGCATCGAAACATTTACCTGGATGCATTCTGAAGGTCACTGCAAAGCTGGGTGGCTGTGTCAAAGCAGTTCCTACGGGCCTGAATGATCAAAAACCAGTCTTCAGCTGCAGATGTTGCCCTGTCCCTGCCACCACCATGTTGTCTGACTGGTGTGCCATACTGCTGAAATCTTGCCCAGGCTCTAGTGATCACCGTATGGTGCACACCAAGGGCTTCACCAACCTGATGATGGGTAGCCCCTTGTTCCACCATCCCTACAGCCCGCCACATTTCTGCTTCAGATAAATGTCTTCTTACATTAGCATTCACCATATTCAATCATTAAATCACAAGAGTTTGTGTTGAAATGAAGACTGAATAACCTACACATCCCATATGTATGTAGACAGTACACAAAAACATCATGAAAATCAAGGGGTACAAGCTTTCCATGACTGTCACGAAAAGTCTGCCTTTCAAGAGAGCTAATGTAAACACTGGGGGGGCCATCTCAAAACATTCCTCAATCATATCCACCAAAAATATCGCAAATGTCTCACAAGTCACAAGAAAATTTCACAATGATGTGTCAAATATGTGGTGCTTAGCAAACTTTGAGTAGTATATAAAAAATATACAAATTACTAAAAATTTATCATATTTTTATATGACAACCAATGGCCCTGACTAGATGAATCGTAAAAAGGCAGAGGGTCTAGGACTTAAGAATTAGCAGACCAAATATAGCTCCTAAGCCTGCATTCCAAGGTGAAAGGAAAATAAATTTAAAAGGAATTACATGTATGTCTCTACATACAATAATAGAGAAGACATATCATAAACAAGAGGCCCCAGGGGGGGCCTGAGGGCGCTCACCTGACATGGTAGCCTAAATATCAACCCAGAGAATTGATTTGAACAAGTTGCATCTGCTCCTCCTAAGAAAAGCTTATATCAAATATCCAAAGATTCTGACCAGTGGATCTAAAAAAAAAAAGCTTTTTAAAGAATATTCCTCATATTGAACTAAGTTATAATTCGGGATCCCACAGGGAGCCCATATATGAACCCAGGGACTTGGCTTCAACAAACTTGAATCTCACCCCCCAAAGGATGCTGCACACCAAATATCAAAACATTCCGACTGCTGGATCTGAAGAAGAAGATTTTTAAAGAAAATTCCTCATTTTGAACTAAGTTATTATTCGGGCTCCCACAGTGAGCCCAAATATGGACCCAGGGACTTGACTTTAACAAACTTGAATCTCACCCCCAAAGGATGCTGCACATCAAATATCAAAACATTCCAACTGCTGGATCTGAAAAAGAAGATTTTTAAAGAAAATTCCTCATTTTGAACTAAGTTATAATTTGGGCTACCACAGTCAGTCTAAATATGAAACCAGGGACTTGGCTTGAACAAACTTGAATCAGATCCACCCCACAATATTGCATACCAAATATCAAAAGATTCTGCATTCTTAGCATGAATGATTATGCTAAATGGGTATAATGTGCACCCAATTTTAAGGCTAGTCCAGACTAAGCCCCATAAATTAGGATGGCGTATTTGAGGGTGAGAGACTAACCCCCACAAACATACGCCATATATAAATAATAAACAAGCTGTATCTTGGGTCAGATATAATCTACAGACAAAAACAGCTTCACTCATAGTTACACACTTATCAAGCCGGAGGAGATTTTACAAAAAAAATCCCCCCCCCTTTTCTGAAGGAATATTCTTCAAAACAAAGAGGGGAGAGCTCTGGAATCAGTGCAAAGCGATACTAAATAATCCAAATATGTTCTCCCAATAAGCACCCTGTTATTAATTATTGGTGCTTTACGCCACTTCAGAAGCTAAGGCTATTGTGGTAATTCCGGTACTTAACAGAGCACACTTCTCACTTCTACCGGTGTTGGAATACGTAGAAAGGATGAAACCGGTAATATAAAGTGTATGACCATACACTTGTCCAAATTAATACCAACTAAACAGTATCTGTGGGATTAACACGCTTCTAAGGCAACCTACAGACAGCCCCGTTCATGTGTACAATTGATTCCAATAATAACACTCCAATGAACCGTTCGAATGTACGAAAATGTGTACTGTATCTTCACAGAAACCTGGATATAGAACGTGGAATGAGCCATGATAATCAGACCCATCAGGGACCGTCCCCGAAATAATTCATAGTTTCCTAGGTCCATACAACCAATGAGCATTCGGAGAAGAATATATTACTCCGAATAATGATCCCAAAAAATGAGAACATACACATAGGTGGCCTATTGGCAGTTCCATAACTGAGCCAAATAGCCCCAAAATTCTCATAAGCTCTATAAGCAGAGCAAGAATTTATAAAGTCTGTAAACAATGTGTCTGCCTAATAACAGACATATTATGCACGTGAGCAATGAAATCCTGCATATACACATCTGAATACAGCTTGTAACCATCGTATGACCGAGTGATACAAATGTAACCAGGAAACTGAATGAATAATACAATGTTAATATGCAGTTAACTGAGTAATAAACTCATATGTTGTAAGAGAGACCAGACCACCCTGAGCGAAACTTTTCAGAGTGGACTAATTGCCACATTGGAGAATGTCACACAGATAACCGAAATGTCAACCATACAGGTACAGAAAGGTTAGCAATTTATTGATAAAGAATCATATGCTCATAAAAGATTTATAAACGAACAACCACAAGAAACAAACCAACTAAAAAGTGGATGTGCCCATGAGGACACCATTAGAACACGACCCAGCCACCAATCGAAAAACCATGAAAAGCATGTGTATACTATATCTAAAAATTCATATCGAACCCCCTCACGTGCAGTACTTGAATCGTTCTTGTGTTAGTCATGAAATGGAATAGGAACTGCAGGGCTCCCTCACATCTGACGGACTCCATAATGCCACTAAGGATGGAGAGGGACATGAAAACAAATACACCGTATTGACATAATCACACTAGGTAAATATGGCGTCATAAATAGGGCTTATCGCCTCATATAACTAACACAAAACCATACTGATAGGAAGAGAATAACCTCCTCTAACATACGGTATCATGCCCAACAGGACGACGAACTCAGCCTAGCTGAAGCAGCTAAAGGTCTTCCTATATGTGAAGACAATAAAAGGTTAATAACTGCGGCCTTAGAAGCTCGATGCTAGCCATAGCTTATAAGTCTTCATATACGTGAAGACAGATATAACGGTGTAAATTGCGACCTTGAAGGCTCAATGAACAGAGACTTACAACTATCGTCGCGCAAGGTAGGGAATGAAGAGCCGCTATTTAACAGCCCTAAATTCCCAAAGGGACAACAGTCCCAACAGAAAACAAGTGTTTGACCACCAATGTGGTATTAGTCCCCTACGGTGCTTTTGTGACATAAGGTGTTTTTGTCACAGAAGACACTAGAGTATATAAGCATCTTGGATTTTGAAAAAAAAATATTGAGCATGCATAATCACCTCACAACCATTTATCCATGTACCATATATGAAAGACGTAGCTTGAACCATGATGGGGGGAGGGGTGGTAACATAAAATAGAGAAAAAGCTTAAAAAACACAACAGAAATGGTTGCCATGGCACCATCTTGAATTTTGAAAAAAAAATATTGAACGTGCAACATCCCATTACAACCCTCTATCCATGTGCCAGATATAAAAAGTGTAGCTTGAACCATATTGGAGTGAGGGGTGGTAACATAAAATAGAGAAAAAAGCTTAAAAAAACACAACAAAAATGGCCGCCATGCTGCCATCTGGGATTTTGAAGAAAAAATATTGAACGTGCATCATCCCCTCCCAACCCTCTATCCTTGTGCCAAATATGCAAAGTGTAGCTCGAACCATGTTGGTGGGAGGGGTGGTAACATGAAAATAGAGAAAAAAAAGCCTAAAAAACACAACAAAAATGGCCGCCATTCCGCCATCTTGGATTTTGAAAAAAACATTTTGAGCGTGCATCATCCCCTCAGAACCATTTATCCATGTACCAAATATGAAAAGCGTAGCTTAAAGCATGTTGGAGGGAGAGGTGGTAACACAAAAAAAAGATGGACAGACGGACGGATGGATGGAGTGCAATCCTATAGTCCCCTTATGGTTCCCGTAGGGGCCTAATAAATTCAGTTATGTCACTGCATAATAACTGAAACAATCTCGCTTATGATTCTAGCTAGGCTACTATGGTATAAACAATAGGACTCAAGTCTATGACACCTATGGAAACAAACTGAAAAGCACTGTACCTTATCGGTTTTAATCCTAAAAGACAGCGGTCATAACCCGACTAACGTAGCTAGAAGTCTTCCTCTCCATTAAGACAGATATCTCGTTGTAACTAGCGACTTGAAAGCTCACCAATTGGAGACTTACAACCATCATCGCGCAAAGTAGGGAATGACAAGCCGCTATTCTAACAGCTGTAATTCCCAAAGAGACAGAATCTCAAGGTAGCTACGCAGTTATGTGTCTTCATGTACCTGCCTTGAAAGCTCACTAAATGGAGACTTACAACACTAGCCGCAACAAAAGACCACTGTAACAGTACATAACATGACTATGATGTCCACAATGACATTAAATGTCTTGACGCCAAGGAATAGAACACCGAGAGGGAAAAGACGTACTTATTCCGTCTAATGGCTCTATTACAAACAAGACAGCTGTCTCAGCCTATCTATGCACTATTCGTCCAACTTCAGGATGAAAAACAGGTGATTTGAAATAACCTGGAGAATATTTCGACAACCTCTATTCTTTTTCTTCAATAGGAGAGCCTTTACCTCCAGAAGGAGAGACCTTGTCATCTATAAGTGAAGACGATGCAAGGGCATCATCACGTTTGATCAACTTCCAATTGCTACTGTCATGGCGGAGTTGTACGTGGCATACATGACTGCCCTGGAAAGAACTCTAAGCGAGGAACAGCATCCTCAAATTCCTTCCCATTAAGACGTTGCACCATAGCTCTGGTGAGGTTATCGGCATAGGACATCAAGTCCAGATTCGCTCTATTGGATGAAATAGCACATTCCATCACTTTTGTGTGTATATTGAATGATGCAGGTAGGGACGTATTTTCATCCCCGGTCTGCTCATCTAAATGCAGAGGAGCTCTCTGAACATCTCCAACCATTTTAAATGAACACAGTCCAAGGAACGGTATATTATTGAAGATGTCAATAAGAAATCACCTTCTTCTTAGCACTAGAGAGGTGAATATGGCGCTGATAACATGGCCGAAGGCCTCTGACACCTGTCGAGATGACAGCCGTTTCTCTATAGTAGTCGCAGCTTGCTGATCTGGTGGAAAAAAGTCAGTATAGAATTGATAAATAAAATTCATCACTACCATATATATAGAGCACGTCGATGGCAGTACACTTGGATGGGTGTCGCAATACCATCACCATATTCAAGTTCCTTGGAAAATAGAAATTGAAAAACTTGAATTATATTACGGTGAGAGTTCCGGCACAGGAACTTCACCGCCAACAACGCATCGCAAGACACCCATCTCCAACATCTGTCATGCCAATGTCACACTGTAGACAAGAATCCGCAGGAGTCCATCGACTACAGGCAAGGCAACTAGCATGTAAATCTGAGGAAGACTTCCTCGTCTGGCATTTAGAGCAGTAAGCTTTATAATTACAATCAAAAGACAAAGTCGATAGCACTCCTACAAACTCCACAACAAAATATATGATAAAGATACATGAATAATTGCAATCAAAATTAAATTCAAAAATTTTGAAAAAAAATTTTGAAAAAAACAAATTTTATAGTAAATTTCCTTTCTTATTATACCTACCACAATTGTTTACTGCAGGCTTGCACTGCAGTTGTAGTCCCTAACTCGGAAAATATACTCTTTATTTTGATTTTTCCCAAGGGATTGGGAAAGAAATGTGGTGCAAAAGCACCAAGAAAAAAATAAGCCAAAACTGGGTCGAGTGCTACCGGCACACACCCAGTTGGGGACGCTCTTCTCCTTGTACTGATCCACGGCTTCCGGTACCATTGCGCAGTCATGTAACTGATGAATCATTCTTTTGACTCTGCCAACACTGGAGTTATGTGATCAGCAGGGAGGAAGGATTCTTACCCGAATAAGAAGATGGGAGGGCCTCTATGTAAACAATTGTGGTAGGTACAATAAGAAAGGAAATTTACCATAAAATTTAAATTTCTTATCAACCTTCCCTACAATTGTTTACTACAGGCTGAATAGACAAGAGGAGGGAATCACATAACCAACCACAACTTAACTCGACTGCACTGGAACTGTGGACAGAAGAAGATAAAGGCCTATCAAACCATAGCATCACAAACATTAGTAAAAGTCAATGAGAGATGAAGCGAAGAAGAGTTCCCTAGGCCTATCAAACCATAGCATCACAAACATTAGTAAAAGTCAGTGAGAGATGAAGTGTATGGCACTGCATGACACACAGACAGAAAGGACAGTAGAACAGCAGTATCTGATTCTTGGCCACAAAGGAGCAATCAGTGGTATAAGTAACACTGTTGGCAGAGCTCCTGAAAAGGCCGGATCAACAGAGAGGGCGTGAAGCTCACTAACCCGTCTGGCTGAGGCAAAAGCCATCAGAAAAGCCATCTTGTATGTGAGAAAATGCATATCCACCTGGGATAAAGGTTCAAACGGCACCCAGAAGCAAAGCAGCACAAGCACAAGTAAAGCAAAGAAAAGAAAAGTGCCACATAGACTTGGAAAGGTATGGATTAGTGCCGATACAAAGCTTTCTCACATACGAAAAGGTCTCTGAAAGCATGGACCTGTTCCCTTTGATGGTAACAGGCTGGAGACCCCGAGAATCAAACAGATATACCAGAAACTCCACAATCTGTTACCAAAGGATTGGCATAATCAACAGAGTGATCAGCACACCATCGACAGAAAACCTTCCACTTCCACATAGGCAAAACCAGTGGAGTGCTGCCTTGAAGAAGAAATGCACTCCACTGCTCGTCTCGAAAAACCTCTACGGAGGAGACAGGACCTGACAAAAGATATGCGTGAAGGCACAATGAAGTCAGGTCAATGTGAAACCTCCTTGGGTGACCTTGGCAAAGAAGGTAGTGATGTAGAGGGAGATGTGCCGGAACTTCCATCAACAGACAGCAGAGCTGATTGATCCACACCTGTTGAGGCGACAGGGGTAGCGATCAGAATGATTCGACAACTGCAGGTTCTGATCTTGGCCGGAACCTGAGGCAGAATCGGAACCGGCGGGAAGGCACAGCCGACTAGACCGTTCCAGTCGAGTGACATAGCATCCACAGCAAAAGCCAGAGGATCTGGAAACAGGGACACGAAAGTGTCCACCTGATAGTTCCAACAGGTTACAAAGAGATAGATGTGGGGACAACCCCAGAGATCGCAAAGTGACTGGAAAACAGCCCTGTGAAGCATCCACTCGGTGAAAACAACCCTGCCCCATCAGGACAGGGAGTCAGCTAGGACGTTCAGACGACCGGGAATGTGATGAACAACCACTCCGGTGTGGACATCCTGACCTAGCAGTAGAAGATCCCAAACCAATTCGTACATGGGAACCGATGCTTGCCACCCTGGTTCCGAATGTAAGCGACCACCGTCGAATTGTCAGACAACAGAAGGACGACTGAGCATAAAGTGTTGGAGAGGTCTGGCATGCAGCTGACCAAGAGGAATGAGATCTGTTACTGAAATGCAGAGACTGAGCAGCTGGAGAACACTCCGAGCAATCGCGGAAGTGGACTGGGACAGAGTCAGGGCGAAAGCTGAGAGAATCACAGCCCTTGCCCGGGGAACCGCCACAGTATTCAGCTGATTACGGAAGTTCATCCCCAGATGACCAAAACGACTTGAGAAAGGACCAGGTCCGACTTCTCCTCGTTGACTCGGAACCCTAATGATGTGAGCAAGCTCAACAATGTATTGACATCTGACTCCAGAAGAGCAGCATTGGAGTCAATGGAGTGCCTCTGGAGGATATTGTCCACATATGCCAAAGTAGTCACCCTGGACTGTGTGTGTTACATTCAACAGTTACTATTCAACATAACTCTATTCCTGACATAAGTTCATTAACATGAGTCAGACTCAACTGAAGAAATCCTAGCAACTAATAAAAAAAAAATGGGACAAAAAAATGATCATCAAATTACATAAACAATTCGGTCACGCATCTGCTGATAGACTTATTTCTGTATTAAGGCATGCTGGAAATGCAGAAGAAGATATAAATGAACTTGTGAATGATGTAAAGCAATGTGAAATATGTGCTCAGTATAAACATACAAAGCCTAAACCTGCAGTAGCACTTCCATTTGCTCATCATTTTAATGAAATGGTTGCAATGGACCTTCATAAGGTGAAACATTCAGTATGGATTTTACACATAATTGATATATTTACTAAATACAGTGCTGGCTGCATAATTAAAAGTAAGCAGTCAGGAGTAATTGTAAAAAACTTTCTTCAGATTTGGATAAGTGTGCATGGTCCACCTAAAAGCTGTCTCACAGACAATGGGAGAGAATTTGGTAACTTTGAGTTTCATGACATGGCTGAAAACTTCAATATATGTTTAAAAACTACTGCAGCAGAGAGTCCATGGAGCAACGGTGTTGTTGAAAGACACAATGGTATATTATCAGAAATTTTTCAACTACTGCAGCAGAGAGTCCATGGAGCAACAGTATTGTTGAAAGACACAATGGAATATTATCAGAAATTTTTCACAAGTTATTGGATGATCCAACATGTACAACTGATATGGAATCAATATTAGCTTGGGCACTTAGTGCAAAAAACACATTAAAAAATGTTAATGGTTTTAGTTCACACCAATTGGTGTATGGAGAAAATCCTAATTTGCCTTCTGCACTAACAGATAAACTTCCAGCATTGGAGGCAACAACAATGAGTCAGCAAAAAGCTGATCATCTCTCATCATTACATTCAGCTTGTAAGGCTTTCATAGAAGCAGAATATTCAAATAAAATAAGAGCATTAACAAAACAAACTAGAAGTTATAGCAGCTATAATACAGGTGACAGTGTCTTTTACAAAAGATTAGACTCAAATAAATGGAACGGACCTGGGATTGTGATAGGTCAAGATGGAGCAGCAGTGTTTATAAGAGTTGGAGGAACATACATACGTGAACATAAATGTAGACTTACAAAGAATCCTTCAAGTTCTGACTCGGAACCAATAGACACAGGAAACTCAACACAAGTTGACATTGATAACTCATATCATAAAAATGGTAAAAACCTTGAAGCAATCAGTTTCAGAAATGGGGTAGATGATTTAAACTTTAATAGTGAATCAGATTCTGATGAATCTACAGAACATTTGAACAAACAACCAGCAAGAAATGTGAATGAAACCAATGATAAGTCTAATAAACAATTTGTTCCGAAAGTTGGACAATTTCTACAATTGGATAACTCTAGTGGAGAAACAAATATTTTTAAAATTCTCTCACGTGCTGGCAAAACTACTGGTAGTAGCAAAAACTGGTTTAACATGGAATATCTTAAACCAGAGAGTTTGTCAGGTTTCAGGCAGTCTATCAATCTTGACACTGTGGATGGTTTAAAACTTGCTGACCTGCCTGAAAATTTTGATTTAAAAAATGATGAGAGTGTTTTAACTCTTGAAAATTTCAGTTTTGATGAAGCTAAAAAGCAAGAGTTATCCAAATGGAATGAATATAAAGTGTATGATGAAATTCCTGACAATGGGCAAAGATGTGTATCAACACGCTGGATATGTAGTTTGAAGGATACTGTAGAAGGACAAGTAAAAAAGGCAAGATTAGTTGCAAGTGGTTTTGAAGACTTAGAAAGGAATAATGTGGAGAAGGACTCACCTACCTGTTCTAAACAGTCATTAAGAGTTGTCTTAACCATATTAGCACAAAAAGGTTGGAATCCCAGATCTATGGATGTCAAAACAGCATTTTTGCAAAGTTCACCATTATCTAGAAACATCTTTTTGAGACGACCTAAAGAATTACATAAAGTTGGTATTATATGGCGACTCAAGAAATGTGCCTATGGCTTGAGTGATGCCTCTCTATGTTGGTACAAAAAGGTCAAAAAAGTAATGACAGAATGTGGTGCAAAATTATCTACAATAGATCCAGCTTTTCTCTTTTGGCAAAATTGTAACAATATCAATGAACTCTCAGGGTTACTTGCAAGCCATGCTGATGATTTTGTATGGGGAGGATGTGATGGATTTGAAGAAAATGTCATTGAAAAGATAAGAAGTTTATTGAACATCGGTATTCAACCAATTACCATAAATAAAGAAAGATTAAAACAGAAAGAAGATTTTCTAAGTAAGGAAGAATCTGATATAATGAGATCCAAAATATGGATTGCTGGAGACTTGACCTGACGTTATGTTTGATGCTTCAGTGTTGTCTTCATGTTGTCTTCATCAGTTAATACCATAAAGGTTAAGGATTTGATTGAAACAAATAAAGTGATCAGAAAAATAAAGTCTGACTTTGTAAATTTGAAATTTCAAAGACTTGGAGATGAAGACTCCTTAAAACTTTTAGTGTACAGTGATGCATCTTTAAATAATTTACCCGATGGCAGTAGCCAAGGAGGTTATAGCATTATGTTAACAGGAAACAGTGGATTGATTTTACCAATAACATGGCAATCAAAGAAAATTCGTAGAGTTGTTCGAAGTACACTTAGTGCTGAAGCCAAAGCATTATCTGATGTTGTAGACACAAGCGTATATCTTGCACAGTTTTACACAGAAATCGTGTATGGTAAAATTAAACCAGAATTGCTACCTATTGAATGTGTAACAGACAATCACTCACTCTATGAAACAATTCACACCAACAATCAAGTATGTGAAAAGAGATTCCGTGTTGAAATTGCTGGTATAAAAGAGCTTATGAATACAAAACAAATCTGCTCAATCAGATGGAGTGCAACTAAAACACAGCTAGCAGATTGTTTAACAAAAAAAGGATCCTCCTCCTTACTGCTTCTAAAATTATTGGAGGATGGAAAGATTGAACAAGAATAAGAATGTACACATGGATATGTATATAGGGTAAATTTTTGCTGATACATGTATATACATCCAATTTAGTTCTGATTAATACCAGTTTATTTTCAATTCATTTCAAAGATGTTTATTATTCCATGTACATACATGTAAACTAAGTTTGTGATCAACAGTTTTAAAAGAAGAGAAGGGAGTTTGTTACATTCAACAGTTACTATTCAACATAACTCTATTCCTGACATAAGTACATTACCTGATCCAGAACATAGTGTACAGTGGATTCCAGGTTTTTGATGTAGCTGAAGGAAAAGGAAAGAGGAAACTGGTTGCTGATTTGGGTTTTGAGGTCATGGAGACAATGGTTTAGAAGCACATGTGTGTTTATCTGTCTTGAGGATAAAATATTAGTAAGTAGAATTAACAGTGTGCAATGGAAGACTATCACATGAGACATCAGTTGGGTGAAGGCCCAAGGAGCCAGGTTGAGGCTGAAAGCCATGGCCTTGAACTGGTAAACTCGCCCCAGAAAAGCGAACCTGAGATATTTTCGGATGTCTGATCAATAGGAAAATGAAAGTAAACATGTTGCAGGTCGATGCTGGAAGCAAAATCTCCCTGGTGAATGGAGCGGCAAACCGACATGAAAGACTCTTATGCTGAACTTGGGAGCAATGATAGACTGGTTCAGGATACTCAGATCGATAACCGGTCGGAGTCGGCTGTCCGTCTTCGGCACCAAGAACAGGTTGGAATAAAATCCCACAGAATGAATGTTCTTGATGACCTCGATCGCATCCTTTGACAGGAGATTGCCTATCTCTGTGATCAAAAGCTCCCAACGTGAAACGTCTGAAGGAACTTGTGTTGGAAGAAGCACTCTCGACAGTGGGGTGCCTCAGGAAGGATATTCACAACCCGGACTGAACAACGTCTAACACCCAAGGATCGGATGTGATTGTGGCCCAATGGTCTGCAAACCCTGATATCCTTCCTCCAACCTGAGACGAATCGAAGTGAGGATCTTCATCTCAAGCCCCGGCGAGGCCTGCCAGAGGAGAAAACATCTCCTCTATTAGATGAAGGATCCCGAGTCCTCCCTCTGGTCTGCTGAAGCTTATCCTTACCATGTGAGTAAGAAGTAGAAGCAGCAACAGGAGGATCAGCCCTTGGCTTCGCGGAGGAAGCAGCAGGCGATTGTTAGGCTTGGAACGGCCCCTGCATCCAACAGAAGGCCAATCAGGCTGGCATTAGCTGATCTTTGGAATGACGCAGGATGTCATCCCGGACAGTCGCCACGGAACCATGGAGAAGTCGCGGACCCGCCAAAGGAGCAATCGAAGAGCAACACGCTGCTCCTCAGGAAGGGAACAACACAGCGTCCTGGCAAACTAATTCCAAGTTAGCCGTGTTACAGAAAGAACCTGAATGAGCAAGGAGAGGGCCTACCTAAGCTCACTGCCCGTGGCAGCTGGTTCGACGTGTGAATGAACCGGCAAAGTGGCTTCATTCCTGACCCTCTTAACCAGCGAAGGGTTACGATCCTCCAGAGCACCCGACGTGGGGCGACGGGTGACAGCCGAAACATCTACAGGCAGATGCTGATAGGGTATACCAGACCCCGAGGATCGATAGTGCGGGAACTCAGGAGAATCGCTGCGGACCTCTGAGGGACAGGTCCTGGCTGCACAAAAGGTGTCGGTCCCGCAAAACTGGCCGTCGGACCAGAGTGCGTGGATAGAAATGCAACAGAGTCCATGGTGACCCCACCAGGAACATCTGAATCCAAAGAGAAGGTTGCTGGGCCCGACGGTTGAGAGACCACAGCAGAGGGTTCGGCTGGCACCCCTTTCCGTCTTCGCCGAGTTGAAGTCAGGAAAGGCTGGGGCCAAAATCCCACGTCTACACTACCAGACATCTCTGCAGACCCCTGCAGGGATAAGTCTAGGCTGCTGAAACAAGACGGATGACGCTGCAGACGGAACAGCAGTAGAAGCAGATACACTGAGATCTGCTGAAACTGGTGGAAAGGTGGTGAGAGCAACCGAGCTCGGCTCCAAAGGAGGAGTCACAACCCTAGTGACAGCCTCAGATGTCGACTGGAGAGGGACTACAGTCCTGGAACCAGGCATCTCTTAACCAGACAACTCAACAGATCCCGCAGTATCCACCACAGGAAAAGACTGCACATCCCCCATGGAGGGGGTATAACTCTCATAAGACGTGTTCACGTCGGGAGGCCCCGAATGACAGCGTTCCCCTTTTCCGCAGGTGCAGGAGGAACGGCCACGAGAATGCACAACACAGTTCACAGAAGCCCAAAAAGTGGATGACCAAGACCCACAGAGCCCACAGGGTCGATCTGAAGAACACCCATTACAAGTTACATTACAAGAAGCATGGGAATCGTCCACATGCTTAGGCAAAAAGGTATTGCCCACAAGGAACAGTCCTGGGCATTACAGAGGTGAGAGCAGTAGAAGAAAAGGTGAACTCAACAGATGTAGAGAGGATAAGAACAACCCCAACTACGAGGAAAAGGTGGAAGAAAATAAAGGACCGACGGGAACACAACTACACCCAGACGGCCGACAGGGACCCAAAAAACAGAAAGTCTGTCCTCAACAGCAGGGATTAAAATTCATGCGCGAATCTGAATCGATTCGCGCAAATGATTCTCGCAAGGGAAACAATGAGAATCAACTTAGATTCGCGCAAAATGTTGATTTGATTCTTGTCGTAGATTCTAAAGGTGGCTTTACAAGCCAAGAGAATGCTCTGTCTTTGCCCCCTCATAATAAGGTAAAAACACTACACTTAGCAGTGGTGTATAGTGAAGTCTTGGCTGCCAATATAGGCAGCCAAGACTTCACTAGACACCACTGCCACGATACTGTAATTTCCATCAGCAAGACCACCAAAAGCCTGTATGTTAGAACATGTGTTCTACGTGTACGTGTATGAGAAACTCGACAAAATGGAAACGGGGCCCATAAAGGGAAAACTCTCTGAAAAAAACTATGATTTTTGCCTTTTACTATGGCATATGTAAATGTTGCACTCACATAACAGTACTCTCACATTCAAAATATTTAAGAACTGAAAACTGATTCTCGCAATAGGAGCTCGCGAGAATCGAGGCAAATTTTAAGGCCTGCAACAGAGAGGAGAAATCCTGTCCATACGCCCCCCCCCCCACCCCCAGTTTTGGCTTATTTTTTTCTTGGTGCTTTTGCACCACCTTTCTTTCACGAGACCTTGGGAGAGATCAAAATAGAGAGTATATTTTCCGAGTTAGGGACTTTCACTGTAGTGCAAGTTGCAGTAAACAATTGTAGGGGAGGTTGATAAGAAATGCCTAAGTTCGCAAAGGTCATCCCATACACCTGCGCCATTGGGCCAAGGAGAGGTGTCAATATAAGTTGCATAACTTGTTTGCCAATCCTTGTAAAACAAATAAGATTAAACAAGCGCGCACATATCGCTGAAACAGTACAATGTCCCCTACCGGATTAATGAGCATTAATAATTATACAAATGTTATAACCTAGATGTGTTCAGCATGAATTCCGTTGAAGCATTTCCAAAAAAAGTCCAGACGCTTTTCCATATTTCCAAGGGCTATAACTCACACAAGAATACTGCAATCAGCATGAAACTCAAACTTGATCTGTAAGTCACCGTTCTATAGTAGCTTACCAAGAATGAAATCATTCGATTGAAGCATTTCCAAAAAAGAAAGGAAAACTAAAGTATGACTGACAGACTGACTGACAGACTGACGGATGGACAGAGTGCAAATGAAACTTGATCTGTAAGTCATCGTTCTATAGTAGGTTACCAAAAATAAAATCATTCCGTTGAAGCGTTTCCAGAAAAAGTCCGGAAAACTGATATTTTGGCGCTTTTCCATATTTCCAAGGGCCATAACTCACACAAGAATAAGGCAATCAGCATGAAACTGAAACTTGATCTGTAAGTCATCGTTCTATAGTAGTTTACCAAAAATAAAATCATTCCGTTGAAGCGTTTCCAAAAAAAAGTCTGGAAAACTGATATTTTGGCTCTTTTCCATATTTCCAAGGGCCATAACTCACACAAGAATAATGCAATCAGCATGAAACTGAAACTTGATCTGTAAGTCATCGTTCTATAGTAGTTTACCAAAAATGAAATCATTCCGTTGATGCGTTTCCAAAAAAACTCCGGAAAACTGATATTTTGGTGCTTTTCCATATTTCCAAGGGTCATAACTCACACAAGAATAATGCAATCAGCATGAAACTCAAACTTGATCTGTAAGTCATCGTTCTATAGTAGTTTAACAAAAATGAAATCATTCCGTTGAAGCATTTCCAAAAAAACTCCGGAAAACTGATATTTTGGTGCTTTTTCCCATATTTCCAAGGGCCGTAACTCGCACAAGAATAATGCAATCAGCATGAAACTCAAACTTGATCTGTAAGTCATCATTCTATAGTAGTTTACCAAAAATAAAATCATTCCGTTGAAGCGTTTTCAAAAAAACTCCGGAAAACTAAAGTGTGACTGACAGACGGACAGATGGACAGAGTGCAAACCTATAGACCCCTCCGGCGATGCCGGTAGGGGACTGATAAACAGCCTTGGATCCACCAATTCCTGCACTGATTTGTGTCTGGCATCCTCAAATGAAAGTGTCAATGACACTGTAGCTTAACTTGTCTGTGTGTTATGTTTGATGAAAAGGATAATGTTCAATGTTTATGAAAGGATTATGAAATAAGACAAGAATTATGATAATTGGGAATATGTTAATTTCTGTTCCTTGTATGCTATGTTTTCAATAAAAATAATATGAGGTGTAGACTATTCTAAAGGGGTGGGTTAATGTGGCCTTCACAGTTAATGTATGTGGCCCTCACAGTTAGTGTATATCAACAAAAGTTACCAATTTACAGTGACATTATCCCAAAATGAGTCATCCTGTTACAATGAAATCCCTTCATAAATATGGCCTGCAGTCTGTGCTAAAGTTTTTCAGGTTTTGGGCTCGGGCAGCCCTCATGGTTGAATGATCGCGACCAAAAGGGGTCATTCTCATCCAGGCATTATCTGGAGTTACAATGAAATCCCTTCATAAATATTACCTGTAGGCTGTGCTAAAGGTTTTTGGGCTTCGGGCCCCTGTAGCCATCACAGTTGACCAATCGTGACCAAAAGGGGACGTTATCATCTAGACATTATATGGAACCAACCTACCAAGTTACAATGAAATCCCTCCATAAATACGACCTGTAGACTGTGCTAAACATTTTCGGATTTTGGGCTCGGGCAGCTGTCACGGCTGAATGATCGCAACCAAAAGGGGACATTCTCATCTAGACATTATCTGGAGTCATCCTACCAAGTTACAATGAAATCCCTTCATAAATATGACCTGTAGGCTGTGCTAAAGGTTTTTGGGCTTGTTGCTGTCACAGTTGACCAATCGCAACCTAAAGGGGACGTTCTCATCTAGACATTATATGGAGTCAACCTACCAAGTTACAATGAAATCCCTCCATAAATATGACCTGTAGACTGTGCTTCGGGTTTTGGGTTTGGGCAGTCATCACGGTTGACAGATCGTGACCAAATGGGGAAGTTCTCATCCAGACATCATCCGGAGTCATCCTACCAAGTTATAATGAAATCCCTCCATATTAAATATGACCTGTAGACTGTGCTAAAAGTTTTGGGGTTTCGAGCTTGGGCAGCCATCACTGTTGTCCAGGCCTTGACAATTCCATATTTTTGATTAACCCATTAACAAGTTACCCATTTTGTTGTTCATTAACCTACTCTGGAGGTTATGTAAATTTGTTTCATTAGCCTGTGGGTTAACCAAAAATCCAAACACGATATGCCACAGGCACATCCCGAAAGCTGTAGGCCTGCGCTGGTGGGAGGGTTTGGGATCAAAATGTAGAGTTATTCCCCTTCTGTTGGCAACATGTGATGACTTCCGACGATAAAAATATCAATGAAACAGAAATACGCAATCACTAGAAATATAGAGTTGTGCCTCTTCTTTGGCAGCACTGCATATAAGAGTTGTGCCTCTTCTACTGGCAGCATTGCATATAGCAGTGAATAGATCCAGAATTTATTCGGCTGTGGCCCCATCATACATCAGGCCGCAGAGTACTTCAGTTTCCATAAACTGTATCAACATGTTTCTAATTATGCTTACAGTAGTCCAAACATGGCCTGAAAGTCCGTAATATAATTTTTTGGTTTGGTATGTCCTTTCAAGGACGTACCAAACCAAAAAATTATATTACGGACTTTCAGGCTATATTTGGACTATGCTTACAGCTGAATAATAAGCACAATTTAATATTTGAATGTGTACTACTTCCTATTGAGGCATCTAATATGCCGATCGTTAAAAATCTGGTTAACTGATGGATCGTTTTGGTTAACCGATAGTCTGTTCGTGTTAATTTTTGTCTGCGTAACCTCTAGGGGAACGGAACGATCGTTCGCCTGAATTGTCGAGGCCTGGTTGACCGATCGTGACCAAAAGGGGACGTTCTCATCTAGACATGACCTCAAACCTGCATATGAAATTTTGTGACAATCGGATAAGAACTACAGGGTGTAGCCTGTGCTAAAGGAAAATGTGAACAGACTCACAGACTTCTGCACGTGTGATGGCAATAGCTTATCTTGACTTTGTCAAGTTAAGCTAAAAGGGAGATTTTAAATCACAGATGTCAGCTCATTGTTACTGACTTTAGGGCTCATTTTCATTTTCATGTTACAATCCTTCAATCCATGTTCGTTTCGACGTTAGTCACAACTCTCAATTACAATGTACCTTCGGCTTCTTTAAAGCCAAAATGTTTCGTTTGAAGAATGGCAGGCAGACAGGCACACAATCAAATTTTGTTTCAAAAGAACGACAGCAATGACAAAAAATATTTATTAAGTGGAAATAAACGATATCAATGCAGCATTCAGTACTGTACAGCAGATGTGGGTGCCATTTCAAGTAATAAATCTGAATGGCTGGTTTCGACAGGCATATCAAGTCCCAAATGTACGATGACACTGTGTAAAATGATCACATGAAAAAGATAAGTATGGAATATAACATCGCAAAATACACAAATTTCTAACACCCAACCTTTAGTCTGTTTGGGGATGAGAACAAATGCAGATTAGGTAAATTTTTGAATTTTAATTGATAAAATGGAGACAAAAACGAAGCTTTCAATGCCGATCAGCAGTTCAGTACACGTGTGTGCAATGTTGATAAATAAAGCCGGTTTGTGGGGGCATATGGAGTCCCAGATGTGAAATGGCGCTATGTAAAAATGGTCTATTATCATCAGCTGTCCTCAGATTCTGAAGTGAAGTGTGTGTTTGCACGTCTCATTTTATCACGGGAAGTGTTAAAATTAACACACCTCAGCACATGAAATAAATTGACGTTTTAAGTGATTGTGGTAATGGACTGGTTGAGTATCATGGTATTTATATTGGCAGAGGAAGCACAAATGACTTTCATTTGTTTATTTGAAAACAATGTACCTTGTGTCGGTCTTGTATCAAATACTTGCGTGCACACTGTTTTGAAGGCAAGATGCTATCATGATGTCACCGTGTGCAAACAGCCAATCACTTTGAAGTACAAGTGTAAAACTACAGGGAACCCTTGGAGAATCCCAAGAAAGGTTAAAAAATTTATAGTAATTTCTATATTTTTTATACTTACCAATGACCCAGACATAGCTGGTGCTAACTCTTAAAATATAGGGCCAAACACAAATTTTGCCCCCCAATCCCCAAAATTTGCATCTAAAACCAAAGAAAACATGTCCTGAAAGGCCCTCCACACTTCGCCCCTACTGCGCATGCGCAGTGTCAAGGACGTTCCGAAATTGGCGCCATTAATCATTCTAATAACCAGTGCCTGGTAAGCGCTATGTACTCAGCGGGGAGGCAAGAGTTCCCAACTCCTGGGAGGGCCATCCCCGTCTGGGTCATTGGTAAGTATAAAAAATATAGAAATTACTATAAATTTTTTAACATTTTTATACTGTACCAATGACCCAGACATAGCTGAATAGTAAAAAGGCTGGAGGGCCAAGGACATAGAGCAAAATGGAATACGCTCAATAAAATAAAATAGAGTCATCCCCTGTAGGGAAGAAGAAGTAATAGGCCTTACATGTATCTTTCTTATTTATGATAAATTAGAAAGATACAACACCTTCCAAAATTGAGCTTCATACATCCATGTACTCTATTAATATCCAATATAATCCTTGTACTAATAATTTTTAAAGTAAGCCAATAAATAAAGTAAGTCTAGAGAATAGAGACTCTTATACTCCTAAAAGTGTCTGAGGATTGCATAATCATGTCCGTTGACATATGCCATATTCAAAAGCTATACTTTAAAAACTAAGACTTGAATGAATTTTAAAAACCTAAACTTCTCACTAAACAACCATCCCAATAACAGCTCAGAATTACTAACTCCGGAGGAGGTATCCCCTTGTTTTCATAGTAAAACAGGTGACCCAAGGGAACACCCTCCCCCCCCCCCTTTTTCTTGCCCTGGGTCAAATAGCCCAGAGCGAAGAGGGCAGCAGAACGGAGACACTGCCGAAACAGACAGCCTACCTAGCTATAGTAGCAACTGTTAAGTGAATGACATTCTGAGCAGTAGATAATAGACCTAACAATAGAGGCCTCCAGAAATGGACTCGATATTTCTGAGATAAAATTCATGAATGTGGATGGCTGAGCGCAATGAGCGGCCTTCAAAAATCTATAATAGCGACACTATTAATGTAAGCCCAAGAAGTAGAAGAACTCTTACTTCATGAGCCGAAATCTTAAGCACAACTGCTAAGTCAATGATATACCATAAGCAGTACCGATAGTTAATAGAATCCATTAACAATAAAATGGAGCGTAACGTCCTTCTACTAGGCATCAAAGACAGAAGAAGCTTACGCCCATAGTAATAAACAGATATCTGTTTATAAATACATAAACTGTACCCGGAAAGAGTAAAGGCCTATGCCCATACGAAGACGGAAGGACCTTAAAATAATAGGTTCCGGATAATAGGAGCCTAACTCTTATGCAAAAATCCAACCTAAATAGTAACGGAAGTAGTGATTCCGAAACTACGAAAGTGAAAATCATCCATCAATAGTGCATGAAACTCACTGACTCTACAGTAAAAGAGAAACCAACAGAATTACTGTCTAAAAGGTCAGAATTTGAAAACTACTGTTTCCAGAGGCTCAAATGATTACTTAGCTAAATAAGAACCGAAGTTAAAATCCATATAGGAATTTAATCTAAAGATTCTAAATCTATTTATCAAAAAGTTACTAACTGACTTAGATAAAGAGACAAAAGACTCAATTGTAAACTATCGTAGAGTGCATAGGTATGAGGTAACATAAACCTATCACCTAAATAATAACAGGCTGCAGTAGATCTTGTGAAACAAGTATACTAAAAAATTGCAATGAGTAGTATGGAGGGATTAACAATATGAACATAATGATCCCTACACCAACGACGGAAGAGCCTCCACTTTAGCCGCATAGAATAGCGAAGAAGAGGATCTCCTATAGTAAGAAATCGCGTCCAAAGCTCGTCCAGTACAGTGCTTACAATGCAATACGGACCACACAACGGAATACATGAAGGTTGCGACCTTGCGGGTTGTGATAAAGATGACACGATTTACCCAGTGAAAAAAGATCCTCACATAGAGGAAGATTTCACGTTAAGACCCACAGTAGACAAGAGAGTAAATTACCCATGATCTCTGTGAAAATAGAGATGCTATCAACAGAAATGTATTGTGGTTGTTTATCTTAGCAATACCTGCTGAAACAACAGCGCCGGATGATACGCGTATCCTATCATTCCGTCCTATAGATCAATAGAGCGTTAACAACATTAGCTCAGAGATCTGGACAAGCCAACACATACGTCTGCAATTGATTAGCAAGCTGTGTCGTAAATAAATCATCATTGGGCGCTCCCATAGATAGCAAATCTGATTGAATACTTGTTTGTTGAGAGTCCATTCTGACAGCAACAAGCGACCCGTAAGAGAACGGGAGTCCGGTAAAACAATCAGACGACCCAGAATATGACGGACCAAAACAGAACTTGGTGTACTATAACCAACAGACGGATTCTTTCCATAAAATTGAATAACGGAAACGAAAGAGTGCCTCCCTGGTTCCGGAGATACGCCACTACTGTCGAATTAAAGGACAGGATTTGGGCATGCGTTTCTGAATAATGTTCATGCAATGACATAAAGCAAGCCTAAAAAACATTATTCCGCGGAAGAAAACTGATTGCTAAGAGACTGCGGAACCCAAAGACCCTGGCACTTCGAATCCGTAGGGATCAGTATTATATCCCAATCTGTTTGACTGGCAACCGTCATAACAGCCACACTCGGGTCCGGCAACTGCGGTGGCACTCACTGAGTCAACCACCGAATGTTTGCCCCAGTCTGAATCTCTTGTAACACTAGATAGACAAGAGAACGTGTAAATCGAGCAATTCATGGATTGCCGAAAAGTTGCCGTCGAAGAGAAGCTCCTCCGAGAACGAAGCGACTCTGAGAGAGTTCTTAACCTTACTATCCACGCATGTGGATGTAGCTAGGGCTGCGTCATGTCTTACCAACTCCAATCAGCCACTGAAGGGCGGAGTTATACGTGAACAAACTACTGCCCTCAAAAGAAATTACATTGAGAATAATATCCCGTAAATCTTTTCTTGAAGACGTAATGATAACGCCTCAGTAAGGCGGATTACGTATGATAAAGCGTCTAAGTTAAGTCTACTATACATCATGTCGTTTCCAACATTGAAATTGGAAAAGACACAAACGGCGAAAAAGAATATATGCAGTCTTTAACCACACCATCTAGACGCATATGAACTCTCGGTATGCCCTGCTCTGCCAAAATAAACTATTCGTATAAATGATAAAAAGGCAGAAATGAGCATTGTGGACAAGAAACTAAACTATCATGCTTGGTAGCAGGCTTGTATGCATATATAGCGTCGATAAATAATACACATGTTCTAATGACATTATTGGACTGCGTCGGTAAGTCAGGGACAATGTCCCTGAACCGATCGAAAAATCCGAGTCCAATGACGCTATAAGTCTCTTATCCAAGATCGCAGCAATGAAGTCTGAAATAATAATCACTGGAAGATAATGCCAGAAGATATGAAAGGCAGCTTCCGATACTACTAAAGGGAAAACTCGAAATCTTTCGAATCCCTTTTGCCATCCTGTCGGACCCTATAAAGCGTTCGGTCGTCCGTACCTGATGCAACCGCGGACCGCACCGACCCAGCGCCGTCGGATAATTCCTGATTCGACCGACAAACTGACAATTGCTGGGATGCTGCGAAACAACTGTGCTAACTCGGATAGCACGTCCGTCACTGAGGCCTGAGGAGAAGCGGTCTTACGATGCATTGCCGCTGGAAGCTCCGTGATCGTTACCCCGTGCACACTACCAATATGCGAGCGAACGGAGTGTATAGGCCTCGTGTCCCTTGGCTACCGGATGGCGCGACCTATTCGCCGTGGAATCACTGAATGACGAAACTGATCGGATACTCGAGGTCACGTAGCCAATGTGCGGTCGTGTGCCCTGCTGTGAGGATGAGGAAGCATTAAGGACAGTCTCTCGGACTGTCAATATAACGGAGTGTCCCGACCGACGGACATATGCTCCGAATGTAAAATATCTGAACCACAACATGCGGTCCCCTATGTTGTTGGACGAGAGAGGGACCTCTCTCGCTCACAGTCCGGACGGACCTGGACAAGCCAGGAACCGGACTAACAGGCTTCCTCCGATCTGTCCTCAATCTGCCGTCGCTGGGTGAGTACTAAAGTAATTAAAGTGCTCGCATCACCCAAATCTCCTTCCTAGACCGCAACGGACGAACCCGGCAGCCGAACCATTCGATGAATGTACGCTACACCGGGTGAGCTAGCGAATGTCACTCCGTAGGCGATAGACATATTCCATGAGCACTTATTGCCGCTAGCTCTTCATTAACTATGTCGACAGAGGCACACTTTTGAAAGACATCTCCGTAACTCTGCGAACAAGAAACCAGAAATGCTTGGTTATAGCAAGCATAAAATAATAATATATATAGCGTCGTTGAATAATTCGAAAGTTTGTGTGACATTATTGGACTATGTCGGAACTGAGGGACGATGTCCCTGAACCGAACCAAAAATTTCTAAGTCCACCGACGCTATCAGTTTCTTATCCGGCATCGCAGCATTCTGGTCCGACGAAAGAAGCTGTAGAAGACCAAGTCAGATGACATACACAACAGCATATGTTGTTCCGAAAGGGAAAGCTCGAAATCCTCCAAATCCCTTTCGGTATCCCGTCGGACCGGATGAAACTTTCGGATGTCCGTACCCTCTTCCGCGGAGCGTCCCGACCCAGCATCGTCGGATAAAATATATGCGACAGATTCAGTTGATGCTGGGATGCTGCGATAAACTGTGCTATTAAGGAAAGCACGTCCGTTCCCGAGGCCTGTGCAGTAGCGGTCTTACGATGCATTGCCGCCGGAAGCTCCGTGTACGTTGACTCCCGCACACTTCCTATGCGAACGTCCGGAGTCTGCAGGCCTCGTGTCCCTGGCTACCGGATGGTGTGACCTGGTCGCCGAAGAATCCTTGATCGGCGAAGCTGGTAATATATCGGCGGTCACACAGCCAATGTGCGGTCGTGTGCGCTGACGAGAAGAGGAAGCCTTAGCAGTCTCCGCGGACTGCCTATACAACGGAGCGTCCCGAGCGACGGACGTATGCTCCGCTTGCGACACATTTTGTACCAAAACATCTGGGGCCAGATGTTGTTGAACGAGAGAGGGGCCTCTCTCGCTTGCCGTCCGGATGGACCGGAACGAGCTATGAACCGGACTAAAAGGCTTCCTCCGTTCTCCCTCCGATCCGCCGTCACTGGGTGTGCATTAGGTTAATTTATAGTGCTCGCATCACCCCAAAATTCCTTCTAGACCGCAACGGACGAACCCGGCTGCCGAACCATTCGGTGAATGGACGCTACACCGGGCGAGCTAGCAGACGTCAAAGGCCGTCGAACCTACTAGGGTCCTCTTAGGCAATTGGCGTATTTACATGAGCACTTTTCCGCTAGCCCTGCATTAATTGTGACGACGGAGGCACACTGTTGGAAGACATCACAGATACATCACCCTAATCTTGATCGTCTGAAATAGAAATTGATAAAGTAGAGTGACCCTACGGGGAAAGGACCGGAGTGTCCAAATCCCCAATAACATACCGTGACATACGCTTCCCATATTGTCATCGAAATCATACGATACAGAACAGGAGTTAATGCGAGTACACTGACCACATATAGAATGATTATATAGTCAGAGGAAGACTTCCTCTTAATACAATTGATCAATATCCTTTCAATGTGAAAAGAAAACAAGTCCTGGTACTCGCACTAACCCCTGGCAATCAAAATACATAATAATAATATGATCCATTAATATAGAAAAAATAATTGAAATCAAAATATTTTGAAAAAATATTTTTTCAGAACAGCCCAAGTTTCTGAAAAGTAACGTTGAGCCCCAATGGATCCCAAGCCTAAGTGTGGACAAAAATTTTTAAAATATTTTAAACAATTTATTCAACACTTACGAACAATAATAATGTATCTAGTTATGATTAAAATAACATCAAGATATTATTTTCCAGAAATCCCCCCTCACACAGAGGGCTGTTGTAAATGTAAACAATGAGTGTAAAAACACTAAAATAAGACTCCAGGCACCCAGGCCCGAAATCAGTTACCAAAAATACACTATCTGATGCAAAACAGAGACTTCCAGGGAAGAAACTGCAGAACATCAGATGGTAGATGCAGAACACAACGCCTAACCACCCGTAGGTGAAGACGTAAACATGGGGAAAAGAACAGAATTCATTCTGTTATTCAGCTAAAACTCCCAAGAAAATTTAGTAATAATAATTACAAAAACTATGCCAAAAGCATGGGAGAATAGCAAGGGGGGACTTAAAGGACAGGGAGAGAGGAAAACACTTAAAAAAACAGTGTAACTAAATAATCAGAATGACAACAAAATGGCTGCTGCCTCGAAAATAGGTAACTTAACATAATTTCATTAAAAAATTTTAAGTTACAGCCCTGATAATATTCTGTCACAGATTTTTTTCCTCTCCTCCTTCTCTATCCTCCTTAGAATCACCATTTCACTAATATTTATGTGTCTGGCATCATTTAAACTGAGATTTATAAGCACAAAGATCAGTCAGATGTTAACTGATGAAGGGCCAAACTTAGAATGATTAATGGCGCCAATTTCGGAACGTCCTTGACACTGCGCATGCGCAGTAGGGGCAAAGTGTGGAGGGCCTTTCAGGACATGTTTTCTTTGGTTTTAGATGCAAATTTTGGGGATTGGGGGGCAAAATTTGTGTTTGGCCCTATATTTTAAGAGTTAGCACCAGCTATGTCTGGGTCATTGGTACAGTATAAAAATATTTGCTGGTTTTAAATAGCAGAAAAACGTTTGGTTGAATGTTCAATGTGACTGACTAAAAAACCTTTGTGTAATGCCGTACACGTGGTTGTGGCTTTTCACCTCAACTTATGACAAATTAGAGGTAAACAACGTTCTATTGTTTTCGTAATAATGCTGACTGTCGAAACAAACCACTTGAACAGTTTGGAATGAAAAGTAATAAAGAAAGGTCCCATAGTCTATGAGGTTAGACAGGGTGGTAAAAAGGGAAAGACCCAAATTTAAACCAACAGTAATCCGCACCAGTGAGGTAAATTCACTTCTTGTAAACCGTGATAAGCAAGTTGAAATTTGCATACCGGGGTTAAAATAACTTCGGTATACAATTACCAATTATGATTAAATTTGCTGATGACAGTTTTGAACATGGTACTGATTATATATATAAATTGGTATACCAAAAAACTGCCCAACACTATTTGTGTGGTTGTTGTAAAAGTTGGCGTTTGTGTGTTTTTTCTGTTTCTTTTTCAATTTCAATAAAAAAATCGTTTGGGTCGGAGTGCAAAATTGGGGTTGGGTAACTGGAAACAAATCATTATTTTTGGGAGGCCTTAGTCAACAAGAGTATTCAGTTGACATAGATTAATGGAAAGACAATATTTCCATGCATGCATTAACTGGTAGAGTGCTAGAAGCCCAAATTTGGGCTTTAATCTGAAGTGTAGGTAACCCATCTTAAAGACCTCATTTTCAGTGGATGTACTTCATATTATCATTGAAGTAAAATTATTTAGTCATTAAGGATTTGCCTTGTTACAATTTATGGGAGAGTGCCCAGAGGCACTCTCCCATAAATTTTAACAAGGCAAAGATGTGTCGACAAATTTTGATGACCAAAAATAATTCAGCACTCTACCAGTTAACAGTGAACTGCCAACATGAAACAATGGAATCGCCTTAAAAAATTTCAATGAATGAAGCACCGGATATCACCCGGTGCTTCTTTCATTGAATATTTGCTGAAAACTATTAATTATTGATCGAGAAATGCACCTGTGGGCAACACTGCCCACATGGGAATTTTGGCTATTCCATGGCAACTGTACAGTACATGTTGGAAACATTTCATGATTTGCTGCTTGAAATTTGGGGATTTTATATCAATGTGCAGAATGTTAAATGTGGCAATGGTTACTTCATGAACATTCTTTTGCTTGGTACATGTGTACTAGTATATTTGTAACAAGTTAGCGATATTATTTCATGGGTTTTCAAAGTACATATCCTGATAATATTTCACTTTCAACTTACTGGCTCATTCTGGGTAAACTTCCCATCAATATATCTTCTAATTAAACAGGTTTTTCCTACTCCATAATCACCAAGTATGATGACCTTGAGGTCTCTGGAATGAATTTAAAAAAACATTACATTTGGGCTATCTAACACAAAATATAGACCCTTACCAAATAAACTGTCGGTAAGAAATGTTAACCAATGTGGAAAAACCAAAAAAGAAACAATACATGTAGTAATAATGACACCACTTCATGGTTTCCCCTATGAAGAAACAAATTCAAGGACTTTCAAGTACCTTTACAAGTAAAAATCAAGGATATTCAAGGGATTTCAGATGACTGTGACAGGTACTATCTGTGAAGGAGAAAGAGATATACTTCCTGATCACCACCTCTCTCCAAATATAGATACGGTACACATTCTCCAGTACACGTAAGTCAAGCATATGTTTCGATGCAATGATACAAATATGGATGTCACTGGAGCCAGCTCAGAGAGATGGTTCCAATGGCATCCATATTTGTATCATTGCATAAAAATGTGTTGGGGGCTTAGCCACTTACTGAAGAATGTTTAGCTTACTGGAGAATATATACAACTATAAGCACTGTGTTGCAGCTTTTTTAACTCAAGCACATTCAAGGACCTTTGGGGTTTATGGGTGATTTTCAAGGCCTTGTAAGCAAGTTTCGAATTCAAGGACTTTCAAGGATTTCAAGGATCTGTACAAATAAACGGTAAATCCCTCATAAAAAACAAAAAGCATTCGGGCATGTGGATTTCAGAAATTCAAGGAACCCGAAAACAGGTTCTGTGTATTTCATGTCTGGGAACCCTACGGAACCTACTTTGGGGTTCCAACAAGAACAATCAGGGAACTTATTTTTATTTCTTATTTATTCTGTGCCCATTTTCTTGGTTTCCAGTTTAAGACCTCCAAGTGCTTTAGAAGGACCTGCAACATGAAGAGGATTGCTATAGATGTGTCAGTGAATACATTTGATGAAATAAAAAATAAAACCAGAGGCTCAAGTAAGCCTAAAACGATCACCTGGCTCAAACTGTCCAAAAAAGCTGAGTGTATCAGCAAGTGATCAGCAGCAAGAGCAATTTTTTTTATTTGTAATGACACAACCAAAGGTAACTTTTTTGGCCATTCATTTCTGCTGGTCCTAGGAAAGCTTCCTAGCAAACTCTGTTCTGTGAAGCATAAAAAAACAACAACCGAACAAAATTTTTAATTTGTTTTAAACTACTGTGGTTCTCTCTAGTGCCCCTCCCCCCCCCACCCCCCCCCCCCCCCCCCCCGCAAAAAAAAAACAACAACAACAAAAAACAAGCGAATCGATTTGAACAAACTTGAATTTGACACCTCTAGAGATGTTACATACCAAATATGAAAGGACTCTCACTGATGGATCTGAAGAAGAATTTTGCTCTAAGTTAACTTTGGGCTTCAATAAAAAGCCCAAATATTAAGTCAGGGACCTGCTTTAAACAACCTTCAATCTAACCCTCCCAGAGGTGTTGTACACCAAATATCAAAAGAATCTGACTGCTGGATCTGAAGGAGATGATTTTAAACGATAATTCCCCATATTGCACTAAGTAAATATTTGGGCTCTCTTGGGGAACCCAAATATTAAACCAGGAACTCAATTTGAACAAAGTTGAACCTTACACCTCTAGAGATGTCACATACTAAGTATGAAAGGATTCTCACTAGTGGGTCTGAAAAAGACATTTTCTCATATTGAGCCCAAATATTCATCCATTCAGGGATCCCATTTGAACAAACTTGAATCTAACAAAGTTGAACCTTACACCTCTAGAGATGTCACATACTAAGTATGAAAGGATTCTCACTAGTGGGTCTGAAAAAGACATTTTCTCATATTGAGCCCAAATATTCATCCATTCAGGGATCCCATTTGAACAAACTTGAATCTAACCCCCTTTCCATAGGAAGCCCAAATATTAACCCAGGGACTGAATTTGAACAAACTTCAATCTGACCCCTGCGGAGATGTTGAAAACCAAGTATCAAAAGAATCTGACTGTTTGATCTGAAGAAGAAGATTTTTAAAGCTTAAATTAAATAAAAATTCTTCCTGCATCCTGATTTAGAAGGGGCAAATCGCCCAAGTGCAAAATGTCCAGCTGAGAAAGGTAACAATTTTTAATTGAATGTGAAGTATCTGTTAACCTTAGATATAAACAAAACTTGAACATACCTCTACCTTCATTCTACATGGAGCGCTGTGAAATTGGAAGAACATATCTTGCACTTTACCAGGTATTTTCCATCAGTTTTAGTGATAAAATGTGATTTTGGTATTGTTTTCAATTATACAATTTTATGTGTTTGGTTCACATGGTTTTGTTGTCAAACATGCCAAAATTGGGTGCATTCGATATTAGTAATTAAGAATAAATGAAAGTGTCAATGTCACTGTAGCTTAACTTGTCTGTGTGTCGTGTTTGATGAAAAGGATAATGTTCAATGCTTATGAAAGGATTATGAAATAAGACAAGAATTGTGATAATTGGGAATATGTTAATTTCTGTTCCCTGTATGCTATGTTTTTAATAAAAAATAATATGAGGTGTACATTGTACTAAAGAGCTGAGGGGTCAGTTAATATGACCTCACAGTTAATGTATGTGGCCCTCATAGTTAACGTATGTCAACAAAAGCTACCAAGTTACAGTGAAATTATTCCAAAACGAGTCATCCTATCAAGTTACATTGAAATCCCTTCATAAATATGGCCTGTAGACTGTGGTAAAGGTTTTCGGGCTTCAGGCCTGTGTAGCTATGATGGTAGACTGATTGCAACTAAAAGGGGACATCCTCATCTCGACATTATACTGAGTCATTCTACTAAGTTACAATGAAATCCCTTCACAAATACGACCTGTAGTCTGTACTAAAGTTTTTCGGGTTTTGGGCTCGGGAAGCCATCATAGTTGAATGATCATGACCAAAAGGGGGCGTTGTCATCTGGGCATAATCTGGAGTGATTCTACAAAATTTACAATGAAATCCCTTCATATATATGACCTGTAGACTGTGCTCAAGGTTTTCGGGCTTCAGGCCCCTGTAGCCATCATAGTTGACCAATCACGACCAAAAGGGGATGTCAGCATCTAGGCATTATATGGAGTCAACCTAACAAGTTACAATGAAATCCTTCCATAAATACGACCTATAGACTATGCTAAAGGTTTTTGGGCTTGGGCAGCCATCAAGGCTGAATGATCACAACCAAAAGGGGACATTCTCATCTAGACATTTTTTGGAGTCATCCTACCAAATTACAATGAAATTCCTTCATAAATATGACCTGTAGACCATGCTAAAGGTTTTCGGGCTTCGGGCCACTGTAGCCATCACAGTTGCCCAATTGTGTCCAAAAGGGGACATTCTCATCTAGACATTATATGAAGTCAACCTACCAAGTTACAATGAAATGCCTTCATAAATATGACCTGTAGACTGTGCTAAAGGTTTTTGCGCTCGGGCAGCCATCATGGTTGAATGATCGCAACCAAAAGGGGACATTCTCATCTGGGCATCATCTGGAGTGATCCTACGAAGTTACAATGAAATCCCTTCATAAATATGACCTGTAGACTGTGCTCAAGGTTTTCGGGCTTCGGGCCCATGTAGCTGTCACAGCTGACCAATCACGACAAAAAGGGGATGTCATCATCTAGGCATTATATGGAGTCAACCTAACAAGTTACAATGAAATACTTCCATAAATATGACCTATAGACTATGCTAAAGGTTCTTGGGCTCGGGCAGCCAACAAGGTTGAATGATCGCGACCGAAAGGGGACGTTCTCATCTAGACATTATTTGGAGTCATCCTACCAAGGTACAATGAAATCCCTTCATAAATATGACTTGTAGACTGTGCTAAAGGTTTTCTGGCTCCGGGCCCCTGTAGCCGTCACAGCTGCCCAACCATGTCCACAAGGGGATATTCTCATCTAGACATTATATGAAGTCAACCCACCAAGTTACAATGAAATCCCTTCATAAATATGACCTGAAGACTGTATTAAAGGTTTTCGGGTTTCGGGCCCGGGCAACCATCATGGTTGAATGATCGCAACCTAAAGAGGACATTCTCATCTGGGCATCATCTGGAGTGATCCAACAAAGTTACAATGAAATCCCTTCATAAATATGACCTGTAGACTGTGTTCAAGGTTTTTGGGCTTCGGGCACCTGTAGCCATCACGGTTGACCAATCATGACCAAAAGAGGATGGCATCATCTAGGCATTATATGGAGTCAACCTAACAAGTTACAATGAAATCCTTCCATAAATACGACCTATAGACTAAAGGTTTTTGGGCTCGGGCAGCCATCAAGGCTGAATGATCGCAACCAAAAGGGGACGTTCTCAACTTCTCATCTAGTCATTATTTGAAGTCGTCCTACCAAGTTACAATGAAATCCCTTCATAAATATGACCTGTAGACTGTGCTAAAGGTTTTCAGGCTTCGGGTCCTTGTAGCCGTCACAGTTGCCCAATCATGTTCAAAAGGGGGATGTTCTCATCTAGTCATTATATGAAGTCAACCTACCAAGTTACAATGAAATCCCTTCATAAATATGACCTGAAGACTGTGCTAAAGGTTTTCGAGCTCGGGCAGCCATCATGGTTGAATGATCACAACCAAAAGGGGACATTCTCTTCTGGGCATCATCTAGAGTGATCCTACGAAGTTACAATGAAATCCCTTCATAAATATGACCTGTAGACTGTGCTCAAGGTTTTCGAGCTTTGGGCCCGTGTAGCCGTCACAGTTGACCAATCACGACCAAAAGGGGATGTCATCATCTAGGCATTATATGGAGTCAACCTAACAAGTTACAATGAAATCCTTCCATAAATATTAAAATCTTTTAGTAAATTTTGTTTCTTAACATACATACCACAATTGTTTACAATTGGCTGTAACGTAAGTTCAAGCCCTACTTCGGAACTAACTCAAGCTTTTAAGAAACTTTCCCAAACAAGCTGGAAAAGTAATAGAGTGCAAAAGCATGAAAAAGACCGAAAAAGGGTCGAGCGAGACTAGCGCTCGAAATTACAGGTACTCTCTCTGCACACCTCGTGCGTTTACCGAGCACATGCGCAACAACCGTGACATCAATTCCATATTTCTGCCAACGAGAAGTTTGTGATTTAGCGGGGAGGCATCGATAACAAAGATATCCCCAAGGAGAGTGGGCCTCCGGTAAACAATTGTGGTAGGTATGTTAAGAAACAAAATTTACTAAAAAATTTTAATTTCTTTTCAACCTACTCACAATTGTTTACAATTGGCTGAATAAACAATAGGAGGAGGTGAATCACAAAACCAATACCAACAAGAGCAGCAGAAAGAAAAGCAAGGAGGGCAGAGAACAATAGAGAAACCTGTAACGAAGATAGAGAGAGGCCCCTGAAAAGAACAAGGCTGAGCGAAACACAACCTCAACAAAAACAATTTTAACGAGGGTGCATAACAGCCTGAGCAGCAACGAGAGGGCCTAAAGAATAAAGGTCCTCAGATTGCTGCTGTAGGTGGCGGAGATAAAAGGAGGAGAAGGTAGAAGCATTCCTCCAGTAAGCCGCATTCATAACATCCTGGAGCGAAACAGAATTGGAGAATGCCCAGGATGTAGAAATGGCATGAACCTCATGAGCATTAAACCGGTTCGAAACAAGATCTGAAGCAGACAAGCGGGAATAAGCCAGCTTGATTGCAAGACAGATCCACCTGGAAATAGAATGGGAAGAGATAGACTGTCTCTTAGGAATGAGAGACAGAAAGAATCTCTTCCGACCCCTCCTAATGAACTGAGTGCGAAAAATGTAAGTCTTGATCGCACGAACAGGACAAAGAAGAGGTCTGCGACCATCGACAATGGGGAGAGCCCAAACGCACATGGGAGGAGGTACCAAATCAGGAAGATGATTCTTAGCCAGAAAAGAGCAATCAGTAGTGAAGGTGACACCATTAGCCTCATTTCTGAAGAAAGCAGAATCAACAGATAGTGCATGAAGCTCAATGACTCGTCGAGCAGAAGCAAACGCTAGAAGGAAAGCCGTCTTATAGGTGAGAAAATGCATATCGGTCTCAGAGAAAGGCTCGAATGGCACCCCTCCAAACAGTGCAACACCCATGCCAAGTTCCACTTGGGTGTAAGATGCAAAACTTGAGGCCTCTTCAAAGAAAAGTGCTGAATGAGTTTGGAGAGAAAAAGATTACGACCGATGCACCGCTTTCCCACATGAGAAAGTATCAGACAGCATAGACTGGAGGCCCTTGGAGATCAAAAATCCACAATTTGAGTGATTGACGGATCATGGTAATCCACATTGTGATCTGCACACCAGCGGCAGAAAACCTTCCACTTCGCTGCATAAGTCATGCCAGTGGAATGCCGCCGAGATGCAGAAATGCACGCCACCGTTCATCTCGAAAAACCTCTATGTTGGAGACAGGACCTGATAAAAGACAGACGTGAAGAAACATGCTCGCCAGGTTGTTGTGATACTTCCTGGGATGACCCTGGGAAAGAAGATCGCGACATAGAGGTAGACGAATCGGCCGATCTGCCAACAGAGGCCGCAGCAGATTGATCCACACCCTCTGAGGAGACAGAGGTGCGATCAGAATGATCCTGCAACTGCAAGCACAAATCTTTGTTAATACTTGAGGAAGAATCGGTGCAGGAGGGAAGGCATAGCCGATCCAACCTGTCCAGTCCAGAGACAGAGCGTCTACTGCAAATGCCAGAGGATCTGGACAAGGGGAGACAAAGGTCTCTACCTGATGATTCCAGCGAGTGGTGAAAAGGTCGACCTGAGGACGGCCCCACTGCTCGTAAATTGCCCGAAACACCAACCGATGTAATATCCATTCGGTTGGAAGGACACTGTCGCATTGGGACAGGGAGTCTGCTAGGACGCTGAGATGCCTGGGAATGTATCGAATGGATACCCGAGCGTTTACATCCCGCGCCAACAGAAGAAGATCACGAGATAGCCGATACATGGGAATCGAATGTGTCCCTCCTTGATTCCGTATGTAGGCCACTACTGTCGAATTGTCCGAAAGAAGTAGGACAATCTGGTCCGACAGGTGAGGGATCCAAAAGAGAAAACTCAACAGAAGAGCAAGGAGCTCCTTCTGGTTAATATGAAGGCCCACCTGCTCGCTGTCCCACTTGCCGTGAGTGGACAGACCGAGAGGATCCAACGTCGCACCCCAGCCCCGATCGCTGGCATATGCAGTAAGGATGCGATAGGCCAAAGGAAGATCCAACGGAACACCCTGTGTCAGCCAGGGATAGTGTTGAAACGATTAGTGATTTTCAGGAATCGACTAGTCGCCAGCAGTAATCGATTACTAATCGACTAGTCGAAGCCCCAATGTTATTGTTATCGAACATGTGTACCGCCGTTCTTCCCTGGTTAAAACTAACAGTAATACTTGCAATGAAACAATGGCAAGTGAAGCTTTCAAAGTCCTCAAAACCTCTTTCAGTTTCGAGAGAGAATTAATGTTGGTAGCGTCTGTTTAAAATCATTTTTTCTCAATATAGTCACTGATATTTTAATAAAATAAATCATTATTCAGGTTTTTTTTATATTATTCGTTCCATCCCATTAAATGCTAACAAAAGGAAGTGCTCTTTACGCATGCGTGATGTACATCCCCTGTCGAAAATTAAGCACAGTTAACGCCCACAGCAGTCATCAGCCTGTCAACAATTGTACACCGAACACTCCCACACAACTTCTCGTATTATGACTTAACCTCTTATCTGTCCATAATTATGCATACATCGAACACGCCTACTAATTTCCATAATGCCTGCTTTGAAAATCATCACCTGACCTGATTGGGTTTCCTCTTAACTCAGTTGCAGTTCGAGGAAAAGCTAGTTTCACTTTCAATTTCCCGGAAACTCGCAGATTTCCAGGAATTTGTCCGCATGTATTTACAAAATGAAAATAAAAAGCACATGGATTTTGTAATTGGTTCCTTAGTGATAACAAATTGTTCCAAATACGAACTGGTATGTGTTCTTCCATAATTTCTCTTTGATGTTTCTGTAAAACATTTCGAACTTACCAGTACCTGGTGAACAAATTGATGTCCGTAGGTGGCCTAATTTCATGTCAACTTTGGGTCCTAATTTTCCTGCAGGCTGCTCCCTCGAGAATAAGCTCACCCATATATTTTTCCCTGTTTACTTCACGCACCCCTGGTCTTATTCAATCTCTGGTCAGTTGGCCAACTACGGTTGTTATTCATGCAGTCGGAAACATCAAACGCGTTATTTCTGTGGGTTGTTTTTTTAATTTCAGGAGTTTACTTGTGACGTTTGCAACAATGTTGGGTGAATTTAAGGGGATGGTGTATGGTTGGGGCAGATGTTCCGACTAATCGACTAGCAGATTTAGGGATCGACTAATTTAATAATCGAGTCGACATCAATTAGTCGGCTAATCGTTTCAACACTAGCCAGGGAACATCGGCCCATGGGTGGAGGTGACAAAGCAGGGACCGAGGAATAGGAAGTTCCAGGTCCAGCGGATCTACATTCGGACGCCAATGATCCAACAGGAAGTGTTGGAGAGGTCGGACAAACAAGCGACCAAGCAGAATGAGATCTGTCACCGAACCGCAAAGGCCCAGCATCCGAAGGAAAGTCCGAGACCGAGACCGAGGAAGAGTGAAACACGGTCCGAGTCAAGGCGGAAAGAATCGTCGCCCGAGCATTGGGGACTGACACCACATTGTGAAGAGTGTCGAAATCCATCCCCAAATGACGAAATTGCTGAGAAGGAAGGAGATCCGACTTCTCGCGATTGACTCTGAAACCCAGCGACGCTAGTAGGCAAAGAAACTGTCGGACATCAAACTCCAGAACAGCAGCATCGTGATGCCATTGGAGGATGTCGTCCAGGTAGGTTGACGAAGTCACAGCCGACTGAGTACGGTGGAAAGCAAGCACATGTGACATCAGTCGGGTGAAGGCCCAAGGAGCCAGGTTCAAACTGAACGGGAGAGCTCTGAATTGATAGACTCGATCCTGAAACGAGAACCGAAGGTATTTCCGTGACGCCAGATGAATGGGTACATGGAAGTAGGCATCCTTCTGGTCGATACTGGCAGCAAAGTCGCCCTGATGAACTGAACGTCGAACCGACCGGAAAGTCTCCATACTGAAACGAGGAGCTATTATGTACTCGTTCATGATACTCAGATCGATCACAGGATGAAATTGGCCGTTTTTCTTCGGCAACAAGAAAAGTCTCGAGAAAAACTCCGGTGAAAGGGTGTTCCTGACCACCTCGATCGCCCCTTTTGAGAGGAGATTGTCTATCTCCTGCACCAGAAGGTCCCGACGTAGAGAATCGGAAGGGACCCGAGTCGGGAGGGGCACCCGAGATAAACTGGGGTGCTGATGGAAGGACAGTCACAGACCGGATTGTATGATGTCGAGGACCCAAGTGTCCGACGTTATCTCTGTCCAATGGTTGTAAAACAGCGACAGCCTTCCCCCAACTGGAGGCGAATCGAGATGAGAACCTTCACTTGCGGCCTCGACGAGGCCCCCGAGAGGAGAAACCACCACCTCGGAAAGTCCTGAGACTTTCCTGTCTGAGGCTGCCAGCAAGCCTGGCCGCGTCAGCGCTTCTTCTGAGCAGAAGGAGCAGACGGAGCCGAAGGCGTAGCCGAGGTCGCTGACGAGGCAGACACAGCAGGACGCTTGGCGGGCCTGGAACGACCACAACCCACAGCAGCAGGTTGGTCCAGCTGTCGCAGCAAAAGCTGGTCCTTCGAATGACGAAAGAACCTGGCCACAGACAGCTTCGACGGAACCATGGAACAACTGAGGTCCAACCAAAGAGGCAGACCTCAGAACAGCACGCTGCTCAGAAGGAAGGGATGGAGAAGAATCCAACACCGCATCCCAGCGCGCCAGCTCCAAATTAGCCATGTTACAGGCGTGAGCGTGTGTCAAGTTCATGAGAGCCTGTGACAAAATGCGAAAAGGCGCCTGAGCATCATCAAACTCCCCTGGTGGAAAATATTCAGCCAGGGCAGCGACGACATGGTCCGCGAGAGATAACATACCCAGCATCTCTCGGGACAGGCCCACCATAGATTCAACTACCGACATCGGGAGAACTGCCGACTTAGGCTTAGTTAACCCGAGGGAAGAAGAATCCTCATCCACAGTAGTCATCCCTTGGAAGACTGGTGGACAGACGGAATCGTAAACACGAAACCACGATGGAGGCAGAAAGGCATCAGCTCTAGAAAAGAAAGAACCCTTGAGGGCCTTAGAACGCATTTTGGCGTCTAAGCCCTGGAAGGACTCAACAAACTGAGCCGATTGCAGAGGACGCAAAGCCCCTGAGCTAGAAGGCTCAACAGGGTTACGGCGCTCCACAGAGGACCGCGGTCGGATGGTCACAGATGGCTGGTCTGAAGGTTGAATGTCCGGCAATAAGCCAAAGACAAAATCCAAAGCCTGCTCCAAGACTGACGAGGGGGGCCCATCACCTTCAAGAAAATCGTCATCCTCTGTTGCAGAGGATACGCAGCCCAATTTGGGCTGACCAGCAAAAACCTCCTGTGAATACTGTGCAGTATCCAAGGGGCCAGGCGAGACATCTCGGCGACCGACCAAAGGAGGTTGTGTCTCAGGAGGCACAGGGAGGCCAACTTGAGGGTTGCCAGAAAGCAACCGGGTGAGCGCCAAAACGGCCTGACGCAAGACACACCGAGAATCGGTCACAGCAGCATCGCCCGACGGAGTATCCTCCCAATGGACCCTTCTGGTAGAAGAACCCAAATCCTCAAAAGAGACTGACGTCGAACGTCGATCGGCAGACAGAATAGGGACACGGTGAGAAGACACCAGAGGATAGTCCCGATTGTGACACCCAGGGGCAATCACTGACCTCTGCGGAACAGAAGGGCCAGTCTGCAAATCCTTTAAAGAGACCGACGACATATGCTGATCAGTAGCTGGACCTGGGACATGGTGAAAAGACACCAGAGGATTGTCCCAAGAATGACAGGATCCTGCCATTGGCCTCTGCGCGGCAGAAGGCCCCAACTGCCCATCCTCTGAGACTGACGGCAAACATCGATCGACATCCAGACTCGGAATACAGTGAGGAATCACCAGAAGAAGGTTCCGAGAGTGACAGCTAACCGGGGCTGTCACTGACCTCTGCCGAACAGCAGGCCCTGGATGCCAATGTCCCAATCCCATCCTGCTAGTCGGCACACTAGCAGGGGAAGGAGGAACAATAAACGATTCGCTCGAGGGGCGAGGAATCGCTGCCGAAGCGACCGAATGGCTCAACCGACTAGGAGCAAACCTGGCCAGATGAGATGGAGCAGACAGCAAACCTGCACAGCTTCGCTGCGAAGCCAGGGGAAGCTAGAGCTCACAGACACACCAGCAGATACAGCCTCGGTCCCCCGAGACTGTATACCATCCCCAGAGGAGATGGAAGAGTCACATCATACAGAATAGGATCTGTAGTAACAATTTCCTCAGCAACTGTCAACGGCGTAGGAGGCAAGTCAGAGAGGGTCACCAAGCTGACCTCGGAGAAGCTCTCTATGAAAACAGACATCTCAAGAGTGACATAAGAAGACAAAGAGACCACGGTCTCCACATCAGGTATCACCGCACTAGCACCGTCAACAGTTGCAGAGGAACTCGCCACAGAAAAAGACAGATCAGCATCCTGTGTGACAGAGTCACCACGTGCACTCACAGAAATGTCTGATAAGACATGGCTACCCTTACCCCGAGAGCGAGGGGTTCTAGCTCTAGACAGAACTACCTTGTTAACAGAAGCCCAGAATTTTGAAGATCAAACCTCACAAATACCACATGATTGGGCCTGAGTACAATTGTTGCAAGTGACACATGTGGAATGAGAGTCGTCCACATGTTTCACCTGCAAGCAAGAGGTACAAGGAATAGTCTTAGGCATAATATGAATATGATAAATGAAATCAAGCTTCCCGCCGATGGAAAACAGAACAATGGTTGTGTTCACACGTGGGGTGAAAAACAAGACTATGTGTGAAAAAGCAAGTAAAAATGATCAAAAATAGCATTAAATTGTAATAATTTTGAAAGCTTGAAAGGGATACAATCCACTTGCACACAATCAGATGAAGATAGCACATACAAATAAGTTGTTCACGAAGATAACAGCAAAGTAGCACGAGTCACAAAAATTTCCGACCATGTACAATGGCGGAAATAAAAGGAATTGACGTCACGGTTGTTGCGCATGCGCTCGGTAAACGCAAGAGGTGTGCAGAGAGAGTACCTGTAATTTCTAGCGCTGGTCTCGCTCAACCCTTTTTCGATCTTATTTATGCTTTTGTACTCTATTACTTTTCCAGCTTGTTAGGAAAAGTTTCTTAAAAGCTTGAGTTAGTTCCAAAGTAGGGCTTGCACTTACGTTACAGCCAATTGTAAACAATTGTGAGTAGGTTGAAAAGAAATGACCTATAGACTATGCTAAAGGTTTTCGCGACCAAAAGGGGACATTCTCATCTAGTCATTATTTGGAGTCATCCTACCAAGTTACAATGAAATCCCTTCATAAATATGACCTGTAGATTGTGCTAAAGGTTTTCGGCTTCAAGCTCGGGCAGCCATCATGGTTCAATGATCGCAACCAAAGGGGGACATTCTCATCTAGGCATCATCTGGAGTGATCCTACGACGTTACAATGAAATCCCTTCATAAATATGATCTGTAGACTGTGCTCAAGGTTTTCGGGCTTCGGGCCCCTGAAGCTGTCACAGTTGACCAATCACGACCAAAAGGGGATGTCATTATCTAGGCATTATATGGAGTCAACTTAACAAGTTACAATGAAATTCTTCCCTAAATATGACCTACAGACTGTGCTAAAGGTTTTTGGGCTCGGGCAGCCATCAAGGCTGAATGATCGGGACCAAGGGGACGTTCTCATCTAGACATTATTTGGAGTCATCCTACCATGCTACAATGAAATCCCTTCATAAATATGATCTGTGGACTGTGCTAAAGGTTTTCGGACTTCGGGCCCCTGTAGCCGTTACATTTGCCCAATCGTGTCCAAAAGGGGATGTTCTCGTCTAGACATTATATGAAGTCAACCTACCAAGTTACAATGAAATCCCTTCATAAATATGACCTGTAGATTGTGCTAAAGGTTTTCGGCTTCAAGCTCGGGCAGCCATCATGGTTGAATGATCGCAACCAAAAGGGGACATTCTCATTTAGGCATCATCTGGAGTGATCCTACAAAGTTACAATGAAATCCCTTCAAAAATATGACCTGTAGACTGTGCTCAATTTTTTCGGGCTTCGGGCACCTGTAGCCGTCACAGCTGACCTATCACAACCAAAAGGGGATGTCATCATCTAGGCATTATATGGAGTCAACCTAACAAGTTACAGGGAAATCCTTCCATAAATACTACCTACTAGTATAGACTATGCTAAAGGTTTTTGGGCTTGGGCAGCCATCAAGGCTGAATGATCGCGATCAAAGGGGACGTTCTCATCTAGACATTATTTGGAGTTATCCTACAAAGTTACAATGAAATCCCTTCCTAAATATGACCTGTAGACTGTGCTGAAGGTTTTTGGGCTTCAGGCCCCTGTAGCCGTCACATTTGCCCAATCATGTCCAAAAGGGGACGTTCTCATCTAGACATAATTTATATGAAGTCAACCTACCAAGTTACAATGAAATCCCTTCTTAAATATGACCTGTAGACTGTGCTAACGGTTTTCGCGCTCAGGCAGCCATCATGGTTGAATGATCGCAACCAAAAGGGGACATTTTCATCTGGGCATCATCTGGAGTGATCCTACGAAGTTACAATGAAATCCCTTCATAAATATGACCTGTAGACTGTGCTAAAGATTTTCGGGCTTCGGACTTCGGGCTCCGGGCCCCTGTAGCTGTCCCTGTTGCCCAATCACCAGGCCTGGTCTTTTGAGGAGAGCTATAGCTCCCGCCTCCCATGGCTCCTGCAAAATCAATTTAAGGAGGGCCATAACTGCTCTCCTTAAGAGCTGTAATAGCTCTCCTTAAACCTTCAATTCCCTTATTAATAATGGACTTAAGTATAGAATAGCTCTCCTGGCACTGGTTTAGGGAAGCCATAGTAGCTCCCTAGATTTTTTAAAAGTCCAGGCCTGAATCACGTCCAAAAGGCGACGTTCTTATCTAGACATTATATGAAGTCAACCTACAAAGATACAATGAAATCCCTCCATAAATATGACCTGTAGACTGTGCTAAAGGTTTTCGGGTTTTGGGCTCGGGCAGTTATCATGGTTGACAGATCGCTACCAAATGGGGAAGTTCTCATCTAGACATCATACGGAGTCATCCAACCAAGTTACAATGAAATCCCTCCATATTAAATATGACCTGCAGACTGTGCTAAAAGTTTTTGGGTTTCGGGCTTGGGCAGCCATCTCGGTTCACAGATCATGACCAAAAGGGGATGTTCTCATCTGGGCATTATACAGAGGCATCCTACCAAGTTACAATGAAATCCCTTCATAAATACGACCTGTAGACTTTGCTAATGGTTTTGGGGTTTTGGGCTCGGGAAGCCATACCGGTTGACCGATCACGACCAAAAGGGGACGTTCTCATCTAGACATGACCCCAAACCTGCATATGAAATTTCATGACGACCAGACAAGAACTACGAGGTGTAGCCTGTGCTGAAGGAAAATGTGAACAGACTCACAGACTAACAGACTTCTGCAAGCGTGATGGCAATAGCTTATCCTGACTTTGTCAAGTTGAGCTAAAAACTGTTTGCAACATGCATGCTCAACAATATGAATCGACTTAGATTGTCAAATGAGTGCACCATTGTTTCTGTTATGAATCAGATCACTGTTTTATTGAAAAATAATTCAATTTTATTTGGTCTTGGCAAAAAACTTGTAGTCTGTTTCAAGTGCCCTTGATGAAAAGCAAAATGCTAGAAAAAAACTTTGTGGGAACCTGTTTTCTGTTTCTGTGATTTTGACCTGCCGGAACCAGCATGGAATTAGTATGATTGTTTCTGTGAAACTTGCATGCCTGTTCGTTCACTCTCAGGTTATAACTGGAGTTCAAATTCTGATTATACAGTACAGTCCACTGCGATTGTACTGTAGCATCATTTTAGATCTCATCAAAGTATGCCAACTCAAGGTGATTCTATATTATACGCGCTTCTTAAAAGAGAGCTGTTTATCAAAGTCAATTCTGGATAAAGCCAAAACCTTTCAAAGTTACTTCACAAGAACCGTTTTATTTATAGTAATTGACCTTGACCTTTGTTTGCAAAAGTATGTAGTTATTGCATGGTAAGCAAAACTTTTTGTATTTACTAGTATTGGCTGGTGACCTTAATATTTGGCATACTGACCCCAACCATAATCTGAATCATCAAATTCAAAACCTCAAAATCAATCAGTGTATGAAGCTATATAGTTTTGTGCACAAAGGAAATTACAGTTATTGCATGGAAACCAAAAATCTATTTACGGAAGTGAACTTGACCTTTGACCCCAAACACGTTCCCAATCATCGACATCTCCATGGCACCACCCCTGCTTTTTAATTTCACTTGTGATAACTGAGAACCACCCAACCCAATCACACTTCAATCAGGCACAATTTCCCTGTCCCGGGCCGAGGTGGGAATTATACAAATCCTTTGTAAATATAACATGGTACCCGTACTTAATATTTGGTTCGTGTACGTGACGTCTAATGCAGTAGAGTCATTTGTGTGCTATTATGGTTTCTAATCAAATAGAATATACAAGTTTCAATGCATCATGCCACTGCCAGTGCCACCGTGGGCAACGGTGGTTGTTTCCGGTTTTCAAAACCATAAAATAAGAAGTTGTTCAAAGTCAACGGGATACATACGCTTTCTTCTTCTCTATTGACATTCTCCTTTATCTATCGATTGTTTGATGACATTATAGAATAGCAGAAATCCGTTTCAGTATAGGTTTAACATAGATTGACATGACTGACTGTGATGAATAATCTACTCATATACGATGCCATGTTCGATTTAAAGGAACCTGGACCTGTGCTTTGCACTGTTTCGTTTTGGCAGTTTCGAATTGTTATCGATAAAAAATTCAGACCAATCAGACTTCCACTCCGAAAAAGTGAAGACAGCAAAGTTGCACAAGACTTTAAAAGAATACTTTGGTATGTTTCGTTTATTTCTGTGATAATAATGAGCTGATTCGTCGTAGTTCATAAATAAGAAGTTACATTTCCCCCTTGCTGACCGACCTACTCAGGAGTATAACTAAGGGAGATATTGGAGTGGGCACACTGCCCCCCCCCCCCCCCCCCCAATAATTTCCCCACTCTGGGCATTTTGTCTGGATTGGAGTTTTAAATAGGCCTGCCGAGTCGAACAGAGCTGACCGACAACGTGCCTATTGGGGCTTGACAAGAAAAGTTGAATACCATTGTTTCTGATTTTAGAATACTCAGGAGCTTCCACCACTTATGTGTTAATATTCAGGATGTTACTATTCCAAACACGCCACCCACTCCGCCCCATTGTACCAAACTGATAAAACTGGTGTGGCACAGTCGTCCCATTGTGCACCCATTCTTTTTATCAATGCCACACACTCTAACACACAGTCGGCCATCCCAATGGAGGTTTGGATACACACGTCTGGCTATCTAGGCCTCTCATGACCGACGTTTGAGAATGGTAGGTGTTAGTTAAGTACACGAATTTGGGAAGTGCCTGCACCCCGTCAGCTAGTTAATTATTCCCAACTCTTTTTGTAAAAAACTCCGAGTTTTGAATTATAATCCCGGGGGTCCAATATTTTGACAGTATCATCAAAGCACGCCTTTCCCTGCTCGAACTTGTTCGCAACAAACCAAACCAGTAATTAACATCCAGCGTTACAAATATGTATTAGTCGAGACTTGAGCAACCACCGCCCACAAGATGGTTATACAAAATACCAAATTCTATTTTGCACTGGAAGGAAATGACATTTTAGTAGATTCTTTACAAAACGTGTTAAAGGGGCGACAGTAGCGACCCCAAACGGTCCCTTCGCATGGATAATCATCGTTCTCTATTGTTAAAAGATTTCTCAAACAGGGCGAATCATGGCCATGAGTTCATCTTTCATATTGTACATGTACTTACAATGATAAAATAAGCCTTGAAAGGATTCACCCCTGCCTGAGATTTATATCCATATGAGCCCGTTTTGTGGTACTATTACCTTGACAGAGTTAACATTACGCATCTTCATACAATGTTTTCACGATTTCTACAATGGCACATTCTACGCCAATAGCTTCAGCCTTTCACCATATCCCCCCCCCCCCCCCCACCCGCCCTACACTTCTGATCACATGTATTTTAAACACCTTTCGGGGGCTTCAGTTGGTCCTACCAGTTGATATAGCGTGGAAAGATTATCTGTGACTAGTCTCCCGTTCTCGAAAGCATCCCGGATTCTCCCCAAAACTCATTTTTTTCGATCACCTCCACTAGTTTCCCAAGCTGGACTTTTACAGAATACTAGTCCGATATTGACATAGGTTCCTCTATAATTACCTAAAACTTTCTTACGCACTATTTTGTGCGTAAATGTTACCTTGCTTTTTCTCCACTTTTCAAGAACCTCTTATTTTTTCTTGGTTACGTTGTTAAATGTCCCTAGACGTTAAACGTGTCCTTCCCTCAAATTAGGAACTTGCTGAGGATTCCATTTGTCTCTCCCACTTGTTCGCTTGGTAGTGATTAAACTATTTTTTTTAGTTTTTCCTCTACTTTTAATTCGCTACATACGAAGTTAATTCAATTTTCCTCCATCCAATTTCCACCCTGGTTTCCTTTTGCTCCATAGGCTGAGCATACCGCATAGTTTACCTTTCGCCAATGTTTAACAGTTTATGATGCGATATGTTCTGAATCATCTGTACTTCCGACCTCAACTTCAATAAGCCTACGTATTCTGTGATATATTTTTTTCAACAGCAATTTCAAAAATCTATCAGGTTAGCTCGATATCGCGTTTTTAATATCCCCTGGCCTGACGAGACTGCAGTCCCACGTCTCCCGGTTATTGTTTTTAATCTTATATTTTTTTCTTCTCGTCCTCGTTCGTGTTCTTCCTTCTCGTGAGTGCTGCATATTTTACTTTTGAGTCTTTCAAAACCTGTCGTTCACTCTGTCCTAACTCCCATTTTGGCATCCTAACCAATTCTGTACTTTTCTCCGTGCCTCTGTCAAGCTGATTACTATGGCATTTGCTATTTCCTGATGCCTTCTCGGCCTTGGTATGTGTTATCCAAATTTGAGTTAAGTTTTTCTTCAAACTGCGGCCAGTCAGCGCCATTTCAATGTCCCAAAATAATACGAGCTCTTAATATAATATAAATAATATCATTTTACAAATCCATACATTTCCAAGCCATTACCCCATCCATCAGCCAAGGCCATAAGCTTGGATGAAATCTAAATCATTGTGCTCCGTTATGTCCCACAAATCTGTAACTGCGTCCTTTCTCCCCAAACATTAACAACCAATGAAATTGAGTATCTATTTCAGCGAGAGATAACTCCTGCGTTAGAAATTTTAGGGAGTTTCCGCAAAAATGGCTGCCACGTGCATCGTCATTTCACTCTACAGCTAAATTACGACCAGCTTAAATATACTATTGTAGGTGAAGGTTGCGTTGTAGTGGTATCAACGCCCACTTATAAGATAAGCACCTTTCAACCTCTCTCCTTTGTCAGTGTGGTTAACAACAAAGTTTTGCCTTGCCAAATGTATTCTGGTGCTTATAATCCCACAACTTCGTCCCCTGAGTTCCAATGTGTTCTATGTGCCTACTGGCACATAGAACATATTGGAACTCAGGGTACGTGATGCCCTTCTATTTTCCTTCGATCTCTCTAAGCCTCTCTTTGGGTCAAAAAGTTTGGACAATACGAACAACTCCCCGGTTTTCAGAGCAGTACAAGGCTAAATCTTACTGTGTGGGTGCTAACACTAAACTACAACGGTTCTATAACCTACTTAAGCTTGATTAATTTGAAGGTACAGACCATTACTCTTGTGCGACATTCAACCATTGTCTCTTGCCTGTATGGTAATATCAGATCCGAAAATACGTACAATGGGTGCTATTCTTTTTCAAATGTGTACAATGCACTATGGTTATGTCTTCGGCAAGTTTCGAAGTTAAACCCCAGGTAGCACGCAGTATTGAACCAATGTTTTGTTCGAATTAGGGTCACAAATACCATTCTCGTGCATTGTTTATGACTTTTAGTGCAGTCGCAACTTTGCAATAAGGGTATGTGTTACTTGAGATGTTCCCAGAGTGGCACAACTGCAGTTGATACTAGTGACTCGATAATTTAGTTAAGAAACAAAAGATTACTGACTGAACTTTGACAGATTGTATTTGTTACCATTCCAACACTTTATGTCCAAGTTGTTCTTCATCTCATTTTGTACTCTCATTTTATCTCCCATGTTCCTTCCTCCTTTCCTCTCGTCTATATGTTCAGGTTTAAACAATGCAACTTACAGCCTATTAACCTATCCACCAATTATTTATTTCAAAAAACGCTCTAAGGTTACTGCCGAATCCTGTTCATAACATTGTAATTTTATCCATCTCGATAACATTACTCACTGTCCTATTGTGCATAGTGCAGTTATTTTCATTTTGTGGTTCAAGTTGCATTGTAGTATATCTCATATCATTCTTGCAGAATAAATATTGTTTAAATACTTACCTAACACGAAAGACAAGCGACACTTGCAAACAAAGTTCTTGAATAACTAATCTTTTTCATTTTTTGTCTGAAAAACATAGGATATGGCCCCTCTTTGGAACGAGCTTAACCAGCTCGTTCTAAAGAGGGGTCATAGCCTAGGTTTTTGAGACAAAAATGAAAAAATAATGAAAATTAATTAGCGATTAGTATATCTTGTTATTTAGTTAATATTGTTTAACCGTTTACCTAACACGAAAGGCAGGCGACACTTGCAAACAAAGTTCTTGAATAACTAATTTTTTGGCGTCAAAAACATAACTTATGACCCCTCGTTGAAACGAGCTCATCTAGTCCATAAGCTATGTTTGTGAGACAAAAAATGAAAAAAATAATGAAAATTGAATGATTACCATACACGCGGATCATTTTTTTCTTCAAATATCCTCCTCCATAATTAATATAATTGATCTCCGGAATGGTACATGGTCATCGGCTAATGCGATTTAGTGCAGACAAAAAGAAGTTGACAACTTGCTTTAGCTAAGGAAAGAGGCAAACGGAAGATTTCTACTGTGGGGGGGGGGGGGGGGTGGGGGGCAATAAACGTGTGAGTGTTTGGTCTGTGTGAAACACACAGACTATTGTTTTTGTACGGTTTCTTTTTCTTTTTTTTCTTCTTCTTCCCTCTTCTTCTTCTTATTCTCCTGTCTTCTGTCATCTATGCACTTCCTTGTCCTCACGATAACTCGAAAACGAATTGTCCTATCTCGCTGATTTTTGGCATACTGGTAGACAGTCACAACTTCTCGGCCTCCTATGTTTTTCAGGTCGCTAGGGCCATTGAGTATGGCCAAGTAGGCCACAGGGTTTTCACAGCCTCCAATTTCCTGATGCAGTAAATTCTCCCCAAGCAATACAATGTTATGTTATTCACACTGGAGACTATGTAAATATCAGTGGAGTCAGCTGTCAAAATGAAATCTAACCTTGTTATTATAATGGGATGTAAGTTCCTGAAACTAAGTTGAGAGAAACCCTTTGCCTTACAAGGAAATAAATTATAAATTATTCAGTCCACTGCTTTTAACCCTCTCAAGATTTCAATGTGGATTGCACATATTTTATTTCAGAGAGAATAAAATTAACCCTTTCCATAAAACTGCCCTGAATAATTGTTGAAACCTATAACAAAGTTAACCCTTTCCATAAAACTGCACCGAATAATTGTTCAAACCTATCACAAAACTGTCAGGATGCCGGTAAAAATGTAATACTGACATGGTCGACTGTACTGTTAACTGTGTTAGTGCTATGACTGTTTAAAACTCATTTATTAAAGGAGTTCTATAGTCTTTCTCTGTGCTCGGCTCAGTCTCACTGAGAGTGCAGGCAACCTTGGTGCCAAAGTGCCATTAAGAGAATGTCTCTGATTTGTGCCGTTTCATCCCGCTGGTGTACAAAAGCAGGTACTGTCAGCTCAGAAACTACATTTCATAGCTTTGCCAAGCTGACTACATTCACTACTCTCAAAGTACAGCTAGTACCACTCCCACTGAACCCTCTTAGAGAACTTAACTCTCCTAAAGAGCTCATGTTTGCTATATTTTGGGGTTAGTTTTAATTACAACTCTTTGACTAATTGACCTAAAGAGCTTATAACATTGTTTTTATTATAATAAGTTAATAATTTTGGTCTACTGCCCTTGAAGAGCTATAGCTCTCCCGAAGAGCTATAGCTCCTTCAAGTTGTACTTTGGTCTGTACTAAAATGTTTCTCTCATCTGGAATGTAGAATAGTAGTTTGATTTTTACATTAAATGCATAATATGAATAACATGTTTAGACTAATTAAAACCAAATCATCCGTGAAATTTTTACTAGTGCTTGTTGGTCTATAAGCTGAAAATATCTTTTAACACTTAGTGGCCAAGTCCAACTTCAAATCTGAGTATCGTCATTTAACCCCTAGCATTCTGGTAGTACAAGAGAATTGTCTCCAATCACTCTGTTTTTCTCTTGTGTAACTATGAATTTAACCAATTATATCTTGTTTGACAGATCTCGCTGAGCTCTGTCAAACAAGGAGGTATATTTGGTTAAATATCAAACTGCATTACGGGAAAATATTTGCTGCTGAAAACATTGCCATTTTGACATCAATGTGCACAGGATTAAGTTAACCCCTGGACAACACTGGAGAATCGCTTCTGATTAACCCCTGCTGGTCATTGCCTACCATTCAAGAAGCAATGATGGTGAGTAGCTTTCTCGGAACACCTATCACAATTATAATTTAATAAAATGGAATATTTGAATGGTCTCTTTTTAACCCTCGTAATACTTCAATGTGAGTCAAAACCGCCATTATTGAGATCCAACCATCTTCTTATTTTGCGCACGTCTTCTTTAGGGACCTAGATGCATTTTATGACCTTTCAACTCGTAATGGCCAAAACCGGCCAGCGCTATTCACAAAAATCGGCAATTAATTTTCATTATTTTTTCATGTTTTGTCTCAAAAGCATAGGTTATGACCCCTCTTTGGAACGAGCTCATCGAGCTCATTCCAATGAGGGGTCATAACCTATGTTTTTGAGACAAAAAAAATATTGAGTTATTCAAAAATTTTGTTTGCAAGTGTCGTCTGCTTTTCATGTTAGGTAAAGGATTAAATGGATCAGACAGGTACGTGATAACGACGAGGTAACGAAGTTGGACTTCAAAGAGAGAGGTTCATGGTACTAGTGTCGCCATGTGTATCTGTGTTGTGTCCTTGCCAAGGAACGTAATCCCGATTGTCCGCGAAGGGGCACGGTGGCGCTCTGTATTTTTAAATGACCTGCTTTTAACCTTCTCAATAAGGCATACTTAACCCTTTAAACAATGTAACGGTGAAAACCGGCCAGCGTTATTCACAGAAATTCCATTCAATTTTCATTATTTCTTCATTTTTGCTTGAAAATAAATATATTTTCCAGAGGTACCATGTACCTTAACATATTCTAGCTAATATGAATATTCGCCGTCATCTAGAAATATGGTAGACCCGGAGTTGGCGGAGCCGATATTTTTAAAGTGGTTTATGTTCATACTTCAGGCTTGGTATGACCTATAGACATGGGACCTGTATCGAATTAGTTGAACTTGCTGGAGGTTCCACTTCAATGAGGTCTACAGAAGTCATTAAGAGCATATTTGCCGCCATTATCTGAGACAGCATGTAATCTCTCATAATCAAAAGGTCTGAGAGAAACCTATGTCTGCTGTTATATAGAATAATATTGTACATTTATTCAGTATCATGTTACAAACATCACTTTCAAATCACGTTGAACAAACAGAACCCTCCACTTTTCAAAGCATTTTTAAACTTCATTTATTCTCAATCACAACTCAGGGTCGACAGGTTTTGGAATGGAGTGGTGTGCGGCATTCTGGAAACACATCTCACAGTTATAAAGTAATGAACTGGAATATTTGAAAGGTCTGTTTTTAATCCTCTTAATTCTTCAATGTGAGTACAAACACCTTTAATAGAACTCATGGCTGCAGAATGTTTTTCGCTTTCTTTTCTGTAACATTTAATTCTATATGTGAAATGGGGCACCTTTTCAGTGTGCCTTCCAAAGTAAGAGCATTCTTAACCCCTTATTCAACATAATGACGAAAACCGGTCAGTGTTATTCACAGAAATGCCTATTCAGTTTTAATTAGTCTGTGTGAAACACACAGACTATTGTTTTTGTACGGTTTCTTTTTCTTTTTCTTTTTTTTTTTCTTCTTCTTCTTCTTCCTTTTCATTTTCTTATTCTCCTGTCTCCTGTCTTCTATGCACTTCCTTGTCCTCACGATAACTCGAAAAGGAATCGTCCTATCTCGCTGATTTTTTTGGCATACTGGTGGACAGTCAAAAGTTCTCGGCCACCCATGTTTTTCGGGTCGCTAGAACCACTGAGTATGGCCCAGTCAGCCACAGGGCTTTCACAGCCTCCAATTTCATGATACAGTAAATTCTCCCCAAGCAATACAATGCTATGTTATTCACACTAGAGATAATGTAAACACCAGTGGAGTTAGCTGTCAAAAAATGAAATGTAATCTGCTAACCTTGTTATGATAATGGGATGTAAGTTCCTGGAACTAAGTTGAGAGAAACCCTGTACCTTGCAAGGAAATATATTATAAATTATTCAGTTCAATGCCTTTAACCCTCTCAAGACTTCAATGTGGATTGCACATATTTTATTTCAGGCAGAATAAAGTTAACCTTTTCCATAAAACTGCACTGAATAATTATAAAATTTGTTGAAACCAATCTTATTCAGTTCAATGCCTTTAACCCTCTCAAGACTTCAATGTGGATTGCACATATTTTATTTCAGGCAGAATAAAGTTAACCCTTTCCATAAAACTGCACTGAATAATTGTAAAATTTGTTGAAACCTATCTTATTCAGATCAATGCTTTTAACCCCCTCAAGACTTCAGTGTGGATTGCACGAAACCTATCTTATTCAGATCAATGCTTTTAACCCCCTCAAGACTTCAATGTGGATTGCACATATTTTATTTCAGGCAGAATAAAATTAACCCTTTCCATAAAACTGCACTGAATAATTGTTGAAACCTATCACAAAACTGGCAGGATGCCGGTAACAATGCAATACTGACATGGTCGACTGTACTGTTAACTGTGTTAGTGCTATGACTGTTTAAAACTCATTTGTTAGAGGAGTTCTATAGTATTTCACTGCGCTCGGCTCGGTCTCACCGAGAGTGCAGAAAGCTTTGGTGCCAAAGTGCCATTAAGAGAATGTCTGATTTGTGCCTTTCCATCCCTCCGGAGTGCAAAAGCAGGTGCGGTCAGCTGAGAAACTAAATTCTTTTCGCTTTATTTTCTTAACATTTAATTCTGCGTGGAATGGGACACCTTTTCAGTGTGCCTTCCAAAGTAAGGGATTCTTAACCCTTTAGCCAACATAACGTCGAAAACCGGTCAACATTATTCACAGAAACGTCTATTCAGTTTTAATTACCTTTTCATTTTTGCTTGAAAAACATTGTTTATGACCCTTTATTGGATTGGAGCTCATTTTTTAGAGGATTATTTATTCATTGGTGTTTAATGTCACATATTTCTGCACAGTGGCTATTCATGACCACGACAGTTTTACAGGTGGAGGAAATCGGAGTACACGGGGAGAACCACCGGGCAACAACGAGCAACTGTCAGATCCCCCACATACTAACTCCACACAAGCAGGGTTAGCATTGGTTGAAGACGGGTGCACCATCGATGTGCAGTAGGCTTTAGTGCACAGCGCCACCATGCACCCGCGTGGGCTATGGGGTGAAGTGTCTTGCCCAAGGACAGAGTGCGGACCTCACGCCTTGCAGCCTGCACCTCTGCCAATTGAGACACTGCGCCACCATTTAAAGGATTAAAATGGATTATTTAAAGGAAATATTTTAACCCTCCGAAGATCTTAATATGGGGGCATTATTCAGAAAGATTGGGAAATGCATTTTATTACACCTTAACGCATTTCTAAAGTTTATGAATGTATTTCATCACTCAAATTAGTGGGCAGAGCTAAAAATGTCCATTTCTGATTCGTGTATCAAACCCTTTGAATGCTGGTCACATACATGCCATTTCTCGTTTCTTATAATAATGTTCTAATTCCTGGGTGAATATCTGTAAATACTGCTAACGAAAACCCATTTCTGATTTGTTCAAAAATATTTTTACTCCCGAAAAATAATCCTCCATGAATTCTCTTTCTTTATAGTTTATTCCTGATACTTTAACCCTTTTCACACAGACTTGAATTTACTGGTGGCAGTAAATTCTGTTTCTCTAGTTACTTTTCATTTTTGCTTGAAAAACATAGCTTATTAACACCTCATTGGAATGAGCTGATTTTTTAAAGGATTGTTTATTTATTGGTGTTTAAGGTCACATAATTTCTGCACAGTGGCTAATCATGACCACGACAGTTTTACGGGTGGAGGAAGCCGGAGTACCGGGAGAGAACCACCGGGCAACAGCGAGCAACTGTCAACTCCCCCACATACTAATTCCACACAAGCAGGGTTAGTATTGGTTGAAGACAGGTGCATCATCAGTACGCCTCAGTACACAGTGTCACCGTGTCCCCAGGTGGGCAATGGGGTGAAGAGTCTTGCCCAATGACACAGCGCGGTTGCCGCAGGTGGGATTCAAACCGAGGACCTCTCGACTCGAAATCTACACATCTACCAACTGAGCCACCGCGCCCCCTTTTCAAGGATTAAAATGGAGTACTTAAACCTTTAAAAGGGGCGCAGTGGCTCAGTTGGTAGAGGTGAAGGCTTCGAGTCGAGAGGTCCTCTCAAGATCTTAATATGGGTCCAAAAAATTTATTTTATGCAAAGTCGAGAATAATGAAAACCCTTTCCATTGTCACAATGTTGTTCTGAACACTCATGGACATAGATGGGACCTCGGAATTTTGCCAATGCCAATAAGTCTTTCATTAGGCTTTTTGGGGCCTTTAAGGCCCTTTTTACGTCGAAATTCCAACATTACTGAACTCTGTTACTCGCAATACATTTTCCAGAAGTACCATGTACCTTAACATTTTCTAGCTAATATCAATATATGCCATCAAATATGGCAGATCCGGAGTTGGTGGAGTCAATATTTGTAAAGTAGTTCATGCTCATAATTCAGGCTTGGTATGACACATAGACATGGAACCTATACTGAATGAGTTGAAACTGAATGGACGATAAAAATAACCCCCCCCCCCCCCCCCCCCGCCCTTCAATGTGGTCAACAGAGGTCATTGAGAGAATATTTTTCAGACCTGTTGGGAATTGAATTTCATACCAACTAATGCAATTCCAAAGATTATTCATGTATCTCATCATTTAAATAAATGGCAGAGCCAGTAATGTCAATTTCTGATTCCTTGATCGAACCGTTTAAATGGTGTGCACATATATGCATTTTCTGGTTTCTTAGAAAAATTGTTCTGATTTCTGTATGAATATCTGTAAATACTGTTAACGAAAACCCATTCCTGATTTGTTAAAAACTATTTTACTTCTGAAAATAAGCCTCCATAAATTCTCTTTCCATATAGTTTTTTCCTGATGCTTTAACCCTTTTCACACAGACTTGAATTTACTGCATTAAATTCTCTAGTTTTCGTCTTCTTCTTTTTCTTATTCTCCTGTCTTCTGTCTTCTATGCGCTTCCTTGTCCGCACGATAACTCGAAAACGAATCGCCCTGTCTCGCTGATTTTTGGCATACTGATAGACTGTCACAAATTCTCGGCCACCTATGTTTTCCAAATTCATGGGCCTTTAGGGGTGTCCGTAGGGGTGTTTTGAAAGTGGGTCGCGCCCATATTTCAGGCATGGTATAACGTATGGACCTGGGACCAACACCAAGTGAGTCGACACTCGATGGAGATTAAAAATGTGGGTCAAGGTCACTGAGGTCACCCAGGGGTCATTGAGTGCATTTTTCAAAATTGCTGGAAATCACATTTTTTGACTCCATAATGCATTCCCAAAGATCATACATGCAATTTTACACGAAAAAAGTGGGCGTGGCCAAAATTTTTGAAAGTGGGTCACGCTCATAACTCAAGCATGGTACGATGCATGGACTTGGGACTAACACCAAATGAGTCGACACTCGATGGAGGTTCAAAATATGGGTCAAGGTCACCGAGGTCGCTCAGGGGTCAATGAGTGCATTTTCCAGAATTGCTGGAAATCACAGTTTTTGGCCTCCAAATGTTTTCCCAAAATTCAGACATGCATTTTTTTATGAAAAAAGTGGGTGTGGCCAAAAATTTTGAAAGTGGGTCACGTTCATATCTCAAGCATGGTATGATGCACGGACCAGGGACCAACAACTAAATGAGTCGACACTTGATGGAGGTTCAAAATGTGGGTCAAGGTCACCGAGGTCACGCGACGGTCATTGAGTACATTTTTCAGAATTGCTGGAAATCACATTTTTTGACTCTCTAAAGCATTCATGAAGTCCATACATCCATTTTTACGTAAAAAAGCTGGCGTGGCCAAAATGTTTGAAAGTGGGTCATGCTCATATCTCAAGCATGGTATGATGTATGGACCTGGGACCAATGCCCAAAGAGTCGACACTCGATGGAGGTTCAAAATTTGGGCCAAGGTCGCCCAGGAGTCACTGAGGGCTATTTTTAAAATTGCAGGAAATAATATTTTTGAACCTCCTAGTGTATTCCCTTGATTGGTCCCTTTGGATGCTGTACAGATATATACCTTCTTCTGGTTTCTTGGAAAAAATTATCGGATTCCTAAATGAATATCTTTAAATACTGTCAACGAAAACCTATTTCTGATTTCTTTAAAACTATTTTATCCCAAAAAATAAGCCTCTAAAGTATTCCCATTACATACATAGAGGGGTGTGGTGGCTAAGTAGTCAGAGGTGCAGGCTGCAAGCCGAGAGGTTCTCAGTTCGAATCCTACCTGCGGCAACCGCCTTGTGTCTTTGGGCAAACCCCCCCCCCCCTCCCCCCATTGCCCACGTGAGGAAATGGTGACGTTGTGTACTAAGGCATACTACACGTCGATGATGCACTTGCACTAACCCTGCTTGTGTGGAGTTAGTATGTTGGGGGGCCTGACAGTTGCTTGCTGCTGCTTGGTGGTTCTCTTTGGATTCTCAGGCTTCCTCCATCCGTAAAACCTGTCCGTCACGAGGCGACCCTGGCTGTTGAAAAGTGTCGTTAAACTCCAATAAATAAATAACATTCATAGAAGGCATGCCGTGATGGTGCAGGTGGAATATTTCTGTCTTCTATGCACTGTTTGTCAACACGATAACCCAAATACAATCAATCCTATCTCAATGGTGTTGGTATACTGATAGACTGCCTGTCATTGGTACTCGGTCATCTATGTTTTGGAGGCATGTGGGGCCTTGGGGATCTAGAGGTTAAAAATATGTTTACAACATTTACTGGGAAATGAGTTAGCTGAAGCAGTAACCATTATCTAAAACAGAATATAATCTCTCTGAAACAAAGGGCAGAGAGAAAGCTTAGATAGAATTCTTTGTTACATTGAACAGCATTGTATATTTATTTTGTATCATGTTACAAATTTCATTCTCAACCACTGAAGACGAGAGAACCCTTCATTTTTCATAGCATTTTTAAAAATCTATTTATTCTCAATCATAACTCAGGACTGAGAGGTTTTGGGATGGAGTGGTGTGTGGCTTTCTCGAAACACCTGTCACAGTTACAAAGTAATAAAATGGAATATTTGAATGGTCAAATTTTAACCCTCTTAATACTTCGGTGTGAGTACAAAACACCTTTAATATAACTCATGGCTGCAGAATGTTTTTCGCTTTCTTTTCTGTAACATTTAATTCTATGTGGAATGGAACACCTTTTCAGTGGGCCTTCCAAAGTAAGGAATTCTTAACTCTTTAGCCAACATAACGGCGAAAACCGGTCAGCGTTATTCACAGAAATGTCTATTCAGTTTTAATTACTTCTTTCATGTTTGTTTGAAAAACATAGCTGATGACCCTTCATTGGAATGAGCTCATTTTTTTAAAAAGGATTATTTATTTATTGGTGTTTAATGTCACATATTTCTGCACAGTGGCTAATCCTGGCCACGACAGTTTTACGGGTGGAGGAAGCCGGAGTAACCAGGGAGAACCACCGGGAAACAGCGCGCAACTGTCAGATCCCCACATACTAACTCCACACAAGCAGGGTTAGCATTGGTTGAAGACAGGTGCACCATCGATACGCAGTACGCTTTAGTACACAGCGCCACCATGCACCTACGTGGTCAATGGGGTGAAGTGTCTTGCCCAAGGACAGAGTGAGGTTCTCTAGACTTGAAGCCTGCACCTCTGCCAACTGAGCCACTGCGCCCCCATTTAAAGGATTAAAATGGAGTATTTAAAGGGAATATTTTAACCATCTGAAGATCTTAATATGGGGGCACGGTGGCGCTGTGTACTAAAGCGTACTGCACATCAATGGTGCACCTCTCTTCAAAAAATTATATTTTATGCAAAAATTGAGAATAATTCTGAACACACATGGACATAGAGGTGACCTCGGTATTGTGACAATGCCAATAAGTCTTCAGGTAGGCTCTTGGGGGCCTTTAAGGCCTTTTCAACGTCTATATTCCAACATTACTGAACTTTTTTACTCGCAATCCATTGTCCAGAGATACCATGCATGAACTTCAACATTTTCTAGCTAATATGAACATTTGCCATCATCTACAAATATGGCAGATCCGGAGTTGGTGGAGCCAATATTTATAAAGTAGTTTATGCTCATACTTCAGGCTTGGTGTGACCTATAGAAATTGTACCTACATCGAATGAGTTGAAACTTGCTGGGGGTTCAAAATGTGGTCCACCTCTGTGCGGTCAACAGAGGTCATTAAGAGTATATTTTTCCGACCTATTAGGAATTGCATTTTATACCAATTAATGCCATTCTGAAGATTATACATGTAACTCATCATTCAAATAAATGGCAGAGCCAGTAATGTCAATTTCTGATTCCTTGATCGAACCCTATAAATGGTATGCACATATATGAATTTTCTGGTTTCTTAGAAAAATTGTTCTGATTCCTGTATGAATATCTGTAAATACTGTCAACAAAAACTCATTTCTGATTTGTTAAAAACTATTTTACTCCCGAAAATAAGCCTCCATAAATTTTTTTTCTATATAGTTTGTTTCCTGATACTTTAACCCTTTTCGCACAGACTTGAACTTACTGGTGGCAGTAAATTCTGTTCTCTAGTGTTAAATTCGCATTAGCTGGAAACATTGTACCGACAACGTTTCAAACAAGTATGGTTTAATTCAATGGTTCAGGGTACAATGCAATCTACTTTGGCTACCAACTCTCAGTCCCATGACTTGTATGACATCTATGAAACTGACTGGCCCGAAATCCGAGCAAATGTTATGATTATGTAACTTATCCACAGCTTTTTTCGGTTTCAACTGAGATCTATCTTTTACTTTATCCAACAAAATGACTCCAAGCTTGCTTCGTGTAAAGGGACATGAATTCGCGTGCTAAATTTTCGAAACCTTTTTCGGCCTCTTTTTCAACCTTTCTCCTGCTCAAGTAACAAATTGATTTCAATTTTAACGCTATGAATTCGAATTTGCTCGATTCTTCCAATTCACTCACGAATCACATAGGTGTGTGGTTGTGTATTCGATTTTCAACTTGCCGGGTGCGTAAATCCAAACCAGAAAACATGAAAGAGGGTTGACCGAATTTGTTGAGATTAAAAAGTAGACTATATGGCCATGAGCTACCAGGGTGCCCCCTCCCCCTACATCCCATTTTTTCTCAAAGTCCAATGTCACGAGAGCACTTTCCAATGTCTGCTACTTATACATTCCACTATAATAATTGCCATTTTTATAATTTGAAAATTAAAAATAGTAACCCCATTCTTGTCCACCTCCAAAACATCAAAACTTTTTTATTTATGTGGGTGATTTAGTGATAATACACTCTCCACGTACTGTAGATGGTTTGAGACCACAAAGCGAATTCCCATAAGTCAATTCAATGAAGCACGACCAGCGCCTGTTTGCGGCAAACGCCGCTTTGGCAGCCAAGTCTCATGTCTGTGTCGATTGCATTTTTAAAAGTTTGAATTGGAAATGTTAAAAATGAGCTTGAAAAGGAAAGGTAAACACAAAAACCTAAATTGGCATCGCTAGCAATATTAATGCGAAAATGGAGGTTTACAATTTCAAATGACTAGGACGCACAATTTCCCATAACCAGAGAATAGTGTGTGGAGTTTCATAGCTATGTGTCATTTATAAATAGGGTGCTACGTGAATTACAAGGTAGCGTTTTTAATGAAATATGTCAAGAATATGCTAAACTCTGATGTGACGTCAAAATGGCGTCAAGTCAAAAAAAAAAAAAAAAAAACCCAGCCAGCTCTTAATTTTTTGGCGCTCTATGACATATTAAAATTTTAAAAAAATCCGACTCATTTTAAATTTTTGTACCCTATCACCCCACCCTATGACGTCACCTTAGCGTTCGGTCATAACGGTTAATTGGGAATTTTGTAGGATGGCGGGACATTTTTAGATGTGTTTTCTGTGGAGATAATATTCCAAAATGTTGATTGAAAGGCTGAGCCTCGAAATGAGCTTGAATATAAAGGGTATGGAAAAAACGTCAAATCGGCATCGCTGGTATCTGGTGCATAAATTTGAAATGAAATATAAAATCGCACAACCTCAAATAACCAGAAAACAGTATGTGGTGTTTCTACATGTGCCATTTATAAATAGGGAACTTCGTGAACCACAAGGTAGCATTTTTAATTAAATATGTCAAAAAGAGGCAACATTTTTAAGTGTTGTAAAAACGTCAAAATGGCGCAAAATCGAAAAACAAAGAAAATCCAGCTATCTCTTATTTTTTGGAGCGCAACAACATACTAAAATTAAAAACAAATCCAACTATTTTTAAATTTTTACCCTATGACGTCACCTCAGAGTTCAGCCATGAAGGTTGGGAATTTTGTAGGACGGTGGGACATCTTTAGAAAGATAGTCCGTCAACGGAAAATTCGTATAGATTTGTACGAATTTGTAAATATGGAACTGGAGAAAAAGTAATTGGCGTGAAATAAAGCGTCATATGGGCAGAGCCTCTGCACTATAGAAAACATTTGTTCGTAATAGCTACATATTGACTGTGAATTAACCACCACCTTTACCAAGGTCACTGATCAGTTCAAGTTTTACTATTTAATAGCTTAAATCAGTCTAAACTACTTAAAGTGTTTTTCTATTTTGGACCAAACATTAAAATGAGAACAAACCTATATTTGGCCTAATACACTAGTTACTCAGCTTTCTTCAATTGGAATGCTGCGCATGATAACATCCTTTGTTGCATACACGAAGTCGAAATTTAGTGCTTTTACACGAGGCCAGAAATTAGACACTAAGCGAACGGAGGTCAAATACCACCCCCACCCCACCCCCTTCAGTATATGGGTCTATCCGAAGATACCCAAACTTATGGTGGCTTAGGTGTTTTGTTTTGTTTGTTTGTTGTTGTTTTTTCTTTGTTTGTTTGTTTTTGTTGGATTGGGAGGGGTTGGGGTGTGGTCAGAATATCCCATTTCTTGAGTTGAAACTGACTGCGCCTCTATCCCAGATCTTGGAGATCAGACTTGCAGAACATAGATTGAGAAGGAAGTGATGTTGTAAATCCTCTTGATATCAGAGGGTGGGATATTCGTTTGTCTCTCGTATTTTCTGTGGTTATGTTCGCAATCTGATTCGTTGGCGGACCCCGTGAATTGAAGTCAACCAGCCCTCATTTCTGCGCCTATCTCACCCAGGCCACTTTGCTTCCGCATACCCATCTATTGACCTGCTACTTATTCGATACTTGAGTCTTATTGGTGTCCAGTGGCTTTCACCCTAATTGAAACCTCTCCGCAGCCCATCCTCTCCATATTCCCCACTCACAATTGTTATATACATTTTGTGGGTTCCCCACAGGACGCAGGTAGGGGCACACTGAGGCCTGAAACCTCTTCGGTCACTACAAATTTCTCCCAGTGGACTAACAAGCGATCTGTCACTACCCACACTAATGATACTGATAAAATGGACTGTATGCTACCACGATACAAACCATGAGACAACCATACCCTCGCACATGGTAGCATACCATCGAATTGCACACCTAGCTGCACACAGGCCTTTTTCCATCTCCCCCTTATGGTCAGGATGAAGTCTTATAGATCTTTACTTGGATGACTGACCTTAAGTTGCAATGATTTGTGCTTGCAGTGGCTGTGGCGTTGAAAAAGAACCCAATCTACCTCCCACTACACTGTAGCTACTATTCACAGTCACGGGTAGAAGGACCCTTGAAACTCTATGAACGAAGTCTAAAATGTATCATTACTGGCGTTTATTTTACCTTCCAAATGCAGGAAGTACTTATCTTGTATGACAATAGTTTATACACTTGAGGACACGGCAAATCAAAGCTCCACTGAACATAGAATATCACTTCCTTCTGTTGCTCAAGTTAGGGCACACATCAATCCTCCTTCGCAGATTATGTAGGGACCTACAGGAGGTTCACGCGTTGATTGCACGGTCGTCCATAAAACGCATCAGTGGGCTATCAAACTCCTTCTTACTACAAATCAGACTACCGCGATTGTGAATGTGTCTCCCCTTCTCATTTGTCATACACACTTTCCAAGAATGAAGTTGAAAAATGCCATTTGGTATCGGGGGGGGGGGGGGGGGGGGGGAATGCGTCAACATAGGTGGAAGTTTTTATTTTGCAGATTTTTTGACCTACCCACCTTTGGTGCAAATTTTTTCCATGACATTTTGGGGACCCACCCCCTTCTCATACATTTCTTCTACAAAACTTTGTCACTCGAACATTAACTCGAAGCGCGTAATGCACAATGATTCAATGCATATTTTTACATGTCCAAACATGTTTCCATTTACTCTATGAGATGCATTTTTCAAGACTTACCAGATTCACATCAGTTCACAAAGACACATTACTGTATAGCTTGAACCCCATGTGGACCTGGGGATAATAGGTCCACATTTGGTAGTCAGGTTGTTAACGCACAGCAGTGATGGCCTGGCTGTTCATCCAGACATTTTAATACTATATAGATGTTTTAAATTCCAAGGAATTTGTTTTATCCTTATATTGTGGTGTCTGTGTGGATGAGCTTGTTAGTTCCTCCAGTGGTTGGTTGATTCCTTAGGACATCCAGTGGATCTGTTTGAATACTTCTCCCTTCATCTTGGGAACTAACAACGTTGTGATATAGGCATCATATCGCCATAGTTGCTGAAAGCGACGTAAAATGCCAATCAAACCAGATCAGACAATTGAAACAAACTAGATGAGTAGCTTAATATTATGCCCGTGGGAATATCGGTCAGGGCGATCGGCAATGACTTCCACCGAGGGTGAGAGCTTAAGCTGATGTAAACTAGGGGTAGAAGCACTAGCTCTCTCCAGCAGGTTACGATTAATTATTTGCTAGACACCACACGGCGTCGTAGTTATAATTAATGGTCAACAGCGGAAGAGAACAAATACGCGCTGGGTCACGATAAGGAAAAGCTGGGGATTGGCTGCATTTCTGGGTCAGGCCGGGCTTCTTTAGTGTGATATGAAAAGCCGATAAAGATTAACAATTTATTATACACCAACAATTACTATCTAAATATCCATTATCTCTTTAACATTATTCACCCCCAAACATGTGATCGATCACTGTACCCGATAATAATATAACTATATTTGAATTGCTTCCCAAACTCGAATTCGTAGAGAAATATTGGAACTACATTTAAACTTCTGCCAACTTATTATTTTACTCAATTATACCTATCCGCGCTTACCAATTAGTTATTAAATAAAACTATTCAAACCATCGAGTCCTTCGTGGACCATAATGTGCGCTTCACTCGCGTAACAATGCATATGCCGCTATCTGAGGTATTCGACCCTCAGATGCTGAAAGTTCCCTTAAACCACAATAACGAATAGTTAACTATCTTTACTATCTCGTGTAGTCGTTACAAATATCATTATAATATACCAATACTCATACTAATACTAATACTACTTAGCGTCAATTGTCCAGCTTCCTCAAGTCCACATGACTTTGATATCCTGTTATCCAAATGATAGCACTGGAACCGACCGCTTATCACACAAAACACATATTAACACTACTTTAGCTTCATTGTGTATCTCTTGAGCTCTCTGCGATTCTACTTCAGAATGAATGAATGAAAGGTTTTAGCGCGCCGAAGGCGCACAGGGACGATGTGCGATTTACAAATCCCTTACGACCCGGTTAACCTTATTTTATTTCACTTGGACCACACAGGCCTAGCTTTCCTATTGTCTCAAATGGGGTCTGAGGGGGTATGCACGCGGTTAGAATTCCCGGCAGAGTGATAGATTGTCAATAATCATTCCCTCAACGCCATTAAGACTATTAGAGAGTGGTCTCTATTCGGTTCCAGCTTGGCGAAGGTAGAAGTTTGAGTCCCACCATGGTGGCGAGCCAGAATATAATGTTCTGCGATGGCAAATTTAAGGGTAGAATAGGAAAGAAAACCAAGCAGCAACGCCGGTTTGGTAGCGGCCCCGGTATATGACCATAGCGGTTACAAAACAAAAAAGGAATGGAGAAAGCTCCAAAAGTTTAGTTTTGAAAAACCGGGAGTCATCCATCAAGCCTTCTGGGAGATAGGGTGCCGTATGTGATTATGAGGTATCTGGTTATCCTTCGGGAATTCCAAATGACCTCCCCTCCCCACCCCACCCCACCCCACCCCCCAAAAAGCCCTTAAAAGGGCTGTTTGCTGGCAAGGTCGTTTCAATCCTTGCCTTGGTCTTGTTAGGTTTTCTGCACATCTTTGCATGAGGATTGTTTCAATCCCTCATAGTTTGTCATTCAGTTTGGTCGTGTGTCAGATGAGATAGAGGAGGTAGAAAAGATAGAGAGCTGGAAATTACAGCAATTCGGTTTTTAATTTACAACTGTTCCATCCGTGACGACCAGTGACATGTGAATGGGGAAGCCAGCATTTTTTCCCCGAAATTTATATCTCGGGGAGGGGAGACCCGGCAGCAGGTGGAGATTTTCTTCGGTCTTTCCAACTCCAACTGGTAACAGAGGCAAGCCTTCGTGCGTATCATGTCACCCGCAGCCAATTCTGAATTTATGTCACAGAATGCCTGGCTCACCCCATCGCAATGATGTAATCTTTAACCCTTTCGATGGACACGCCCCAGATTATTTAGTTTTCCTATTGAGAACGCGATGCGCATTGAGTTCTATTATTAATTCGCTGTCTTGAAGTCTATTTAGAGTTTTCCTTTGAAGATCTTTTAAGCGCATTGCTATAGTGTCTATTTTTGCTATCTCGTGAAGTTGTTTTATCGATGTCCACGTGTGCTTGGGCAGAGCCACGCGCAAGGCATGATTTTGGACCCGTTGTAGTTTTTCAATGGTTGTTTTATTCAGGTCACTTGTTATTATGGCCCCATACTCTAGTACTGGGCGTGTATATGATTTGTAAAGCTTGAGGAGAACTTCTTTATTGGCTCCCCAATTTTTACCTCTAATCATTTTCAGGAAATTGATGCGTTTATTGGCTTTGACAGTGACTGAGTTTACGTGATTGTTTAGATTGAGACTGCTATCCAGGGTGAATCCCAGAAACTTTGCCTCATTACTAGCTTCAAGTTTATGGTCGTAAAGCTTAAGCCCAATATTAGGGACAGGTTTTTTCCTTTGCTTTTTATAAAATGTGATTCTTTCAGTGTGTTTTCGCGGCATTTAGCTTGATGCGCCACAGAGCACACCAGTCTTGAAGGTCGCGGATGGTATCCTGCAGGCGGTTTTGTATTATGTTTCGAGACTTACTGGCCGTCCACAGTCCTTTGTCGTCTGAGAATTGAGATAGTTCAACATGGTTCTTCCTTACTTTGTCAATGTCATTCACATATATTATAAATAGAAGCGGGCTAAGGACCGAACCCTGTGGAGTGCCCGCTTCGAGTTTTACCTCGTCTGACACCTCGCGGTTGACCCTCACTTTGATTTTTCGATCAGATAAAATGATGATATGATCCTTAGAATTTTGGTAGGTAGCCCCATTTTAGCTAGTTTGTATCTCATGCCATTGTGCCAGACAGAGTCAAACGCTTTTTCTCCGTCGAGTAATAGCGCGGTTCCTATTTCATTTTGACTGAACGCCGTTTTCATATAATCTACCAGTCTATAAACATGCTCGATTCCCTCTCTTTGGCTTCTGTAGGCCCTTTGCCACTTATTGAAAAAGCTGATTGATTCGAGATAGCTGCGGAGTCTAGTCGTGAGAATCCGTTCGAAAGTTTTTCCAATACAGCTGAGTAGGCTGATTGGGCGGTAATTTGCTGGATTGCTCAAGTCCTTGTCGGGTTTGGGTATCATGACTCCCGTAGCTACTTTCCAACATTTTGGGAAGTATCCACTAGAGAGACGGCAGTTTAGGAGATTAGTGAGTCTACCGAAAAAAAGTATTGGGACATTGTTTCAGGATTTTATATGAGACTTCGTCCTCTCCTGGGGAAGAAGAAGACTTACATTTTTTAATTGTGTTAGCCACTTCTTCTTGGCTTATCGGTTCCGTAAGTTCATGGTCATCTCCGTCCTCGGCCGTTTGGCTGAAGTTGGCATCGTTAAAAGTTGTCTTATTGTCTTGAACAAATTTATTTACTTTTTCTTTGAACTCATCATCAAACCTATCGCCCTCATGAGGGCGATGATATTTCTTAAGGAGCTCTTGTCATCCAGGGCCATAGTTCCATCGCTGATCTTAAGAGCCTTACTGTTGGCGTCTTTATGTTTTGTCCAGTAAGGGTTTTAAAAGTATCCCAAAACTTTTTAGGCTCCCTGAATCCATTTAGATTGTCCGTTGCTTTTTCTCATCTCACGCGATTGTCGTTTGCTATTGCTTTTTTAACTTCGCCGTGGAGGCGATTATACACGGCTTTAAGTTCGACCTTTTTAGATGGAAGTTTTTCTGATTTGTATGCACGGAAGGCCTTTCTTTTTTGTTTTATGATTTGGAGTGTGGTTTCAGTTATTCTGTTGGGCCGCGGTTTAACCTTCTGTTTGGGACAAATCTCATCAAGAGTGTTGTTAATTACTTCACTGAGATTGGTACATTCTTGTTCGAGCTCGCAGGTATTCATTGGGTCGTTTTTATTTATTTTAACCTGAATTATTTTTCTGAAGAGGTCCCAGTCAATTTTGGATAGATTCCTCCCACTCATTGTGGGGTATCTTGTAGGTCCGGTGCAACCGTGTAATGTGGCATGAACGCAGGTGGCCGCTACCTAAATCATCGTCCCACACAAATATGTCTTGCATTTGATTAGTTAGTGATTTACTGGTTATAATAAGGTCAAGGATGTCGGATTGGTGGAGTGTGTTGTTACTAACGTGGGTAATGTCTTGGTCGTTATTTAATACAAAACGATCAAATTGTTCGATAATATTGAAGAGGGCGTCGCCATTGGGCTCCGTCTTATTACATCCGAAAACCTGATGTTTGGCATTGAAATCACCTAAGAAAATACAGTGTTTGTATTTCTTCACAAAGAATTCAAAGACTTTGCTGTCAACTGTTTTTTCGGTTCATTATAATATGAGATTACGGAAACTTTTTTTGTGATCTAGTTCAATCTCAGCGACAATCACCTCTGCGTCGAGGTGATCGCTTGATATCGTTTTATATTTTAAGTCCTGCCTTATGAGGAGAGCCACTCCGCCTCCGCGTTGTGTGGGACGGTCTCGTGTAACAGTAAATATTATCCCCCTGGGAATATTATCCATGTCATAATATTTCCTAGGAAATTTTATCCACAGGACTAAATTTCCTAGGAAATATGATGACACACCAGTAAAAATTATCCACCACATAAATTGTAACAGTAAATATTATCCCCCAGGAAATATTATCCATGTCATAATATTTCCTAGGAAATTTTATCTACAGGACTAAATTTCCAAGGAAATATGATGACAAAGTAGTAAAAATTATCGGCCACATAAATCTCTTCAGTTCAAAAGCTGAAAATCCAAAAATCAACTAGAAGTACATGTATTCTTTAATAATGTAAATACGAAAAAGCCATGGACATATTTATTAGTTGAGAATACAGGTAAGAAAATTAATGTTTATTGTTTTCAACGTTTTTCTGGAAAAAGATTTACTGGTATATATGTTCCATCCAACCTGAGGAAGTAAGTTATTTCAAAAGATAATGCAAGCAGGTAAACAGTAGTGTGCACATGTATTATGAATGATTTACTATTTATAATACACATGCACGCCATTGTCCAATTTTTTAGTTTTATTTCGTTTCGGTCTGGAAGGGATGTACAGCATCAGAATCTTTGTTTTTTGAGAACTTTGTAAAAATAAATCCATAACAGACTCTGTTGAGGAGTTGTATTCTGACGAGGCAGATACATTAAGTACAGTCCCAGATAGAGGTATGTCAGACTCCGTGTCCATGTTAGATGTGGGTGTATCTGGGTATATATGATCTGAAATAAAATTCCAAAGTATTTCAAATTCCATGTTGTCCATATTCTCAAACGTTTGTCACTGACACCAGTACCTACACACAAATCCAGTGTGTTCAAACGTTTGTCACTGACCCTATCAGATGGACACATATCAAAAACTGATTGACTGACACCAGCACCTGCACACAAAATTCATGCAGTGTGTTCACTGATGTATCATGTTAACAAATCATAATATGAAAGAGATTTGTGAAACGCTCATACCACAAAAATAAGTCCGGATAAGATTTCCAGTGAGAAATAATCTTACTGTAAATTATATCCTGTAGGCCCACTCAATATTGACAAACACAGTATCAATGTTTACACCTGAGTGTTGACAAATATTATTTCAATGTTTACATTTTTGAAGGATATGTTTTTCTATTTGGGTATAGAATTTTCTAAGGAAATCTTATCTGGAAGGATATTATTTCTAGGGGATAAGATCTACTCTTACACTCGTCTAATAATGTTGAATCCACTTAGCAAAAATGCCTTGCTTGGTTTTAACCATGTTTCGCTGATACTAATTACATCTGCGTTTGTGAAGTAATAGGACATCTGTGGGCTTTTGCAGTTAACGCTTCGAGCGTTCCATTGAATTATTTTCAACTTATTCATAATTGGTCAGTACCTGACGTAATTGTACTAGTTAACTTGTTATGGTGTGATTTATATTTAGCGGCTTGTATTAGCGAAGAATGGATTTGAGTTCGATATAGCTTGGATGCTGTTTTCCCAACTTGTTTACAAATGTCGGAAAGATTGACGTCGAAGTGTTTGTTCATTATATTAAAAATTGAACCAGCCATTTGGCTGCACATCGAATGCGGAGAGGTTGAGTTTTCAACGCTGTTGACATTCATAGCTTTGAGTTCCATATCGGTTTTAACTTTTTTGTAGTGGGGACAGCCCCGATAATTGCTTGGGTGTTGCCCATTACAGTTTGGGCATTTCAGTGTTGAAACCTTGCATGACTTTGTTAAATGTTTTTCGTCGCATTTCATGCAACGCAACTCTCCTTTGCATTTGTTCGACATATGGCCAAATTTCTGGCATTTATGATACTGTGTGGGCTGAGGCAAAACACGATACTCCTCAGTCTCATATCTTTGTCCGTTTATACAAACACCTTTGCTCATGAAATTTAGTTTTGTGGCCCTATTGGGGCATTTTACTTTAATTTTCCACGTAGGGTTGTCTGTAGCCTTAGGTATTAGTCTGCCCCACGGGTATCCCGACAGGGCTACATCAATATCCCCATCATTAATCGTTGTGTGAACCCTTGTGACGACTACGCAAGGGTTTGCAGTGATTGATGCTGTTGTTTATTCGTCTGGTGTTTTGTCGTATTTTCCTTTTTAGGTTGTTTAGAAAGGGCTCTTGCCTTGTCGGCGAACGATCCACCATTGTCAGTGGTGAATGTTGGCGTCGCCGGTATCGTTTCCGTTGCGTTACTGTCCGCCGATTTCCCATCATTATGGATCTCCGCACTGGTTGTTACTACTGTAACATCCATGGTGTCCGAGATCTCAACGACAACAACACCCGGGTGCAAAACAGAAAGAAATGATTTCGCGCGCCGAAGGCGCGCAGGGACGGTATGAGGGACAAGCCCCTTTCGACCCTCGGTAGCTTTATAAGATGACTGTCACATGTCTAGGCGTGTTGAAGGAGGAAAAGGATCCGGTACTCGGTAGGTGTCTCCAGTTGTGGGTAGGCGGTCTCGTTGACTGATGTCGGTTGGACCCTCGGGTGAGGACCAGTGTGGGAGGTTGGGTCCTCTCACAAAGGTACTACCTCTCCCCGAGGGTGCAGTCGATCTGGATTTTCGGGCAAGTATAGTCTGCCGCTTCGAGGATGATTATGAGTGATGGCCATCACTGGCAAGTATAGTCTGCCTCAGGCTGTCTCTGTTGTAGTTGGACTCTTTGAAGGAAAACAACAACGACCCCTTTCGGGGACCACCAAGAAGAAGACCCGAACTTCCCTGGTTCGGGGGCAGGCCTGCATTGTAATCCTATTGGGTTGGGACAAAAAGATGCGCAATGCGCTTACAAAAAGGGGCAGAGGCGGGACGCAGGACCAACGCTCGCCTCCCTTAAAATGGTTGACCACTTTTAGGGATAACCATGGGGGTGACTGTTTCCATAACGGTTAGACTGTCTATAGCGGTTATTGGGGTGCTGGTCAAAAAACATCTTCTGTGTACCTGCTTAAAAGAAGAAGGTAGAATTAGTTTTCATTAGAATATGTAAACTGTAAAGATAAAAGTAGTACCTCTTTAGTTGCGTGTCCTTGTGGTATCTGCTGTGTGTGTGGGGGAGAGTATGGAATGCACGAATCTTTACATTCGTAAGAGCAGTAACATACTCTCGTGTGGTATTGTGCTGTGTGTGTGCTTGTCGCTATGGGGGAGAGTATGAAATGCACGAATCTTTACATTCGTAAGAGCAGTAACATACTCTCGTGCTTGGGACCCCAATCGTTCCCTATTTATTATTTAGTTTTAAGGTGCCGGGGATTGTGAGCGTTTTAAGTGGGCTGAGCTTCCTAGTCTGCGAGTGAGTTTGCAGCCGGACGGTAACAGGTCTAGCACACTAGACCACACCCGAGGGTGTTTCTTTCCTGTTGTGTCCTTCGCTGAAAGTGGCCTTATTTAGGTTAGTTTAAGTTTATTTGAAGTTGAGGGTGCCGGGGGTCGCGATTGTTTAATGCGGGTTGAGCTTCCGAGGCTGTCAGCGGGAGGGCAAAAGGTCTAGCACACTAGACCACACCCGAGGGTGTTTCTTTCCTGTTGTACCCTTCGCTGGTTGCGGACTTATTTATTTTAATTTAATTTAGGGGTATTCGGGGGCGTCGGGGATCGCAGATCCCTATTTATTATTTAATTTTTATAACAGTATTTATTCCTGATGTAGCTTTTAGCTGAGTCGGTGAAGGCAGCCCTTTCTGGTAGACGGCCACAGTTAGGCTGTTTTTCTGCCTGTTTATTCACATTCTCATTCCCTGTTTATTTAGTTTTTAACAGTATTTAATCCTGATGTAATTTTACTTGAGTCGGTGAAGGCAGCCCTTTCTGGTAGAAGGCCACAGTTAAGCTGTTTTTCTACCTGTTGGTTCACCTTATCATTCCCTAGTTTTTATTCGAGCGGTCTTAGTTTTGGTTACAATTTTTGGGCTTTGTCGGCTTTCGCAAATTGTTCCAAGTTCGGAGATTAGTTCGCTATCGGCTAACCGGTCATGATTTTTCGCGGTCAGGGTGGCTAGGCGGTCTTTAATGGTGGGGATATCGGCCCTATCGTGGAGTGTTTTGATGGGTGTGTCCCATGGGGCACGTAGGGAAACTCTAAGCGCGTGATTTTGGACTCTCTGGAGTTTTCCCATATTAGTTTGGTTGAGGTCAGTTAGTATGATTGCACCGTATTCGAGTACTGGGCGCACAAAGGATTTGTATAGTCTGAGTAGGGTGGACTGGTTGGCCCCCCATGAAGTTCCCTTAAGCATTTTCAGTAAGTTAATTCGTTTGGTAGCTTTTTTCGCCATGTCGTCGGTATGTTTGTTGAAGGACAGTTTTTGATCAATGCTGATGCCCAGAAATTTCGCTTCTTTGCATTCTGGGAGGGTGTTATCCATGAGTTTTAGGTCAAAATCCCGTTTAGTTGTCTTGTGAGTAAAGGTGATTCGTTGGGTTTTATTGGCGTTTAGCTTTATTCTCCATTTGGCACACCATTGTTCAAGCTCATCGAGAGCGCGTTGCAGGGGTTTTTGGAGCAGATTGGCTGTATTGTTAGAGTCCCAGAGGCCCTTATCATCCGCGAATTGGGAGACCTGGACGCGGTCATCGGAGAAGCTAAGGTCATTCACGAAAAAGATGTATAGGAGGGGGCTTAGGACGGATCCTTGGGGGGTACCTGCTTCAAGGGGGACACTGTCGGACATTTCATTGTTCACTCTGACTTTAATTTCGCGATCATTTAAGAAGGAGGTTTGTAATCTAATCAGTTTCACGGGGAGTCTCATTTTTGATAATTTGTAGCGCATTCCATTATGCCAAACAGAGTCGAATGCTTTTTCTACGTCTAACAGAACTGCCGCGCCTATTTGCTGATTGTTGATAGCAGTTTTCATTTGGGTCACTAGTCGGTAGACATGTTCGATGCCTTCTTTACGGTTTCTATAGGCTCTTTGCCATTTATTGAAGAAGTTGATGTCTTCAAGGTGCCCCCTGAACCGATTGGTTAGGATTCTTTCGAATGTCTTACCAATGCAGCTGAGCAGGCTGATTGGGCGGTAGCTGGCTGGATCGGAGGGGTCCTTATCGGGTTTTGGTATCATGACACCGATGACTTTTTTCCAGGATTTGGGAAAGTAGCCATGGGTGAGGCATGCGTTGAATAGTTTAGTTAGTTTTTCGATTAGGGAGTTTGGGCTTTGTTTTAGAATTTTGTAGCTTACTTCGTCTTCGCCGGGTGAGGAGGAGTTTTTGCATTTTTTTTATGACATTAATGATTTCGTCATTGGTGATGGGGGTGACAAGGTCATCATCGTCCCCTTCTTCTGGCTCGTTATCGAAATTGGGGTCCCGGTAGATATCGGGGTGTTCATTGATGAAGTCATCAATCGCGTTGATGACGGCGTCATCATTGCCCGTGCCTTGATACTGGGCGATGCGTTTTTCTTAGGAGGTCGGCAAAGGTGTCGGCCTTCTCTTTGTCGGTGCGAGTGAAAGAGCCGTCTTCTTTCTTAAGAGGTTTTGCTGCGGCTTTGCCGCCCTTGTTTTTTTGCCCAGTAAGAATTTTGAAAGAGTCCCAGATTTTTTTAGCATCTTGGGTCCCGTTTAGGTTGGCTGTTGCCTTTTCCCAGCTGGCTTGCTTTTCAGTTTTGAGGGCTTGTTTGACTTCGCCATGAAGGCGGTTGTATGTTTTTTTGAGTTCGGCTTTCTTGCTGGGGTCAGTTTCTTTTTTGAGAGAGCGAAGAGCTTTCCGTTTAGATTTGATGAGTGACAGGGTCTCGCCCGAGATAGTGTTTCTCCAGGGGCGAACTTCCTCTTTTGGGCATATTTCGCTGAGGTTGAGTTGATGATTTTCTCAATGCTCTCGCATTGGGTTTCTAGTTCCGCTGCATTGGATGGGGAGGAGTTAGTGAGTTTGACATCAATGATGTCGCGGTAGAGGTTCCAATTGATTTTCCTGAAGTTTCTGCGGAGAGTGGGTGGGTATCTGAGTGGGCCACTACCTAACTGCAGGGAGGTATGGACCGGGAGGTGGTCGCTGCCTAAGTCATCATCGCCGACCCAGTGGTCGTCGATGTGGTTTATCAGGGAGTCACTGGTGATAATTAGATCGAGGATTTCGGAAGAGAATAATGGGTTGTTACTGATATAAGTTGCTGAGCTGTCATTCATAATCACATGAAGGTTATGTTTTTTTGTGATTTCAAGGAGGGCTTCACCGTCACACCCGGGTTATCGGTGTAAGGCCTTATATACTAAACCAGATTCACTGTTTCTATTTGTAATGAAAAGCAACTAGTCGCTTATCTCAAATTTACTGTAATAGGTGCTAATTAAACTATCTTGCCACACTGTCTGACAATGGGTCGTCAAGACTTGTCGAGACAAATGCCAAACACGCTTTAATTAGGGGGGCACAATTAACACAAAGACTGTTTGAGTTATTGTGTGAACAGAGCTTTCTTAATTATAACATGCAAATTCATTGATTATTCTGTATCTCGAACTATTTTAATGAACATAAATTAGCTTAAACAATATTTATTTTAGAAGCAAATTAATCTAAATTAACCAGGGTTACTGAGAAGCGTTCAAGAATGATTTCCGGATGACAAAACATCAAACTCAGAGGCTTATCAATATTTCCTCCTGTCACAATATTCTTACAAATATAGTTTCTCGGTGTTTACCTTGAAGTGAAACTCAGTTATTCTTTTTCCCAGAAACATTTGATTTTAAACCAAATTTAAATAAGAAAAATCAGTTCCACTTAACTATTATGACTCATTTGACAATATTACATGTGCTATGCTTATTTTAAAGGATGTTCCATTAAAAAAAAACTTGATATGAATAAATTATGTTGTGAATGGATATTATTGTTGACTTCAGGAGAAAATTGTTGGGGAATTTTTTTCCGCTCAATATTGGGCACTCACCCCCATCCATAAGTTCGTTTTGGATGAAATTCTCCAATATCTTTATATTAAGGGGGTTAGTTTGGATAATAATGCATTTAAATAGGCTTTTATGATCAATTGGTGACATTTTGTTACAGTAGGACACAAAAGATGCCATAACAGTGAAAAAGGAAAAAAAATGCATTAACTGATTTCGCACATTTTTGGAGGCACTTGATCACCCACCCACCCCCGCCTATGTTCATGCCATTTTTTCCGCCCCACCCTCCCCCTGTTTGGTAGCCTTTCCATAGACTTTCAGAAAATCCGGTCTAGAAAATTCGTGAGGGTGAGGTTAATTGGTAGCTCAAAGTCTAATAAAATATTTTGGAAACTAGAGAAACAGAATTTATTGCATCCAGTAAATTCAAGTCTGTGTGAAAAGGGTAAGCATCAGGAAAAAACTATATGGAAAGAGAATTTATGGAGGCTTATTTTCAGGAGTAAAAAATAGTTATTAACAAATCAGAAATGGGTTTTCGTTAACAGTATTTACAGATATTCATACAGAAATCAGAACAATTTTTCTAAGAAACCAGAAAATGCATATATGTGCACACCATTTAAACGGTTCGATCAAGGAATCAGAAATTGGCATTACTGGCTCTGCCATTTATTTAAATGATGAGATACATGAATAATCTTTAGAATTGCATTAGTTGGTATGAAATTCAATTCCTATAATAGGTCTGAAAAATATGCTTTTAATGACCTCTGTTGACCACATTGAGGAGGGGGGGGGGGGCTTATTTTTAATGTCCATTAAGTTTCAACTCATTCGGTATAGGTTCCATGTCTATGTGTCATACCTAGCCTGAAGTATGAGCATAAACTACTTTACAAATATTGGCTCCACCAACTCCGGATCTGCCATATTTGATGGCATATATTCATATTAGCTAGAAAATGTTAAGGTACATGGTACCTCTGGAAAATGTATTGCGAGTAAAAGAGTTCAGTAATGTTGGAATTTCGACGTAAAAAAGGCCTTAAAGGCCCCCAATAGCCTATCAAAAGACTTATGGGCATTGGCAAAATTCCGAGGTCCCATCTATGCCCATGAGTGTTCAGAACAACGTTGTGACAATGGAAAAGGTTTTCATTATTCTCGATTTTGCATAAAATAAAATTTATTGGACCCATATTAAGATCTTGAGAGGGTTAAAATACCCCTTTTAAGTACTCCATTTTAATCCTTTAAAAGGGGGCGCGGTGGCTCAGTTGGTAGAGGTGCAGGCTTCGAGTCGAGAGGTCCTCGGTTCGAATCCTACCTGTGGCAACTGCGCTGTGTCCTTGTGTACCCAGGCGTACTGCATATCGATGGTGCACCTGTCTTCAACCAATGCTAACCCTGCTTGTGTGGAATTAGTATGTGGGGGAGCTGACAGTTGTTCGGTGTTGCCCGGTGGTTCTCTCCGGGTACTCCGGCTTCCTCCACCCGTAAAACTGTCATGGTCATGATTAGCCATTGTGCAGAAATTATGTGACTTTAAACACCAATAAATAAATAATCCTTTAAAAAATCAGCTCATTCCATTGAGGTGTTATAAGCTATGTTTTTCAAGCGAAAAATGAAAAAGTAATTAAAACTGAACAGACATTTCTGTGAATAACGCTGACGGGTTTTCGTCATTATGTTGGATAACGGGTTAAGAATGCTCTAATATTGGAAGGCACACTGAAAAGGTGTCCCATTCCACGTAGAATTAAATGTTACCGAAAAGAAAGCGAAAAAAATTCTGCAGCCATGAATTATATTAAAGGTGTTTGTACTCACATTGAAGAATTAAGAGAGTTAAAAACAGACCTTTAAAATATTCCATTTCATCACTTTATAACTGTGAGAGGTGTTTCCAGAATGCAGCACACCACTCCATTCCAGAACCTGTCGATCCTGAGTTGTGATTGAGAATAAATGAATTTTAAAAATGCTTTGAAAAGTGAAGGGTTCTGTTTGTTCAACATGATTTGAAAGTAACATGATACTGAATAAATATACAATATTATTCTATATAACAACAAACACACGTTTCTCTCAGACCCCTTGATTATGAGAGATTATATGCTGTCTTAGATAATGGCGGAAAATATGCTCTTAATGACTTCTGTTGACCTCATTGAGGTGGAGCCTCCAGCAAGTTCAACTAATTCGATACAGGTCCCATGTCTATAGGTCATACCAAGCCTGAAGTATGAACATAAACCACTTCAAAAATATCGTCTCCGCCAACTCCGGGTCTGCCATATTTCTAGATGACGGCGAATATTCATATTAGCTAGAATATGTTGAGGTACATGGTACCTCTGAAAAATTTTTTTTTCAAGCAAAAATGAAAAAATAACGAAAATTGAATGGGAATTTCTGTGAATAACACTGGCCGGTTTTCACAGTTACATTGGGTTTAGTATGCCTTATTGAGAGGGTTAAAAACAAGCCATTTAAAAGTACACAGCGCCACCGTGCCCCTTCGCGGGCAATCGGGATTACGTCCCTTGCCAAGGACAAAACACAGATACACATGGCGACGCTAGTATCATGAACCTCTCTCTTTGAAGTCCATCTTCGTAACCTCATCGTCATCACGTGCCTGCCTGATCCATTTAATCCGTTACCTAACATGAAAAGCAGACGACACATGCAAACAAAATTCTTGAATAACTGATTTTTTTTATTTTTTGTCTCAAAAACATAGGTTATGACCCCTCATTGGAATGAGCTAGATGAGCTCGTTCCAAAGAGGGGTAATAACCTATGCTTTTGAGACAAAACATGAAAAAATAATAAAAATTAATTGGCGATTTTTGTGAATAGCGCTGGCCGGTTTTGGCCGTTACGAGTTAAAGGGTCATAAAATGCATCTAGGTTCTTAAAGAAGACGTGCGCGAAATAAGAAGATGGTTGATCTCAAGAATGTGGGTTGTGAACAGAGGAGCAATATGACAGAAAATGAACAAAAGGTTCTGCGGTCATCAGTCAAATGAAAGCATTTGGTTTCACATTGAAGTATTACGAGGGTTAAAAAGAGACCATTCAAATATTCCATTTTATTAAATTATAATTGTGATAGGTGTTTCGAGAAAGCCACTCGTCATCATTGCTTATTGAATGGTTGGCAATGTCCAGCAGGTGTTAATCAGAACCGATTCTCAAGTGATGTCTAGGGGTTAAATTAATCCTGTGCACATTGATCTCAAAATGGCAATGTTTTCACCAGCAAATATTTTCCCGTAATGCAGTTTGATATTTAACCAAATATACCTTGTTTGACAGAGCTCAGGGAGATCTGTCAAATTAGATATAATTGGTTAAATTCATAGTTACACAAGAAAAAAAAACAGGGTGATTGGAGAAAATTCTGTTATACTACCAGAATGCTAGGGGGTTAAAGGACAATACTCAGATTTGAAGTTGGACTTGGCCACTAAGTGTTAAAAGATATTTTCTGCTAATAGACCAACAAACACTAGTCAAAATTTCACGGATGATTTGATTTAATTAGTGTAAAACATGTTATTCATATTATGCATTTTAATGTAAAAATCAAACTACTATTCTACATTCCAGATGAGAGAAACATTTTAGTACAGACCAAAGTACAACTTAAAGGAGCTATAGCTCTTCGGGAGGGCTGTAGCTCTTCATGGGCAGTAGACCAAGATTATTAACTTATTATAATAAAAACAAGATTATAAGCTCTTTAGCCCAATTAGTCTAACAGAGGTAATTAAAACTAACCCCAAAATATAGCAAACATGAGCTCTTTAGGAGACTTTAGCTCTTTAAGAGGGTTCAGTGGGAGTGGTTGTCCGCACTAGCTGTACTTTAAGAGTAATGAATGTAGTCAGCTTGGCAAAGCTATGAACTGAAGTTTCTGGGCTGACAGTACCTGCTTTTGTATACCAGTGGGATGAAACGGCACAAATCAGAGACATTCTCTTAATGGCACTTTGGCACCAAGGTTTTCTGCACTCTCGGTGAGACAGAGCCAAGCACAGAGAAAGACTATAGAACTCCTCTAATAAATGAGTTTTAAACAGTCATAGCACTAACACAGTTAACAGTACAGTCGACCGTGTCAGTATTGCATCTTTACCGGCATCCTGACTGTTTTGTGATAGGTTTCAACAATTATTCAGTGCAGTTTTATGTAAAGGGTTAACTTTATTATAGGTTTCAATAATTATTCAGTGCAGTTTTATGGAAAGGGTTAACTTTATTCTCTATGAAATAAAATATGTGCAATCCACATTGAAGTCTTGAGGGTTTAAAAGCATTGAACTGAATAATTTATAATTTATTTCCTTGCAGGGCAAAGGGTTTCTCTCAACGGAGTTTCAGGAACGTACATCCTATTGTGATAACAAGGTTACATTTCATTTTTGACAGCTGACTCCACTGATGTTTACATAGTCTCCAGTGTGAATAACATAACATTGTATTGCTTGGGGAGAATTTACTGTATCAGGAAATTGGAGGCTGTGAAAACCCTAGGGCCTATTGAGCCATACTCAATGGCTCTAGCGACCTGAAAAACATAGGTGGCCGAGAAGTTGTGACTGTCTACCAGTATGCCAAAAATCGGCGAGATAGGACAATTCGTTTTTGAGTTCTCGTGAGGACAAGGAAGTGCATAGAAGGAAGAAGAAGAAGAAGAAGAAGAAGAAGAAGAAATAAAGAGAAGAAGAAACCGTATAAAAACAATAGTCTGTGTGCTTCACACAGTCTAATAATACCCAATGAAACATTATTTCAAATCAGTGCGCGCCGATATGTCTATGTATCGAATTAATTAAAAACCGGCGTAGGTTCGCCTTAGAAAAGAGCAAACACAACAAGGAAATAAAGTGAATCTTTTCAAACGGGCACTTGTAACTTTCAAGAGAACATAACTCACTAATCATTTCTCGGCAAGATAAGTTCGACAAATAACAAAAAGGCCTTCCAATTATAACGGCATTTATCAATGCTTCCTATTGTAAACCCAAATCCAGAAATACACCTTTTTAAATTTAAAGAATTATTGCCTCCGTTCTAAATATACCATTAAGTGCAGACGCTCGAGGCTATGCTATTTCCGTAAAATGCACTGATGTAAACAATCGCACGTGGTTGGATAGTTGGAGCATGTGCGAGTTGGGATGTCAGTTTTGCTTGGAATAAAAGATGAATCAATCACAGATTCATCGAGAATCGGATGGGAAACTAATAAAATCGGAGGTGTTCCGGTACGAATTGAAAACGAATAAATCAGGATATAAATAATCCAGATGGTATCGCCATTCCTCAAAGCACAGTCATATTCATAATGCAGGAATCAAATTACCGGAATGAATATTTCAAAAAACACTTACGTTTTGTACTTGCATCGCCCCGAAAGCCTATCTGTGTGCAGAATATTGATCTGTTGTACATATGATCACAGTTATGTTAACTTAATTGTCATGATTTTTGATTACTAACAGCATAATTATTTGAGTTGTTTTTTTTTTGTCAGCTCACCTCAAACAGCATATCGATAATACACAGGCCACATTCAGACAATAAGCCGCTAATTTGAAAAATATATTGACTCGCAGATTTTGCTTGTATGTGAAGAACATGTAAAAGAATGGATGGCATGCTAAGTGTAAGACATCAGAAGTAGTGATCACAGGCACTCGACGTATTATCGGAGTTTATCAATTTTAATAAAATATATATTATATTATCAATACTAAAAAAAGTAAAGGTATGACACTTCCCAGATCGAAATTTTCAACAATCTCTCAAATAGCGAATACCTCATCGATCTTGCTCAAATAAACGACAAAATGTCGTGTAATTCGCGGAGCCACTCAGATTTCGAGCCCAAGATTGACGAAATTTGACCTTTATTCGCATTTATTTCACTTTTTATCGACTGAAACGATGGAGACGTCTATCCACGACCATTCAATTCCGGTACACAAGCAAATTTAAGCTATGAATTCAACGCCGCGCGTTCATTGGTCAATTTAAAATTCAACACATTATTTTTCACTCTAAATATAACTCCTAGTCAACAATGAAAACGTACTCATTTTATACTGAAGTTCATTCGAAGATGTCGCTTTCAGAAATTGTAATTGCTGCTGAAAAAGGCCACAATATTATAATAACCGGACAGGCTGGAATGGGAAAAACATTTTACCTGAATAAGATCAACATTGGACTGACACATATGAACAAAATAGTTTATACACTGGGAACAACAGGTATGGCATTGGCAAGCACAAATTTGCCTCGCGGTTCAATGACTGTTCACAGATTTTTTGTTTTGGCGGACGACAGATTTTCTGACGCATATTTAATACAGAAAATCAAGTTTGATGACAATTATCATGATGTAAAGGAGAGGATGTTGTACACAGATGTGATTATTATCGACGAAGTATCTATGCTTTCCCTGAAAGTATTTCGACAAATAGACACAATTTGTAAGGAGACAAGAGGGAATCACCGAAATGCTTTTTGAGGTATTCAGATGATTTTATGTGGAGATTTCTAACAGCTGCGACCGGTACCCAATGTGAATTTTAATGACCTAGGAGACTTCATCATATCTGCAGAAGAACTTAGATTTCATGTGTTCAAGCTGACCACTGTGCATCGACAATCTGAAGGAAAATGAACAATTCAATTTGAAACATCCTGCAAAGGGTTTATTGAATATAATCTAAACCCCGAAGGAGTGGATTTTCTCAAAGAACCTAAGTCTCGACATTTTAGAAAGAACAAAACACCTAAATTTCAGCTAATGGGCCCCTTCCCCTGTATCTATCAAGAGGTATGCAGAGAGCACAGGCACTCGACGTATTATCAGATTTAATCAATTTTAATTTTAATAAAATTGATTACTGTGATAATACGTCGAGTGCCTGTGGCAGAGAGCAGACTGAAAATTTGATTCAGTTTGCAATTTTGGGCAATAAATGTAAGATGCGCTGTCACTGATAAACAGTCAAATGCGCCTACACAATGTGGGGTGTAAATGTTTTGTATGTATGTGTGTGTGGTGGGGGCGTGGTGGCTCAGTAGGTAGAGGTGCTGGCTGCAAGCCGAGAGGTCTTCGTTTTGAATCCCACCTGCGGAAATCGCATTGTGTCCTTGGGCAAGACACTTCACCCCCATTGCCCACGTGAGGTGTAGTAAGGCGTACTGCACGTCGATGGTGCACATGTCTTCAACCAATGCTAACCCTGCTTGGTTCATTCCCACTAGACCAATTCCCTTTAGACTAATTCCCCCTAGACCAACTCATGCGTTTTTCTTTTAAAATAATTCTATATCAATAATTTGATATACTTATAAATATTTATAAATGTATTCATTGTTATTGATATTCAAGCCTGAAAATAAGCAGCCTGTCAGTTGTAGAATGGGGTCCCCAGATGGGGAATTTGCTGATGCTATTCCATACAGTGGATCAGTTTATCTTCTGGGTACCTCTTTCTGTTTATGTTTGAGACCTTAATTCAGATTGAGGTTCACAGAGGGTAAATTTAGTGATGCTACCCTGCTGTGCAGGGTAGCATCACCAAATTCACCCTCTGGGAACCTCATTTTTCAGACGATAGTCTGCTTATTTTCTGGCTTGTTGATACATGTATTTTATAAACTGAAATGTGAAAAACCAATATTTTTTTGTTATGCATATAAATATTTTTATATCAAATAAAGTGCTTATCAGTAAATAAATGTTTTCTTAATTATCCTTAATCAACCCTTAATCAATAACAGTATGTAGTTGGTCTTTTGGGAATTGGCCTAAAGGGAAATGGTCTAGTGGGAAGACACCCCCTGCTTGTGTGGAGTTAGTATGTTGGGGAACTGACAGTTGCTCGGTGGTTCTCTCCGGATACTCCGGCTTCCTCCACCCGTAAAACTGTTGAGGTCACGATTAGCCATTGTGCAGAAATATGTGACCTTAAACACCAATAAATAAATAATAAATAAATATATGTGTGTGTGGTGGAAATTGGGGGGAGGTGTATTATTTCCACCCACTAACTAATTATTGCTCTTCAAAAAAGACCAAGCAACTTTTCAGCTTATTAACCACAAGAAAATTTCCATTACATTTTTCCCTTGTTTATAATTCCAATCCTTGACAGCCTTTCCTGGGAAGCTCTTGTCATGGTTCAAATAATATTTGTAATAAGGAAAAAATGAGATCAAAATTTTTAATGTGGTTATCTATTCAGCATCTTATTTCCGGTTTTTCTGTTTCAAAATGTTCAGTTTACATGCTGTATAACAAAAGAAAAATCAAAATTTTCATACTCATCCAATAGTTTGTATATGGGGGGGGGGGGGGGGGGGGGGGGGGGGATATACCAGCGGAGAGTTTTGCTGCATGGGGATTGAATCTTTTTAATCTGTAGTCCTAACCTATCCATACCTAAAATCCTTTCTTGGAAAGCTTTACACAAATATTACAAGTTGTTCATATTAATTTGAATGAAAACACTGTTTAAAGTGTTCAGTTCATTTTTCCAGCTGCTATAATTTGTGATTATATGATTCCATGGACATTTTTTCCAAGACTTGTATGTTCATGAACATTTTCTGGCTACCACTTAAAATAATTAATTATAAGCTATTGTGAATGATCTCTCTTTAACTTAAATACCAGATTATGACACTAAATCTTGGTAAGTAATAAGTAAGAGCTTTCTGAGACTACTGTCAGGGAACGGTGGTATTAATGAAGAGGAACCATATCAGAAAGATATTTCATACAAGGAATTCCACATGTTTGCATTTGCAACTAGTTTTGTAAGTTGTTGTACATGTAGAGTGGAGTCCTTTGAGTCTGGTGTGGAATGAAATGTCTTTGATGTGGATTGTCATTGGTGTGAATAGATTACATAAGCATTATAATTACTGGTGTCGACCTATATTTCAGATTTCTTCAAAAGTTTGAACAGTTTTTACCAAAATGTGTTTGTTTCTTGGGCCCCTCCCAATCAATGGAGCTTGTAGAATACAGTCAGAAAAACATGAAATAATAAAATTGACTTAAAAATGCAACATGTGCTATTCATCATTCAAACTTTAATATATTTTCAGTTTTTGTTTCATAAAACAGTTCTTATTGTCCCTCTTTAGAAGGAGCTCATCAAGTTCTTTCCAATATTGGTCATAAGCACTGATTTGAAAGCAAATAATGGAATTCTTCATTTATTCGGTTAAAGTGTGGAAAGGGTTATCCCTCTCTCTCTTGAAAATGGTACTGGCAGCACTCTATAAACTTTACATTTCTGTCAAAAGTCCACTTGAAAAAGGGGAGGGGGGGGGGGGGAGGGGTGGAACGGAAAAAATGTCTCACAGCGCCAAAAATTCTATAAACCAAAAAATCCCCATGACAAATTGACAAAAGATCAATTTATTTATTTGTGTTAGAAGTAAATTGTAGGGTGAAAATATCTCCTGGGTTTTTCTCTCTTTAGTGATAATAATTAATTCCAACCTTCACATCATTTTTGGGGCAGCTCTCGGAAAGAACTTCCCAAGAAATGATGTGAGATGTAGAAATTATCTCATGCTGCAACCAGCTGTTTCCAATTTCCCTTTTATAATTTCTGAAAAAAGTATGTCAGGTTTTTTTACCTTGAGTTTTTTGTTCACATTGTTGTTGTTTTGGAGACTTTTGGCATGCAAACCTCATTCCTTAAACACTGTAAAATGGCCCATACAACTGCCCACCCCTTTCAAAGATGTCAATCACACTACCAGCAAAAGAAGCTTAGTTTAGCACGATATTGCTCATAAATAATTGTTTTGTTGCAATTTATTAGAAAGTGACTGTCGGTGCTCTCCAATAAATTGTAACAAAATATTTTCATATTAATAAATTTTTCTTCTGCTGAGACAGAAACAAATTAGTGCAAACATAAAGCCACAAAGGAGGCCTTCAGTACTTTTCTGTAGAGCCCTGATAGTGGCTTCTTGCACTCAATCAGTCAACTGGCTGAGTGCTGGAAGCCACTATATCATGGCCTTACTTAAAAGTGCTGAAAGACACTATAGTGGCTTTGGAATCCCTGTAAGGTGTCGCTATTTTTCGGAAAAAATAGAAAGTGTATTCGAATGAAATATTTTATTTTCCATTATTGGACAATGCCAATGGACACTCTTCAATAAATGAAAAGAAACTATTTGAAATAATAAATATTTACAGAAAAAAACAACATAATTGTTCGAGTGAACTTTTTCAGAGAAAAAAAATTGTCTTGTCTCAAAACATCATTTGAAATTGAAAAACACAGCACTGGACCAATTAAATAATTTTATCATGTGCAGGGGATAAAAAATTAAATTTAATCAAGTTTCATTATATCAGTCTAGACAAAATTTATCTATCTAAGTTTTTCTCTTGGTTTTTACTTTATTTTCAGAGGCATTTATAAAAACAATACATGAACTTAGGGTCAGATTTGTAAAGAGACTGAAGATTTACTTGTGAAGTTAAAAAGGACATTGTCACCTGAATACCCCCCCCCCCCCCCCACCCCCGATCATTGCTTGTGATTTCAGCATCACCAATATCCAGGCACTTTGGAAAGGTGGCCCGTCATAGAATAAGCCTTGGTACCCTAATTTCCTCTCTCTGGGCCCACTTTCATGAGGATCTTAGGGCCTCCCCAGGGAAATTTATTTTCCAATATGTCAAAGAATGCAGTTTGCTTAATTCTTGGGCAAGGGTAAAGTGTCCACCATCAATTGCTATTTGGCACAGATAACCACAGGCCATAATTATGTCCCGAGATAACATACCTTTGGAAAAAGATGTCCCCCCCCCCCCCCCCCGCCAACTAGATCCATCACTCTAACATGCACATACAGTATCAGCTGAAATAAGTTGTAGGATAACTACAAGTAACTTTTGATCCCATTATCCTGTGTTGATAATTCCAGTCCTCGATCTCATTGCAAGAGAATTATGTCAAATAATACAATAATCAACAAAGGAAAAATGTTACTAAAATTCTGTTGTGATTATCCGGCATTATGATCTGCCCACTTTGTTCTGGTTTCTGATAATCTCTCTCCAAGAGTTTTAGAAATATCAGTGCCTGTGTATGGGTTGGGAAGGATGAAGGAGAACACTCCTCGCCCCCTCCCCCCACTCCCTCCAAATTTTCACTTTCCATGTAAACTACATTTATTTATGGTGATAGTAACTATGTCAATAGAAACTAAGTGAATTTCAGATTCTGTCTATTGAATTTGATTGAGGATTTTTTGTAGTTTGCATGTGGATAACACGCGACCATGCCCTCCCCTACCCTCCCATCCCCACAACACCCAAAATTAAAATATCAAAAGCATGACTAGTAATGTTAATTTTAAATAACTGCATATGTTATGTTACCATGACATCATTATTATGGGTTTTGAGTCTTTTGACATTGTTTTAAGATCGAATAAAATATTTTGATTGAAGTCATGTTGTTGTGTCGTCTTGTGTTGTGTTGAGTGAAACAAAAACAGACTTTTGAATTTCCCGCAGTTGTGGCTATAAGTAGACGACCAATGAACGCGCGGCGTTGCATTCATTGTTTCAATTTGCTTGTGTACCGGAATTGAATGGTCGTGGATAGACGTCTCCGTCGTTTCAGTCGATAAAAAGTGAAATAAATGCGAATAAAGGTCAAATTTCGTCAATCTTGGGCTCGAAATCTGAGTGGCTCCGCGAATTACACGATATTTTGTCGTTTATTTGAGCGAGATCGATGAGGTATTCGCTATTTGAGAGATTTTTTTCAAAATTTCGATCTGGGAAGTGTCATACCTTCACTTTTTTTAGTATTGATAGTATAATATATATTTTATTAAAATTGATAAACTCCGATAATACGTCGAGTGCCTGTGGTAGTGATGGGACCTGACTGATAGGGTTTACTGACGTTTCGTACACAAGACGTTTCGTACACGCGACGATTCGTACACAAAAATTGGACGTTTCGTACACGAAGTGAGCGTTTAGTACACGTGTTTAATTATCTGTTTTAGACCTTGTATTATAAAATTATTTATTATTTTTGTTACATTAAATTAATATTTTTACATTTATGAATATCTCCTGTGAATATTTATGTAAAATTATTCCTGTTTTTATGGGTACTGTTGGTGTTTAATTGCATGTTGAATAGGTTATTTTTCCTTGATTTCTTTGATTTATTGTTTGATTTACTGTTTGATTTTACCGATTAGTGACTTGTTTGAACATTGCTGGGATGTTTTTACGTTATTTTTTTTGTTTGTTTCTACATGCGATGACTAATCTAGTCAGCGGTAAATTGCAAAGAGTCTGACAAGCTTTCACTGGAGTGTACAAGTGACCTTTGACTTAGAAAAACAACAAACGCGGGGGTATGGAACTGTCCTGAGCCAGTCACTTCATTGCCCAGGACGACGTAATGGAGTACCCATGTTCTGGTTGTGGAGGCGAGGCCGAAAATGTGATACCGGTATGTCACGCCCGGTTTATCGGGAGTTAATGGTGAAGCAAAAAAGAGGACAGGCGTTTATGTGGAGGTGCCCAGATTGTACTCGGGGGAATATGATGGAATTAGCCGTGATGGAGGAGAGGGAGCTGAGTATAGACAGTGATAGTGTCACGAACATCATGGAGGAGAAAGGCACGTCTAATGACGGACAACCTGCCAACACAGACAATAATGGTGACAGTGATGATGACACACACATGGATGTGGATGTGCAAACTGCAAATAACAGATCCTTCAACGTCGACATCAGTGTTGAGCATGTAGAGTCCAGGCATGAGGTTTCCATTGCATCTGAGAGCATACCATCAGAATTACCTGAGAATCAACCCATTCTCTGGGGGGTAGGTTGTTACCCTTACTGTAATTTCCAAGTCTGTGTGTGTTTGAGAGAGAGAGAGAGAGAGAGAGAGAGAGAGAGTTTCATTGAGTTACATGAGAGATTCATTGAGTTACATTTTTTCTCTGGTTCCATAATGTACAGTATCCTTGGTGTCATTTAATGGAAAGTCCAAGGGATTCCCATGAAATGGAACCAGAGACTAGTACTATCTTTGAAGGGCAAATATCTATAAAATTTTATTGCATTTTTATGACAACTTACCTCTAGCGATACTGTACATTTTCGGCGAATCACCTCATTGCACATTATGCTAAACTGATTTTATTTTATCGATATTTGCCCTTTATTGAAAGATTATATTGATGTAATACAATAAAATCACACGCAGAATACAACAAACACATAAAAACAAAACATGTTATTTTTGTTTAATGAATTTATTTCAATTTAGTATGTATGGGATTTCAACTAAAATCACCACGTATTTATATATTGGAAAATAAAATTGTTTCATGCAAGAAAATAGTCATCTTTCTTTTTTTTAAACCCAAAATCTGAAATTAGAAGGAAAAAAAGTAAGATATAAAAAGAAAATGCGAAAATGAAATCTGTGTACGAAACGTCCAGGCTTTTTGTGTACGAAACGTCCTAAATTGACCATGTATGAAACGCCTGTGTACGAAACGTCCAGTACCCGACTGATAGAACTGGTCAGCTTGACGATCCAGGGCTGGAGCGCCGGTCGGTCTATTTGCAGTAAGTTTCTGAATTGCAGTAAGTAACTTTGCAGAAGTTCCTCGGTGTGCGTGAAGGTGTTATTAATCCTTTGTCTTGTTGGTACTTAATTGGATTACAGTCTTGTCAACTACATTAGTCTATTGTTAATAACTGATTTTTTTATTGACTGCATCCATTAATTTTGTGTGGGATTTCCCTTGCGATGTGAATAACTTATTTGTATTAATTCTTACAGGAGATCTCCCAAACGACTTGAATAACTTTATTTGCTAATGCATCCACGAGGGTCGGATGTGAGGGCCAAAAATCTTATTTGAATAAATGAAAAGTTTCAGCTTGCCAAAGATGGTAGTGGGTTCAGGTCCCTGAGAACCTCGAACTAGAAGGTGACTAGGAGTTGTGCATAACTATAAGAATTCTGCTCTGTGTTTGCTTGGAGACGTGGGCATGTTTATGGTAATACTGAAACCACTGTTTGATGGTTGTTTTTAAAAAAAAGAAAAAAAGAAACCCAAACAGTTGATGGTTTGGGAGCAGCCCCAGCATATCCATAACAGTTACAAAAAGGAAAAAATCAACCAATATGTTGTTTTTGAAAGCTGGGAGTCATCCATCAGCCTATAAAAAAAATACCAACTCACAGACACACACCCAAAAGCCCTTACAAGGGCTGTTATATCTTTATTCATATGTTTATTTATTTAAAATATACACTGATCCAAGCCAGGCAAGCTTGTTTCAATCCTGACTTAGTGTTTGGTGGTGAACGCATTTCGTAAATTTCACTATAAACCGGGAATGATTTTCATTACTGGTGTAAATATTGTCTCCTTCTCTAGGCTTAGAATGAGTCTTCAGATAAAAGTGAAATTGACGTACCTTTGAATGATGCCTCACCAAGCAAAAATGATAAATACAGGAAATGAAAATGTTTCACAAAAACTAAAATACTGTGCAAGTGTATTTTAGAGAAGGGGGAGGGGTTCTGGGAAATTCTTGGGTTCTGGGGGCTCTTGGTATTTTGGAGAACCCCTGTGTATCCATAAGCAAATAAAGTTAATTGGATCGCAACTTAAGACACTCGGCACAAGCTGAGAAATCGAAAACAAAAATGATATACGATAGCCTAGAGTTATTGTGCTCCCATAATGGAATATAAATATTAACGTTAATATTTATATTCCAATCTTATAGATCCCAAAATGCTATCAGATATAATTTTATTTTGATTTTCCAGCTTGTGCCGAGTACCTGTGAGTGGAAAGGGAAATTCCACTTCGTCCCTGTGCACCTTTGGCACGCTGAAACATTTCATTAAAAAAATTAATGGATTCAGTCAATAAAAAATCAGTTATTAACAATAGACGAATGTAGGTGACAACACTGTAATCCAATTAAGTGCCAACAAGACAAAGGATTAATAACACTTTCATGCACAACAAGGAACTTCCACAAAGTTACATACGGCAATCCAGGAACTTACTGCAAATAGACCGACCATGGACCGCCTCTAACGACTCCACCCACTCTGGTCCGTTATTTTCAATTCTGGTCCACTTCTCCATATACCAATTCAACACTGTTTGAAGAACGGTGGTAGAACTCTGATTCAAAATGCTTATCATCAATCATTATGCTTGTGACCAGGTGAATTCTAATGTTGGCAAAAAAACCCCTATAATCTAGCAACATGGTGTTATGTGTCACCAGGTTATGGGTTGGCTGGTCCTTTGTTTCTCTGTGAGTTCAAATACCATGCAGACTACACGCCACTGGCTCTCAGAATGCAATGTGGTGTGCTCACAATGCACACGTTTTCTTTTACATCTGGGTAAGAAAATTACATGTGATACCTTCAAGTTACAAGATCTGTGTACTATGTCACCAAGCATTGCTACATGTAGCAAACAAAAGAATGTGATCAGTTTTCAGATTAATTCAAGGAAATAGAATGGCCATTCGTTTCCAGCCCCAGATGTGCCTTTTCCAGTGATATAACACTGTGAAAGTTTTGAGTCCCCAACCAAATTCATTGTGGAGATTACTTTCTATTCCTTATGACTATCATGTTCGTCTACAATATTCTCTTCGCATTTGCTCAGGGACCAGCCGTGAGGGCGATTATGTCGCCCTTCTAAGCCCAAAGTCTCCTAGAAAAATGGTTGGGGCGATTACAAGTCGCCCTCTAAAAATTGGCCAAAAGGAAAGGCTGAACTGAGTGATGCGAGGTTTACATGAAATTGAAAACGATTATTTTCAAAAATCGAATGTGCTCGAGTGTGATAAATGGGCATTTTAATTCGACAAATAAACGTCCATTTATTTGAAATCACACGACAATCATTTGTCCATTGTCGCTTTTGGCGGATTTTTTTTATTTCTATTTTGTTGCGTTTCAGTCGGAGCTTCAAGTGTCGAAACAAAAATAGGTGACTCACGCGACTCAACAAAATAACCCAGTTTGAAAGTAGGTTACGTCGCTCAGGATGCCGAAAATGTATACACAACGGACGTATTTTATAACACAGTATTTTCATTTCGTTTTGCTGACAACAATTAACTGTTGGGCTGTCTATTCCCAGAAAAACACAAATGGAATTGAAACACATGAAAAAAGGCTTTAGTGATGACAAGAAAAGCTTTGTACAGGACACAAGTGTGCATGTGGACGATCTTGAAAAAGGGTCCTCCTAAACACCGGAATGACACGAAATGATGCGGAATGACACCGGAATGCAATAAAAATGATGCGGAATGACATTTCTTTTACAAAATTCTCGACCCCAGAATGTATTTTGTTTATTAACTAACAAAGTACCTTCCAAGCAACCTTCTTACATCTGGTCCTGTTCACACTTTCAGACTCAGGAAATTATTAGCTTAGTAGACTTTGGTGAACACTGAAAGGCAACCACAGGAGGGTGCTGGGGGAATGGCAGGAAGAAGAGGGGAGGGGTCATGAAGGAGAGGGTAGCAGTGAGGGGATTTTCAGTCAATAATTACTTAGTGATTTTTTAACCTGGCACAGATGCATCATGGACAACTGGACCTGGATTATTTGGATGTTAATGGAGGACCACAAATTGAAAATATGAAGGGGCGGCAGGAGTGGTACATGAATATTAATTTTCCTCACTTGCCTATGAAGTCTCCCTACATGACTGCAGTCTCCCTATTTTTTCTGGAGGGAGACTTGAAGTCTCCCTAAAATTCCCCTCTAGGCTGGTCTCTGCATTTGCTAGTCTTCTGAATTGATCAAACAATGCTCCTCATGTGTTGAGGGAAAAATGCATATAGCATTTCAATTTATTTCACGATATTCTAGATGAATTTGGTCTGTTATTAGTGGGGTTTTTTGGCGTGAGGGGGGGGGGGGGCTTGTTTGTTTGTTTTTTTTTCACATATGTGGCTAACTCATTTTGAGCACAAAATGAAAAGCGGTAATTTGTACTTAGTATGGATCTTTTTTTTCGAATTAGCTGTTGTGACCTCAGAAAGTTAGTCCGTTCGGAGCCACAGAGTTAAGGTTAGCCCTTTTGAAAAGCTCTCATTGGTGAAGATTTCAGAAATAATAGGTTTTTAAAAGGATTCAAGTTATTATAAAATTTTCATTTCTTTTTTTTTCTTTTTCTGTTGAGGTTTAATTACACTTACCACAGCCAGGTTCACTTGTGCCGGACAGTTTTACAGGTGGAGGAAGCTGGAGTACCAAGAGAAAACCACCAAGCAGCAGCAAGCAACTGTCAGACTCCTCAATGTACTAACTCCACACAAGCAGGATTAGCATTGGTTGAAGACAAGTACACCATCGACATGCGGTACAGTGCCACCATGCCCCCATGTCGGTAATCGGGATTAAATGCCTTGCCCAAGGACATAATGCAGTTACCTCTGGAGGGGATTGAACCATGGACCTTTCAATTTGAAGTCCAATGCCGTAACCACTGAGCCACCACGCTCCCTTTTCATTCAATTAAAATACCAGATTTTCAGGTTCGTTTTGAACATGACATTACAGATATGTACATCACAAGCTAAATAACTTTCATTTTAATCACTTTTGGTCAGACCAGACCACTTTGGAGCCTGGTCTGGTCTGCATCACTAATCAGAAGCAATGAGAAATTATTTAAATCTGTAATTAAAAAGCTTTAATGCAAACAAAATTTCAGAAAACATGACATTGCAAAAATCTAAACGAAGATAAAAAAAAGTCATCAGAGGTAAAAAAAAAAATCCAGGAAATCCCCATGACATCATTTCTGAATTTCTAATTTTAACTGCTGTTAGTCAAAGAAATGACTGTCACAACTTCGCATTATTTTTGCACTAATTGGGCATAATTAGATAAAGGACTTTTTTTGTATTATTTCAAATAAATTGCAGTTATGTATCCAATAAAACTCCCAGCATGTTTTTGGACTGTGACAATCTGAAATAGATTTCATTGATGTGTGTGCTATAAATAGACACATGCTTCACATTTGTTCTGAGAAAACTGATTTCGACAAACATGGAAAATTACATTGCCTCAGTATTTTCTATACGTGATTGGCTAACCAGTTTTGATTGAAAAACTATGGCAACGTTTTTCAGGTATCTGATAAATTCTTGCTTAGAAGTTAATTTATTTAATCGAATCAGATGCTTTCATACGAATGCTATATGAAACATAAGGGTACTTTTGTAGAACAGAATTTGTGGTTTTGGTTTTGTTAAAATATTGTTTTCACAATCGCACCTTATTGTTCCTTTAAAATCTTTATAGATTCCTACAAAAGAATGATGTATGAGTTATTTTGAAGTGTCTTACCTTTGATCCAATTGGTCATCACTCATATGAAAGCATTTTTCAATGTATCAAAATGCTCCATCATATCGGCTTATGATGCCTCATTGGAATGACATTTCCCAGCACATTCCAATGAGAGGTCAAAACTATGTTTTGTTTAGAGCTGAAATGGTTAAGGGGTTTTCTTGATCGATTAATCACATGGATTAACCTTGGTTAACCGATTAATCACTTGTCCAAATAGATATCTGAATAATTGCCATACCATTGATGATTTACAGCATGAACCCTTTATCCAATATAACAAACAAAACCGACTAGGCCTATATACAAAAATCTCCATTCAAATTTATTATATTTTCAATTTTTGTCTCAAAAACATAGCTTATGACCCCTCATTGGAACACCTCATTGAGCTTGTTCCAATGAGGGGTCATAAGCTATGTATTTGAGACAAAAATTGAAAATTTTTAGTAATTCTTGAATTTATTTTGCAAGTATCGTCTGCTACCCGCAATGGGTAAAGTGTTAAGAATGACCATTTCCAGCCACTGATACAGTATGATGATCATGCAAGTAAACAAGTATGTCAGCAAATAACTTGCATGCTTTACTCTCTCTCATATAATTGATGTGAGTAAGTGTGACAATGCTTGCCTGTTTTCGAGCAAGTTTGTTCCTTTGTTAACCTAGATAATACAGTAGTTCAAAAGTAATGGTTAATCGATCTATTACTTTTTGGATCAATCAAGCTGTTGTTGATCATTGATTAATCAGTTAACCATTTCAGCTCTAGTTTTGTTGACAAAAATTAAATTAATAATGAAATTTGTAAGGCATTTTTTAGCTGTGTACATATATACTAGAGCTGAAATGGTTAACTGATTAATCGATTAGCCAATGATCAACATCTTGATCAATCAAAAAAATAATTGATTGATTAATAGTTACTTTTGAACTACAGTATTATATGGGTTAACAAAAGAACAAACTTGGTCCAAAACAGGAAAACATTGTCACATTGACTCACATCAATTATATGAGACAGAGTAGAGCATGCAAGTTACATGTTTACATACTTGTTCACTGGTATGATCATTATACTGGAAATGGTCATTCTTAACCCTTGACCCAGTGTGGATAGCAGACGATACTTGCAAACTAAATTCTTGAATTACTAAAACAAATTTCAATATGTCCCCTCATTGGAATGAACTCAACGAGCTCATTCCAGTGAAGGGTCATAAGCTATGTTTTTGAGACAAAAATTGAAAACATAATAAAATTTGAATGGAGATGTTTGTACATAGCACTGGCCATTTTTGTTGAGTAAAGGGTTAATGCTGTAAATCATCAACGGAATGGCAGTTATTCAGATGCATATTAGGGTAAGTGATTAATTGGTTAACCAAGGTTAATCCATGTGATTAATCGATCAAGAAAACCATTTAACTGTTTCAGCATTAATGCATACTATGTAGTAATTATTGTAAAAATTAATTTGAGGGTTTAAGGATTAACAACCCTAGCTGTACTTGGCAGTTACATTGGGTAAAGAGTTAAGTTAATATTAATTTGATTAGTAATGGAATGTAATTGGGTGTAGTTAGGTGAAATGATGGACTAGCCTTGGGTGCTCAAGGTTACTCATCATATCAGAATTCAGCATGCTCAGTGAAAAATATATTTCATCAACACCTAATGTCATAATACAGTGGAGCCCACTTAATTGGATATCTCTTAATTGAATAATCCTGTTAATTGAATGTAACTTCCAACACAAAACCATTCACCATATCTTCTGTACAAATTTAACCTGCTAATTACATGTACATATATGTTATAGAGTAAACTCCTGTTAATTGGATAAAAGATCTCATAATGTATCGAGAAATTAATTACTCAGACAGTCACTGAATTCCTCTTGCTTATAGATCTACTTGGCCTCAATACATTCAATACAGGCATTTAATCTATTATATCTTGTTTGGTAGAGCTTTATGAGCTCGGGCAAACAAGATATAATAGAATAAATTCATAGTTTATCTCCAGAATACAGAAAAGTAACTCAATCCTTGTTCATTGAAGTCTCCTGGTAATTGAATTATTTTCACTGGCAATATGGCTGTTCTATTAACATGGTGCCACTGTCTATATTTCATGAGAATGATTGAATTCTGATGAAGTGATAATATGACATTTGCCTACATGCAGGTACATGTAGAAGGCTACAATATAACAATAACATGAGTATGGGGGTTGTACGGTTTATTACCAGCCAGAAAGGAATAAATAACAGCCTGAGTGTTTATTACTGGCCTGAGATGAAGTCAAGGGCTGTTAATAAGCAGGAGGGCTGTTATTCAGTCCTCAAGGGCCTTCAATAAACCAAGGCACCCAGCAAAATCTGGTTATTATGCCCCTGACTTGAAAAGTGAAAGGGTATCTAGTGGAGACCTCTATCCATCCATACCAACATTTTTCCTTGTATCTCAGCCACTGCTACTCTGATTTGCAGGATATTTGTTGTTGTGATAGAACATCATGAGTGAATGATACCTGTGTAGCGTGAGTTTCTTTCATACACTGTTTCCAGAGTTATGGCCCCTTTTCACTTTTTAGACTTAGAAAATTTTTGCCGAGTGGGGGCATTGGCACTCGCTTTGCATTGCCCCTCTTTTTACTATTATTATCATGTATGGAAGTGGGCAGAGGGCTGTTAATGAATTTTGTTTTCATTAACACCTGCAGTTCACTTCTGGTTGCATGACGTCATGAATTATCAAGTTTTACTGCCCCACTTCACTCTGTTAAAATTCTAAGAAACCCCTGCTAAAGTGGTAATAATAAAAGTTATTGTTATGAATTGACAGTAACATGGTCTGTGGTTTGTGGCTCGGAGCTTGTGTTCACAACCAACACGTGAACTGTCGAGTTGAACATATGCTCCAAGCTGCAAACCTCAGATCATGTCTGAAGGCAGTTGCATTTGATTTGAGAATACTGAAGGGAGAAGTCGGCAAGTATCACAGATATGTCAATACGTTATAAAATCGTGTCACGTTGGACGAGTTAGGGAACGGGGAGCAGGAACTTGGAACTTTGTCCCAGAAACCTTTATAAACCTGTCCACATACATACCCCATCTCATATATAAAAATACACGTCTTTACTCGCAAATATTACCAATTAAGCAATTGAAAAATTTAAAAAAATTTTAGCAAGACCATATCATGTCACCCCTCACTGGAATGAGATCATCAAGCTTGTTCCAGTGAGAGATCACTTGATATGGTTTTGTTGAAAGTTTTTGAAAAATCTTGAAAAAACAATAATTAAAATAATAAATTTTGATATTCTGTGCACTGGGTAAATGGTTAACCTGGTTCAGCATCCTAGCATATGCATTTTCACTATTCCCAAATAATGACGGGGGGGGGGGGGGGGGGGGGGGGGGGGGGGGGGGGGGGGTTGCAAAATGTTGTAACTTTACTACAATTAACCGCATACGGGATATCCTAACCATTACAGTGTCTCTGTATTATCACCTGTAACATGGCACATACTTGAAAATGAAGGTGTAAAAGATGGAAGCTCTTTGATTCTTCAGTGGAAACTGGAAATTAAATGTATGTCAATCCATTTAAATTGTCTTTATGCTTTCCAAGACTACAGGCCACTATCCCACTTTTACTTTCTTTCAGAATTGGATGATGAAATCATGTTGCATCCCAACATGTTCCATTTGTGGTCGACCTATGTATCTTGTCCTGCAGATATACTGCCCACTGGAGAAATCACAGTATAACAGGACAGTTTATTGTGTTTGTCTGTGTCACAAAACAGTGCTGGAGTAAACAACAAGGGTTTGTATTTTTTGAAGATACAGGAACTTATCTTTCACTCCAGAATTGTGCCAGTACACATGGGTTTCAAAGTTTTATACATTATCACTTGAAATAAGCTCTTGAGGATAACTGCAGTAAACTGTTTTTCTCTGTCCCCTTTTGCATAAGGTTAGAGCTGACTCTCACTTGACTCTCACTTGAAATAATTTGCTTTAACTGGTAGAGTGCTTTGAGCCCATATTTGGGCTTTATTCTGGAGTGCAGGAAGAAGAAACTAAAGGCTTTGTATTCTGTGGATGTGCTTCATATTATCTTTGAAGTGACATTATTTAGCTTGTATTGATTTGCCTTGTTACAATTTATCGGAGAGTGCCCTGAGGCACTCTCCCATAATTTGTAACATGACAAACACCTGTGAAAAAATTTTGTTTAACGACACTTTAAAAGCCAAGGTCGTGTCGTGTCGGTGACAGTTTTATGGGTGGAGGAAGCCAGAGTACCCGTAGAGAACCACCAAGCAACGATGAGCAGCTGCCAGCTCCCCAACATCGTAACTCTGCATGGCAACACAGGCAGGGTTAGATTGGTTGAAGACATGCGCATCATTGATGTGCAGTACACCTTAGTACATGGCATTATTGTGCCCCCATGTGCACAATCGGGGTTTAGTGCCTTGCTCAAGGACACAATGCAGGAGTCCAAATCGATCGCTCAGACGGTCACCTATCCAAGGTCTAACCGGGCTCGGCGTTGCTTAACTTCAGTGATCTGATGAGAACTGGTTACCACAATGCCACCATGACCCCTTTCTTTGATGTAAAAAGGATTCTGATTTTTTTTGTCACTAGAGAATTGTCTATCCAGCTGAATAAAGAATTAATATAGCCCCTGCTCAAAATTTCCAGCTCTCAAAATCAAGAGCTTTCCAAAAATTAATGCCTGGGAAAGTGTTTTCAGTGTAGAAAAATGAGTGAAAAATATTAACCCTTTACCCAACATGAATGCCAGAATTTTTTGGAATAACTACATGTACAAATTTTCATTTTTTTTTTTCACAAAAGCATAGCTTTTAGCCCATTATTGGAACAAGCTCACTGAACTTGTTTCAAGAGATCATAAGCTATGTTTTTATAGACAAACAAAATAAAAAAAATAAAAGCTGAATGGCAATTTTTGAGAATAGCACTGCCATTTTTAGCTATCACATTAGGTGGAGGGTTAATGTATTTATGCCCCAACTAACTATGACATGTCCCAAACATGTGAAACTATTTGATGGTTTGTAGTGCTCTTGTAGAGTTGCGTGATTTAGTTTAAAAACAACTCGGTTGAGGGAGCTCATAATCTGAAACCAAGATGGAAGAATACAAATTATGTTATTGGCATTTAATGACACTCTCAGCATTGATTGCTTTAACAGGAATGCAGCCCAAACATAAATTCAAATTTGTCCATTCATTAATAACTGCTTGTGTTGCCAGTTTAGCGAAATCCCTACCCAGGTATTGGTTACTGAAAGAATGTAAATATATTAACAGTGACACATGGCTTCTCCATATATCAATATCCAAAAGAAATCATGACAGTTCAAAATAGTGAACAGAGCAGTGAACCTGAAATGAAGATGTCCAAAAAATATTATTTTATCAAGTATTGTAGTAGAGGGCTATTACGGTGTGGAAATATCAATGATGTTGGTAACAGAAAGAAATCTGAGAATCAGCAACAATAACTATGAATTTAATTATTCTGAAATTGAATTAAAAAAAAATATACAGAAAAAATGATACAAAGATCTTTTACACTAATTGGTTTACAAAAAATAAAAACAATGGTACTTATCAATTATTGAATTTGTCCAAAATACAGTTTGACAGAATCCAGTAATCTAGTGGTGAAGAATCTTGTGAAAAAATTTTCCAGTTGGTAGTATTAAATCCAAAAATGTGTCTTTAGAAACAGTATCCCGTAGATTTGCAATAAAATGTTCACTTAGAAATTTCAGCAGTCTCGAATAAAATATAATAAAATGCTCAGCAAAATTCAAATGGAGTAAAAATCCAATAAGTATTGGCGCCACAGGTAATTTCCAAATAATCCAGTAGAATCCTGGCTTTTCACAAAAAAATATTCTGTTTCACAGAAAGTATAAATTCTCTTTTACAAGATGAATAAATTCTCTTTAAAAATCTCTTTTGGAATCACTTTTCCAAATTCACAAAAAAGCACTGCTTCTATAATATTATGCACTGTTCTGCAATGATAATAATCTCCAATGTAAACAACTGCTCTGTTATGAATAGAATGTCTATCTGAAATGAGCTTATCTGAAAAGAGTTTTTCTGAAATGGGTCCTTGAAGTCTGTTGACAAGGGTTTAAATAGTTCTCAGATAGAATGTCCTAGAAGATGAAGTTTCTCCAAAGTTCTGTTTTCTATCATTTTCCAGGTGATTCTGTCTTAATTGATATAAACAAGATCCTTGACCTACTTAAACAATTAAACAATCAAAAGGTATACGTTCAGTAAAAATAGATTTTGTGTAACATTAGTTGTAAAATGTAGATACACACAAAGATCACTTAGTGCAAATGAGTCACACCAGCAAGAATCGGCTTTATTGTAAAAAACAAAACATGCCTTCAGAAAAATATCAATTGCATAGAATTATCAACTAAGGACACATCAATCTTGATATAATATGGGGACTATAACAAGGGCAACACACAATAGAAAATCTTAATGAATACAGGTGTTTAACCCTTTGAACTTGTAAGACCGATTATTCAGGCCAAGGCATAATTTGGTACCATTTTTGTCCTGTTATAAGAGGTCTATACATAGGGCATTGATGATAAAATAATAACTGCAGTCTGTAGCCAGACGGCTGCAGACTGCTGTTATTATTTTATCCTCCCTGTTTTTAGCTCAACTTGACAAAGTCAAGCTGAGCTATTACCATCATTTCTCGTCCGTCGGCGTATGTACATATGTCCACAATTTCCTTTGGCACACCTCACAGGTCGCATTTATGATCAGATCGCTTTGAAACTTGGTGTGCTTGCTTGGGGTGACCTCTAGATGGGAGCTATCGATTTTCTTCAATTTCCGTCAAAAAATGTTGCCACTGGCAACGACCTTTGAACTTAGTTAGTCAGGGATCAATATATTCTTTTGGTACGCTGTAGAGGGCACATTTTTCATCAGATCGGTTTGAAACTTGGTATGCTTGTTTGGGGTTACCTCCAGATGGGAGTTATCGATTTTCTTCGATATCCGCCAAGAAATGTTGCCGCTGGCAATGACCTTTGATGAAATTAGTGCAGTTATGCATCAAAATTTCCCTTTGGCACACCCTGCAGGGCACATTTATTATCGGATTGCTTTGAAACTTGGTATGCATGTTTGGAGTGACCTCGAGATGGGAGCTATCGATTTTCGTCAGTTTCCGTCAAAAAATGTTGCCGCTGGCAACATTCTTAGAACTTAGTTTAGTCAGACCTCAATATTTCCCTTTGGCACACCCCATAGGGCACATTTATGATCGGATTGCTTTGAAATCTGGCATGCCTGTTTGGAGTGACCTCTAGATGGGAGCTATTGGTTTTCTTCCATTTCCATCAAAAAATGTTTCCGCTGGCAACGACCTTTGAACTTAGTTTAGTCAGGCATCAATATATTCCTTTGGCACGCCCTACAGGGCACATGGATGATCAGATCGGTTTGAAACTTGATATGCTTGTTTGATATTACCTCTAGATGGGAGCTATCGATTCTGTCCAAAAATATTGCTGCTGGCAATGACCTTCGATGAACTTAGTGCAGTTATGCATCAATATTTCCCTTTGGCACACCCTGCAGTGCACATTTTTGACCAGATTACTTTGAAACTTTGTATGCTTGTTTGGGGTGACCTCGAGATGGGAGCTATCAATTTTCTCCCATTTCCGTCAAAAAATGTTGCCGCTGTCAACGTTCTTAGAACTTTATTAAGTCAGACCTGAATATTTCCCTTTGGCGCACCCTACAGGGCACATTTATGATCGAATTGTTTTGAAACATGGCATGCTTGATTGTGGTGACCTCTAGATGAGAGCAATCGATTTTCTTCCATTTCCGTCAAAAAATGTTGCCATTGGCAATGGCCTTTGAACTTAGTTTAGTCAGGCATCAATATATTCCTTTGGCACGCCCTACAGGGCACATTTATGATCAGAATGGTTTGAAACTTGGTAAGTTTGTTTGGAGTAACCTCTAGATAGGAGATATCGATTTTCTTCAATTTCTGTAACAGAATGTTGCCACTGGCAACAACCTTTGATAAACTTTATGCAGTTATGCGTCAATATTTCCTATTGGCACAGCCTGTAGTACACATTTTTGACCGGATCGCTTTGAAACTTGGTGTGCTTGTTTGGGGTCACCTCTAGATTGGAGCTATCGTTTTTCTTCCATTTCCGTGAAAAATAGTTGCCATTGGCAACAACCTCTGATGAACGTAGTAAAAACTTAGTGCAGTTATGCATCAATATTTCCCTTTGACACACCCTGCAGGGCACATTTATGATTGGATCACTTGGAAACTTGGTGTGCTTGTGTGGGGTGATATGTATATGGGAGTTATCGATTTTCTTCCATTTCTGTCAAAAAATGTTGCGTCTTGCAACGACCTTGGAACTTAGTTTTGTCAGGCTTCAATATTTCCCTCTGGCACACCCTTCAGGGCACATTTATGATCGAATCACTTTGAAACTTGGCATGTGTGTTCGGGGTGACCTCTAGATGTGAGCTATTGATTTTTTTCATTTCCATAAAAAAATTATTGTCATTATCACCAGCCTTTGAACTTACTGCACTTGTGCAGCAACTTATACCTTTTGCACTCTCTGCAGGGTATATTTATGAATTTCCATAAAAAAGAGAAAAAAAATCATTACCACAAGCAATGACCTTCAAACTTAGTGTATTTGTGCATTAACATCTTCCTTTGGCATGCCTCAGAGGGCGCATTCATTATCAGGTTGTTTTGAAACGTTGTATGCTTATGCAGGATGACAAAGATAGGAGCTATCGATTTTCTTTTCATTTCCGTCAAAAAACTGTTGCTGTTAGCAACAATCTTTGAATTTATTGCATTTGTGCATCAACATTCTTCTTTGACATGGCCTACAGTCCACATTTATCATAGGATTGTTTTTGAACTTGGTGTGCTCATTAGGCGAGACCTTTAGATAAGAGCTGTTGATTAGCATTCATTTCTGTAAAAAAAGTTGCCATTTACAATAACCTCTGAACTTACTGCATTTGTGTATCAACATTCTTATTTTAGCCAGTCTTACAGTTTACATTTAAAAATACATGGATTACTCTGACGTTGTGCACACACAATGTTGTTATGTTGAAATTTCACCAAATAACATTGGTACCAATGATCTTCAATTTTGCCATTTCACTTATAACTTACCAAGTTCAAATTTGTCAAGTTGAGCTACAGTGTCATTGACACTTTCATGTGATATTGGACTGACCAATCTCACTTTAAGTGTACTCAAAGGCGATACTATTCCAGGAGATGAGGGTTCAAAGGGTTAATCCTTTACTTAATGAATCAACCACATCCTCCCTCGTAATTTACAAATTGAGCAATTGTGAAAAAATTCTTATACAAAATATTTCAACACAACCATATCATGTGACCTCTCATGTGCTGAGTAAAGAGTTAGTCCTTTACCTAACATAAAAGCCATTTTAGGCCAGTGCTAGTCACAAAACAAAAAATTACTATTCAGATGTTTTTTTTTTAATATTTGCCTCCAACGAATAGCATATGACCCCTCATTGGAATTAGCACATTTCTGTAAAGGCTCACCAGTTTTATTTAGTTGACACAATGAAATATTTTTTCAATTATTCCAGGTTATTCAAGAAAGATTTCTGCAAATGTTCTATTAGTCATGCTATGCTAGGGGGTTATTCAACGCATAACAATATTATAGAGATAGATGTGTAATGTTGATACATGTAGAGTGCTTGTAGCAATAAACTGTACAGTAATCATAAGAAGGGTTCCCTATCATTTCGTACTCATGATGGTAGTACTTGGCACAGCTCAGGGAAAACTCTCCCCAGAATCTTTCCAAGAATCAGTGTCAAGAGCTTGTAATATTAGAGAAGTGGTTAGAAAGAAACTTTCATGCCTTTAGATTTGTCCAATTTTGGACACACAGGAAAATACGGATCCGCAGTATAGTGGTTTGGTGGGAGAGGGCAGTAGCCCAGTTGCATCCGCCACCGCACTCGCCAGACCGATTCAGTCATCCGCCAACTGTAATTTGTCAGGCATTCTCCAACTGTCAAGTATATAATGGCTGTCACAACAGTACATTCTGCCTCTGACGATGTTCAGCTAAGAATGAAACCGGTTAGGCTTAAATTAGGGATAACTAGAACATTAGGTCCTCTCTGACTTTCATAGTTTGTTTTATTTAGTATTTACAATTTAACCTTTTGGGAAAGTTACGGCATCCACTAGTACAGCCATGAGCTCTGACAGTGTACTGAGCCTCACCACCAGCACCAGTGCACAAACAATTATTGACACCGATGCCTGAGAAAGACAAGCAAAAAGACTGTGTCGCAGTGACAGTGATACCCCGGCGACACTTGTTAACAACACTAATCGCCCGGCCTATAGAATAGTCCGCAACCTAACAATTAAGAAAAGTGTATCTTGGAAAATCTCTCCCCAAAATGATTACGAGCCAGTATACCAAAACCACACAGCCCTCGCAATGATGTTTGCAAAGCTCGTTTACAAAATACACTCATCGAAGCTACTGGTAAAATTCTCCAAATCTCGCTTCATCAAGTCAAATTGGACAACACCAATACGTCCGCAAGACTTGAAACTGCCAGAGGGACCCACTTAACAAATTTTAAATTCCACATAAAAGAGCACATAGCTGATATTCAACATCAAAGTGACACTTCAGTAGCCATACACTTCAATAACCACATGGAAAGCATCGCGTATGATCAATATCGCATCATACAAGTACTCAACTCCGACCCGGACCACCCAAACATGACCGATCATCGCCGAAATCAATTGGAGTTTCAAATTAAAAATGCGCAAACCATTTGGACTGAACAGGAAGGACTTTTAATTAAGTGTTCTTCTATTACAAACTATATATAACCAAAACACTGCAAAACTTTGAAGATTTTTTTAAATTTTAAACACTCTGCATAATTTGGGCACAATTACATTATTTGGGCAGAGCGTATAATGTTGATATTTGAGGGAATTTAGAGGCCTTAAATTTTGCAGTTACACTACCAGCTGTTTTGCTGATAACATTGGACCTTTCTTAACCCTTTACCTAACATGAATAGAAAATGACAAAAAAATGTTCTTGAATAACTCGAAATTTTGATATTTTGCCTCAAAAACAAAGCTTATTGTCAGGGCAAAGCCTGTCTAAAAGGGGGAGGCCCCCTCCCCCTACTTTCAAGTTCATATATATGTATATATTTCCTTTTTCTATGTTGTAAACACACGTTTTAATTAAATAGTTAGCCTTAGGTAAAACTCGATGGGATACTTCTTTGGCATATTACCATTAAGGATAAGATTTCTCTGTGTTATCATCAGTCAATTAATCTAGCAGTGACTGCCATTTACAAATTAATTCCAATCGAGACGCCTATCAATTATCTGGAAATGTTGTTATGTGACATCCCAGTTGTGAGTTCTGTCATGAACTGAGAATTCCAAAAGGACAGGAACATTCGAGAAGAGTTCTTTCAAAGGACACATGTATAAGGTATGTGATGTAGAGTTGCTAAGCTAGCCAACGGAGTGGATGAACCGAATCCAAATCAGAACTATGTTGACAAAAGGTAATTAACATTGCTAGTCGAGATCCCTGACAGTCAGAGCTGCAGACACACACAGACATGAAAGTTAACCCTTTACATAAAATGTAAAGCAGACAACACTTTTTTAAAAAAAATTCTTGAATAACTAGTTTTTTTCATTTTTTGTCTCAAAAACATAGGTTATGACCTAGGCTCAACAAGCTTGTTCCAACGAGGGGTCATAACCTATGTTTTTGCGACAAAAAAATGAAAAAATACTGAAAATGAATTGGAGATTTTTGAGAATAGCGATGGCCCGTTTTGGCTGTTACATTGGGTAAAGGGTTAAGACTAAGTGTATGAAGCTTCTGTTGCGAGACCATGACAGTGACATTTCCAAAGTATACTATAGCGCCAGTATGGGAAAATAGATCAACTGAAATTGATGAGAAACTACTTCACCCATGTGATAAATCTTCTGCCATGTTGATTAAATTGTTGATTGTGTTAAATATTGAAATCAGTTTATTTTAAATGTAATAAAAGAGTTGTTACTACTTTAATCATTATTTCTTTTATGCAGCCTGAAGTGACTAGGGATCACACTTAAATGAAGAATGAACCTATTTCGAGTTTACTTGGTGAGGAAGAAAATCATTGTGCGGTTCCAACTCATCTTGGCGAGTCGAGCTTGACCCACACCTGGATTTCAACCCTCCTTGTTAGCTCATCCCCCAACATTTTGAATGGCAAGGCTAATCAGCCCCTTGTGACCATGTCATCACTCCCACACAGATAAAGGTGGTGGTGACACTTATGATCTCTCATTGGAATGAGCTCATTGAGTTCATTCCAGTGAGGAGTTAAGTATGTTTTTAGGAAAAGTAAAAAAAAGTAAAATATGAATGGTGATTTTTGTAAATAGAACTGGCTGACTATTGTCATTATGTTAGATAAATGGTTAAACGTGTTCTTTTGAAACTATGCTGTTACTTAATAGAAACTGAAAACAAAATCAAAAACTAAGTTTTTCAGTAGAACAAAATCAAAGACAATGTTGTGGCAGAATGACTAAATAGTCCACCAATGTAGGGATTTGAATTCCACTTCTTATTTTGTTACGCCATTAAATATCATTTTTGTGTGTACCCATACCATGTATGGTACACATAATGCCGGCATCCGGGGTGGCCCTCTGTCATTCGTCCATCCATTGTCTGTCCGTCCATCCGTCTGTCCATCCGGTGTCCATATCCATTTCTTTGGCATTCGATAACTTGAAAAATATTGCTTGGATTGTCAAGTTACTTTATATTTGTGTTCAGGTTACTAATGTGCCAAGCTGTATAGTTTTTGGTGTAAATCTGATAATTTGATCCTGAGATATTAACTCTTTATCCTTCAAATTGAGAATTCTTCCAATCCCTTTGGCATGAGATAACTCAAAAAATATCAATCCAATTGTCATGTTACTTTATATATATCTTCAGGTTACTGATGTTCCGAGCTGTATAGTTTTTGGTGTAAATCTGTTATTTTGATCCTGAGATATTAACCCTTTATCCGTCAAATTGAAAATTCCTCCAATCCCTTTGGCATTCGATAACTTGAAAAATATTGCTTGGATTGTCAAATTACTTTACATTGTGTTCAGGTTACTGATGTGCCAAGCTGTATAGTTTTTGGTGTAAATCTAATAATTTGATCCTGAGATATTAAACCCTTTATCCTTCAAATTGAAAATTCCTCCAATCCCTTTGGCGTGAGATAACTAAAAAAATATCAATCTGATTGTCATGTTACTTCATATATGTGTTCAGGTTACTGATGTGCCGAGCTGTATAGTTTTTGGTGTAAATCTGATAATTTGATCCTGTGATATTAACCCTTTATCCTTCAAATTGAAACTCCTCCAATCCATTTCTTCGGCATGCGATAACTCAAAAAATATTAATCCGATTATCAGGTTACTTGATATATGTATTCAGGTTACTGATGTGCTGTGCCGTATAGTTTTTTCGCTCAACTTTGGCGAAGCCAAATTTGAACTTATGCCATGGCCAGTCGTCTGTCTGTCCGTCAACAATTCAATTCAATACGGCTCGGGCTAGAGGTCGTATTTATGAACCGATCTTTACAGAACTTCTTGGGTACCTTTGTTATGACCGTGGGACGAGAACGAGTGTTTTTGGGTCCGATCCGAAATTCAAGTTGGCCGCTGGCAGCCATTTTGTACAGACTTAGGTGAAATCAGATTTTTGCGCAGAACTTCCATATGAAAGTGCTGATTTGAATCATTTTTTGTATGAATGTTTAGTACCATGGGATACATCACATATAATACGTTTTTTTTCTCGTACGTAAATTATGCAAATTCGACTAACTTTGATGTATTTAGTGTTACTTTCAGCACTGTAAGTGCAAATGCCAATACGGCTCGGGCTAGAGGCTGTATTTATAAACCGATCTTTACAAAACTTCTTGGGTACCTTTGGTATCACTGTGGGACGAGAACGAGTGTTTTTGGGTGCGGTCCAAAATTCAAGATGGCCGATGGCAGCCATTTTGTACAAAATTAGGTGCAATCAGATTTTTGCACAGAACTTCCATATGAAAGCGCTGATTTGAAAAATTTTGTGTGTGAATGTTTAGTACCATGGAATATATCACATATAATACGGGTTTTTTTCTCGTGCAGAAATTATGCAAATTAGATGAACTTTGATTTTTTCAGTGCTACTTACACACAGTAAGTACACATGTCAATACGGCTCGGGCTAGAGGCTGTATTTATCAACCGATCTTCACAAAACTTCTTGGGTACCTCTGTTATCACCTTGGGACGAGAACGAGTGTTTCTGAGTGCGGTCCAAAATTCAAGATGGCTGCAAGTGGCCATTTTGTACTGAAATTAGGTCCAATCAGTTTTTTGTACACAACTTCTATACGGCTCAGCCTAGAGACCTTATTTATGAACCGATCTTTACAAAACTTCATGCGTACCTTTGTTATTACCGTGGGATGAGAACGGGTGTTTTTGGGTGTGGTCCGAAATTCAAGATGGCCACCAGCAGCCATTTTGTACCAAAATTAGTGCAATCAGTCTTTTGTACAGAACTTCTGTATGAAAATTCTCATTTGAATAAATTTTTGTATGAATGTTTAGTAAAATGGAATACATCACATACAGTATGGGTTTTTTCTCATGCAGAAATTATGCAAATTAGATGAATTTTGATTTATTTAGTGCTGCTTATACACTGTAAGTGCACATGTCAATACGGCTCGGGCTAGAGGCTGTATTTATCAACCGATCTTCACGAAACTTCTTGGGTACCTTTGTTATCACCTTGGGACGAGAACGAGTGTTTCTGAGTGCAGTCCAAAATTCAAGATGGCTGCCAGTGGCCATTTTGTACCGAAATTAGGTTCAATCAGTTTTTTGTCACAACTTCTATACAGCTCATATTTATGAACTGATCTTCACGAAACTTCTTGGGTACCTTTGTTTTCACCTTGGAACAGGAATGAGTGTGTTTTGGGGTGCCTTTGTTATCACTGTGCTATGAGAACAAATATTTTGGGGTTCAGTCAGACCCACCCTGGGACTCAAAGATTTCTTTTCTAGTTTAGCATCTGACGGTCACCCACCTTTACAATACTTTACCTATACATTTGTTACAGGCTACTGTCAGTATTTATGTACAGACCTTTACAATACTTTATATGTACCTTTGTTATCAGGTCATTACCTATATGTTTGTCATTGCTGTGTCACATACTGTACATGTACATGTCTTGACAAGTTGAGCTTCAGTGTCATTGACACTTTCATTTTTGTAAATCTAATAATTTGATCCGGGGATATTAACCCTTTATCCATCAAATTAGGCACTCCTCCAATCCATTTCTATATGTACCCATACCATGTATGGTGTACATAATGTCGGCATCCGGGGTGGCCCTCCGTCATAAAGCTTTCTATTAGTCGCGCGTATGGGTACACATCTGACAATTTAATCGGCCTATTTTTATTATATGGAGGAAAAATGCTGATGCGAAAAAAAAATTTTGGTGGTAATATGACTTGCTGAAACAAATGAACATTTAAATAAAGAAGAGTTTTCAAGAGCTTTCAATGCATAACTTATAACTACTCATTGGAATGAGCTCAGTGGGCTCATTTCAATGAGAGGGTCATAAGATATGTATTTGGAGCAAACATTTAAAATTTAACATCTGATTAAAATGGGATGTTTTGTGTATAGCATTGTTTGAATTTGACTGTCATGTTAAGCAAAGGGTTAATGTTGTCTTTTGGATTTTGTAGGATAAATGATTAATAAGACAATTACTTCACAGAATGCTTTCTCTTTGGGTTTACTTTGAATAATGAATAGATGCTTGTGAAATTTTGTTATTTTCAACCATTTTATCCCAAACATGGCTGCAGTATTATTATATTTTTTTCTAATTCATGCTTTACTCAACAAAACAAGTAAAATATATTGTAAATAACTACAATTTTTCATTTTTTTGTTCCCAAAACATAGCTTATGACCATTTTTGGGGGGGAGGGGGAGGTGGGGGGGGGGGGGTGTCAACTAGGTATTTTGTGTGTCAGGCTGGTGTAATAGTAATTGCTGCATTTCTTTCTGTACATTTTTATTTTTTCAGGTGGAAAATTTTTAGATCTCAGTTGAAGGACTCAAAGAAGGAATCTGCATCAACCAATCATGATTGGTCAGAATCACCTGACTGGAAAAATAGTATTGATTTGTCAGACAAGATACAAAAGCAGCAAGACTGGTGTGAGGAGGCTGATGACTGGAGTACTGAAGATGACTCTAACAACAGCTGTGTTGATGAAGTGACTGGGGATACCGTAATAAGTAGTGATGGATGTGATGCAGGTACATGTATGGAAGAGTTTCGGGAACTGAATATTGATGACATTTCTGACAATGATTGTAGTAGTCCTTCATCTTCAGGTGTCACTGCAACTGATGATATGGTTCTAACAGAGACTTCTATTGATAAAATGCGGAAGATTTTGAATGTGGACATACAATCAGACTCTGTAGTATTGGTCAATCCAAATGCCTCAAAATATAATGTAAGTTCTGAGAAACAATCTGAAACAGCACTGGCTGATAGTTCTTCCTTCCGTGACATGTCATTGGATGCCTTTGAGTCATTTTATATCAGTGTAGTTGATGCAAGTTTTTATGTAGCAGAAGAAGAAACACATGTACAGTCTTTGTTAAAACAGTATCAACAGCAGCATGGTTCAGAATGGAATGAAACCATTAATATAGGGTTGGTATACACCTCAGGCTATTGGTAATAATAGGGTCCTGTGAATCACAGATTTTCAGTTCGAATTGAATCTCAAATCGAGTCTATTATTCAAAATCGAATCGAACCTCAAATCGCATACAGGCGCCTTCACGCTGCCTTGATGTCCAGACTGATAAAATATTCCAACTGCATCATCAAGGCATGCCTTCTTGGAAGGCATGCCTTGATGATGTAGTTGGAATATTACCCAGTTAGGATTTTTGTTCAAAAACAGAAACGGGTGCAAGAATTCTATACTGGGCACTGCTCTGGGCTAGCCGCTAACAACCATGAGCTCATCATTGATATTACTTGGGAACTATAAATTTGCTTTCAGCAGTGGTAGTGACTTGTGAAACTGGAATTAGCATCCATGATGGCATGGGTACAGATGCTTTTTATGTTTAATATGTTAATATAGCAGAAATTACAGTCAGTTTTTATTTTTAACATCGTTTATGTACAATTTCTATGTCAGCTATGTGTTTTGTGACCCGACTAAGATGACTGATACCAAGTGAAATTCCAGTGAAAAAGATTCAAAGAAAATGGATCGGGCAGCTGATTTGGAATTGAACCGAATACCAACCTTAAGATTCGAAATTAAATTGAATCTCAAAACTTTGCAGGGTCCTTGTTAATAAATTCTTTGTTTTACTTCATTCCATGATTTGACAGATGGGTCAAAATGTGTTATTAATTTATGAACCACTAATTATCTACAGGCAAGTATCCATGCTCATCATCTGAGTTCAAAAATAATCTATGTTACACATGAACTATTATTTTTCAGTTCAGGTACTTTCAAAAGCCAAAATGCAAATAAGTAAAAAATTCTTCCACATTAGTCCAAGCTTGGACTCAAAAACCTTAAAAAAATGATTTTAGGCCAAATAAAAAAATACATTTGGTTCTTGAGCAATTACTTTTTAAAATCATTGCAGGGTGGGGGGGGGGGGGGGGGGTATTTTTATTTTTTATTTCTTGAGTGTGATAACTGATGGAATTCGAAATTATTTTTGGTCATAAAAAATTGTTCACCTGTTCTTGCCTTGTAGAAATTTATGGGAGAGTGACTACAATGCAAATCTATATAGGCTAAATAATTTCACTTCATAGATTTTATTGAGCACAAGCCTTCAAGTTGTGGCACCTGCTCTTCAGAAAATGTCTAACGTTGGACTTCCAGCACTTAACCAATTAATAAAGAAATATGAAATACATTTGTTTTCAGTTACATTTATGTACCTTTTTTCAAAAAATAAATACCATGCACATAATATTTTAGATATTTTCTGTAGAACAGAGCAAACTGGATGTTTAAAAAACAAATATAATAGACAATGTATTTTAATCATTCTTTGTTGAAAACATGTGCAAACAAATCTACATCAATCAAAAAAGGAACAATTTTAAAGTCTTATGATTTCATAATAACTTTGGAAGACTCTGCAAGGCAATAGAAATGTTCGAGAGGGTTCAGTTTCAAGGAGGGAGGTGCCTGAGAACTAAATACTTTTTTTTAGCCCAACAGCCTTATGGCCTACATTTAAATTAATAACTTGTTTGTAGTCAGATTAGTGCTTATAAATACATTTATTTATTTATTTATTTATTTATTTATTTATTTATTTATTTATTTATTTATTTATGGGGGTTTAACAACACTTTTGACAGCCAGGGTCACCTTGTGTCGGACAGTTTTACAGGTGGAGGAAGCCGGGGTACCTGGAGTGAACCACCGAGCCATGGCGAGCAACTGTCAGACTCCCTGAAGAAGTCCACACAAGCAGGGTTAGCATATTGGTTGAAGACATGTGCATCATCGACATGCAGTACGCCATAGTACACAGCGCCACTGTGCCCCCACATAGACAGTTGGAGTTTTAGTGCCTTGCCGAACAACACAATGCAGTTACCCCTCGTGGGGATCGAACCGTGGACCTTTCAGTTTGAAGTCCCAATTCCATAACCACAGAGCCACCGTGCCACCGTTCATAAATACAGCTGTGTCCTTAGCATACACATAAATCCATGTGATGGTCATGTGTAATCAGTGACATTCAGAACACCATCGATGATTCTGCCAAACGGTTGTAAATGAAACACGATGGCCGTAGTTTGGTGGATACTGCTATGATTAAAATCATTTCATGACCCATAATTATCTAAAATGTACTTTTATTTCAAGTCAGCAATAAATGCATGTGATTGATGCAGAACAAAGTATTAATTAACAGAGGACCTAGTTGCTTAACCCCTAAGGGCCTAATTCCAACTTTAATAATTTTTTCTGCAACAAAACTGGTACCCCAACATGTAGTCTTTAGGTAAACTTCCAAGTTGCATTCCAAGTGCATTGGCAGTTGTCTCTTGGCTGCCTATATAGGCAGCCAAGACTTGCTTAGAAACAACTGCAACGTCACAGTATATGGACTGTCAATGTACAGAAAAAATGTATAAAAATCTCCAGACCCTCAAGGGTTGAAGTGCAGGCCTGCAAATAATATTTTTTGATAGCCACATACCAACAGTTTTGTGAAATAGTACACAGCTTTGAGAAAGTGAAAAACAAAGGATCATGATTCTATGAAATTTATCTTGGTGCTCTCCAATAAATTTGAACAAAACAAATCAATATCAACAAAATAGCAGTTACCTTTATGTGAATGCAAGCACCTGCTAAGAATATGAGAACATTATTTGAGCACCAAGACTTTGATCAAGTCCACATTTGAGCATCTAGCACTGAACAATTAAATTTTAGAATACTTTGATTTGAATTGATGATTCAGTTCAGCAAATTTGCAATTCATTCTGGTCATTTGATAACTGGTGGCCAATCCATTTGCTGTGACATGAAATTCTTGCCTATTACAATATTGAGTTCATCAGCAGTTTCAAGTTGGGGGACATCTGAATAAATCTCACCCACACAGGGAGAACATTTGAGGAATCAGTGAATTGCAACTGTTTTTGTTTTTTTTTTCTTCCCCCACATATAAAAATGTGCCAGATTTAGAAGTGTATTTCTTTTGAGGTTTTAAAAGATATTTTCATTGGTTTTTCATACCATGCACCCGTGAATAATGCAGTATTAAATCAGTGGAGTCCACTTAACTGGCTATGTCTTTTACCCTGTAAATTGCATGTAACTTCGAAACACCAAATCATTTACCATACTTCAGTACAAATTTTTTCCTGCTAATTCTATATAGGTTATAGAGTAAACTCTTGTTAATTAAATAAAATTCCTGTGGAAACAGGGGAACTGGAGGAGTGCTTGTTTACTGCAGTAAACAAGTTCAAGCTTTTATTGGTAAAATAGGACCCAGGACCAATGCCAGGGGTAGAAGTTTTCTAAAGTAGGCAGCACAGGTATAAACAATTGGCTAAACTTGACTTCATCCCTATGTTGCGGTCATGAGAGAGCCAAAGATGCTGAAAGTGACCTTAAACACCAATAAATAAATTTAATAAAACATCATTATGGCCTAGTGAAGGTTGATCAATCAACCACTGAATTCCCCATGTGTATAAATGTATCTGCAATCAGTGCATCCAATATTAGCATTTAACATATTATATCTTGTTTTACATGAGGTTATGTCAAACAAGTTATAGTTACAGTAGAATAAATTCTCATTTCATTACAAGAATACAGGAATGTGGCCCATCTCCTTTAAGAAGACCTTGATTTTTGCATGGTCATCTCTCCTGTTAGTCTGTTCCACAAATGCTCATTTTGTTGACAGATCAGGCAATCCTTATTTATTTATGCAACTTGAAAATCTGATATGCACCATTTTTGAAAATCAAGGCCCGAAGTCCTTAACTGGTAGAGTGCTAAATTATTTTTGGCCACCAAAATTTGTTCACTTGTCTTTGCCTTGTTACAATACATAGGAGAGTGCCTTTGGGCACTCTCCAATAAATTGTAACAAGGCAAATATTTACAGACTAAATAATATCACTTCAAAGATAATATGAAGCACAGCCACTGAATTTGAAGCCTTTAAGTTGCAGAACTTACACTTCAGAATAAAGCCCAAATATGGGCTTCCAGCACTCGACCAATTTATGAATATTTTTTTTTTGTAAAGTGGCTATTCAGTGATTCCTTTCCACACTGATGTTGCATATCAAAATTGTATCCTGAAAAATGTTACCCTAATGCAAATCATAAATCAAACAAATCATTGAGTGTTTTCAAAGAGGATTGAATTGATTAAATTCCTAGTTGCATTATGGGAAAAGTTGCTGTTTAAAATTTTAGTATTTTGACATAAATGTGCAAAAGGTTAACAAGGTTCCCAGGGTGTCTGATGACTGGACTAGGATAGCTAAATGATATTCAAAAAATGGCAAATTGCCAACCATTTTCTGCCAATTAAGCCTAATGTTCCCTATTCTCTTTCACTTTTTGAAAACCTTGATGAAAATTGCTACCAGTAACCAACTTTTTGAAAACATCAGACACCCTCGTTCCACTGTGTACATATCTTGAATCTTTGTTGGAATTAGCTCAATAACTTGTTTCCAAATGGTCATGAACTACATGTATCTTTTGAAAACAAGAAAGTAAAATGTTGAGTTATTCTGGAGAAGATATTTTTAGCATCCTAATCAAGTTGTGTTGGATCAAGGACTAATGATGACCATTCTTGAACCTTTTATTTTCATCAGATCATCTGGAAAATCTAGTGCCGAACAGTATGAGAAAGATCAGATGAAACATGGGGACAGAATGTTCCATAAATTCATGAAACAAATTTCCCACTGTTCTGGCCAGTTGGTAAGGTAAGATTTTATTGCTTTAAATCTTAATTCTCAAGCATCTTCTTGAGATCTTTAACTCTTTCACTGCTGAACATGACTAAAGTCAAATTACCTACTTGCTGCCTACCACGACTCAAGTCAAAATTTTAAAACCAGATAGCAGTAAGAGTGTTCCAGGGGAAGTAACTCTTTTTTTTGCATTTTACGATATTGTGGTGTTCTGTTTATGTTTGAGGTTAAAGGTCAAGAAAAAGTTTGCACCACAACTGCCCACAGATGAGAATACATCTTGGTTCAAAACATATGTTGGTTTGTTTTGGCAGGTCTTTCAGACAAAATGTCTGCAAGGAATTCTACTCGGAAATGTTTCAAGACAAGTGAGGTTGTAGAGTGTATTTTTCAAGACTCAGATAGCGAATGTGGTTCTGAAACTGAAGATGGGGAATCTCTCAATGATATGGCCAGTGATATGAACATATTAACCCCTCAAGGCCAAGATATGGACATATTAACCCCTCAAGGCCAAGATTTGGTTTGAAATGTTGGTGCTGTCAGAAATTCTGCAGGATTCGAGGTAGAAGAGTCATCAGAGTCAGTAAATGACCCAGTTAGTTTTGACTGGCAAATACATGGTTTAGAAGATCTGTTTGATCCATGCTGGACTCAGCCATACAGACACTGACAAGGCATCTTGGTTTTCAATATGCCCCTTACAAATCAATATAAGGACTATCTGTAATATTTTTTTTTTTCAAATCTGCTGATCAATTTTTGCTATAACCACTATAGTAGAACAACATTTAGTATCAAAATCAATTTGGCTATAAATAGTGTGACTCCATCACAGAAAACACCAGAATATGGTGATATTTTCTTGCTTTGGTGTGGCGGCCATCTTGGTTGCCATGGTCACATGACCTTATATGGCCGAGTCTCATATGCAATTCAGCATCCGGACCTATACCTACCAGCATACCAAGTTTCAGCAAGATATTCCTCTAAACAAAAAAGTTATTCCCCTGTAACCAAACTATATGTATTACTACTGTGTAACATAGTGCTGTTCCACTGGGTACAGTGGCATGTACTGCTGTGGTGCTGTTTGGCAGCAAAAGAGTTAACTCTTTGCCTGCTGCAGTCAGATTTTCCCACCCAGTATGGGTACAAAAATACCCAATTACCTGAAATAGGTATAATTCTGCCTTTTGTTAATAATATGTTCTGCAAATAGGAGTAATCAAAGTTTCAAATATTACTTCACTCCAGGGAATATTTCATCAAATCAAGTCATGGCTGCATTACAAGAGCCATGACTTGATTTTATGGGAAATTCCAGAAAATACTTACTGGTTAAGAGTTAAAGCATTCTCATCTGTGACAGAATATCATCATTGCTGGCTTCCAAAATGTTGTATCTCGAAATTTCCGACTTTTTGGGAGAGATAAAAAAACGAATAATTCCAAATATGGGGAATACAAAACTTAGTAACTGAAGCTCCTCAAGCAGGAAAACACATTTGTTGTTTCAAAGAACTTTTAGAGTGTATTAGAGGTGTTTTCTGTGAGAAAACTTACTTTTAGGTATTATCGAGAGTTAACTTACTGCAAGGGAAATTATATTACATTTTTTAATTGATAATATCTGTTATTTTATGACCTGTGCCATTCAAGCTAGAATTGGTTTGTCAAAGATTCCTGTCTGAACCATTTCCGCCTATTAAGAACAAGCAAATTTCTTCTGTTTACAAGACAGGAATTTTGAGATACAACATTTTAGAATCAGCACTCCCTGTTTTTAGCTCACCTGACTGAAATTCAAGATGAGCTACGGTGATCACTCACCATCCGTGAACATGGTGTTTGCATCTGCCCTCCTAAACCAATTTTAATTAAGTTTGAGGTGATTGCTTGTTCTGACATCGCATTTTGCTTTTTTCAAATCAACTTGCCCATCGGTTGACAATTGGTAGTCAGGGTTGTGAAATCTTCCCTCACCGATGGTCAAAGGTAACAAAAAATTGCCAGTATTTCCTCAATTTCCAAATTTAAGACATTTTTATTGAAATGACTCTAGAGTATTTCGTAGTTTCATTTGATCTCGTCAGATTTCGCCGAGCAGAGTGAATATGTGTGACAAGCAGTGTTAAATTCTCGGGGATAATCGTGCATTGGAAACTCAGGCTCAACAATCACAGGTATATGACAGCCTTTGTTTGGACTTGTGTATTTGTAAATACTAGGAGTGTCATGTGATGGGACCGTGCATTTTCACACAGGAGATTCCTTGAATAGTCCACAGTCAAAATCAAAATGATATGTGGCCTGCCTGAGTCAGGCAGGCCACACGTCATTTTGATCTCGACTTTTGACTTTTTTAATGTTGCATGGATGTCTGTCAAACATGGAAAGAAATCATTCCTAATTCATTCAAACTCATCCCCATCTTCAGACGCGGTATTTTATTTCAGCACCGATATTGAAATTTGAATACCCTGCAGACCTACGCCTGACGAGATCAAATGGAACTATGAATCACTGAAGAGTCAATAGCTTAACTACATGTTGCTGTGCCACTCGAGTGATAGTAGTGTAGGGAGGCACTAAGAGTAACTAATTGGAAATTACCTTTGGATTTTTTTCCTATAGAACCTATAGGAATTTCCCTATATACCCATGGGGAGGGGGGGGGGGGGAATTTACAACAGAAAGGCACTCTGGCGTTACAAAAAGGTAGGCACTCTGGCATATTTTTGATCAACAATATGCCAGAGTGGCTACCCTTTTGTACTCCAGGGTGCCTTTCTATAGTAAATTCCCATTACCTGCCAGAGTGCCCCCCCCCCCCCTCCCCTTAGGGAAATTACTGTAGGAAAAAATAGTAAATTCTCATTAGTCCCCATAGTGCCTGCCAACAGTACTAGTGATACAGAGAAATAAAATAAACATGAAAAGTGACCAGTATCTGAAATAAACATTATTTGAAATCATGAATGTTCAACAAAATGGACTGCGAATCTGCAATAGTCAACACTCAGCACGAGCACATGCATAGTGGCAACTGCTGTCATTTGTCATTTGTCAATTTGTCATTATGTCATATGAGCACTCAAAATAGCAACAACTGTTGTCGTATCATAAAAGATCAGTAGTCAAAACCCAACAACGGCATGTTGCCTTGAATCACAAGTAACATCTCGCACTTTTCTGGATTCAGTCGATTCTGTTTCTCCTCATGAATATCGCCCGCTTCACTGAATAAACGTTCGCTGTCAACACTCGAGGGGGGAGCACAAAGATACTTCCTAGCAATATCACTCAGCTTCTTAAATCTGATGCTATTGACACACCAATAACTAAGGGGGTCTTGGTTGCATCCGATGAGAGGTTCACATGCATACAGCTTCACTTCTTCATGGAGAGTTTTGATTTGTGAGTGAGATTTGACCACACCTTTTGAAGACAGTAAGCATTCATAGTCTTTATCAAGCATTTCTTTGGCGAAAGCTTTGGTTTCAGCAATGCTCTTCGCACTAGATTCAGTCCTTTCGACACTCGTTGACTGTTCAAATGCTTTCTCTGTGGGGTTATCAACAGTACTTTATCCTTTGAGTCATGTACATAACTTCTTTTGCATCAATTTTGTAACACTTGTTTTGTCGCGGTCAGCTTCTGAACTTCAATCAGGCTTGAAGTCAAAGAAAACATCCTTGTAACAGGGAATGTGGCAACTACTAACAATTTGTTGACCTGAATGTCACTAAAATGTTTTTTCAAAGACTCAGCCAGCTCCTCAAAGTCTGGATGAATTTTGTTGTCATCGATTTGACAAAACACTACCAAGCAGGGAAACCGATGGAATTATTGAGGAACATGTGGCTGGTGCGGCAGACATTTCCCTTGTTATCTTTCCAAACCTTCATTGTGTCTTCGGGACTGTTTGTCCAATGGTCCATTGATTTGACGTCATCACAGGAATGTCATACTCACTTGAAAATTTCACTAAAGCAAGTCTCTGTTCAAGAATCCTTTCAAGCATATCATAGGAACTATTCCACCATGTGGTGACATCCTGAATGATCTGATGTTTGGGTAACCCATGTTTGAGCTGAATAGCTTTCAGATCGAAGTTGGCCAATGGTGATCAGTTAAAATGTCCCGCAATCTTGCGACAATTTTTCAGCATGTCATTCACTGATCTTTGTGAACAAATCGCATTATTAATCACAAGCTGTAGTTTGTGTATGAAACATCCCAAATGTGTTATCCCAGTCAATTGACAGCCAGATGCTGCATTAGCACTAGTGTCACTCGAAATTACCAGCACTTGTTCCTTAGGAATATTCTACAAGGCTAGCATTCTTGCAGTTTCATCAAATATTGCTTTTCCAGTATGGCTTCCCGGGAAGGATGATGCACTGAGCATGTAACGTTTTTGTTCAAAATTACTACCGATCCATTGACCCGTTAGACTCAGTGAATGATTAGCACAGCTCAATGACCATATATCTGTTGACAAACTCAGACACATCATTCCCTTCATTTCTTCTTTGACACTCTCTACAATCTTTCTGTACATGTCAGGTATTTAGTGTCACTCAAATGTCGACAAGATGGCAACTTGTATCTCGGCTCCAGTGCATCAACAAGTCACTGAAATCCAACTTTTGACAATTGCAAAAAGCTCGTAATCTAGTGCTATCATTTCAGCAACTTTGTGATTTAGTTCAAGTGTTCTGCAGCCTTTAGAGGACCATGGGGCTGTCTTACTGATACATTCCACCAGTTTCATCTGGTGTGCCATCTTTAATTCTGAAGTAGTTGAGTCAGACCCCATGAGCTTTCTTTTTTTTTCTTTACCTCTTCTTCTTTTTCTGTTTCTTTTACTTCAAGTAGTTTGAATTTTTTCGGTTGGCATGCCTTCAGGTGGTTACGAAGATTTGAAGTTGTGTATGATTTGGTTTTCTTCCCACCATGGGATATTTTGATACTACATACTAAGCACTTTGCTTTCTCGTCTGCAGAATTTTCTGTGCTAAAAAAATCCCATATTTTGCTGTATTTTAGTATTGTGCATTTTTTTTTCTGACTTCAGTTTCGGTTTTGTTCAGTTTTGTCCAAAAAACTTGGTTTATAGGTCGGTTTTCGGTTTTTTGCAATAAAAATGTTATAGACTTGAAAAACATCACACAGTGGCAATAAAAATACATATTTTGTCAATGGCTAGCATCAATTTATTTACCTCCCTCCCACACACACATCTCCTACGCAGGTGGACATGTCCAATACCACTACCCCATCCCACAAAAAATACATTAAAAGACTGAAAGCCAGGAGCAGTGCCAGGAAATTGGCAGGAAACAAAAGTTGAGGGAACAGGTAAATTGTGAGGTGAGGTAAGCTGCATTGCATCTCTGCAAGGAATTCCCCCTCACACCCCCCCCCCCCCCCCCCCTCCAATTTACTGCCGACCCTAAGACTCTGGTATTATTGTAAGACTCCTTGCAACTACTGGCTCTCCTGGTCTCAAAATTCAGGTGGGCCTACTAGCCAAGTACTGGCCTACCAACCCCTGTATTCCCACCCAGAGATATTTTTGAAAAAAATGCACTCTAAACTATGTCATCTGAAATGGATCACTTCTAAGACCAGTTGCAATTGGTACATTGATTAATAGTATAGGTGGTGCTCCCTTCGACCGTGTTATGTAACCGGATTTGAAACAGTAACTGGTAGTTTGGAATGGGGAGGCAATATTTGCAATGGGTGTGCTGATAAATTTCCGTGCCCGTCACCTCAGGAAGGTGCAATGCTCATTTGATTTTTAGAACAACCATAATTTACACTAACAAGTTTTTATCGGTAACGTTTCAAACTTTACCTTTTTCCATTTGCCTTTCGAAGTTGGCGTTCCACTTTCAATTTCCATCTGTTGCTTGCGAAACTAAATCAGTTCTGTATTATATGAGGCAAAATGTTCAATTTAATTGTATACAGAGGATTTTAGACCTTGCAGGCTCGCATGGTTTGCGTGGGGACACTCCATTGTGGTATTCGCTCACATGCATACATTGGATAAACAGATCAAGGGAGGTAACAATGTTGAACGTTACATTCCAAGGACGTGTCGGGAAACCCACACCACAACTAAAGTATGTTTTTTTTTTACAGTAATCTGCCATTAAAAAAATGAAAGTGTCATTGACACTGCAGCTTAACTTGTCTAGGTGTTGTGTTTGATGAAAAGGATAATGTTCAATATTTATGAAAGGATTATGAAATAAGACAAGAATTGTGATAATTGGGAATGTGTTAATTTCTGTTCCCTGTATGCTATGTTTTTAATACAAATAATATGAGGTGTAGACTGTACTAAAGAACTGAGGGGTGGGTTAATGTGGCCCTCACAGTTAATGAATGTGGCCCTCACAGTTAACGTATGTCAACGAAAATTACCAAGTTATAGTGAAATTATTCCAAAACGAGTTATCCTATCAAGTTATATTGAAATCCCTTCATAAATATGGCCTGAAGACTGTGCTAAAGGTTTTCAGGCTTCAGGCCTGTGTAGGCATGACGGTTGACCGATTGCAACTAAAAGGAGACATCCTCATCTGGACATTATACCGATCAATCTACCAAGTTACAATGAAATCCCTTCACAAATACGACCTGTAGTCTGTACTAAAGTTTTTCGGGTTTTGGGCTCGGGCAGCCATCATGGTTGAATGATCATGACCAAAAGGGGACATTCTCATCTGAGCATTATCTTGAGTGATCCTACGAAGTTAAATGAAATCCCTTCATAAATATGACCTGTTGTCTGTGCTCAGGGTGTTCGGGCTTTGGGCCCCTGTACCCGTCACAGTTGACCAATCATGACCAAAAGGAGATGTCATCATCTAGGCATTATATGGAGTCATCCTACCAAGTTACAATGAAATCCCCCCCATATTAAATATGACTTGCAGTGCTAAAAGTTTTTGGGTTTCGGGCTTGGGCAGCCATCACGGTTGACAGATCATGACTAAAAGGGGATGTTCTCATCTAGACATTATACAGAGGCATCCTACCAAATTACAATGAAATCCCTTCATAAATACGACCTGTAGACTGCGCTAATGGTTTTGGGCTCGGGCAGCCATACTGGTTGACCGATCGCGACCAAAAGGGGACGTTCTCATCTAGACACGACCCCAAACCTGCATATGAAATTTTGTGACGATCAGACAAGAACTACAGGGTGTAGCCTGTGCTAAAGGAAAATGTGAACAGACTCACAGACTAACAGACTCACAGACTAACAGACTTCCGCACATGTGATGGCAATAGCTTATCTTGACTTTGTCAAGTTAAGCTAACAAAGACTATTTTTTAATTGATTTTATTCTCGATTTTGTTGCTAGGTAATTAATACATCCAAACATGTGCAGATACGAAGCCGCTTGCAAAGTCCCCAAGTTGCTCATTTTGACGTTTGTAGGCATGTCAAGATTGTCATTCTGAGAATTTCTGACAGAACAAACCAACCCACTTTTGTAACAGTGCTGTGTAATTGGACGAAAGTTGTCATTCATCATATGAAGATTCTTGGGACATGTGATCATTCTTCTAATACGACAGTGACTCCTGTTAGACAGCGTTTGTTTCTCTGGAGTCTGAATACGTGAAAACTGACAACAGAGTTATGGAGGTGGAAATCCTCTAAAATGGGCACCATGGGTGTAAATGATTGACTGAATTTTACTTATCTCCATTTTGGGGGTCATGATTAGTCATTGTGCAGAAGAATGTGGCCTTAAAAATAAATAAATAAATAAATAAATAAATAAATAAATAAATAAATAAATAAATAAATAGGGAGAAAATTGGGAAAGATGGTGATAAAGAGTGCCAGATGCATAATTTGGGATTGTTTGAAACCCTGGAGCACTTTCTGTTAGAATTTCCAAAATATCAGTCCAACAGAACAGAATTCACCATCAAACGGAGTACAATGAGGAAATGGGAGTCGCTGAAGGACCAGTAGTTATTGGGTGATATCAAGGAGGGGTTAGCATGCTGATCAGTGAATTTGAGAAGAAAGAAGTAAACAGTAGCATTATTTATTTATTTATTGGTGTTTAAGGTCACATATTTCTGTCCATGGGTAATCAAAACTGGATGCGATAGCATTAAACAATTCATTTCTAGAGAAAGAGTGATGGAGGGAATGGCATATGGGACCACAGGGGTAATTAAAGCAATCACATATGAGAACTGATACAAACCACCAGCTGGCCAAAGAGTTAGTGAAGAACTATAATGATTTTAGACTTGGTAGAAATATGAACATAGAATTTCACCCCGATCTCAACTTGGTCACAATCTGATGGAACTTTTGTCCTCTTTCCACCTAACATTGTAGAATCTCACCTGTCAAAAAATAAATTCAAGAACATTACATCTCAGATGCTAATGTCATTATTTATTTTTCTGTCTTAATTTTGCAATATTTTATTTCTGAAATATTGCCCTACTGTTGTAATTGTATTACAGCCAGATCACAATCTGATCATGAAAATAGACCACTTTTGCAATCACAGTACAGTGGAGCCCACTTAGCTGGATATCTCTCAATTCAATACCATGTTAATACAATATATTTCCCCAAACGAAAATTATTTACCACACCTTCAGAACAAATTTGACCTGTTAATTGCATAATAAAATATTACATAGTAAACTTCTATTAACTAAATAAAAGATCCTGTGATATGTCAAGAAATTACCCTGAATATGTCAAGAAATTACTCTGACAATCACCAAATTTCCTTGTTTATTATTTTGACCATAATAAATCCAATATGGGCATTTAATTTATTATATCTTGTTTGACAGAGCTCCATCAGCTCTGTCAAACAGGATATAAAAGAGAATAAATGCTCAGTTTATCTCTAGAATACAGAAAAATGATCAAATACCTGTTAATTGAATACTCCTGTTAATTGAATAATTTTCAGTGGCATAGTGGCTATTCAATTAACAGGATTCCACTGTACTGTATGTCACAAGAGCCAGATATTCAGAATTCCTCTTGATGTTTGATTAACACAGATTTTCTTTATAGATATAACTGGAATGGATGCCCACTCTTAATGGCGCCACTGAGGAAAGTGGAAACAGATCAGCCAATGTCATATTGTCCACATTGCAATGGAGAAAGGGTATATGAAATGCAGCTGATGCCAGCGATGGTTTCAGCCTTGAAATTCCCAAATTTAGCAGGTGAGTTTCAGCTTATTTTATATATTTTTTTTTACATTGAAAGTCATATTTGGGGGTGGGGCATGGGGGTGGGGGTGGAGCCTAGTAGCTCAAACCATTATTTCTAGGAGAATTTCATCTACATATTCCATTTTCAGGATTCACATGTGTAAAACCATTAGCACAAAACCTTTAGTCTACAGGTTGTATTTATGAAGGGATTTCCCTGTAACTTGGTAGGGTGACTGCATATAATGTCTAGATGAGAATGTCGTATTTTGGGTGTGTTTGGTCAACCAGGACAGTCGCAGGGCATGTTACCTAGATTCCTTTAGCACAGTCTACAGGTTGCATTTATGAAGGGATTTCATTGTAAATTGGTAGGATGACTCTGTATAATGTTTAGATGAGAACATCGTATTTTGGTCATGATCGGTCAACCGTGATGGCTGCATGTACATGTGACCTAGATTTGTTTAGCACAGTCTGCAGTTAAAGTTTATGAAGCGATTTCATCGTAACTTGGTAGGATCACTCGGTATGATGTCCAGATGAAACTGTCTTGTTTTGGTAAGAATTGGTCAGCCGTTACCACCACTTGGGCTTGTGATCTAGATTCCTTTAGCACTGTCTACAGGTTGTTTTTGTGAAGGAATTTCATTGTAACTTGGTAGGATGACTCATTTTGAAATGATTTTACTGTAACTTGGCAAGTTTGGTGTGAGGGCCACATCAATCCAGGCTTCAATGCTTTATTACGGTCTACACCTCAAATTAGTCTTGTTGAAAACATAGCATGTAGGGTACAGAACTTAACATATTCTCAATTATCACAATTTTTGTTTTATTTCATAATCCTTTCAAAAATATTGAACATTATCCTTTTCATCAAACACTACGCACCGTCAAGTTAAGCTACAGTGTCATTGATACTTTCATTAATAGTATTTCATCCATTTTTAATTTTTACATTTTCATGCAGAATCATATGCATAACTTTTGAAAAACAAGTGGGGGGTGGGGGGGGGGGGGGTGGTAGGGCAAGGTGGGGGAACATACTTTGACTTGACATTCCAAGTCACAGAAAAAATTGTTGGATGTGTTCTCAAACCACTATTTTGAAGAGAATTTCATCCATATTTCCCATGTTCAGACTCATATACATAACTTGAACAAAATAATGCTTTGAGCCAAGAAAATGTTGTCTTAAATTATTTGTTTTCTAAACAAATCAGACACTCAAAACTGTATTCAACTACACAGATCATCACCACTGGCTGATCCTGAAATAGAAATGCAAGTTAAATGTGGGTGGACATGGATGAGCACAATACACGGAATTACTCAGTATTATTACTATTCAGTTTTTCTAGAAATTTCTTGGCTTGTGATGCTGTTGGTTTGGTAAAAGGTTAACATACATTTCCTAGATCTACTAGTGTTCGTTCTGGTGACATGCTTGAGTAAACTATCCATGCACTAAGAAAGTCGCTTATCAGGTTTCAAATCACAGCAGTTCCATTTGATGTATAGCTTAGTTGAACCCTCTGCATGTTGATGTCGAAAAATCTAAAGTTGAAGCTGCAAATTTTCCCCATAATGCAACCAGGAATTTAACCAATTCAGTCTTGTTTGACACAGCTCATTGCAGTCTGTCAAACAAGATTGAATTGGTTAAATTCCTAGTTATATCATGGGAAGGGTTTGTGAATTGAAATTTTTTTTCACATCAGTGTTCAGAGGGTTATTTTTTAATCTAGAACTCAACAAAATCATTGGAGCACATATGCATTCCATCACATTTATATTTATATGTTCATTTGTTTATTGGGTTTTAATGACTTTCTACAGCCAGGGTCGCATGATGTGAAACAGTTTTACGAGTGGAGGAAGCCAGAGTACTTGGCGATAACCTCTGAGCAGCAGTGAGCAACTGTCAGACTCTACAACTTACCGAGTAACTCTGCACATGCAGAGTTAGCAGTGTTTGAAAGCAAATGCACCATGGATGTGCAGTTTGCCTTAGTACGTACCACCACCATGCTCCACATGGGTAATTGGGATCAACCCTTAAGGGCCTAATATCAACTTTAATCACACTTTTCTACAACAAAACAGGTGCCCCAACAGTCTTTGGGTGAACTTGCATGTTACATTCAAAAGTGCCTTTGCAGTTGTTTTTAGCTAAGTCTTGGTCGCCTATATAGGCAACCAAGACTTGTCTAGAAGCAACTGCAAAGTCACAGGATATGAACTATCAAATTGAAACAAAAACGTATAAAAATCTCCAGGCCCATAATGGTTAAATGTCTTGCTCAAGGACACAATGCAGTTACTGCTGGTTGAGATCAAAGTGTCCAACTTTTGGTTTAAAGGCCATTGCTTTAACCACCGAGCAACCTCACTCCCCATCATGTTTATGAAAACATGTGAATGTAGTTGGAGCTAATCTCAGTTGGTAAATTGTTTGACGAACATAAATCCACAGCATGGAGGTCACAAAAAACATATTTGTTCCTTCATGGTGGAGAGAGCATTCTTTGAACAAAATATGAAAAGTTTACTTCATCTTGCCACAAGTTGCAAGTAATGAGTATGATGGGAGGAAGTGAAAAATGTCATCTCACATTTGTGAAGTATGATATCACAGAACAGTATGCTCTGGAGCTTTATATTCTCTTAAATACCCAAAGATTTTCCTTTTTTCTTTCAAAAACATGGTATATGACTCTCACTGGAATGAGGTTGTTCCAGCAAGGGTTCATAAGCTTTGTTTTGAAAGTTACATGAGGAATGTCTAATCTCATCTGCTCACCAACATTTGAGCTTGATACAGTCCAAGCAGTGTGAAATGGGTAATCAGAAGACAGGCTGTCAAACTCTACATAGGACATGATCTAAAGAAAGGCTCTTATTATGTGAAATTAGGTAGAAGTACAATATATAAATGCTGACCTTAAAGCAAAATGAAAAGCTCCAAACTCTTACAAACATTGGACTGTGAAATTCAAAAAAACATTAAAATTTCTGAAAAAACTATAAAAATATTCTTAAATTTTTTAGCTATGAGGTGTTAATTGCCTCTGAAGGCCTTAAGAAGACAAATAAACACCAAACAGGTTTGTTAAAGCAACATAATATGCATACAATATGACCTAAACGCAAATTCTTACAACTTAAAATAAAATACTAAGTTTTTACTCCCAATATTTGTTAAAGTACTGTTGGGAAAGTCCCCTGCTACCCACATATGAAATATCAAAGCACTTGGGTCATAGGACTTTGAGACAATGGCCTAAACACAAACTCTTACAAAATTGGACACGTATGACCACCACTGCCATACCCATCATAATAGCTCACCACTTCTTTGAAGTAGGTGACCTAAAAACTAAGTAACAAATTTTGAATGACTTTGTTCACAATTTTTGCTAAAGGGTTCAATGTTGACTCTACCTTCAAATAATTCTCAGCAATCATAATAAATATTAACTTCTTCAATTGATGAAGGGTAGTTTGAATGCAGGTATACCTGGATTTGAGAATGTAATGAATCTCAACATGAGAGTGAAGTTTCCAAACTGTTGTCAAAAATCATTTTTTAGTCTGATTTACACCTTGAAAGGAACATATACTTGTTTTCAAATCGTTCCTGTAAATATGCAGTTGAACCCTGGTAGAATCTTCTGTGTTGGTTCAATGGCAGCAGTTGGGAGAATCCATATTCATTATTTGGGGTAGACCAATTACTATTGTCAACAATCAGCCCCAAACTAATGAATATTTTCAACATGCAGCCCCAAACCAATTAATATATTTAATATGCAGCCCTAGGGCTGCACCTTGAAAATATTGATTGGTCTACCCCACACTGTTTTCGGAGCTTAAAATATAGATTATCACGGTCGTCATTAACAACCTTATGCAGCCACTTTATACTTCCTTTCTTTGATTATGCTGACATAATATGGGACAACTGTACAGAAGAGAAAGCATATATCTTAGAGAATCTGCATTTGGATGCACTTCGCACAATCTATGGTGCACCCCATTGCACGAGTCATGAACATCTTTATGGAGAAACTGGATTTGTCCCTTTGAAAAAAGCAAAGAACACAACACAAACAAACATTTTGTTACTAAATGATACATGGACTTGCACCTACCGTAATTGGCTATTGCGCCTCATTCTTCTCACAGTTGCACAGCGATCCGCTTACTCTCTCAGAAACTATGAACAACTCTGTACAAAATTTTGTAGAAGTAACGGTTTCTCCAATTCATTCTTGCCATCAGTTATTAGACAGTGGAATGGACTGGATTCCTAATCACGTAGTTGTGAAACAGTACAAGCATTTAAATGTTAGAGATGGGCGGTTAACCAAAAATTTGGTTCAGTTTCGGTTTTGTTATCAAACATAAATCCATAGCATGAAGGTCACAAAAAACATGTGTTCCTTCATGGTGGAGAGAGCATTCTTTGAACAAAATATCAAATAACCTAAAAATAACCTTGTTTTTGAACTTCAAAGTCGCGATTCCACTTTTTCAGAACAGCTACACTAATTGGTAATGCGATCGAGCATGGCATTTACCGCAAAAATAGGTGACAAAATTACTTCTTATGCATCGTGTTTTAAATGTTCATCTGTTTATCAAATGCAATTTCCTTTGCAGAAATGGAACTTATCACTTGTTCCACATTTATAATGACAAATATATTTATTTCTACACGTAATTTTGAAAACTTGAACTCCAAAGCCAGCATCAAAACCACAGTTGAATTTGGATGGAAATTTAGGGTTACAATGACCAATATGAGCAACTTTCACTCGATAAAATTTTTATGGCCGGTGTAATTTTTTACGGTGTGCCGGGTTACTATAAACATAGGTATTTGGGGGGGCGAGACTAATTTTGCCACAGACTCTAGGCAAAAATCATTTTTCTCGAACTTGAAACTCTTCAGATAATTTATGCAAATACATTGTGCTCAGGATATCAGAGTACCGGTCAGGGTGTAGGAACCTGAGGGGGGTATAGGTTAATATAATAGGCTTCGCAGATGAATTCTCCTGTACAGTATGCAGGTAAATTAAAAAAAAATCGGCTGTCAATTCAGTTAACTGCAGTATTTTCCAGGCTGATCACATTGGGAGTTATGTAGGTGTGCCGAGGACTTAACATTGTAAAAACATGATGTAATGTATGTGGTATTTGTTGAATAATGTCAGCTTTCAGCCTTCCACACTCACAGCATGCAGAGACAGGAATTTGCTTCAATAAATTTTATCCACCGATATACTAAAAATAATCCAGACACCTATTTTCTCTGATAGGTGATTTATGTATCATGTCACTTGTCAAAAACAATGCAAAACATGTAGCTGAAAATCAACTTTTTCTATTAAAGAAAACAACTAGATTTCAGCCCAAAAGCCACCAGAATGCACCATTTGACCTCTCTGTTTTAAAATTTTTCTGGGGGGGGGGGGGGGGGGTGTTGGGCGGGGGGGAGAACTCCCCCAGACCCCCCTAAATTAGCTCATGATGTTGGTACTCATGGCAGATGCCTTCAGCATCTGCTGGTTTGTGCCCCCAATACATTGTGTCCCCCCCCCCCAAGACTGAAATGCTTCAGACGCCACTGGTACAAGTGGGTTGCCCTGGAAAGGGAGTCACTGTGACACTGACTGGTGCCAAATACATCTTATATGCAAATGCAATGCATTGTATTTTTATACGCCCGTTTTGAAAAAACGGGTCATATTATGGTATACCGCTGTCCATCTGTCCGTCTGGGCACACGACGTACGATAACTCAAGAACGCTTTGAGAGATTTTCGTGATTTTTGGGTAAGTGGTGTATATCGATGGAGGGAAGCTCCCTTTCGTTTAGTGTCGCCGTTCGATTAGTCATTCCAGAGTTATGGGACTTTATTACTTAGAAAATTGTTGATTTTTTACACGTACGATAACTCGAGAACGCTTTGAGAGATTTTCGTGATTTTTGGGTAGGTGGTGTATATCGATGGAGGGAAGCTCCCTTTCGGTTAGTGTCGCCGTTCGATTAGTTATTCCAGAGTTATGGGACTTTATTACTTAGAAAATTGTTGATTTTTATTATTATGGTATACCTCTGTTCATCTGTCCACATGTCGTACAATAACTCGAAAAAGCTTCCAGCAATTTCTGTAATTTTTTGGTGGAAAGTATATGTTGATGGAAGGAAGCTCCCTTTCGATTTGTGTCGCTGTCTGATTTGTCATTCCAGAGTTATGGGACTTTATTCGCCAAAATATAGGCAATTTTCCACATGTCGGACAATAACTTGAAAATGTTTTGAGCAATTTTCATGATTTTTTGGTGGCAAGTATATGTTGATGGAAGGAATCTCCCTTTCGATTTGTGTTGCTGCCCTGTTTGTCATTCCAGAGTTATGGGACTTTATTCATCGAATGTACAAGAATATAAAAAAAAACCTGACGAGTACACATGTATACTCATATTGTCCTGCTTCCCTCTTGTAATTAATAACGGGCGTATCATGCGCTCATGGCGCAGCTGTTTATTTGTACAGAGGAAACCGAAACCCAACTCTTTGACTGAAACCAAACGAGACTAATAGCGATCTATTTCAGGCCTTTCAACAGTATATACTCAACACAGGGAGATTCAAGGATTGTTGGTCATGAGAGCAAGTGTTCAACATTTCAAATAATACCATATTTCGGCCGGTGAACCTATCAGTGTCATTTCACATCTTGTACTCTGTTACTACATTCTATGAACGAGGCTGTTGAAAATTTATAAATTATCATTCCCACCTAGGCCGAAATTTTGTCATATGTTGAAATAGCGACAGGCCCATTAACAAAGAGCATATATCATTCTTCTACAGTTTGAGGCGGCCTACAGGTAGCCTAATGATTGTTCAAGCGATATTTCCAGACATGTACCAACCTTTCGAATGGTAGGAAGAAGATACAGCCAGTTCCTATCCAAATGGAAAACTTACTAAGGAGTTAGGTTAGAAATAATTGACTGGTCTATGTGTACTTCACTTCTTACTAGCACTTGCACCCGTTCCAATGTTCTGTGTTACAATATATATTTTGTAGAGGGAGGCATTTATGTCGACTTAGCTTGTTCGCTAAATCTTGATTCATCACAGAAGGAAATAAAATTATTGTTTAAACATCAGATTATGTTGTTTTCATTTGTCTGCCAGATTCAGAACTACATGTTAGCAGTGTGAATTGCACTTTGACTCTAGAAACATTTTCAGTCGTTAAATCCATTTTTGTTGGGCACTGGATTAGTTGTGCCAATTTGTTTGGTACAGAATTAACACTTTACCTAACATGAAAAGCAGATGACACTTGCAAACAAAATTCTTGAATAACTAATGACCCCTCATTGGAATGAGCTCAATGAGCTCGTTCCAACAAGGGGTCCTAACTTATGTTTTTGAGACAAAAAATGAACAAAATAATGAAAATTAATTGGCAATTTTGGGGAATAGCGCTGGCTGGTTTTGGCCATTACGTTGGGTAAAGGGCTAAACATGATCGACACTCATTACTCATCCTTTAGGAGCATGATGAATCATTGCTTAGAGTATTGGACTTTAACCGAAAGGTTGCCAGACACTTAATCCTGTTTGCCCAGGCTGGGGCAAGCTGGTGCTGTGTACTAAGTGCACTGCATGTCCAATGGGCAAGGGGGTTCTATGTTTGAGTGTTCACTTGTCTTCATCTGCTGCTAACTCTACTTGTGCCAGGTTAGTAAGTTGGAGAGTCTGACAGTTGCTTGCTAAAACTTATTGGTTCTTTCCAGGTACTCGGGCTTCCTCCACCCGTAATTTGACATTGTGTGTTGAAAGTGTTGTTAACGCAGACGATATCAAAATTTATTATTTTAAATATTATTTTAAAAAATTTTCCCAACAAAACCATATGATATGACCCCTCAATGGAACGAGCCCAAAAAGCTTGTTCCAAAGAGGGGTCACATGATATGGTTTTGTTGAAATTTTTGGAAAAATATTTTTTCAGCTGCTGAATTTGCAAATGACACGAGCAGAGTTGGCCCATTTATCGTTGGGTAAAGGGTAAAACAAACAAACCTACAGTTCTTTTGAGTGACCAAAGTAAAACTAATGACATGATTAAACATTGAACATAAAGGAAAATCTGTGTTTGTTATCACTTGCTCTGCGAGATGTTCAGATCAAATAACAAAATAAGTGTGTTTCTGGTAACCTGACCAACCCTATTTTGACAGCTAAAAACTTTTCATTCTTTTAACATTAAAACCCAGACTCTCAAGTGAGCCTAAAATGCTCACCTGGCCCAAATTGTCAAAAGAGATGAGTGTATCCGTTAGTGATCAGAAAAAACCTTCAATCTTACCCTCCCAGAGGTGCTGTACACCAAATATCAAAAGAATCTGCTGGATCTGAAGGAGATGATTTTAAACGATAATTCCCCATATTGCACTAAATAAATATTTGGGCTCCCTTGTGGAACCCAAATATTAACCCAGGAACTCGATTTGAACAAATTTGAACCTTGCACCTGTAGAGATGTCACATACTGAATATGAAAGGATTCTCACCAGTGGGTCTGAAAAAGATTTTATAAGAAACCTTCTCATATTGCACTTAGTTAAAATTTGGGCTCCCATGAAGAGCCCAAATATTCATCCAGGGATCCCATTTGAACAAACATGAATCTAACCCCCCCTAGAGTTGCTGCATACCAAATATCAAAAGAATCTGACTGGTGGATCTGAAGAAGAAGATTTTTAAAGATTATTCCCCATATTGCACCAAAGTTAATATTCAGGCTCCCGCAGGAAGCCCTAATATTAACCCAGGGACTCGATTTGAACAAATTTGAATCTCACACCTCTAGGGATGTCACATACCAAATATGAAAGGATTCTCACTAGCAGGTCTGAAAAAGAATATTTTTAGCTTAACTTGACAAAGTCAAGATAAGCTATTGCCATCACGCGTGCAGAAGTCTGTTAGTCTGTGAGTCTGTTCACATTTTCCTTTAGCACAGGCTACACCCTGTAGTTCTGGTCTGATCATCACAAAATTTCATATGCAGGTTTGGGGTCATGTCTTGATGAGAACGTCCCCTTTTGGTCGCGATCGGTCAACCAGTATGGCTGCCCGAGCCCAAAACCATTAGCACAGTCTACAGGTCTTATTTGTGAAGGGATTTCATTGTAACTTGCTAGGATGCCTCTGTATAATGCCTAGATGAGAATGTCCCCTTTTGGTCATGATCTGTCAACCGTGATGGCTACCCAAGCCCGAAACCCCAAAACTTTTAGCACAGTCTGTAGGTCCTATTTAATATGGAGGGATTTCATTATAACTTGGTAGGATGACTCCGTATAATGTCTAGATGAGAACTTCCCCATTTGGTCGCGATCTGTCAACTGTGACGACTGCCCGAGCCCAAAACCCGAAAACCTTTAGCACAGTCTACAGGTCATATTTATGGAGGGATTTCATTGTAACTTGGTAGGTTAACTTCATATAATGTCTAGATGAGAACGTCCCTTTTGGACGTGATTGGGCAAAGGTGACGGCTACAGGGGCCCGAAGCCCGAAAACCTTTAGCACAGTCTACAGGTCATATTTATGAAGGGATTTCATTGTAACTTGGTAGGATGACTCCAAACAATGTCTAGATGAGAGCGTCCCATTTTGGTCGCGATCATTCAGCCTTGATGGCTGCCCGAGCCCAAAAACCTTTAGCATAGTCTATAGGTCGTATTTATGGAAGGATTTCATTGTAACTTGTTTGGTTGACTTCATATAATGCCTAGATGATGACATCCCCTTTTGGTCATGATTGGTCAACTGTGACTGCTACAGGTGCCCGAAGCCCAAAAACCTGGAGTACAGTCTACAGGTCATATTTATGAAGGAATTTCATTGTAACTTCGTAGGATCACTCCAGATGATGCCCAGATGAGAATGTCCCCTTTTGGTTGCGATCATTCAACCATGATGGCTGCCCGAGCCCGAAAACCTTTAGCACAGTCTACAGGTTGTATTTATGAAGGGATTTCATTTTAACTTGGTAGGTTGATTTCATATAATGTCTAGATGAGAACATCCCCTTTTGGACACGATTGGGCAACTGTGACGGCTACAGGGGCCTGAAGCCCAAAAACCTTTAGCACAGTCTACAGGTCATATTTATGAAGGGATTTCATTGTAACTTGGTGGGTTGACTTCACATAATGTCTAGATGAGAACATCCTCTTTTGGACACGATTGGGCAACTGCGACGGCTACAGGGGCCCAAAGCCCAAAAACCTTTAGCACAGTCGACAGGTCATATTTATGAAGGGATTTCATTGTAGCTTGGTAGGATGACTCCAAATAATGTCCAGATGAGAACATCCCCTTTTGGTCGCGATCATTCAGCCTTGATGGTTGCCCAAGCCCAAAAACCTTTAGCATAGTCTATAGGTATTTATGGAATGATTTCATTGTAATTTGTTAGGTTGACACAATATAATGCCTAGATGACATCCCCTTTTGGTCGTGATTGGTCAACTGTGACAGCTACAGGGGCCCGAAACCCAAAAACCTTCAGCACAGTCTACAGGTCATATTTATGAAGGGATTTCATTGTAACTTCGTGGGATCACTCCAGATGATGCCCAGATGAGAATGTCCCCTTTTGGTTGCGATCATTCAACCATGATGGCTGCCCGAGCCTGAAAACCTTTAGCACAGTCTACAGGTCATATTGATGAAGGGATTTCATCGTAACCTGGTAGGTTGACTTCATATAATGTCTAGATGAGAACGACCCCTTTTGGAGGTGATTGGGCAACTGTGACGGCTACAGGGGCCCAAAGCCCAAAAACCTTTAGCACAGTCTACAGGTCATATTTATAAAGGGATTTCATTGTAACTTGGTAGGATGACTCCAAATAATGTCTTGATGAGAACGTCCCTCTTTTGGTCACAGTCATTTAGCCTTGATGGCTGCCAGAGCCCCAAAACATTTAGCATAGTCTATAGGTCATATTTATGGAAGGATTTCATTGTAACTTGTTAGGTTGACTCCATATAATGCCTTGATGATGACATCCCCTTTTGGTCGTGATTGGTGAGCTGTGACCGTTACAGGTGCCCAAAGCCCGAAAACCTTGAGCACAGTCTACAGGTCATATTTATGGAGGGATTTCATTGTAACTTCATAGGATCACTCCGGATGATGCCCAGATGAGAATTTCCCTTTTGGTTGCGATCATTCAACCATGATGGCTGTCTGAGCCCGAAAACCTTGAGCACAGTCTACAGGTCATATTTATGAAGGGATTTCATTGTAACTTTGTAGGATTACTCCAGATGATGCCCAGATGACAACGTCCCATTTTGATTTCGATCATTCAACCATGATGGTTTCCCAAGCCCAAAACCTGAAAAACTTTATTACAGACTACAGGTCGTATTTGTGAAGGGATTTCATTGTAACTTAGTAGAATTACTCAGTATAAAGTCGAGATGAGGACATCCCCTTTTAGTTTCAATCGGTCAACCGTCATGGCTACACAGGCCTGAAGCCCGAAAACCTTTAGCACAGTCTACAGGCCCTATTTATGAAGGGATTTCAATGTAACTTGATAAGATGACTCGTTTTGGAATAATTTCACTGTAACTTGGTAACTTTTGTTGACACACATTAACTGTGAGGTCATATTAACCCACTCCTCAGCTCTTTAGTACAGTGTACACCTCATATTATTTTCATTAAAAACATAGCTCCCGCGGGAAGCCCAAATATTAACCCAGGGACTCGATTTGAACAAATTCAAATCTTACACCTCTAGAGATGTCACATAACAAATATGAAAGGATTCTCACTAGGGGGGGTCAGAAAAAGAAGATTTTTAGCTCAACTTTGACGCAAGTCAAATTTTTAGATCAACTTTAACGCAAGTCAAATTTGAGGTTATGCCATGGCCCGTCGTCCATCTACAATTCAATGCAGCACGGGCTAGAGGCCGTATTTATGAACCCATCTTTATGAAACTTCTTGAGTACCTTTGTTATCACTGTGGGACAAGAACAAGTCTGGATAGACTGACCAATGAATGGTCATAATTAGTAATTGAGGACTGACGAATACACCAACAACATGAAACGGTTTGTAAACATTCATAGGCAGGCATAATAAATATGCTATTATTTATTTATTTGTTGGGGTTTAATGACACTTTCAACAGCCAGATTCACTTCATGTCGGACAGTTTTACGGGTGGAGGAAGCCAGAGTACCTGGAAAGAACCACCGAGCAATGGCGAGCAACTGCAAGACTCCACAACCTACTAACTCAACACAAGCAGGGTTAGCATTGGATGAAGACAAGTGCACCATCGACGTGCAGTACACCTCAGTACACAACGCAACAGTGCACCCACATGGATATTTGGGATCAAGTGCCTTGCCCAAGGACACAACACAGTTGCCGCAGATGGGATTTGAACCGAGCAGCTTGCAGTCTGCACCTCTACCTACTGAGCCACTAAGCTCCCAATAAATATGCTATGGGATGTTTAGTTGGCGGATATGATGTGACATGAGGCTCAGTCAAAGCCTCGCCTACTATTGTTTGAACATCACCTCATGTGTCTTTTTTTATACCCCCCGCAAACAAAGTTTGGGGAGGGTATATAGGAATCACCCTGTCCGTCCATCCGTCTGTCCATCCTTATAAGCGCAACTCCTCCTAAACCATTTGAAGAATTTTCATGAAACTTTACACAATGGAAGAATTCCATATGAAGATGTGCATGAAGCAATATAATTCCGTTCTGACATTTCCAAGGGGAGATAATCTAACTTATACATTTCAATTGCTACATCATATGGTTGTGTCCTCGTAAGCGCAACAACTGAGGCGCGGGGGGTATCACTTTGTGAGCTTGCTCACAGTACCTCTAGTTTTAGGTTGGCCCAGTTACAAATAAATATTCAGTTCTCAAATTATGATACACACTCAACTTCTTGCAATGCCAAGTCTTTCTGCTGGTATTTTTTCAAAAAGTTCAACTGTTTTAGAGTCTGATTAATCTAAAATATATTTTGCCATTTCTGCAATCTTCCTCATTGAGCTGAAGGTAAGATGTGATGTTATTGAGAGACCCTTTTAACAATGTTTTACCTAAGACCCCACAAAGTAAATCTTCTGTTTCTCAGGGCATTTTTTTTGTAAAATTGCATTCAGAGGAGCGTTTCTTTATTTTATTTTTTAATTTTGTAATTATTTCCTTGCCATCAAAAAGTTCATGTTCTTGGTTTGTTTTATATTTTAGGCCTCATAATCTACAGACTAGCATGGGTGGTGGTGGTGTATTTCGTCCCTTGAGTGCAACAAGGCTTTGCAATGCTAAAGCATTGCAAAGCCTTGTTGCACTCAAGGGACAAATTTATCAATTTTATTAACTCGGGTAAAATATCAGACATAAACCATTTAATTTTTATTTTTTTTAAGTTTGCATTGGTTATAAAAAGAGAACTTTTTTAGGCCCAACCACAGCAAATTTTCCTTAAAAGGGCAAAAAACAGTATTCCATGCAAAATCGCAAAGATACACAAAGAGCTTGTTCCCATCCTAAAAGTTTTAGGTAACTTTCAATACATGGTTGTACCCAGTGCTTCATGAATTAAATTTTTGATGAATATTCCTATAATTAGTGTTTGGAATCAAATATTATTCCATCCCTGGAAATATTGCCCAACCATGGAAAGTGACCAGTCCATGGCAACTGTACTGTATGGCTGTGTCACAACTGCAGCGTAATAATAAAGTCAAATATGTTGATTACTATGGTGCTCACTTCTGTGGACACTCATCTGGTCCTACCATACCAGTAAAACATTTACTTATTTGTGTTTAAGTTCACTTTCAGCATCTATGACTATATGATATGAAGGTATGAAGTGAAGCATAGCCAGTCGTCTGTAGCTGGAGAAATTCTTTGACACATGAAAAAGTTTTTATTTAAATAACCAGAGTTTACTCTGAAACCTATATATGCAATTAACAGATCAAATTTGGACTGAAGGTATGGTAAATGGTTTTGTGTTTAGATGTTATATTTAATTAACAGGGTTATTCAATTTACCTTTTACTGAATGCAGAGGATCTCAAAAATTTGTTAATTTTAATTATTGTTTTTTTAAAAATATTTCAAATAATTTCAACAAAACCATATGTCACCCCTCCCTGGAATGAGCTTGACGAGATCATTCCAAAGAGGGGTAACCTCAAATGTTTTTGTTGAAATATTTTGCTTAAAAATTTTTTTTCAACTGCTTAATTTGAAAACTACGTGGGCAGATGTTGCCATTTTGTTGGGTAAAGGGTTAAGAGATAGCCAATGAAGTGGACTCCACTGTACTGTATTTGAGGTTTTGTTTTAATGTAAGTAGCATTTGTATTATCTGAACCCTTTTTCGAAAGATATATGAGGATATATTCATCGGCATTTAATGTAACAACATACTGTTTATTGAAATTGTTCTTTAATTATATAAAAGTAATATCAGCTATTCTTGAATTCAGGTCCTGTAGTTGAATTTGGAACAGTTATCATATTTACTTGCAAGAATAGTTGTTGGCATGATGAAGATCCATACAGGGAAGAAGCCGTCTACATTCAGGAAGATCCAGATCAATATTTGTTCAAATAAATTGTCACTTTATTTATCTCTTTTTTGTAAGCCTGAGTCAGAGTTCTTTACCCAACATGACTGGAAGACGACACTAGTGTTTTTTCCATAACGCTTTAACCAACGATCAGCCACATCCGCATGTGTAATATGCAAATTCAGCAGCTGAAAAAATACTATTTTTCAAAATATTTCAACAAAACCATATCATGTGACCCCTCTTTGGAACGAGCTCAACAAGCTCGTTCCAATGAGGGGTCACATGATATGGTTTTGTTGAAATTTTTTGAAAAATTAAAAAAAATGATATTTAAAATAATAAATTTTGAGATCGTTTGCATTGGGTAAAGGGTAATCCTTTACCCAATGTAACAGCCAAAACCGGACACCGCTATTCACAAAAATTACCATTCAGTTTTCATTATTTTTTCATTTAACAAGCTTTTTGAGCTCATTCCAAGTTGTGGAACCTATATTGAAACCTGGCCTGTATTACTAGCTGGAAAATACACATATCAACTTTGGTTGAAATCAAATAATCCAAACTGGAGTTATCAGTTGGAAACCAATTGTTTACAGACAGATGGATGGACCGACAGATGGACGGACGAAAGTCATGACTATAGCCCTGATTTCAAACAGTCAGGCTAAAAATGCATTTTGCACCAAAGAAAAAATATTGCATGAATGGCCCTAGGTGAGGAGGATGTGGGGTGGGGGGAGAGTGGGGGTGTGTTAGGGGAGTCCTTTTTAGCTCAACTTTGGCAAAGCCAAATTTGAGCTTATGCCATGGCCCGTCTGTCCGTCTGTCCGTCAACAATTGGATACGGCTTGGGCTAGAGGCCGTATTTATGAACCGATCTTTACGAAACTTCTTGGGTACCTTTGTTATGACGGTGGGGCGAGAACGAGTGTTTTTGGGTGCGGTCCAAAATTTAAGATGGCTGCCAGCCGCCATTTTGTACCGACGATGCAGAAATCTGTTTTTTGTACAGAACTTCCATATGAAAGCTCTGATTTGAATAATTTTTTGTATGAATGTTTAGTACTATGGGATACATCACATATAATACAGGTTTTTTTCTCGTGCATAAATTATGCAAATTAGACTAACTTTGATGTTTTTTGGTGTTACTTTCAGCACTGTAAGTGCAAATGCCAATATGGCTCGGGCTAGAGGCTGTATTTATGAACCGATCTTTACAAAACTCCTTGGGTATCTTTGTTATCACCGTGGGACGAGAACGAGTGTTTTTGGGTCCGGTCCAAAATTCAAGATGGCCGATGGCAGCCATTTAATTTTTTGTGTGAATGTTTAGTACCATGGGATACATCACATATAATACAGGTTTTTTTCTTGTGCAGAAATTATGCAAATTAGATGAACTTTGATTTTTTCAGTGCTACTTACACACTGTAAGTACACATGTCAATACGGCTCGGGCTAGAGTCTGTATTTATGAATCGATCTTCACAAAACGTCTTGGGTACCTTTGTTATCACCTTGGGACGAGAACGAGTGTTTCTGGGTGTGGTCCAAAATTCAAGATGGCTGCCAGTGGCCATTTTGTACCGAAATTAGGTCTAATCAGTTTTTTGTACACAACTTCTATACGGCTCAGGCTAGAGGCCGTATTTATGAACCGATCTTTACGAAACTTCTTGGGTACCTTTGTTATCACCGTGGGATGAGAACGAGTGTTTTTGGGTGTGGTCCGAAATTCAAGATGGCCACCAGCAGCCATTTTGTACCAAAATTAGTGCGATCAGTCTTTTGTACAGAACTTCTGTATGAAAGTTTTGATTTGAATAAATTTTTGTATGAATGTTTAGTAACATGGAATACATCACATATAGTACGGGTTTTTTCCTCGTGCAGAAATTATGCAAATTAGATTAACTTTGATGTTTTTTGGTGTTACTTTCAGCACTGTAAGTGCAAATGCCAATATGGCTCGGGGTAGAGGCCGTATTTATGAACCGATCTTTACGAAACTCCTTGGGTACCTTTGTTATCACCGTGGGACGAGAACGAGTGTTTTGGGGTCCGGTCCGAAATTCAAGATGGCCGATGGCAGCCATTTTGTACAAAATTTGGTGCAATCAGATTTTTGCACAGAACTTCCATATGAAAGCGCTGATTTGAATAATTTTTTGTGTGAATGTTTAGTACCATGGGATACATCACATATAATACAGGTTTTTTTCTCGTGCAGAAATTATGCAAATTAGATGAACTTTGATTTTTTCAGTGCTACTTGCACACAGTAAGTACACGTCAATACGGCTCGGGCTAGAGTCTGTATTTATGAACCGATCTTCACAAAACGTCTTGGGTACCTTTGTTATCACCTTGGGACGAGAACGAGTGTTTCTGGGTGTGGTCCAAAATTCAAGATGGCTGCCAGTGGCCATTTTGTACCGAAATTAGGTCTAATCAGTTTTTTTAACACAACTTCTATACGGCTCAGGCTAGAAGCCGTATTTATGGGTACCTTTGTTATCACCATGGGATGAGAACGGGTGTTTTGGGGTATGGTCCGAAATTCAAGATGGCCACCAGCAGCCATTTTGTACCAAAATTAGTGCAATCAGTCTTTTGTACAGAACTTCTGTATGAAAGTTCTGATTTGAATAAATTTTTGTATGAATGTTTAGTAACATGGAATACATCACATATAGTACGGGTTTTTTTCTCGTGCAGAAAGTATGCAAATTAGATGAACTTTGATTTATTCGGTTTTACTTTTACACTGTAAGTGCACATGTCAATACGGCTCGGGCTAGAGGCTGTATTTATGAACCGATCTTCACAAAACTTCTTGGGTACCTTTGTTATCACCTTGGGACGAGAACGAGTGTTTCTGGGTGCGGTCCAAAATTCAAGTTGGCTGCCAGTGGCCATTTTGTACCGAAATTAGGTCCAATCAGTTTTTTGTCACAACTTCTACACAGCTCATATTTGTGAACTGATCTTCACGAAACTTCTTGGGTACCTTTGTTTTCACCTTGGGACAGGAATGAGTGTGTTTTGGGGTGCCTTTGTTATCACTGTGCTATGAGAACAAATATTTTGGGGTTCAGTCAGACCCACTCTGGGACTCAAAGATTTCTTTTCTAGTTTAGCATCTGACTGTCACCCACCTTTACAATACTTTACCTATACATTTGTTACAGGCAACGGTCAGTATTTATGTACAGACCGTTACAATACTTTATATGTACCTTTGTTATCAGGTCATTACCTAGATTTTTGTCATTGCTGTGTCACGTACTATACATGTACATGTCTTTGTCTTGACAAGTTGAGCTACAGTGTCATTGACACTTTCATTTTTTTCCACATGTGGTCAGTCTAAATTCTTCAGAATGAGAAAAAAAAATACCTAACTGGCACCGTGGGGGTGGGGGGTGGGGGGGGGGGTGGTGGTGTTTGTCTGGGTTTTTAACCTCAAACATTAACGAAAACTGTTAAAAAGCATTTTTGACGAAAGAAAAAAAAAAGTGCCTAATTGGCCCCCCCGGGGGGCAGGGTTACATGAGTTTAAAAAAAGGGTCTGCATGTAATAACTGTAAATAGTTCAAAATGCATATTCGAGGAAAGAAAAAAAAAATGCCTAATTGGAGGGGGGGTGGGGGGGGGTGATAATTTCTGTCTGGATTTTTAACCACAAACTTTAACCAAAACTGTAAAAAAGCATTTTTGACAAAAGAAAAAAAGGGTTCTGCATGTAGCGACTGTAAATAGTTCAAAATGCATATTGGAGGAAATAAAAAAAAAAAAAATGCCTAATGGGGGCAGTGGTGTTTGGGTTTTTAACCAAAACTGTAAACAAGCATTTTTGACGAAAGAAAAAAAAAGTGCCTAATTGGCCCCCCTGGGGAGGGGGGAGGTGCGGTGCATAAGTTTAAAAAACGGTTCCGCATGTAGTGACTGTAAATAGTTAAACAAACATATTGGAGAAAAGAAGGAAAAAAAGCCTAATGGGGGGGGGGGGGGGGGGTAGGGGGTGGTGGTGTTTGTCTGGGTTTTTAACCACAAACTTGGAGTCATCCTGCCAAGCTACAATGAAATCCCTTCATAATTATGGCCTGTGGAATATTCTAAAGGTTTTTGGGCTTCGGGCCTCTGTTGCCATTGCAATTGCCCAAAAGGGGACATTCTCATCTAGACATTATATGAAGCCAACCTATCAAGTTACAATGAAATCCCTCCATAAATATGACCTGTAGACTGCGCTAAAGGTTTTTGGGCTTCGGGCCCCTGTTGCCGACACAGTTGCCCAAAAGGGGATGTTCTCATCTAGACATTATATGAAGTCAACCTATCAAGTTACAATGAAATCCCTCCATAAATATGACGTGTAGACTGTGCTAAAGGTTTTTGGGCTTTGAGCTCTGGCAGCCATCTGATTGAATGATCGCAACCAAAAGGGGACATTCTCATCTGGGCATCATGTGGATTGATCCTACGAAGTTACAATGAAATCCCTTCATAAATATGACCTGTAGACTGTGCTGAAGGTTTTCGGGCTTCGGGCACCTGTAGCCATGACAGTTGCCCAATCACGTCCAAAAGGGGACTTTCTCATGTGTAGAAATTATATGAAGTCAACCTATGAAGTTACAATGAAATCCCTCCATAAATATGACCTGTAGACTGTGCTAAAGGTTTTCGGGTTTTGGGCTCGGGCAGTCGTGACGGTTGATAGATCACGCCCAAATGGGGAAATTCTCATGTAGACATCATACGGAGTCATCGTATCAAGTTACAATGAAATCCGGCCATATTAAACATGACCTGCAGACTGGCTAAAAGTTTTGGGTTTCGGGCTTGGGCGGCCATCACGGTTGACAGATCATGCCCAAACGGGGACATTCTCATCTAGGCATTATACAGAGGCATTCTTTGAAGTTGCAATAAAATCCCTTCATAAATACGACCTGTAGACTGTGCTAATGGTTTTGGGGTTTTGGGCTCGGACAGCCATACCGGTTGACTGATCACGCCCAAAAGGGGACATTCTCATGTAGACCTAAAACCTGCATGTGAAATTTCATGACGATCAGACAAGAAATACCGGGTATAGTCTGTACTTGAAGGTTGAATAAAAAATTTTAACCACAAACTTTAACCAAAACTCCAAATGTCGACTAAACAGGAACAAGAAATAAAAAAAACCCCAAAAAACACTTGAACCTTCAGTAAAAAACTTTAACCACAAACTTTAACCAAAACTCTAAATGTTAACAGAAAAAGACAGACAGACAGATGGACGGACGGACAAAAGCCATTACTATAGCCCTCACTGTAAACAGTCGGGCTAAAAATAAAAAAAATGAATTATTCAATAATGTTTTTTACAAGTGATTTCTGTCTTCCTTGTTACGTAAAGCGTTAATAAGTAAACATATTCATTTTTGTTTCCGGAACAAACTGTTTGTTAAAATAAAGGGTTATGAGCTTAGTTTGGAAGCAAAAAGTTCCAAAATAAAACTGAAGGGCAGTTTTGGTGATTAATAAAAAAATTCAAGTCTCTCTAACACCACGGTTAACTCTCAGAATGCCCTGGGAATTCAATGATGTTCTCAGTGGTAATGTCTTGATTTGCCACCTGGCCGACTTTCAAAAATTCTTGATCTGCCCACTAGATTTTTAAATATTTTCTTGGTCTGCCCACAGTTCATAGAAAATGTAACTATAGTTTGTTTTAAGAAAGTGAAGAGTGTTCTGCTACCAATAACTACTATTTATTAATGCTTCATGAACACATGAAGTTAGTTTGCACTGTATTCTGGAGTGCAGGTAACACAACTTAAAGGATTCACATTTGAACCATGTGCTTCATATACTACTCAAAGTTTGCTAAGCACCAAATATTTGACACATTGTGAAATTTGCTTGTGACATATTTGCGACATTTTTTGTGGATATGATTGAGGAATGTATTGAGATGGTCCCCAGTGTTTACATTATCTCTCTTGACAGGCAGACTTTTTGTGACAGTCATGGAAAGCATGTACCCCTTGATTTTCATGATGTTTTCGTGTACTGTCTCCATATACATGACATGTGTAGGGTATTCAGTCTTCATTTCAACACAAACCCTTGTGATTTAATGATTGAATATGGCAAATGCAAATGTAAGAAGACATTTGTCTGAAGCAGAAATGTGGCGGGCTGTAGGAATGGTGGAGCAAGGGGCTACCCATTGTCAGGTTGGTGAGGCCCTTGGTGTGCACCATACGGTGATCACCAGAGAATGGGCAAGATTTCAGCAGTATGGCACACCTGTAAGACGGCATGGTGGTGGAGAGACAGGGCAATATCTGCAGCTGAAGACTGGTTTTTGATCATTCAGGTCCATAGGAACCGCTTTGCCACAGCAACCCAGCTTCGCAGTGACCTTCAGAATGCATCCGGGGTAAATGTTTCGACGCAGACTATCCGGGCAAGGTTGCACGAAGGTGGTCTCCGATCGAGAAAACCATGTATTCGCATTCCGCTGTCCCAGAACCACTGCCAGGCATGATATGAATGGGCCATGGACCACGTTGGATGGACCAGAGAAGATTGGCGACCTGTCCACCTAGACCACCCAGATAGACGTTCGAGGGTATGGAGAAGACCAGGAGAGCGATTCCATGCAGCCAACATTGCTGAGCATGACCACTATGGTGAAGGGTCAATCATGCTCTGGGGCGGCATCAGCTGGAATAGATGTACAGAGCTCTGTGTCCTTGAACGTGGCCCATTGACTGCACAACGGTATATTGATGAGATCCTGGATGTCCACTTCAGAGTGTATGCAGGTGCAGTGGGTGATAGATTCATTCTGATGGACGATAATGTCCGTCCTCATGTTGCCCATGCTGTTGGGGAGTACTGACAGAGGGAGGAGATTGAGCATATGGACTGGCCATCAAGATTCCCTGACCTCAATCCAATCGAATATGTCTGGAATGAGTTGCAGCTTGCAATTTCAGCCCGTCCAGTCCAGCCAAGAAGTGTCCAGGAGCTTGGTGCCATGTTGGTCCAAGAATGGAACAACATCCCACAAAGGGCCACCAGGAACCTGATTGGGAGCATGAGAAGGTGTTGTCAAGCTGTAATTAACAGTAATGGGTCCATACTCGATACTGAAGCCATACCAGTTCGCTCTGTCAACTTTTGGGCATATTGAAAAATTTCCTCTTTTACCAATAATATCTATTTTCCATGGTTATCATATTCAAAAGCTAAAAAATAATGTCAAACACAAATAAAATCTTAATTTCTGTACTTAAATCATTAAAGATATAATTAAATAAAAAATATATACACGTTTCATTACAATATTTCAACTAAAACGTAAAACAGGTAGTTGGATGTACTTGATGCTTAGCAAACTTTGAGAAGTATATTATTTATGTATTTCGTCTGTATGAGTCTCCCATATATTGAAACAAGGCAAACACAAATAAATAATAAAAAATAAAATCCTCTCTTCTGTCCCAATTTAAAATAAATTCCGATGATAATCTAGGTATCGATTTTTTATGGCCTTATGTCTATATTTTAATGAAACCTTTCTTCGTATAATTCATTGTACTTATTAGAACTAGACAATAACACAAATCCAAGCCAGAAAACACGTAAAAATGAGGTCCCCAGAGAATGAATTTGGTGATGCTACCTTGCACAGCAGGGTAGCATCACTAAATTTGCCCTCTGTGAACCTCAGTCTGAATTAAGGTCTCAAACCTAAACAGAAAGAGGAACCCAGAGGATAAATTGGCCCACTGTATGGGATAGCATCAGCAAATTCACCCTCTAGGAACCACATTTTGAAGATGACAGATTGCTTATTTTCAGGCTTACACTAATCCATCTTAAACTTTCACAACAAAAGTTGTTTTAACAATTAACATGCATCACTGACTCCTACTTTGAAAATAGAAAAATCGAGAACCCCCTGTTCTCAGCATCTCCGAAATAGATTTGTTCAGGCAAAAGACACAGAAAATATAAGTGAAAAAAAAAATTGGCAGTTTTGAAATGGTTTGAGGATCGATTTGCAAGCAGTTTCAAAAGATTCTCTGTCTTAGCATTTCTCGGTTCGAAAATCATTAAAATGATTGTGGAATGTATTATTAAAAGTAAAAATATGTTTACCGTTTTAAAGAGTCACAACATAATGTTGTTACTTTCATCACAATCAGCTGTTTTATGTTTTCATTGCATTAACCTAGTTTTGAACACCAAGTCACCAACTCCTTCAGATGTTTGGATTATTAAACAGAGAATAACTCTTTAATGGTGTTCATTTTATATCTCTTGTATTTGAATAAGGGTAATCAAGTTTTGCTTCACAAAGTACAACCCTGTGTGTCTAAACATTGAAAGGTCGAAAATCACATTTAAGATTCAGCGCCACCATTTTAACTTTAAAGGCTGAGAGATACTTCAAAATTCCATTGATCTTCTCTATTGATGAAAATATCTGTTTGTGGAATCCCCTCTTTCTTCCATGTACAGCACTGAAGCAAACCCAGTACTTGGGAACTGGTGGCAACTTACGTTTAATTTAAAGTTGAAGGTCCTCATTTTTAAGTGTTTTCTTTCATTTTTTTTTTTTTGCCAAATGATAGTAAATGGGATAGGATCAACAAAGAAATTCATTATGTGTCTCCATTACGTTTTTCAAGAGGTCTTCTATTCAGCAATCATTTTTGTAGGCAACTGCTTAGGATTTTCTTTTCTTTCTATATCCTCCATTTCATTTCTGTTGTTCAGCAACCATGAAGTGATTGTAGGAGAAATGCAAAATTTTTTATCTCACCTGAGTGAAGAGTGATCACTGTCCGTCATCTGGTGTGAACTTTATATTACAGACTTCTCATAAACTACTGGACAGAAATGGAACCAAATTTAAGATTTATGTTCCTCATCATATGTCAATTCAAGTTTGTTCAAATTAAGTTGCCAAGCCCACAGGGGGCACCATAAGAAGCATAACTCTGTTTGTACACTCCCCCCCCACCACCCCACACACACTCAGAATCTGTTGATATTTGTTATATAGCAACCTTGTAGGAGTCAGATTCAAAAGTTTGTTCAAATAAAGTCCCTGGGTTCCTATTTAGGCTCCCTCAGCACAAATTTTAAATTAGTGCAATGTGGAATATTCTTTATAAAATATTCTTCAGATCCACCAGTCATATCCTTTTGATATTTGGTATACAGCATCTGTAGGGGGCTCAAATTCAAATTAGGTAAATTGAGGAGCCTGGGTCTGTATTTGGGCTTTTTATGTAAGTCTGAATTTTAACTTAGTGCAATATAAGTAATATTCTTTAAAAATCTTTTTCAGACACACCAGTCAGAATCTTCTACAATTTGGTGTACAGCATCCTTGTGAAGGCCAGATTCAAGTTTGTTCTAATCAAGTCTCTGGGTCCATATTAGGGCTTCTTATGTAAGACCGGATTTTAACGTCCTGCAATATGTGGAATATTTTTGAAAAATCTTCAGAACCTCCAGTCAAAAGTTTGGATATTTTGGATACAGCATCCGTTTTTGGGCCAGATTTGAAGTTTGTTCAAATCAAGTCCCTGGGTCCATTTTTGCACTTCTTATGTGAGCCTGAATTTTAATTTATTGCAATATGAGGAATATTCTTTAAGAATTCTCTTCTTCAAATCTAACCATCGGAATCTTCTGATATTTGGTATACAACATCGTTATGAGAGCCAGATTTTAACTTAGTGCAATATGTGGAATATTCTTTAAAAAATCTTTAGAAACACTGATATTCTTTTGATATTTGGTATACAGCTTCCTTTGGTGGCTCAAATTCAAATTAATGCAAATCAAGTTCCTGGAATAATATTTAGGCTTCCTATGGAAGCCCAAATCAAAACCTAATTCAATGTAAAGAATAAGCGAAGCTCAAGGGTAGGTTTAGGGATCACTTTCTGCATGTCATCTGTTGTCTGTTGTCAGATTCAATTTTGCTCAAAGCAAGACCCTGCATTAATATTTGAGTTCCCTATTAGGAATATTCTTTAAAAATCTTCTTCAGATCCATCTAATATTTGGTATGCAGAATCCTTGTGGGAGTCCGATTCAAATTTGTTCAAATCAAGTTCTTGGGTTCCTATTTGGGCTCCTCATGTGAGCCCCAATTTGAACTTAGTGCAATATGAAGAAATTTCTTTTAAAAATCTTTTTTAGATCCAACAGTCATATTCTTTTGATATTTGATATACAGCATCCTTAAGGGGCTCAAATTCAAATTAGCTCAAATCAAGTCCTTGAATAATATTTAGGCTTCCCATTTGAAAAAAAATCTTCAAATTCACCCATCAGAATATTCTGATACTTGGTACTCAGCATACTTATGGGTGGCAGATTCAAGTTTATTCACACCAAGTCTCTGTGTTCATATTTGGAGCTCATTATGGGGGTCCAAGTCTTAACTTGGTTCAATATGAGGAATATTCAACTTTTCACATCCACCCATCAGAATCAATCAATATTTGGTATACATCACCCTTGGGGAGGGGGTGGGGGGGATTCTGATTTCTTCAAATCACAAATCTCTGTGTCCACACTTGGGCTTCTTGTGTGAGCCTGAATCTTAACTTAGGGCAGTATGAGGAACGTTCTTGAAAAAAGTTCCTTATTCATATACACTAGCTTGAATCTTGTGATATTTGGTATTTAACTTTTTTTTCTTCTTTTTTTTGGGAGGGGGGGGGGGGGGAGGGGGTAGATTCATGCTTGTTTAAATCATGTGCCTGGGTTCATGTTTGGTCTCTGTGGTGTTAATGAACCATAGATGCTGGTTATGACCTTAATCCCCCTTTAACAACTTTTCTCAGGTGAGCGATAAATACCCCTTGGTGCCTCTTGTTAATGAATATTCTTCATACTGCACCAAATTAAAATTTGGGGTCCCATAGGGAGCCCAAATATGTGCCTAGGGACTTGATTTGAACAACCTTAAATTGACTCCCATCAGGATGCTGTACACCAAGGATTCTAACAAGTGGATCTGAAAAGATATTTACAGAATATTCCTCATATTTCACAAAGTTGAACTTTGGGCTTGAATAAAAAGCCCAAATAAGAAACCCACTGACTTGATTTGAATGTATTTGAATCTGACCCCACAAAGGATGCTGCATATCAAATATCAAAAGATTCTGACTGGTGGATTGGAAGAAGTTTTTTAAAGAATATTCCTCATATTGCACAAAGTTAAATTGAAGGCTCCTTTGAGGAGCCTAACTATGAACCCAGGGACTTGTGTTAAACAGTCTTGAATCTGTTCCTCTATGGATGGTGTTTATCAAATATCAAAAGATTGTTATTGATGGTTCAGGAGAAGATTTTTAGCTGAACTTGACAATGTCAAATATTTAGCTCAACTTGACATCATCAAGTATGAGGTATTGGGATGGGTGCCTCTGTCCATCCACAATTCCTTTTGCACACTGGCTGCAGCTCTCACCCGGTCAGTTCCAAATTTCATATGTGGCTTTGGGGCAAGGTCTAGATGGGAGCTATTGAATTTTTACAAATTTTGTTGAAAAGTATGGCTGCCAGTAGCCATCTTGAATTTGGCATATAAATTGTCAACAATTCCATTAGCACACCCTACAGGCCACATCTTTCACTCACCCAATTTTTTTCACATTTCCTTTGAAGGCTTTGGTGTGATGTCTTGATTGGAGCTATCAAATTTTTCTGAATTTTATTAAAAAACATGACTGCCAGTGGCCATCTTGGTTTTGGTATATAAATTGTCAACAATTGTATTTGTACACCCTACCGGCTGCATCCCTCACCCAAACTTTTTCAGATTTGATATGTAGCTTTGGTGTGATGTCTTTTTTGTAGAATGAATGAATGACTTGCCATTACTAGAACTTTCTATTTAGTTCAAGCCCTTCTTGGACAAGTTGAACTACAGTGTCAATGACACTTTAATTTTAATTTTTGAAAATATGCTGACTCAGCATTTTTTCGATTCCCTGAGCAAACTTTTTGTTTCCCCCTCCTCATCCCCTCCAAAAAAAAATCATATATGTTGGAAAACATAGCTTCTAATTTCACAGTTGATGTTTAAATATCATATCTGTGTTTCTGAGTGTTGTAGAACTGGAGTCATTTGAGCTGCATGAAATGACGAATGATGTCTCTCTATTGCCCCATGGTTCCAGAGAATTGTAAGTTAGGAGATGCTTGGCATATGCTGTTTATTGCACTTTTATTTCACAATGAATCAATTTGTTTTAGTTGTTGCTTGTTGTCTTATTTATTGTTGAACCATGAGTTAGTTACATTCATGTGTATACACACCATATACACGCAAACTGACAACTAAGGTGTAAAAAAATACACAGACCTGATTCTGAGAGGGGGGGGGGGGGGGGGGGGGGGGGTTGGGCGGCACATGAAGGATTAAAACTAAGGTTTAATCCCATGAATGGGAATTTCCAGGTTCTCAGTTTTGAAAGTCAGTCACAATACTGGGGATTTTCTGGTTCTCGTTTCTGAATATCATTGATTCCCGATTCTGGTCTATGAATTTCCCAGATACTAGGACTGATTTTCAGAAATAGTAATCAGGGGAAAACCTGTTAAACCCTAGCACCAACAATGATGCTGCTCTCGGATGAAATTGATAATGACCATAATCACATAAGCTGTATTACGCAATCACTGATACCATGGTCTTGGAGTTTCCCAGGTATTGTGATTGACTTTCAGAACCAGGAGCCGCAGAGCTGTGCAGTTCCCATTCCCAGAGTTAAACCTTAATTAAAACATAGAGTGGTGAATGAAGAAATCACTTAACCAGAGGGGCAACAAATATATATCATGTCCATCACATATTAATTGAATATGACATTGATTTTTTTTATTTTATTTCTGCAAATGCTGACAGACATGTTAACTTTCTAATGCACTAAGCTGCAGAAATAGTATGTGGAACAGTCAGAACTGGTTCAATTGTACATTACCAGTCCAGTGGCTTAAGTAATGCAGTCCGATCTGTAAAATGTTGTGCAAAGTAGTTGCCCATGTTGGGAAAAGGGAATTCATCTTCAGTCATTGGAAAACATATGTTAATCATGATATTTTGTATGACCCAAGTCCAAAATATGTTATGCCTGTTTTTGCCAACCATGCTCTTTGGAGACTGTACAGTTTTAACTTGGAATGCTCCCAAAACTTATCTCAAAGATTTCCTTTTCCTATCTATTCGGAATACTCGGGCACCATTACCTGTAGTATTTTGCTGAAGTTCTATGCATGCTCTTCAAATGTCTCAGATCCCCAAGAATACCCCTAACATCTGCTAACATGTTGCTAAATGGGCTATTTTAGAAATTAATACATTAGCAATTTTATAAATGAACTTATTTAGTCACAACTTGCCCATGGCCCCTTTATGGGCTATAAAGAAATATTACACCCACCCACCCCTCACTCCAGTACTTTTCCAGCAGGCCATTTGACCAGGACAGTTTCATTTCGAGATATAGTTTTAAAAGTAATCATGGCTTCCTTCATGAGAAAATATTTGATAGGCTTTCTTAACTGCGTGAAAAAGTACATGCAGTATACCAAAGTAATACAGAGGCATTTCATTTCACAATGAAAAACACCCAGAAATAACCATACCTAAATCTTTCTACCTGACCAACTAAAAGCAATACCTCAAGAAACCCCAGACAAGAAAAGTTGAATACCCACATTTTTAATTTCGACCCATTCAGGAGTTTCTGTATGTTTTGTCTCAGAACTGGACATTAATTTTAATCCCGACATTAGGCCCATCATTTCCAACCCCCATTGTATCAAACCGACAATATTGCCGATGCATGCAACACCACCCTATACCAGATCACACCTGTTTTCTATACAATTGGTCATAGAACTGAAGGGCTGTTGTACCCAAGACAGGCTATCTGGACCCAGAAAGACTTGAGTATGGTGCATGTTAATTAAATACATTTTCCACAGTCCTGCCCTTCCCTTCACACTTCTTGTCTCATTGAAATTATTAGACCTATCTGCTTTGATTTTCTTTTTGCCAATTGAAAAGTGCCTTTGTCGTTGTTCTGCTAGCTAACTGCCAGTGCTGAATTTTTTCTATTGTCAAAATTATTCACAAGCATTTGCCTTGTTACAATGCCTATAGGCACTCTCCCATAAATTTTAACAAGGCAAATCCATACAGAATGAAATTATTTCACTTCAAAGATAATATGAAGTACATCTACAAAATATGAAGCCTTCAAATTGTGGTACCTGCATTTCAGAATAAAGCCCAAATATGGGGTTCCAGAACTCTACCAGTTAATGTTAGTAAACTATATGCAAATAAACCCCCAAGTGCTCCAAGTTTTCAATCCCAATTGTTCAAATTATCAACAGGGTCTTCAGCATGGACAACCCAATAATCAGCATCCAGTGTCACATATAGGCTCACATGTATACATCAGGTCCTTAGCCACCACTGCCAGCAAAATGGGAAAACAAAAGTTTCATGCAGAGTAACATAGCCTTGGGTGGGGTGGGGGAGTTATATGCCTTATTTAACCCCAAATAGATGAAACATGGTGGCCACGTTTGGATCCCCCATCTATTCCTATTCTGTGATAACTGGGTCCTATATCAGTGGGGTTTTATTTCACACTATTGGAAAGGGTTGGGAATGTGGTATGTAATTATCTGATCAGACTTGTGATACACCCTCAAGAGCTTAATCAATGATATATTTAACCCTTTAGCCAACATAATGGCCAAAACTGGCCAGCTACTTACTTCTCCATGGTAACAGCTATCTGTCCTATGGTCAATCTTTATCCAATACTACTCTTCCTGGCCTGTGGCTCTTATGACCACTACTATCTATCCTGTGGTCAATTACCACTATCTTCCACCAGTTCTACAGCTTCCTGATAGTTTTCCTAGTCCCTACATATACTATTCCAACCAGTCTTATCATCAGTGGCATCATTCCAATAGTGCACGGGAGGCATTTTTTGCCATAATTTTTGGGCAACCTACGTGCCAACCGATGGTGGCGCTCTGCTTAGATGGTGTTACCGATCCGCCCCCCACCCCCCAGCCAGATTTTTCCCTAGCATGGCGCTCCTGCTTATCACTGACATATAGAAGTGCTATGTCTCTTTTTCACTACCTGCTGCTTGGGAGTGCAGTGGCTCAGTGGTGATGGCCTTGGACTTCAAACCGAAACGTCCACGGTTCAATCCCCACCAGGGGTAAATGTGTTGTGTCCTTGGGCATGGCCCTTCATCCCAATTGTGATGCCATTACTAAGGCTACAGCACGTCAATGGTACACATGTCTTCAACCATTGCTAACCCTGCTTGTGTGGAGTTTGTACATTAGGGAGCCTGACAGTTACTTGCCATTGCTCAGTGGTTCTCTCTGGGTACTCCGGCTTCCTCCACCTGTAAAACTGTCCAACATGAGGTGACCCTGGCTGTTGGAAGTGTCTTTCAATAAATAAATAAATAAATAAATAAATAAATAAATAAATAAATAAACAACTTGCTGCTACTACTAGTCAGCTATCTCAGGTCTCATGATGCCAGGACCTATCAGTCCTGTGCTTCAAGCCCTCTACTACTACTGCTGCTAACATTACTAGTCTTTTCTTTTTATGGTCCTTCGAATACCAATAGTAGATTCATGGAATCGACGAGGAATCCCAAATATTTTCAGGCTTTATGGAATTAACCCCAGCCCAAAGATGACAGCAGCTTTATTTGAACAAAGTAGAAAGGGTATATTCCAAAAATGGGCTGTGCCATATATGTTTGAATTTGGCCCAATGGTTTCAAAGAAGAAGACAAAGTTTCAAATTAGTTGTTGAAGCACAAGAAAGATGATGACTCGGCATTTTCCCACTGCTAACAGTGTTAAAACAGGCATCTCCATATGGCACCTAATATAAAACCGATACCAATTTTTTTGTTCCATCTGATTCCATTGGTCCTAAGGAAGCTGCATACCAAACAAGAGGCCCCCTGGGGCCTGAGGCACTCAACTGACAATAGTTGTTTAAAGAAGGATTTAACTAGCATCTGTAGCTAGTTACCACTACATTGGAATGAAGCTATTTAATTATTTATAATTCTGTTGTCCATGCCAGACAATTTTTTTCTAGTACTGGGATGCTACAATGCCCAGATTTCCAGTAATGTAAAACTAGGACGTCCAAATATCAATCTAGGTACTTAACTTGAACAGTTGAATCTGAGCCCTTCCCTTCACCACCAGGATGCTCTATACCAAATGTGAAAGCATTCTGACTGGTGGATCTGTAGGAGAAGATTTTAAAATAAATTCCCTCATATTGCACTGTTAAAATTCAGGCTCTCACAGGGAGCCCAAATATTAACTCAGAGACTCGATTTGAACAATCTTGAATATGAACCCCCCTCCCCCCCCTCCCCCCCCCTCAGAGATGTATAAGCACTAAGTTAAAATTCAGGCTACCATTGGGGAGCTCAAATATTAACCAAGGCACTTGATTTGAACAAACATGAATCTCACCCCCTAAAGATGTTGTATACCAAATATGAAAGCATTCCAAATGGTGGATCTGAAGAAGAAATAATTTAAAGAAATTTCCTCATACTGCACTAAATTAAAATTTGGGCTCTCATAGGGAGCTCAAATATTAATCCAGGGACCTGATTTGAACAAACCTGAATCTGACTCGCCTAGAGATGCTGTATACCAAATATGAACGGATTTGCAATGGTGTATCTGAAGAAGAAGATTTTCAAATAAATTTCCTCATACTGCACTAAGTTAAACTTTGGGCTTCAACAGAGAACCCAAATATTAACCAGGAGCCTGAACTGAACAAACTTGAATCTGACCCTACTAATGATGTTGCATACCAAATATGAAAGCATTCAAACTGGTGAATCTGAAGAAGATTTTTAAAGATCATTCCCCATATTTCCCGAAGTTAAAAATTCAGGCTCCTGTATTGAGCCCAAATATGAACCAAGTGGCTTCATTGTAACACACTTCTATCTGGCCACCCTATAGATGCTGCTGTATACCAAATATCAAATGATTCTGATCAGTGGTTCCAGAGAAATCTTTAAAACAATTTTTGCAAATATGCTGACTCAGCATTTTTTTCGATGCACCCCCCCCCCCCCTCCTCCCCTCTCCACACACCCTACCCTATAGAACACCCTGACACAACTGATGGCAATTTTTCTTTACCATTCAGTTTTATTGATCCTAAGGATGCTTCATACCAAATAACAGTTCCCTGTTCCGTGTGGTTTGGGAAATATTTGCATTTGAAAATATTTCTATTTTTAGTTCTTGGGGTTCCCACGGGACACGGTACAATTTGTTTTGGCATGAATCAAGTACTTATGACTCAATAATACCACAGATAAAAATTGGTTCAAATCGTACCATCGGTTCAGGAAACAGAAATTTTGGGCAGGGCCAAAAATCTTGACCCTCAAATTACAAAGGCAAATACTGCTCCACAAACTTCGTTTGAACAAACTTGATTCTACACCTCAAAAGGAAACCCATACCTAATATCAAGTCACTGTACCCACTGATTCATGAGAAGATTTTTTAAGAATTTTCCCCCACCCCCTCCCTATGGGGCTGGGCGCGCTGATTTGAACAAAAACAAAATGCGATGTCAGAACATGCAATCACCTCAAATTTAAGTAAAATTGGTTCAGTGGTTTAGGAGGGGCAGGTGCAAACACCATGTTCACGGACGCCGGATGCCGAGTGATCACTATAGCTCATCTTGACTTTCAGTCAGGTGAGCTAAAAACGGTCTTCTAGTCTGTGCAGTTTTTGAAATATGGGTGTTTGAATTTTTGTCCATTTTTAGCTCCAAGGGTTCCCATGGGGCTGCAAAAAAATTTTCTGGGCATCAATCAAGTACTTATGACACAATTATACTGCTTACCAAATTTGGTTCATATCGTCCCATTGGTTCTTTAAATAGAAATTGTGGGTGGAGCCCAAAATGGGTACACTCCCACAGTGCCCAAATATTGACCTACAAACTTGATTTGAACAAACTTTAATCTTCACCACCAAAGGAAGTTCCATACCACATATTAAAGCAATCTCTCGGGTGGTTCATGAGAAGATTTTTAGGCTTTTGGGACATTAATCACAGCCTGGGGGGTACAGTGGCTCAGTTGGTAGAGGTGCAGGCTGCAAGCCGAGAGGTCCTCGGTTCGAATCCCACCTGCGGCAACCGCGTTGTGTCCTTGGGCAAGACACTTCACCCCCATGGCCCATGTGGGGGCACGGTGACGCTGTGTACTAAGGCGTACTGCACGTCAATGGTGCACTTGTCTTCAACCAATGCTAACCCTGCTTGTGTGGAGTTGGTATGTTGGGAGCTGACAGTTGCTCGCCGTTGCTCGGTGGTTCTCTCCGGGTACTCCGGCTTCCTCCACCCGTAAAACTGTCACGGTCATGGTTAGCCATTGTGCAGAAATATGTGACCTTAAACACCAATAAATAAATAAATAATCACAGCTTGAAGTTGGCAGCAGCTTCATTTGAACAAAGTGGAAAGGGTATACTTCAAAGATGATCTGTGCCATGTATGTTTGAATTTCACCCAGTGGTTTTGATGAAGACAAAAGTTAACGAATGCCGGACACCAAGTGATTGCAATAGTTCCCACTGACTTTCAGTCAGAGAGCCTAAAATTTAGCTTTGTTGCACATTTTGGTGATTGATATTGTCCATGGATGGGTTTTAGGTCCTTGACACATTCCAATAACACTTCTGTGGTGTATAATTGCTGTAATGGTTTTCATTTTCACTATTTTTCTGCCAAAAATCAGTTCATTACCCCTCATTTTAAAAAATGCGGGGATATTGTCATGATCTCCGTCCGTATTTCTGTACGTCCGTTTTGTAATTTGAAACGCTGTAACTTTCTACAGTTGTTCAATAGGGTCTGTGCAATCCAAAAATACCACTTTTAAAGTTTTGCACCACCAGGTGGCTTCTGTGGAGCCACTTGAAAAATGCGCTAATTTTTCCACTTTTCTTTCGAATAATCCCAACCTATGTAATCAGAGTTCTATAACTGCACTAGGGTGTTGCTAAATGATCTGTAGAAGTGCACAAAGGTTTCAGATTTTTAATGTGGCTGTGCCGCCGTTGCCACTTTCATGTTTTCTTATACCATTTCCGGCGAAAGGCTCCTAGGGTATGTAATTCGAAATGCTAAAATCATGCTAAAATGTTGCAGTGGGGTCTGTAGATGCACACGAAGGTTTCGGATTTTTCAGGTGCCACGTGGCTGTGCCACCGTTGCCACTTTCGTGTTTTCTAAGAATGTTTCCGGCGAAAGGCTCCTAGGGTATGTAATTCGAAATGCTAAAACGATGCTCAAATGTTGCAGTAGGGTCTGTAGATGCACACGAAGGTTTTGGAATGTGGCTGTGCCACTGTTGCCACTTTCATGTTTTCTTAGAGTGTTTCTGGCAAAAGGCTCCTAATGTATGTAATTCGACATGCTAAAAGCATGCTCAGATGTTGCAATAGGGTCTGTAGATGTACACAAAGGTTTCAGATTTTTTGGGTGCCACGTGGCTGTGCCATCATTGCCACTTTCGTGTTTTCTTAGACCGTTTCTGGCAAAAGGCTCCTAGGGTGTAATTCGAAACGCTAAAACCATGTTCAAATGTTGCAGTGGGGTCTGTAGATACACACGAAGGTTTCAGATTTTTCAGCTGCCACGTGGCTGCACCACCATTGCCACTTTCATGTTTTCTTAGACTGTTTCCGGCGAAAGGCTCCTAGGGTATGTAATTCGAAATGCTAAAACCATGCTCAAATGTTGCAGTGGGGTCTGTAGATGCGCACGAAGGTTTTGGATTTTTCAGCTGCCATGTGGCTGTGTCACCGTTGCCACTTTTGTGTTTTCTTAGACTGTTTCCGGCGAAAGGCTCCTAAGGTATGTAATTTGAAATGCTAAAAGCATGCTCAAATGTTGCAGTGGGGTCTGTAGATGCGCACGGAGGTTTCAGATTTTTCAGTTGCCACGTGGTTGTGCCACCGTTGCCACTTTCGTGTTTTCTTAGACCGTTTCCGACGAAAGGCTCCTAGGGTATGTAATTCGAAACTCTAAAACCATGCTCAAATGTTGCAGTGGTGTCTGTAGATGCGAACAAAGGTTTCAGATTTTTCAGCTGCCACGTGGCTGTGCCACCATTGCCACTTTCATGTTTTCTTAGACCTTTTCCGGCGAAAGGCTCCTAGGGTATGTAATTCGAAACGCTAGAACCATGCTCAAATGTTGCAGTGGAGTCTGTAGATGTGCACGAAGCTGTGTCACCTGTGCCACTCAATATGATTTTAGTGTGTCATATAATACATTTCATCTTTGTATCAAGCATTCATACAAAGTCAAGAATGCAAATGCGGGGATACACCATAGTGTGCTTTGCACACAAATGACACCCCTCTAGTTTTTTAGCTCATCTTGACAAAGTCAAGCTGAGCTAATCTCATCGCTTCCCGTCCGTCGTCCGTCAACACCATGTTTTGGTCTTCTCCTCCACTGGGCCAATTCAAGTTAAAGTTTGTGTGAGTGATGGTCCCAAAGGGGCATTTCATTTTTGTTAGCTCAACTTTGACGAAGTCAAATTTGAGCTATTTCCATGGCCCGTCGTCCGTCTGTCCGTCCGTCCGTCTGTCCGTACGTCAACAATTGGCTATGGCTCGGGCTAGAGGTCGTATTTATGAACCGATCTTTACGAAACTTCTTGGGTACCTTTGTTATGACCGTGGGACGAGAACGAGTGTTTTTGGGTGCGGTCCGAAATTCAAGATGGCTGCCAGCCGCCATTTTGTACCGATGATGCAAAAATCTGTTTTTTGTACAGAACTTCCATATGAAAGCTCTGATTTGAATAATTTGTTGTATGAATGTTTAGTACCATGGGGTACATCACATATAATACGGGTTTTTTTCTCGTGCGTAAATTGTGCAAATTAGACTAATTTTGATGTTTTTTGGTGTTAATTTCAGCACTGTAAGTGCAAATGCCAATACGGCTCGGGCTAGAGGCCGTATTTATGAACCGATCTTTACGAAAATTCTTGGGTACCTTTGGTATCACCGTGGGACGAGAACGAGTGTTTTTGGGTCCGGTCCGAAATTCAAGATGGCCGATGGCAGCCATTTTGTACAAAATTAGGTGCAATCAGATTTTTGCACAGAACTTCCATATGAAAGCGGTGATTTGAATAATTTTTTGTGTGAATGTTTAGTACCATGGGATACATCACATATAATACAGGTTTTTTTCTCGTGCAGAAATTATGCAAATTAGATGAACTTTGATATTTCAGTGCGACTTACACACATTAAGTACACATGTCAATACGGCTCAGACTTGAGTCTGTATTTATGAACTGATCTTCACGAAATGTCTTGGGTACCTTTGTTATCACCTTGGGACGAGAACGAGTGTTTCTGGGTGCGGTCTAAAATTCAAGATGGCTGCCAGTGGCCATTTTGTACCGAAATTAGGTCTAATCAGTTTTTTGTACACAACTTCTATACAGCTCAGACTAGAGGCCATATTTATGAACCAATCTTTACGAACCTTGTTGGGTACGTTTGTTAGCACCGTGGGATGAGAGCGAGTGTTTTTGGGTGTGGTCCGAAATTCAAGATGGCCACCAGCAGCCATTTTGTACCAAAATTAGTGCAATCAGTCTTTTGTACAGAACTTCTGTATGAAAGTTCTGATTTGAATAAATTTTTGTATGAATGTTTAGTAACATGGAATACATCACATATTCTAAGGGTTTTTTTTTTCGTGCAGAAATTATGCAAATTAGATGAACTTTGACTTATTCAGTGCTACTTGCACAATGTGAGCACACATGTCAATACGGCTCAGGGTAGAGGCTGTATTTATGAACCGATCTTCACAAAACTTCTTGGGTACCTTTGTTATCACCTTGGGACGAGAATGAGTGTTTCTGGGTACGGTCCAAAATTCAAGATGGCTGCCAGTGGCCATTTTGTACCAAAATTAGGTCCAATCAGTTTTTTGTCACAAGTTCTATACAGCTCGTATTTATGAATTGATCTTCACAAAACTTCTTGGGTACCTTTGTTTTCACCTTGGGACAGGAACGAGTGTGTTTTGGGGTGCCTTTGTTATCACTGTGCTATGAGAACAAATATTTTGGGGTTCAGTCAGACCCACTCTGGGACTCAAAGTTTTCTTTTCTAGTTTAGCATCTGACTGTCACCCACCTTTACAATACTTTACCTATACATTTGTTACAGGCAACGGTCAGTATTTATGTACAGACCATTACAATACTTTATATGTACCTTTGTTATCAGGTCATTACCTAGATGTTTGTCATTGCTGTGTCACATACTATACATGTGCATGTCTTTGTCTTGACAAGTTGAGCTACAGTGTCATTGACACTTTCATTCAACTCAGCATGCCCAGCCCCATAGGGAGGGAGTGGGGGAAAATGCTCCAAAATATTTTAAAAATCTTCTTCTCAAGAACCAGTGTGTACAATGACTTGATATTTGCTATGGAGCTTCCATATGAGGTGTAGAATCAAGTTTGTTCAAACGAAGTTCGTGAAGTAATATTTGGCTTTGTAATAGGAGGGGTAAGATTTTTGGCCCCGCCCAAAATTTCTATTTTCTGAACCGATGGTCCAGTATGAACCAAATTTGGTTTGTGGTAGTATTGGGTCATAAGTACTTGACCCATGCAAAAAAAATTCCCGCATCCCCATGGGAACCCTGGGAGCTAAAAATAGAAATATTTTCAAACGCCCATATTTCCCAAACCCCACGGAACAGAGAGCTCTTATTTGGTATGAAGTATCCTTATGACCAGTAGAATTGAAAGGTAAAAAAAAATTGCCATCGGTTATGTTAGGGTGTTCTGTAATGGGCATCGAAAAAATGCTGAATCAGCATATTTGCAAAAATTTTTAAAAATCTTTTCTCCAGAACCAATCATCAGAATCTTTTGATATTTGGTATACAGCATTCATAGGGGGGTCAGATAAAAGTTTGTTGAAATAAAGCTCATTGGTTCATATTTGGGCTCTCGACAGGAGCCCGAAGTTTTAACATAGGGTAATATGGGGAATATTCTTTAAAAATCTTCTTCTTCAGAACCACCAGTCAGAATCTTTTAATATTTGGTATACATCATTGTTATGAGGGTCAGATTCTAGATTGTTCAAACCAAGTCCCTAGGTTAATATTTGGGCTTCCTACAGAAGCCCACATTTTATCTTTGTTCAATATGGAGGGTAATTTAAAAAAAATCTTCTTCAGATCCATCAGTCAGAATGCTTTGATATTTGGTATGCAACATCTCTATGGGGGTCAGATTCAAGTTTGTTCAAATCAGATCCCTAGGTATATATTTGGGCTCACTATGGTAGCCCAAATTTTTACTTAGTGCAATATGAGAAAATTTCTTTAAAAATCTTCTTCAGATCCATCAGTCGGAATGCTTTTATATTTGGTATACAACATCTCTAGGGGGGTGAGATTCCAGGTTGTTCAATTCGAGTGCCTAGGTTAATATTTGGGCTCCATATGGGAACATGAAATTTAACTTAGTACAATATGAGGGAATTTCTTCAAAAATCTTCTTCTTCAGATTCACTTGACAGAATGCTTTCACATTTGGTATACAACATCTCTAGGGGGGTCAGATTCAAGTTTGTTCAAATCGGATCCATAGGTCAATATTTGGGCTCGCTATGGTAGCCCAAATTTGAACTTAGTGCAATTCGAAGAAATTTCTTTACAATTTCTCTTCTTCAGATCCAACAGTCAGAATGCTTTCATATTCGGTACACAACATCTCTAGGGCAGTCAGATTTAACTGTGTTCAAATCAAGAGCCTGGGTTAATATTTGGGCTCTCTATGGGAGCCAGAATTGGCCATTTTGCTGAAGAATTAAAAATTTTGTATTCAGTACCCTCTAGAGGTACTAAGATTAATCCACATAGGTTGTATCAAGGGGCTTCATAGGGGAGCTCTACATTTTACTTATGATCAACTGAAGAAAAGGCATGATTTTGACACTCCTGAGGGACTCAAGGATTGACAGTGTAGCCTATGGAGATGGCTTGCTTAATGTAGACTCATTCTTGGACTCTGTTTAAATTGTGTTCTGTACAAGATGAGCGCTTCAGGCCCCGTGGGGCCTCTTGTTCTTGTAATAGTTTTTGTCAGTGTGCAAAATTGTAAGAGAATTGTAAGAGTTAAGTTGGTTTCTTTGCACCCTTTGTGCACAGGACTTTTATGTTGCATTTCTAAGTTTAGAACCCTGACAACAGCCATTGATACTGAAACTGAATATGTTGGCCCATTTGTTTCAGTCAAAACAAAAGCAGTTCTTTTTTATGTTGTACAAACTTTTGTTTAAAGTACCTCTGTTTCACAATTATGGATTTTGATATTGACCATTGGCGTGTTTGTGAACCCTGACAGCTTTCTTGAAGCCTTCCACAGTGTATACTGGCTACATACAGATTTTGTTCAGTGCTTTAACTGCAGGTGATATGAACTTATGGGGTTTGTCTATATGTAACTGTATGGAAGCAGAATGTTTGTGACAGACAGGGCATTTATTTTAAAACCTCTTGTTTTGTATATTTCTTATTATTGCATGATCACTGAGAACAGTTTTTCCATTATATTTTTGTGATAAGTTTAATGGTGACCATCTTTGAAAACAAATTATGGTCCTTTGGAACCCAATTCTTGGAAAGTGGGGGGGGGGGGGGGGGGGGGGGGGGGGGAGGGTCTCATTTGTAATACAAATACAAGAGTAGTTACATTATACTTTCTTATTAACACTCAACAGTAATTGGGAATAATTTGGTTTGGTGACTCATTGCTTTGATCGTTGAACTTAAAACTGAAAGGTCACAGTTCTGACCCTTGTCATTTGAATTGTGTCTTTTGGCTACACACTTCTTCCTGATCGCCTTTGTGAATGCTGGTAGTGCCGTGACTATGGCATGGGGTACTACATCACTACACTTGTCTTAATCTGATGCTAACCTTGCTTGTTCAGGGTTAATAAGTTGGAGAAAAACAGTTTCTTGCCTTTGCTTGATGGTTCTCTCTAGGTACTCTAGCTGCCTCCACCCATAAAACTTCCTCACACGATCTGACCATGGCTGTTGAAAAGTGTCATTAAAACTCTAATATACAGAAAAGGAAACGGAAAGCAACTTCTTTTTCAACTGCACACACAATAATAATGTAATATTGCATGACAAAAGCATATTTTTTCTGTTGGGTTCAGTGGTGGTCATGTTGGAAAACAGAGTTATATCCCTCCGGAGGCCAATTATTAGGGTGTCTAGATTTATTTACAATAACAAAAGTATTTGTATAATATTTGTTTCTTACTCTTTGGTGACTGAGTGCAAAATGCCCAGCTGTATTCAAAATAACTTGACAAAACAAGCCAAAAGCTTATTTTTCTGTTGACTTCAAAGGTGGCCATCTTGGAAAATAGTGTTATGATCCTCACGAGGTCAGTTTTTGTGGGGTCTCAATTTTATCTGTTTGAACACATCAGTATACACATGTGTACCAAATGTCATACTTTCTTCACAAATTAAACAATTTGTCCCTTAACTGCTAGACTATTGTATAACCATTCGATATATTATATCATGTTTAACCCTTTACTTAACGTAACGGCCAAAACCGGCCAGCGCTATTCTCAAAAATCGCCTATTAATTTTCATTATTTTTTTCATTTTTTGTCTCAAAAACATAGGTTATGACCCCTCGTTGGAACGAGCTCGTCGAGCTCGTTCCAACGAGGGGTCATAACCTATGTTTTTGAGACAAAAAATGAAAAAAATTAGTTATTCAAGAATTATTTTTGCAAGTGTCGTCTGCTTTTCAGGTTAGGTAAAGGGTTAACAGCTCTTTCAAACAGCATATGATAGAATAATTTCTCAGTTTATCACTAGAATACAAGAAAATAACCGATTTCCTGTTAATTGAATATTTTTTACTGGCAAATTGATTATTCAATTATCAGGGTTCCAGAGTAACACCCAGTTGAATATTTTTTTGGAAAGCTCTGAAGAGCTTTTCACTAAATTATGAAAGGGTAGGGAAATATGAAATGATGAAGGGGATAAATATTTCAAATGTTATACAAATAACTCCAGGCCTGTTCTTTTGAAAACTTTGCGTAACCCATTTATCATTCACCTGGTCTGAGCTTTGGTAACCTATCATTTGTTTACCTGTACTTGAGTCGGGTAACCCATTAGGTAACTTAAAAATATATGTATCACAATTAAGCCGATATATGAACTGTTGTATCATAGCCAAGTTCTTGCTCCAATGGCCAATATCCTGATGAATAGAGATGAATCCTAGGGAACAATATTGGCGCTGTGTTTCAACAATTCAGATACAAATTAGTTGCAGTTACAGCCTAATCTTGGCATGGGCTAACATGCTGCAGAAAAGTATGGCATTCATAAAGCCATAATAAAAAATATGCTGGGGGGGGGGGGGGGGGGAGGGGGCAAATTTTATTTTTAGTTCTCCAGAATCGGTGCTAGATGGTAGTGAAATTTTGACACACAAGACCCTTCAAGCTCATACGGTAACATAAATACTGAATTTTCCGTTTGATTTTTTTATTTACAATTGTGGAACTTTACCATGAGGTAATAATAAGAAATAAAGTTTGAACTTGGGGAATAGATCCACCGGTACTGACTACAGGCAGTACAGTAGTACTGAACAAACACCATTGCAGTCACTGTTGCCGTTCTCATTTTTATTATCTTTGAATTTACTCATATTCAAAATTTGTATTTTGTTTCTGTGTGTGTTTTATTTAACCAATAACCTCACCCAACAGAGGAAAGAAATGAAAATGCTCCAATGTTCATGTCAAAAAAAGTACATAAATGAATATTCAAAACTAATTTACTGATTTGTGAGAAATCACACATCTTTCTGACCCCAGGTAATTAATATTCATGACCTAAGATCATGAATAAGAATTTTTGGATATTGTTGACATTATGCTTCAAAGAAAACATGATAGTCTAACGGCATCCATATCCCCCACTAACCTTTATGTTATAATAGGAATAATCTCATTATTGACCTGACCATGTATTCATACCCAACAATGTCACTCACCAAATATTTAATTTCTGTAATCGCAACTGAAGATATCTTCCAACAAGTGCACCGCTAGGCGGTGGATCAATATACAGCCGCCTATGAAGAAATTGCACTTGTGAAGAAATTTTTAGTTGAACAAAAGGTCAATAATTCCATCAAAAATAATTGTACACTCCTGGCTTACAACCCATTAAAGTTGGATATATTGTTTTCAAGTCATTGTGTGGAGAATCAAAAGTCACCAAAACTCCCAGATGGTTGCCATCCGGCCATATTGGACATGCCAGAATGCTGGTTATTGAAAGGAGCCATCCTCTAGTCATGACTAATCAACCAAAAAAAACAGTATCTGTTGGATTATCACATGGGCAATCAAAAGTCCCTGAAAATCCAAGATGGCTGCCATGATGGTCATATTGAATAAGCCAGAATGCTGGTTATTGAAAGGAACCATCCTCTAGTCATGCTTAATCAACCATAAAAAAGCAGTATCTGTTGGATCTATAGTTTTCAAGTTATTGCGTGGACAATCAAAAGTCCCGGAAAATCCAAGATGGCTGCCATGGTGGCCATATTGGATATGCCAGAATGCTGTTATCGAAAGGAACCATCCTCTAGTCATGCTTAATCAACCATAAAAAAGCAGTATCTGTTTGATCTATAGTTTTCAAGTTATCGCGTGGACAATCAAAAGTCCCTGAAAAGCCAAGATGGCTGCTGTGCCGGCCATATTGGGTATGCCAGAATGCTGGTTTCGAAAGGAACCATCCTCTAGTCATGACTAATCAACCATGAAGAAACAGTATCTGTTGGATGTATTGTTTTCAAGTCATCGCATGAACAAACAAAAGCTAAAGCACGGACGGACATTGCCATACCATAATACAGCCCACTCAGAGCGGCCGTATAAAAACCTGCAATTTTGGTACATTCAAAGTCGATAAGGGCTAGACCTCTGGAAAAATTATTTGAATCAAAACTTCCTTTCCATATGCACATGCACACATCATACTGATACTGTACACCAAGTTTCATAAAAATCCAATGAAAAATGCAGGAATTAAGCGTACAAGCATCTGACAAATATTTTGCTATTTCCAAGGACTGTAACCATGCAAAATTTGTTACATCAAACATTCTTGACCACATGCACATCTACACTTCATGCTGATATTTCAGACCGAGTTTAGTAAAAATCCAATTTTAAATGTAGGAGGAGTCAAGCAGATAAGATTTTGTGCTGGAAATTTTGCTATTTCCAAGAGCCGTAACCATGCAAAAATCATCGCATCCAAAATTTCTGACTACATGCACATGTACACTTGATACTGATACTTCAGACCAAGTTTCTTAAAAATCCAATAATACATGTAGGAGGAGCTAAGCAGACAAGCCTTTATGATGGAAATTTTGCTATTTCCAAGGGCTGTAACCACACAAAATTTGTCGCATCGAAAATTCATGACCACATGCACATCTACACTTGATAATGATACTTCAGATCAAGATTCGTAAAAATCCACTGAAAACTGTAGGAGGAGTTGAGTGGACAAAGTTGACTGACGGACGAACACCATTTCAATATCACCATATCAATATTTTGAAACACATTGTTATTATAACCCGCCGACAAAGTCGGGAGGACTTTGTCGGCGGATGATAATAACAATGTGTTTCTTCATTTGTTTTGGATGTTAGACAAACAATAAAAACCAATTTTATTCCACAAAAGTTATTCAATGTTTTATTGATCTTAAATAAGTAACTCTCAATTATTAGTAAAAAAATACGGAAATAAATTATCGAATTATAATAAAAAAAAAATCAGGGCGGGCATTTATATATCTTTTTAGTATGGCGTAAGCTAATGTGTGCGTACTAGATCATTTCAACTTTGCGAAAATTTTACATGCCCCGGCTACAATTTTGCATGCCCCAGCTACAATTTGGTGTGACCAATTTTTCATTCGCGTGTTTTTAGCTCACCTGGCCTAAAAGGCCATGTGAGCTTTCTCATCACTTGGCGTCCGTCATCCATAACTTTGCACATTTTCATCTTCTTTGTAACCGCTGAGCCGGTGTGAACCAAACTTGGCAGGAATGGTCTATGGGAGGTCCTCTACAAATGATCCTCATTTTGTTCCCGTCGGATGAAAAACGTGGCTTCCAGAGGCAATCTTTGATTCTGGTTGGTGGATTTTAAAAAATCTTCTCTGAAACTGCCAGGCTAAATGTTTTGAAACTTCACATAAATGATGACTGGGACCCCCTCTAGCAACGATCCGCATTTAATGTTTGATTGGGTCACAAACTTGGCCGCAGTTGCGACTTATAGTTACTGTAGAAACCCTATGAGAAATCACATTTTCATCATCTTCTCTGGAACTACTGAGCTGACATGAACCAAACCTGGCAGGGATAGTCTATGGGAGATTCTCTACAAACAATCCTCATTTTGATCCCTTGGGTTTGAAAACATGGCTGCCAGAGGCATTCTTTGATTCTGATTTGATTCTGGATTTTGAAAAATCTTTTCCTCTGAAACCACGAGGCCAAATGTTTTGAAACTTGCATGGTTGATGACTGGGACCCCCTCTACCAACGATCCTCATTTAATGTTGATCGGATTGTAAACATGGCCATAATTGCAGCTTATAGTTACTATAGAAACCCTATGAGAAATCACATTTTCATCTTCTTCCCTGGAACTACTGAGTCAACGTGAACCAAACCTGGCAGGGATAGTCTATGGGAGGTCTTCTACAAATGCTCCTCATTTTTGTTACCGTGCATCGAAAAACATGGCTGCCAGAAGCATTTTTTGATTCTGATTAGTGGATTTTGAAAAATCTTCTCTGAAACCACAGGGCCAAATGTTTTTAAACTTTCCTGGTTGATGACTGCGACACCCTCTATCAACAATCCGCATTTAATGTTGATCGGGTTGCAAACATGGCTGCAATTGCGGCTTATAGTTACTATAGAAACCCTATGAGAAATCACATTTTCATTTTCTTCTCTGGAACTACTGAGCCGACGTTAACCAAACTTCGCAGGAATGGTCTATGAGAGGATGGAAATATGTGGCCGCCAGAGGCTATATTCTAATGCTTAACCCAATGCCTCTCTTGTCTGCATGAAGATCGGTACTGTCAGCAAAATACTTGTTTTTTGAGAATCTGCATAACTGCAATAAACTAAGGAAACTACTGCTCCTGCACTGACAAGATCAGAATCTGACATTTTCTGGAAAACTATCAGTGAGACCTTTCCAGAAAATGATGTCAGCTTCTGGTCTTATCAGTGTAGGAAGAGAAAGATACTTAGTTTATAGGATTATCCTACAACTTATTTTGACTTGTACTGTAAACAAGTGCAGCTGTAATTATGTTAATACATGTATTACTCTCAAGTTACTTATCAGAAATACTGATTGATGACAGGTGTTTGGAAAGCATGGAAGTTTTGTTTATTTTCTTTTCTCATATGTCAGCTTAGCTGACCAGTAAATTATATCATTTAAGATATGACAAAATTGGGAGAAAAATGTGTTTCCTGTAACCCTTTACCTATCCAAAGCAATTTGAAAGAGAATACTGTCTGAAAAAATTGTAATTTTCAAAATATGATAAATTTAAAGTAATTTGTATATTTTTTATACTTACCAATGGCCCAGACTAGCTGGTGCAAACTCAAAATTATCAAGGGCCAAACACAAATTCTGACCCCCCTCCAATCCCCAAAATTTCCTTGCAAAACCAAAAATTAAAAGTCCTGTCTGGTCCTCCATCCTTTTACTTTCCACTCATGCGCAGCCATCAGGAAGTGACCAGAATTGGTGCCAACATCATTCTTTGTAGAAAAGAGGACTACATAATAACTCAGTGGGGAGGTATAAGTGCCCACTCATTGGGGGCCATACCCATCTGGGCCATTGGTAAGTATTTAAATATACAAATTACTTTAAATTTATCATATTTTTATACTATAACCCAATGGCCCAGACTAGCTGAATCGTAAAAAAGGTGGAGGGCCTAGGACTTCAGAATTAGTAAACCAACATAGTTCCAAGCCTGTAATCCAAGGTGAAAGGAAATTAAATTTAAAAGGAATTACATGTATGTCTCTCTATACAGTAACAGAGAAGACATATCATAAATAAGGAGCCAAATTCAAGTAATTCCGTATTCTTAGCACGAAGACTAAGCTAATTGGATGTAACAAGTTCCCAATTTTTAAGGCTAGTCCGGACAAAGCCCCCAAAATTAGGATGGCGTATTTGAGAATGAGAGGATATCCCCCACAAACATACGCCATATACAATAAAACACAAGCTGTATCCAGGATATAATCTACGGACAAAACAGCTTCCCTCATAGTTACACACTTATCAAGCCAGAGGAGAGGTAAAAAAATGCCCCGCCCCCCCTCCCTTTTTGAAGGAATCTTCTTCAAAAAGAAAGAGGGGAGCTGGAATCAGTACCAAATAACAATATAAATATTCGTCGAACAGGCACTCAGGTATTAATTATTGTTAATAAATTGGTGCTTAACGCAACTTCAGAAGCTAAGGCTATAGTGGCGATCCCAGTAATTAATATCGCCCGCTTGTAACGTACACCGGAGTCGACATAGGTAGATAGGTCGAAAACCAGTGATATAATATATAACAAACACATGTCCAATAAAATCACAATGGACAATCTCTGGAGAGTAAACACACTTCCAAGGTAACCCACAGGAGACCCCATTCAGGTGTACAATATATTCCAGTAAATAACACTCCCAGTCGTGTTCAATCCGATATCTATGTTCCTAGAAACGTGTGAATATACGAGAGTGTAAAGACAAGTTGTATTTGATTAGGTACCAAAATTTAATTGAAACCTGGATCTAGAAATGGAACGAGCTATGATTAACAGACTCGTCACGGACTGCCCCCAAAATAATTCATTGTTTCTAAGGTCCATTTCATACAATAATGCGTCTGCCTAATAATGCATTTATTATGTGTGTGAGTATTGAAATTCCGCATGTAATCATCTGAATACCAGTTAACTGACTAGACAGCCTCCCAGGTAACCAAAGACTAGCAATTTATTGATGATGAATCATATGCTCATATATGACATATAGACGAACAATCACAGGAAACCAACCAACTAAAAGGTGGATGTGCCCATGAGGTTGCCACAGAACACAACCCAGCTGCCAATCGAGAAGTCATGAAATGCATGTATATACTTAAATGCATACGAGGCTTACGGGAAGAAACCTACATCTTGCCTGGTAATTGCCTCTTAACACTTTGGCGGTGGGGATGGGGGGGGAATTCAAAATCATATTGAACCACATTACTTTAATCGTTCTTGTGTTAGTCATCAAATAGTATAGGAACTGCGAGGCTCCCTCACGTCACGTCCATAATGCCACTAGGGTGTAGAAGATTGATCCAAGGTTTCTGTTCTTCAACAGAATCTGCTGAATCAACAGAGATGGAGGATACGCCTGTCCTATCATTCCGACTCATGAGATCGACAGAGCATCTACTGCTTACGCTCGATGATCTGGGCATGGCGACACGAACATCGGTAACTGATTGTTCAGGTGTGTCCACTCCGATGGCAACAGGCGAACTTTCCGAGAGTCTGCTAGTACATTCAGAGGACCCGGTATATGATGGACAGAAAGATGAACATGATGATTCATGATGTATAGGAGAATCCTCTCCGTTAATTCGCATAATGGAACTGAATGAGTGCCACCTTGGTTCCTGATGGAAGCTACTACTGTCGAATTGTCCGACAAAATCTGAACATGGACGTTCGCTATTATGTGAATCCAATGTTGAAGAGCTAGCCATATTGACATCATCTCTTGATGTTTATGTGCTTCTCTAGGAACCGAGGGTCCCAAAGACCCTGACACTTCAAGTCTGTGGGACCTAGGGTCACGCCCCAACACGTCTTGACTTGCATCTGTGCATCCGTCATAATCGTGAAAGTCGCATCTGGCAGTTGCAGTGGAACTCCCCGAGTTAACCACTGAAGATTTGCCCAAATCTGAACCCTTTGTTTTACTAGGTCCGTTAAAACAATACTGGTTTAGAGTGAATGCGTCTTCTCACTCCAGTTCTGTGTAAAGAATATCTGGAGGGGACGCGTGCGTAGGCCCAGCGGAATAAGATCTGCAGCCGCTCCACACAACCCCATCAGTTGCATGAATTCCCTTGCTGTTAATATGTCTGAGTGTAGACAAAAGCGAGCATAACAACTGACTAATTTTGCTCTGGGTAACGGCCGATGTACCAGATTGTTGTGAGTCTCGAAACTCATCCCCAAGTGAGTGAACGACTTGGACGGAGCTAGATCAGACTTTTTCTCATTTACGATGAAACCGAGACGGAGGAGTAATAGAAGCAGACTCTGAATATCGTTCTGAAGAATAATTCTGTTCCCGTATCTCCACAGAATGTCGTCCAAGTAAGCCAACGTTATCGCAGATGTTAACGCAGACGAATGGGCTCAGAAGTATGACATTACCGAGTTCATTATTCGAGTGAATACCCAGGGAGCCAGGTTCAGACCAAAGCACATTGCTCTGAACTGATAAAACTTCCCTTGTACGGTGAACCGTAGGCACTTTCTGAATGCCGGATGTACCAGGACATGAAAGTACACATCCTTTAGATCTATGCTTGCCGCATAGTCATTCACTCGAATGCTCGCTCTTACTGATCGAATGGTCTCCAAATTGAATTTTGGAGCCACGATAAGCTTGTTTATTTAGCTCAAGTCTATTACTGGTCAGAATGAGCCGTCTGGCTTCGGTACAAGGAACAGGTGACTGTAAAAACCTTAAGAATCTTGATTCTCAACGACCTCTATTGCTGCCTTTAGTAAGAGAGCCTGTACCTCCGCTAGGAGAGACTCTCTTTTGAAAGCATCCGACGGAAGAATTGTCCAATGCGGACAACCTGTTAGTGGGGGGTTTCACTTGGAATAATAGCCGTAGGCCTTCCGAGACCAATAGAGGTCTTGAACATCATCTGTATGACCTTATGCGAGGCTTATGGGAGGAAAAATTACGTTCTCCCCATGAAGAACCTCATCCCATCGGCCTTGGGGCGTCTGACCAATAGTCCCGCTCAGACCTACGTCCTTTCCCCGAGTCGCTATATTGACGACCTCCAGAGTAATTGTAAGAGGGTTTCTTGTACCCTCGTTAGGAGTTCCCTTTTGATGTTTAGATCTGGAATGTCCTCCTTACTCTTGTCTACTGAAGCGGGTTGTTGAGACACCAACTTCAATAGCAGAGCATTTGACGCTTTCTTAGTAGCCTGTTCATAGACTAACGAAAGCTTGTCATTAAAAATAGTATGTCTGGAGACCAGAGCGACCTGGAGAGAGCTTTTCACCTTGTCATCTATAAGTGATGATGACGCAAGATCAGCATCACGTCTGATTAACTCCAGATTAGCCACTGTTAGGGTGGAGTTATACATGGTATACATAATTGCCCTGGAAAGAACTCAGAGAGAGGTACAAATGTCCTCAAATTCCTTCCCGTTGAGACGTTGTGCAATAGCTCTGGTAAGGTGATCTGCATAAGACATTGCATCCAAATTCGCTCTACTTGATAAAATTGCCGTTTCAATTGTGTCTGAGCGAATAGAGAATGATGCAGGCAAGGATACATCTAGATCCCGGCCTGCTCATCGAAATGCAGAGGAGCTCTCTGAACATCTTTTCCGACCGTTTTAAATGAACATGGTCCAAAGTATGTTTATGTAAGATGTAGTTAAGAAACCGCCTTATTCCTCGCACTCGAGAGGTTGAATACGGTGTTGTCTACATGGCCGAAGGCCTGCGACACTTGCCTAGACTGAACTGGAAAAGAAAGAACTTCTTCTTTTGTCCGTATAAAGTCTGCGTCCAACGACGCCAGCGGTTTGTCTCTTGTTGCAGCATTCTGATTCATTGGAACAAATTCAGGGTAGTATTGATGGATGAAATCCATCGCATCCATGTGCAGTTCCGAAAGGGAAGGGTAATCCTCTTCCTTATCCCTTTCACCATCTGAGAGAATCAGTTGTGAATCTCGGTCCATTGCATCTGTGTGAACAGGTGACTGGACCGACCCAGCACCATCCGACAGCTCAGGTTCTGAGTCTGTGGGAGGCTGCACCTGCACTTGATGGGATGCTGCGATCAGCTGTGCAATCTGCGACAAGTCCGTCATCGAGGCCTGAGGAGCAGCAGTCTTCTGTTTCATAGCCGCTTGCTGCTCCTGAGACGGTGTGTCGGAGATGGATCTCTTCTCCGAACGTCCCGATGATCAAGGCCTCGTCTCCCTAGCTACTGGATGGTCCGACTTCATCCAACCTATTTCCTCCCTATTTCCGTTGTCGCTGGGTGAGCTTATTTATATTTAAGTGCTCGCTCTACCCACATCTACACTTCCTTCGACCGCAACTGACTTACCCAGTGTCACCGCTCCCATGGATGGAGTTACCGCTTCACCGGTCGAGCTAGCTGCTTGGAAAGGATTAAAACCCTTAACAAAAGGTCCTAACTCTTGCAATCATGAGCACTGCAGCTAGCTCAATATGCTCAACGAAGCATAACGACGGAAGCGCACTTGGATGGGTGTCAGAATATCATCAGCATGTTCATGTTCCTCTGAAATAGAAACTGAAAAAATGAATTATAACGTGGTGAGAGGCCTGGCCTCAGAACCTCACCGCCAACAATGTACCGCGACACCCGTCTCCAAAATTAGTCATCCCAGTGAACACAACAATGCAACAACGACACGAGTCCACAGGAGTGCATCGACTAAAGTCAATATCAGTCCTCCAAACTCCATAACAAAATATATAATTAAGATACATGAATAATAATAATAAAGTTTTTTTTCACAAAATGCCTAAGTTCCGAAAGGGAACATGAAGAGGTCAAAGGCATCCCGATAGAGCCTAAGTGTGGACAAAATCCAAATTTATTGAGCTACACTACCGGAATAATATAATCCATGTATCCTACAGTAATTCTACAGTAATAGAATATAAAATACTACCTATATATGAGGACGCTGTCAATGTAAACAATGTCAATGAAAAAAACGAAAACAAGACATCAGGCACACAAAAAGGCCCAAAGTCAGAAACCAATTTAAATGCGACCAGATGTAAAGCTAGATCTTCATATGAAGAAAAAATGATACACTGGATAGAAGATGCAAGACTAACCAACCTAACACCCCTATGGTGAGGACGTAACCATGGGGAAAAACAGAATGTTAAACTCCCAGGAAATTTAATAAAAAATTTCAATAAAAAATAGACAAAAAAGCTTAAGAGTTTAACAGGAAGGGTTCATGGAAGGATAGAGAAGGAATACTTAACAAACAATGGAATAATCATATAAAAAATGATGACGTCAGGCTTATGTCCCGAAATTGGGAAACATGAAATAATTTTATAATTATTATAAAGTTACAGCCCTGAACGTCTAAAACCACTGTTGAACACTTCCATCATCCAATAACAGCCTTGGATCCACCAATTCTTGCATTGATTTGTGTCTGGCATCCTCAAAAAAGGAGATTTTAAAGCCCAGATGTCAGTTCATTGTTGCCGACTTTAGGGCCAAACAATTCGGTCATTCCCCGACAGCTGCACATGCGCGGAGAGTAAAAGTATTGAGGATCAGATAGGACTTTTAATTTTCGGTTTTGCAAGCACATTTTGGGGATGGGGGGGGGGGGGGGGGGGCAAAATTTGTGTTTGGCCCTTGATAACTTTGAGTTTGCACCAGCTAGTCTGGGCCATTGGGTTATAGTATAAAAATATTTAACCTTGTTTTACTGATTTTTTTTGTTGAAACAGAATTCATGAAGGTGTGCATTTTCAAGAAATCTTCTTTGAAACTACAAGGCCAAATGTTTCGAAACTTAAAGTGACTGATGACTGAAACCCCCTCTACCAATGATCCTCATTTAATCTTCATCGGGTTGCAATTATGGCTTATAGTTACTATAAAACCCTATAGGAAATCACATTTTCATCATCTTCTCTGAAAGTATTGAGCCAATGTGAACCAGACTTGGCAAGCATGGTCTATGAGAGGTTCTCTACAATTGTTACTCATTTTATTCCTGTTGGATGAAAAGCATGGCCGCCAGAAGCATTCTTTTATTCTGATTGGTCAATTTTGAAAACTCTTCTCCTCCAAAACCACAGGGCCAAATGTTTTGAAACTTTGCATGGTTGATGACTGGGACACCCTTTACCAATGTTCCTCATTTGATGTTGATCATGTTGCAAGTTTGGCCACAATTGCGGTTTATAGTTACTATAGAAAAACCCTATGGGAAATCACATTTTCATCTTCTCTCTGGAACTACTGAGCTGACGTGAACCAAAACTTGGCAGGAATGGTCTATTGGAGGCCCTCTACAAACGATCCTCTTTTTGTTCCCGTTGGTTGGAAAATATGGCCACCAGAGACATTCTATGATTCTGTTTGATGGATTCAAATGTTTTGAAACTTCACATGATTGAGGACAGGGACACCTTCTGCCAATGATCCTCATGTAATGTTGATGTAATGTTGCAAACATGGCCATAATTGCAACTCAAAGTCACCATGGAAAGCCTATGGGAAATCACATTTTTATATGTAGTTCCGGGTGAGCGATTACAGGCTCTTTAGAGCCTCTAGTTCATTTTAGGTAACCTCCAAATGACCCAAATTGATGTCTCATTCAAATCGACAGGCCTGAAGGCTCATATGCAAAAGTTTGACAAGCTCTATTAAAAAACATATTTTTGAGGGTTTCAAAATTGAACGGAAAAATCAAGCACCTTTGATGACTTCGGACACCTGTGTGAATTATGTGTATTTTTTGCAGTTGGTGGGCTTAACATTCTGCAAGGTGAAAAAAAATGGAAAAGAATTGCTTGTCATGATTTATATAATAAAACAGTTATGAAGCTCATAACTCAATATCACAATTTCAATTTCTTAGATGAAATTTTCTCTTTGTCACCAGTCTTTCGTTTGTCTGCCTTCTTTGATTTTATCTGAGTGGTGACTTCTTCTTGAAGCTGTTTGAAAAATCTGGATGAAGACATGTTTGCTTTTTTCTTGGACTCCTGAAAGAGAAATACATTCCATCATCAAAAAAAAAAAAAAAGTACAAAATGGTGAATTATTGTATACATAAAAATGATATTTCCAACATAGAGTGGTTTTAATGCATTCCATTTAAAAAAAAGCCAAGACCAATACCGGGTCTGGCCCTGCGTCGCTGCATGCAATTGATCTGAAAATTAGATATACGATACAACTCATCATTATGAAGCAGCAGACCAAATATAAAATCATTCCCTTTCATAGAAGCCAAGAAAACTTTAACGGAAGAAGTGTTTCGGACAGACTGACGGACGGATGGACGGACAGAGTCGAGCGGTTACTAGACCTGCTCTGCCGCTGGCGACGCAGGTAAAAAGCCCAAAAGAGATCTGAGTGAACAGTAAATATAATTTGAAATAAAGATTTGTTAAAAATTATTTTTTTCATGCTTATAACCCAAGATTTTGACTAGCTATACTATATGCTGAACCGTGCTGGGTTTTTTATGTCCTTCCAAAGACCCTTTTATAAAAATAACCTAAAATCCTGTTCACAGAATAAGATTTGATCAAATTAATATGGTATTATGAAGGGTGGGGGCCAAAAGGTGTAAAATATGGTAAAAGTAATGAAGTTTTCAAAAACTGTCTCCTACATAACCATTTGTGAGAAATTGTTATCTTCGGTATCTATACTTGCTAGAAATCAAAGATTAATTTAGGCAACCTTTTCCTATGAGGCATTAAATGGGCAGAGAATTCAGTTTACAGTGTACTTCTTTTCTGTCTTGTAACTTCTTTTTCTTCATTCTACTGTAATTATTCTTTCAGTATATGTGCTGCTATTGTGTCACTTTTCACTTATATTTACTTCAATGTTTATTTATCTTCTTTTTCACTCTTTATCGAAAACTCAGTTGTTTTTTTGTTTGTTTATTATGAGATATTATACCCTCAAAAACTTGAAGAGAGATATTATAAATGTCAATTACTTGTCCTCTAATCCTTTTTGTTTTAAATTTGCAAATAAAATATGTGTTAACCCATTACCCAGCAAAACGGTTGCATCCACCTGCATAATTTACTAATTGAGCAGTTTAACTTGACTGTGTGTAGTGTTTGATTAAAAGGATAATGTTCAATGTTTATGAAAGGATTATGAAATAAGACAAGAATTATGATAATTGGGAATATGTTAAGTTCTGTACCCTACATGCTATGTTTTCAACAAGACTAATTTGAGGTGTAGACTGTACTAAAGAATTGAGGCCTGAGTTGATGTGGCCCTCACAGTTAACGTATGTCAACCAAAGTTACCAGGTTACAGTAAAATCATTCCAAAATAAATAGGACTTGTAAACTGTGCCAAAGGAATCTAAGTCACATGCCTGTGCAGCCATCACGGTTGACCAATCGGGACAGAAATATGATGTTCTCATCTAGACATTATACCGAGTCATTCTACCAAGTTACAATGAAATCCCTTCATAAATGACTTGTAGACTTTTCTAAAGGAATCTAGGACACAAGCCGGTCCAATGGTCATGGGTGACTGCTCGTGACCAAAATAGGACAGTCTCATCTAGATATCATACCAAGTCATCCTACCCAGTTACAATGAAATCCTTCATAAATACGACCTGTAGAGAGGGCTAAAGGAATACAGGTCACATGCCCAAAATAGGACAGGCTCATCTTATCTACATATCATACTGACCTACCAAGTTATAATGAAATCGCATCATAGATATGAACTGTAGACTGTGCTAAACAAATCTAGGTCACATGCCCGTGTGAGCATCATGGTGGACCGATTACGACCAAAATAGAAAAGAAAGTTCTCATCTAGACATTATACCGAGTCATCCTACCAATTTACAATAAAAACCCTTCAAAAATGCAACCTATAGACTGTGCTAAAAATCTAGGTACCGTGCTCCTGCAGCTGTCACGGTTGACTGAACCCAACCAAAATACGACATTCTCATCTAAACACTATACGGAGTCATCCAACCAAGTTACAATGCAATCCCTTCATAAATTTGAGCTGTAGACTGGGCTAAAGGTTTTCAGGTTTCGAACCCACGCAGTCATCATGGTTGACTGATCGCAATCAAAATGGGACGTTCTCATCTAAACATGACCTCGAATCTGCACATGGAATTTAGTGATGATCGGACAAGAACTACGGGGTGTAGCCTGTGCTAAAGAAAATGTGAACAGACCTCGCAGACTCACAGACTTCTGCATGCATGATGGCAATAGCTTATCTTGACTTTGTCAAATTAAGCTAAAAATTAAACAAATTTCAACAAAACCATATTATGTGACCCCTCATTGAAATGAGCTCATCTGACTTATGAACTTGATTTGAACAAACTTGAAACCAACACCTGTAAGGATGCTGTATACCAAATATCAGTAGATTTGGGCAGGTAGATCTGAAGAAGATTTTTAAAGAATTTTCCTCATATTGGACTAAGTTAAAATTTGGGTTCCCATAGAAAATCCAAATATCAACACAGGGACTTGATTTGAACAAACTTGAATTCCACCATACCAAGGATGCTGCATACCAATATCAAAAGATTCTGACTGATGATCTCATGAGGATGATTTTTGAAAATATTCCTCAAATTTCAGTAACGTTAATATTTGGGCTCCCACAGGGAGCCAAACATGGCCCCAAAGACTTGATTTGACCAAAATTGAATCTGAACCTCTTAAGGTTGTTGCCATACTAAATTACAAAAGATTCTGACTAGTGCATCCGAAGAAAAGGATTTTAAAAGGAATTTCTACACTGAGTTGAAATTTCGATTGCCACATGGAGCCCAAATATGAACCCAATGTGTTGATTTGAATGAATTAGCATCTGACCACACTAAGGATGATACAAACCAAATATCAAAAGATTCTGACAGGCAGTTCTGAAGAAGGTTTTTAAAGAATATAACTCATACAGCAGTAAGTGAAAATTTGGGCCCAAATATGACCACAGGGACTTGATTTGAACAAACCTGAATCTGGTAGTTCTGATGAAGATTTTTTAATTTAAAAAAAAAATAATTGTTTTTTAACACGTTGACGGCCAAATTGTGACATGGCCCATCTAATTTTACATAGACATATTACGGGATAACTTGTAGTTGGCAGTCAACGTGTTAATAGAATTATTCTGTTGGCTATATATCCATCTGTCATTAACAGCATGACTTTTCCAAACTGCAGGCTGTACAAACATGACAAATGATCGTTTCACTTGTCTATTCATTTCCACCAAAAGAAATACAGCACTAAATTTTGAATTCACCCATATTACTAAACCTTATACAACTAACAAGAATATTCACAATTTAATAATGCAAACCTGAGTTGTACTACTAAAGGAATATGAACTAGGATCTCTTGGAGGAAACAGGGTGGGGCTTATTTGATTTTTGATTTTTTTATAATGTCTCTGTCAAGTTAAGTTTTTAAGTTTGTCCAAATGAATACTAAGAGCTGCAATGGGTGCTTACTTTTAAACCTGCAAGTACTTATGATGTAATGGTTTAAAACAATGCGAGGTGAAGAAATTAACAAAACTGTACATAGGGCAACATTCAGGATAGGTAGATGAAACAATGAACAACAGTGAACAATAAAAATCAATAAATATCTACTTTATGGTAGCAATTATGACCTTTATAACTGTAACATCTTTTGAAAATTTGCTCTCTTTTTCTAGTTTTTTCAATGCCTTTTCTTTGCTATACTTGTTCCCAAGGCCTGGATTCAATTTTTCTACTAATTTCTGTCGTTTCTCTTTCTCCTTTATCTTTTCTCTTTTGGCAAGTTTCTTCTTTCTTCTTTCTCTTTTGCGATCTGTGTCTGTTTTTTCTGTCATTCCTTTCTCATTGGTTTTGCTTTTTTCCTACAACATAAGAAAGTAACATAAAATGATACCCTGTCTGAAGCCATTTGTATTACTTTCCTCCTAACTCTTCATGCATCTATCACTGAATAGCCACTTATTTATTTATTGCAGTTTAAGGTCACTTTAACTAGTAAAGTGCTACAGTTTTCTTGACCACAGATTTCATCACCTATTGCTGTTACATTTGACTGGATAGTACCAATAGGCACTATCCATATGACTGAGCAATGTGTCATCAATAAAATCTGCTTCTTTCCTGGGTCAATAAGAAACCTCCTCTAACACAGGGTTCCTACACTTTTCGGGGGGGGGGGGGGGGGGGGGGGGGGGGGGCAAATTCAAGACTTTTCAATACTCTTTTCAATGCAAATTCAAGACTTTTCAATGATGGAAAAAACAAAATTCAAGACTTTTCAAGACTATTCCTTTATTGCCGCAAAACGTCAGTCATAGCAAGTTTGTTTTCCCAGTCAGACATATTTTAGAAATGTCCCGTTTTCAAGACTTTTCAAGGTCCAGGCTTCAAATTCAAGACTTTTCAAAGCCCAGGCTTCAAATTCAAGACTTTTCAAGGCCTTGAATTTTTTTTTTCAAATTCCATACTTTTTAAGACTTTTCAAGGCCCGCGGGAACCCTGTAAGAGAGCATAAATATTATAGTCACAACCTGTGGTATTTCATAAAGCCCAAAAATGGGTTACCAGCGCTCTACCAGTTAAGCATCTTAGGCTACATCATGACCGCATCGTAGGTATGGAGGTAGGTTTAGCCAATTGTTTATACCTATGCTGCCCACTTTAGAGGACTTCCACTCCAGGCATTGGTTCTGGTTCCAGTTTTAGCAGTAAAGCAGAGTTTGTTTACTGCAGTAAACAAGCACTGCTCCACTTGCCAGGGTTCCCACGTGGGATGAGTAGCCACTTGGTTCATTATTAATATGCAAACAACTATCAATGAACATCAATGAACTGGAATTCAGTACGTTCCCAATATTTTGATAATGAGCTGAATATTTTATCTACAGTGGAACCCATTTAATTGGATATTTCTTAATTGAATAACCTTGTTAACTGAATACAACTTCCAAACACAAAACCATTTACCATACCTTCAGTACAAATATGACATATTAATTGCATATAAGTTATAAATTAAACACCTGTTAATTGAATAAAAGATCTTGTAATATGTCATGGAATTACCCTGACAATTACTGAATTCCCCTTGTAAATGGACCCATTTGGCCACGGTACATCCAATACAGGTATTTATCCAGTAATGAGTGAGCTCTGTCAAACAAAATATAGTAGAATAAATTCTTAGTTAACAAATTTTTGTTTGTTTTTGGAATCAATTAAGTACTTCGGACCCAATATATATAAATAATATCGAGTCTCTGCTACTGCTGGTTCATGAGAAGAAGATTCTTTAAGATTTAAGCACAACTTGATTTGAACAAAGTCAAAATGCAATGTCATAACAAACAATTATCTCAAATTTCACTTAAATTGGTTCAGCGGTTTTGGTGGAGAAGACGCAAACACCATGTCGACGGATGGTGAGTGATCACTATAGCTCACCCCGACTTTCAGTCAGGCGAGCTAAAAACACTGATGCAGGCTGTAAAATTCCATGTGAATCCGTGAATCGATTCGTGTAAATATTCACATGGAGAAAATCATGTGAATCCAAGCAGATTCGTGTGAGTATTTTTAGGATTCTCTGTTTTGTGTGCACTATTTCTCATACGAACAGTCAATCTCTTTGAATAACTGAAAAAATATGCAGAATCCCTTGGCATTTCCAAATTCCAAATTGTAAGTCATACAAATGAAGCCATTGGTCGAAATATTCAATGTTTACAAACTTTATGTAAAAAAAATTTCCAGCCTCAAGAGGGGAGACCCCCCCCCCATGCTTTGTGCCTCGAGAATGCTCTATGCACTGAAAAAGGTTAACACACATTGTGGATTTGCCTGATCATACTTAGGCGAATCTATTTGGATTCTCATCAAAATGAACCGATTTTATACACTGTGACCTGTGGTGATGTTACACTCCTGAAACTTTCAATATATAGTTGGAGTCTCTATGTAGATGCTTATTAGATTATTGAAAACTAGTAGGCTGACCCTTCCTAGGACAGCCCTGTCTGCATGATGGAAAATTTCTAGTTGCAGTGCATATCAAGACAATCAAAACTTGAATTTCTAGTTGGATGGTATTACACTTCTCATTTTTTCAATAGATTGAGCTTCACTCCTAGTAGCAGGAAAATGAAAATTGATAGCAATCAACCTGTGGGACAGGGGTGTCTACAGATTTACTCCATTTCATAAAAAAACAGCTTCAAATGGTTACTTCAAACTATGATAAAACAGAAATGTGATATAACTAAACCGTGATCTTTTATTTACAATATCTCAATTTTTATTTTTGATGATGTTGCCCAGTGAAAGTACAGAGCTTGTTTATACAAATTGGAACCTGGTCACACTAAATGATGATGCAATCTTTTTATACCAATTTCTGTTTATCTACAACCATTGTCTAATCAAGTTGTGGGAGAACTTCAAGGACACTTTAATTTGCTTTTTCTGCTTTGAAAATACAAGCCTCTGACATGGATCAGGGGTGGACAGGGCCAAGAAAAGTTATATGGGAGTGCACAAAGGGGGCCCCAGACCTGGAAAAATTTTTGATTTTGTGAACAGAACGAATGTGGCTTCCTTGCAATTGAGCAGAGCAAATCAATGGTAGTCCACAGAAGGAATTTCAATGGCATTTTGTATCATCTTCATTGATCAATCGACAAAAATGGTTCTACCAGGGTTGGGGGGGGGTTGGGGAAGGACCCATCGGGAAGACTCTGTATAATGTCTAGATGAGAACATTTCACTGTAACTTGGTATGATGACTCTGTATAATGTCTAGATGAGCACGTCCCCTTTCAGTTGTGATCGGAGAAAATTTTGATTTTTGAAATTGAAGGAACACGGTTTCCTTTCATCTGAGCGATAAATGGCAGACTAGACTGCTGGTATTTCAAAATGTACTCTATGTGGACTGCCATCGATATACAGCAGTCTATGCAATCAGATCATAAATATGAACTGAAGACTGTGCTAAACATATCTAAGTCACAGGCTTGTGCGGCCATCATGGTTGACCGATCATGGCCAAATATTTATATTATTTATCTATTTATTGGTGTTTAAGGTCACATATTTCTGCACAATGGCTAATCATGACCACGACAGTTTTACGGGTGGGGGAAGCCGGAGTACCCAGAGAGAACCACCGAGCAATGGCGAGCAACTGTCAGTTCCCCAACATACTAACTCCACACAAGCATGGTTAGCATTGGTTGAAGACAGGTGCACTATCGACGTGCAGTATGCCTTAGTAAACAGCGTCACCGTGCCCTCACGTGGGCAATGGGGGTGAAGTGTCTTGCCTAAGGACACAACGCGGCTGCCGCAGGTGGGATTCGAACCAAGGACCTCTCGGCTTGCAGCCTGCACCTCTACCAACTGAGCCACCATGCCCCCGATCACGGCCAAAATAGGATGTTCTCATCTGGACATTATACTGAGTCATCCTACCAAGTTACAATGAAATCCCTTCATAAATACGACCTGTAGACTGTGCGAAAGGTTTTCGGGCTTCAGGCCCATCGCCATCATGGTCGTCTGATCACGACTGAAAGGGGACGTTCTCATCTAGACATTATACAGAGTCATCATACCAAGTTACAGTGAAATCCCTTCATAAATATGGCCTGTAGATTGTGCTAAAGGTTTTCCAGCTTCGGGCATGTGTAGCCATCATGGTTGACTGATCACAACCAAAAGGGGACATCCTCATCTAGTCATCCTACAAAGTTACAATGAAATCCTTTCATAAATATGACCTGTAGTCTGTGCTAAAGGTTTTGGGGTTTGGGGCTCTGGCAGCTGTCACGGTTGAACGAGTGTGACCAAAAGGGGATGTTCTCATCTAGACATTATCTACAGCCATCCTAACAAGTTACAATGAAATCCCTTTATAAATATGACCTGTAGACTGTGCTAAAGGTTTTCAGCTTCAGTCCCCTGTAGCAGCCACAGCTGACTGATCATGACCAAAAGGGGACGTTCACATCTAGGCATTATACTGAGTCATCCTACCAAGTTACAATGAAATCTCTCCATAAATACAACTTGTAGTCTGTGCTAAAGATTTTCAGGGGTTTTGGGCTCAGGTAGCTGTCATGGTTGAATGATCGCAACCAAAAGGGAATGTTCTCAACTAGACATTATCTGCATCATCCTACCAAGTTACAATGAAATCCCTTCATAAATACCACCTGTAGACTGTGCTAAAGGTTTTCGGCTTCAGGCCCCTGTAGCCGTCACAGCTGACCGATCGTGACTAAAAGGGTACGTTCTCATCTAGACATTATACTGAGTCATCCTACCAAGTTACAATGAAATCTCTCCATAAATACGACTTGTAGACTGTGCTAAAAGATTTCGGGTTTTGGGCACAGGCAGCTATCACAGTGGACAGATCAAGACCAAATGGGGAAGTTCTCATCTAGAAATCATACGGAGTCATCCTATCAAGTTAAAATCCCTCCATATTAGATACGACCTGTAGACTGTGCTAAAAGTTTTGGGGTTTCGGGCTTGGGCAGCCGTCATGGTATACAGAGTCACCCTACCAAGTTACAATGAAATCCCTTCATAAATACAACTTGTAGACCGTGCTAAAGGTTTTGGGGTTTGGGACTCAGGCAGCCATCACGGTTGACGTTCTCATCTAGACATGACCTCAACCCTGCATATGAAATTTCGTGACTATCGGACAAGAACCAAGGATGTAGCCTGTGCTAAAGGAAAATGTGAACAGACTTCTGCACGTGTGATGGCTTCTGTACACGTGATGGCAATAGCTTATCTTGACTTTGCAAAGTTAAGCTGAAAATCAAAAGAGAATTTTTTGTTTTGCTAAACCAACAATTGTTTTCGGGTAGTGTATATTCCTAAGCTTTAAAAGTTTTACACATTCAAATTACATGGTCCTTTTTTAAATTCTTTCTTCTTAAAATTGACCAAAACGCATAAAAAACCAAAAAACTAATTTCCGGATTTTGGTCCAAAATTTCTAAGTCCCACCTGGACCGCAAATTTTCTGTGTAAAAAAAAAAAAAAAAAAAAAAAAAAAATTGTCTTAAAATTGACCTAACCGCATAAAAAAAACCCCCAAAATTTCCGGATTTTGGTCCAAAATTTCTAAGTCCCACCCAGAACCTCAAATTTTCAGTGTAAAAAAAAAAAAAAAATTTTCTCTTAAAATTCACCAAACCAAAACGCATAAAAAAAATTTCCGGATTTTGTCCAAAATTTCTAAGTCTCACCCGGGCCCCAAATTTTCAGCGTAAAAAAAATTTTTTTTTGTCTTAAAATTGACCGAAACGCATAAAAAAACAAACTCATTTTCAGATTTGGTTCCAAAATTTCTAAGTCCGGGCCAGAACCCCAAATTTTCAGCCTAAATATGAACCCAGGGACTTGGCTTGAACAAACTTGAATCTCACCCCCAAGCATGCTGCATACCAAATATCAAAAGATTCTTATTGGTAGATCTGAAGAAGAAATAGAGCTGTCTCGGTGTCGTTTATTTCGGTGCGATTTTCGGTGTACAAGAACACCGAAAATCGAACCGAAGCAATTTTTAAAAAATCGCGAAAGTCAATGTTATACCCATAATGCAATTTTCTGTTGCTGTTGTGCGTTTGCAACATGGAGCGACGTGCCACTCGCATTAAAGAAAGTCAGTAAGTTACAATTTTTTCTCTCAATATTTTCATAATTCATAATAGACATCTAATTAACATAACAGCGTGTGGTCAATGTGCACACTAATCAGGGCTTGCCTTGAGTCGGGGCCGATCGGCCCCGGCCCCCGGGAGGCCTCTTCTCGGGGCTTTTTTTCGGCCACGACTTTTTTTTCTGCCTTGGCTCCCGAAATCTCAGTGTTGGAAGGTTTGGGAAACAAAATTTTGCGAGATTAATTTTGCCATTCACTTCTCATTCACGCAAGTGTGATTACAATAGAAGCAGCAAATAACAGATAAAATAATAATACAAACTGTTTTTGTCTGATTCGAATTAACATCCACCTAAATCCGTATGAAAACTGAGAAAATCCCAAGATTAAACAAAAAAAAAACAAACACATTTACGAGACTTCGAAAGCACGCTTGTCAACTAATGGGGGAATTCCCTTTAATCCCACAATACTATGCGCAGATACATCCGATCCTAACATCTGAATAAATGCAACACAAGACACAGAAACTGCCATCAAAATAAATGTACGAAATAAAATAAAATGTGTACCTGTGTCTATGTGCAGAGGTGGGGGCCTGGGGGGGGGGGGGGGGGTGCTTTCCATTTCTGAAATATCCAAAGCTGTGGGGAATTTTCATAGATTGAAATTATTCAAACGATAAACTGAAATGGGTTTTTTTTTTCATTTTTTTTCTTTGAGACAACCCTTGCATCGAAAATACACACCCCACAATATGTACGAAACGTCCTAAAATTTTATCAACCAAAAATCCAAAATGTCTATGTACGAAATGACCAGCACCCACATGATGGGTCCAAGTCGTTCCGTCCCCGGGACGATTCATCCCCTAACATAGTGGGACGTTTCGTCCTCGAGACACTGACAGAGTGGGATGTTTCGTCCCCTCCCAGAGACGAAACACCCACTTGAATAGCAAATCATTAAGATGATATGGGATGTTGGATTTTTTTCATGATGTAACAAGACATGATCACATCCTTAGAAATGGTTTGCCAAACCAGTTTTAATGATACACATCACATGTTCACATTAAGTTGTGGATTTGTTTTTGCCTAAAAAACATCTAGGTAGATAAGAAACACATTCCACTGGAATGTGTTTTTTATCTACCGAGATTTTTTTTTTTTAAGCAAAAGCAATCAACTGAAGTCGCCATTGGAAAGAATGTAACAACATAAAATTACCCCAAAAGGCCCCGACCTCAATATCTGGGAGACTTTTTTCAGGCCCCCAGCAGGCCCCGACCTCAACATCTGGGGGACTTTTTTTTTAGGCAAGGCAAGCCCTGCACTTGATTGATAGTCGAGTGTCCCTGCTGCTAATTGTGCAAATCCCTCAGTCCCGATAATCTTCCAATCTGTGTGCCGTTTTCTGTTCAATTACTGGACTTTTGTTTCAAGAGTTTGCAGCAGGAACACTCAACTGTCAATCGAGTGTGCATATTCAGCACGCGCTCTTATGTTAATTAGATGTTTACACATGAAACCTAAACTAACATTGTGGATTTAAAGGCTCTTAATTTCATTACGTTGATTGATAGAATATTCAATACACATCATGACATGCATAGATTATTAGATTAATGCCTGATGATCATAAAGGTACTGTGTTTTTTTCAATATTTTACAAAAAAAAGTGTTTTTTATGGACTTGAAACGAGGCCCACTTTTCTCAAAACAGCGCTAAAAGTTACTAAAACCTCACTCGCGCACGATTTTCAAACTCGAAAGACTGAATGAGGCACATGTGTTATTAACATCGACATCGTGGTTTTTTGTCCCAAAAAATCGACATCGAAGTCAAATTTCAACACCGAGAGAGCTCTACCAAGAAAGCCTCACACCAAATGAAAATTCTCAGTGCTGTGCAGTTTTGGAGATATGGATGTTTTCGTTTTTTACTATTTTTGGCTCCTGGGGTTCCCACAGGGCTGCAGGAAATTTTTTTGGCATAAATCAAGTACTTATAACCCAATAATACCTCATATTAAATTTGGTTCAAATTGGCCTCTCGGTTCAGAAAATAGAAATTCTGGGTGGGGCAAAAATTCTTGCCCCTCTCAGAACAAAGGCAAATATTGCCCATCAAACTTCTCTTGAACAAACTTGAGTCTACACCTCCAATGGAAGCTGCATACCAAATATCAAGTCTCTGCTATGGCTGGTTCATGAGAAGAAGATTTTTAAAAATTTTGTGCATTTTGGCCCCACCCCACTCCACAATATGAGCAGAAATCCAATTTGAAGAAAAACCCAAATGCCCCTATATAACCGCTACTCATGTGAATTTTCATTGAACTGCAGCCTGTGGCTTAGGAGAAAATGACCCAAACACCACCTCGTGATGTACGACGGACAAAAAGTGATCAGAATAGCTCACCCTGACTTTCAGTCAGGTGAGCTAATAAAGGGAATTCTGTGATTATCAGTGTAATTTCTTGACATACCATATATTCAATTAACAGGACAAATTTGTACTGAAGATATGGTAGATGGTTTGGTGTTTGTAAGTTATATTCAACTAACAACTACTTATAGACTTCTGTGGCCTATACTGTATCGAATACCAGGTTAGTGATGAAAAAATACTGCAAAATTCATGGGTATTTTTCTTTCCTCTTTCTGGGCTTTTCAGATGAAACAAGAGAAATGTTACTGAGGTAACACATGCCCCCCCCCCCCCCCCCCCCCCCCACCTTGACCTTACGGACCTGGCTGGGTTGTGTGACACATCCACCCGTTGTCCTTTATAATTGAGCGAAGTTAGATGATTGTAGCCCTAATAGTTTTGGAGTTATGCTTGAGACACGATTTGTGACCCTGAACATATGAAGGTCAATTGTGACCTTCCCCTTGCAGATGCGGCGGAAACTATTATATGTGACACACCTTCTGACTGTCCTTAACATTTGTGAAAAGTTTAACAATTGTACTATGATTCGTTTCTGAGTTTTGGCTGAGACACGAATATTGACCGATTTTTAGTGTGACCTTGAAATGTGACCTTGACCTTGAAGGTACGAACCTGGCTATGGTGTGTGACACATCCTCCCATGGTCCTTTATAATTGTGTGAAGTTTGATGACTGCGGCCCTAACAGTCTTCGAGTTATTGGCTTGGACACACACACACACACACACACACACTCACATACGGGTACACATACACACAGACACACACACACACGGACACACGCACACTTCAATCACTATATGCCACCCGACTTAAGTCAGGGGGCATAAAAATACTTCAAAATTCACAAGTATTTTACTTTCCTCCATATGGGCTTTTCAAACACTTAGCATATATATACCTGAATTTCTTCTGGAGCTAAAAGTTTAGCTTCACTCACACTGACTGGAGCAACTTCCTCCATATTCACCGAGGGTAAATTTGAAACTATTTTCACATCTGTATTCACCTGTAAGCAAAGAAATCACTACAACAGCTGAAAACTGCAGAAATTGAATTGGGCAAAGGCCATCATATTCATGATTCTCATTGACATTTGAGTTTTGTTAAGCTAAGCCAGAATTTCAGAGTGGAATGTTTTGATTTTTTTCAAATAACCAGATGGACAGACGGACGACTGGCCATGGCATAAGCTCAAATTTGACTTACGTCAAAGATAAGCTAAAAATGTTATAATAAGAACTTTAAACCTTTACCACCTATTCATTAAATATCTGGACTGAAGTCACTTACTGTGTCCAGAGAGTAATTTCCTGTTTAATTTTTTTTTTGTTCATAGGAATGTCATAAATGAGAAAAAATTCATTTTTAACATCACTTTCTATGGGATATTCTCATATTTTCGAGACATTTATGTACACAACATTTGGAATTGCATTTACATTTATAACTGCATCACTCTACATCTATGTGCAATGCATTCATATTTTGTGTTAAATTACATGTTTTTGTGCACAGCAAACATCAAAGACACATTTATTTTTAAAACACTGTAAAATATATCATGATCATTTGCAAAATTTGAAAACAATTATCAATTTTTCAACTAAATATTTACAATGTTTTCTTCCAAATCCATAAAAGATATTTGTATTTATGGTGTGTACACCAGTTTCAAGTTCAAGGGAACTGTGACCTTGACATTTGGTGTTACCCCCATAAATAATATACCAATATCCTCATAAAGCCTCAATTTCTATCATTCATGAGTGCAAACAGATCGTTGTTCATCTTTCCATCCATCTGTTCAAATTTAGTCTGTCCATCGGGCAAATTGCATCCGAGTCAAAACTTTATAACGGTTGGGCTGACTTTCACTTAACTTCACACATGGGCAAAGAAAAGAAGGAACTGGTTTTGTGCAGCACAACCAAGTCTGAATAATAAAATGTAAAGTCACAAGGTTATGAAAACTGAGATCTTAAAAAAATGTCTGTCTGTCCAGAAACTTGTATCTTAGTTAGAACTCTACAATGGTAGGGTAGATTTTCAAGAAACTGCAAACAAGGGTGAAGAACAAAGGTAAGGTGTGTTGTGCAGCAGACCTAGTCAGAATGACAAAGGGTTAAGTATACACAACTGTGAAAACACAATCTTGGAAAAAACTTTGTCTAAGCCATCACATGAAGACTTAACCATTAAGAGCGTGGAAATTCACACTTGGCCACAGCCTGTACACATCCCCATCCAGTGGCTTAGCAGTGATTTCTAATTAATTTCTTAATAGGCAGCCAAGACTTGACTAGAAACCAAAGTCTAGAAAATTCCTCTACTGTTAGCAGGACCTCCTCATGATAGCAAGTTAAGGGTACGTGTTCTGTCTGAGGTTGTAAAAGCTGGAATTAGGCCTTTAAAAGTTAAATCGATTTGACAAATTTTATTGACTCAGAACAGGCATTCAAGAAGACAGTCATCAAAACTAGAAATACACAAAAAATACGGCCTCTAGCCCGAGCCGTGTGCACGGCACGACGGATGGACAACGGGCCATGGCAATACCTCAAATTTGGCTTCACCAAAGTTGAGCTAAAAAATGAAAAAATCAGATGTTTCAGAAAAATAATCTGTACTGTTGGCTTCAACATGTGTAAGGAAAAGGATGAAAGATGCAGTACATAAAGCAATGTTGGGCTATAGGAGGCAATTTTCTTTTTTGCATTTAATAACTCCCAATCCTTCAAAATGCATTTTGGGAATAATTGCCTAAGTGACACATGTGTCACATATGTGTCTGTATGTGACACATATGTGTGTATGTATGTGTGTGTGTGGGGGGGGGGGGGGGAGGGATTTGTGGTGGTGTGTTATAGTTGTCAATTTTTGTTTGCATTGAAAGTTACAATGAAATCCTTTCATAAATATGGCCTGAAGACTGTGCTAAAGGTTTTCAGGCTTCAGGTTCGGGCAGCCATCATGGTTGAATGATCGCAACCAAAAGGGGACATTCTCATCTGGGCATCATCTGGAGTGATCCCATGAAGTTACAATGAAATCCCTTCATAAATGTGACCTCTAAACTGTGCTCAAGATTTTCGGGCTTCGGGCACCTGTAGCCATCACAGTTGACCAATCACAACAAAAAGGTGATGTCAACATCTCGGCATTATATGGAGTCAACCTAATAAGTTACAATGAAATCCTTCCATAAATACGACCTATAGACTATGCTAAAGGTTTTTGGGCTTGGGCAGCTATCAAAGCTGAATGATCGCGACAATAAGGGGACGTTCTCATCTAGACATTATTTGGAGTCATCCTACCAAGCTACAATGAAATCCCTTCATAATTATGACCTGTAGACTGTTCTAAAGGTTTTCGGGCTTCAGGCCCCTGTTGCCATCACAGTTGCCTAATCGTGTCCAAAAGGGGACGTTCTCATCTAGACATTATATGAAGTTAACCTACCAAGTTACAATGAAATCCCTTCATAAATATGAAATGTAGACTGTGCTAAAGGTTTTCAGGCTTCGGGCTCGGACAGCCATCATGGTTGAATGATCGCAACTAAAAGGGCACATTCTCATCTGGAGTGATCCTACGAAGTTAAAATGAAATCCCTTCATAAATATGACCTGTAGACTGTGCTCAAGGTTTTCGGGCTTCGGGCACCTGTAGCCATCACTGTTGACCAATCACGACCAAAAGAGGATGTCATCATGCAGGCATTATATGGAGTCAACCTAACAAGTTACAATGAAATCCTTCCATAAATATGACCTTTTGACTATGCTAAAAGTTTTTGGGCTCGGGCAGCCATCAAGGCTGAATAATCGTGATCAAAATGGGACGTTCTCATCTAGACATTATTTGGAGTCATCCTACCAAGTTACAATGAAATCCCTTTGTAATTTTGACCTGTAGACTGTTCTAAAGGTTTTTGGGCTTCGGGCCCCTGTTGCCATCACAGTTTCCCAATTGTGTCCAAAAGGGGACGTTCCCATCTGGACATTATATGAAGTCAACCTACCAAGTTACAATGAAATCCCTTCATAAATATGACCTGTAGACTGTGCTAAAGGTTTTCAGGCTCGGGCAGCCAACATGGTTGAATGATCGCAATCAAAAGGGCACATTCTCATCTGGGCATTATCTGGAGTGATCCTACGAAGTTACAATGAAATCCCTTCATAAATATGACTTGTAAACTGTGCTCAAGGTTTTCGGCTTCGGGCACCTGTAGCCATCACAGTTGACCAATCACGACCAAAAGAGGATATCATCATCTAGGCATTATATGGAGTCAACCAAACAAGTTACAATGAAATATAAATATGACCTTTTGACTACGCTAAAGGTTTTTGGGCTCGGGCAGCCATCAAGGCTGGATGATTGTGATCAAAATGGGACATTCTCATCTAGACATTATTTGGAGTCATCCTACCAAGTTACAATGAAATCCCTTCATAAATATGACCTGTAGACTGTGCACTAAAGGTTTTTGGGCTTCGGGCCCCTGTAGCTGTCACAATTGCCCAATCACATCCAAAATATTATTTATTTATTGGTGTTTAAGGTCACATACTTATGCACAATGGCTAATCGTGACTGTGACAGTTTTACGGGTGGAGGAAGCCGGAGTACCCGGAGAGAACCACCGAGCAACGACGAGCAGCTGTCAGCTCTCCAACATCGTAACTCTGCACCGCAGTACAGGCAGGGTTAGATTGGTTGAAGACATGCGCACCATCGACGTGCAGTACGCCTCAGTACACAGCGTCATCGTGCCCCCATGTAGGCAATCGGGGTGAAGTGTCTTGCCCAAGGACACAACGCGGTTGCCGCAGGTGGGATTCGAACCGAGGACCTCTCGGCTTGCAGCCTGCACCTCTACCAACTGAGCCACCGCGCCCCCTAATTACATCCAAAAGGGGACTTTCTCATCTAGACATTATATGAAGTCAACCTATCAAGTTACAATAAAATCCCTTCATAAATATGACCTGTAGACTGTGCTAAAGGTTTTCGGGTTTTGGGCTCGGGCAATCGTCACGGTTGACAGATCACGCCCAATTGGAGAAATTCTCATCTCATCATACGGAGTTATCGCACCAAGTTACAATGAAATCCCTACTCCCTCCATATTAAACATGACCTGCAGACTGTGCTAAAAGTTTTTGGGTTTCGGGCTTGGGCAGCCATTACGGTTGACAGATCATGACCAAAAGGGGACGTTCTCATTTAGGCATTATACAGAGGCATCCTACCAAGTTACAATGAAATCCCTTCATAAATACGACCTGTAGTCTGTGCTAATGGTTTTTGGGTTTTGGTATCGGGCAGCCATACCGGTTGACAGATCACGACCAAAAGGGGATGTTCTCATCTAGATATGACCCAAAACCTGCATATGAAATTTCATGACGATCAGACAAGAACTTCGGGGCGTAGCCTGTACTTGAAGGTTGAATAAAAATCTTTAACCACAAACTTTAACCAAAACTCCAAATGTTAACTAAACAGGGGGAAAAAAAACCTCACTTGAACCTTCAGTAAAAAACTTTAACCACAAACTTTAACCAAAACTCTAAATGTTAACGGACAGATGGACTGTAAACAGTTGGGCTAAAAAGAAAAAAACTGTAACATTCACTAAAAAAAACTTTAACCACAAACTTTGCAGTCACTCTAAATCCTTCAAAATGCATTTTGGACCAAAGAAAAAATGTTGCTTAAACGGCCTGGGGAGGAGGAGTGGGATAGGGGAGAGAGTGGGGGTGGGGTGGGGGGGGGAGGTGAGGGGGTATAGGAGTCAATTTTTTTCCAGATGTAGTGACTCTAAATCCTTCAAAATACATTTTGGACCTAAGAAAGAAAAGTGCCTAATTGGCACTGGAGGGGGGGGGGGGGATTGGAGGGGGGGGGGGGGTAGAGGGGTATGGAGTTAAAAAAACACTTTCTGCATGTAGTCACTCTAAATACTTCAAAATGCACTTTGGAGCAAAGAAAAAAATTGGCAGGGGGTGGGGGAAGGGGGGGGGGGGGAGCAGGGCAATAACTTCAACATTGGTGGTCATCAAACTTGACATAGACATTGCTGCTGTAGAGACATATTCTGAAAAGAATTGAAATCTGTGAACTATTGTTCGAGTTATGCCATAAAGAAAGTTTGGACAGATGGACAGACTGATAGACAGATGTAGCTCTATGTTATATCCCTCTCTTGTGGGGGGATAAAAAGTAACAAAGTATGTGGTAGAAGCCTAATTTGAAATTTAGAGAAACTAAGTTCGAAAACAGTTTTGAAAAGGGGTAAATTAATGCCAATATTATTTGAAACCACTTTATTTTGGTTCAGTAGATCTTGCCCCAAATGAAAAACAATAACATAGTGTTTGAAAAATGAAAGGTACAACCTTGAAAAGCAAAACTTTAATCCCAAACATTAAGCTGGGAATACTAAGTATGACTGCCAAAAAGGGTGAAATATATCCTAAAACCTATAAAAGAAATCAATGATGTAAATGCAATCATTAAGTTGAATTGAGTACGCAAGAATTAAAGTAAGAAAGTATGTGGCAAAGCGGACAGATGGACGAAAGTCAAGACTATACCCCTGACTGTAAACAGGCGGGCTAAAAATGCTATTCAAATTTTATTTTTTCACTTCTCTACCCCAAAACATACATCATGACCTATTAATGGAAAAAGCTTGATGAGCTTGTTCCAATAAGGACTAATAAGCAATAGTTAGAAGTAAATGAAAGTGTCAATGACACTGCAGCTCAACTTGTCAAGACATGTACATGTATAGTATGTGACACAGCAATGACAAACATCTAGGTAATGACCTGATAACAAAGGTACATATAAAGTATTCTAACGGTCTGTACTTAAATACTGACAGTAGCCTGTAACAAATGTATAGGTAAAGTATTGTAAAGGTGGGTGACAGTCAGATGCTAAACTAGAAAAGATATCTTTGAGTCCCAGAGTGGGTCTGACTGAACCCCAAAATATTTGTTCTCATAGCACAGTGATAACAAAGGCACCCCAAAACACACTCATTCCTGTCCCAAGGTGAAAACAAAGGTACCCAAGAAGTTTCATGAAGATCAGTTCATAAATACAAGCTGTATAGAAGTTGTGACAAAAAACTGATTGGACCTAATTTTGGTACAAAATGGCCACTGGCAGACATCTTGAATTTTGGACCGCACTCAGAAACACTCGTTCTCGTCCCAAAGTGATAACAAAGGTACCCAAAAAGTTTCATGAAGATCGGTTGATAAATACAGCCTGTAGCTCGAGCCATATTGACATGTGCACTTACAGTGTATAAGTAGCACAAAATAAATCAAAATTCATCTAATTTGCATAATTTCTGCACGAGAAAAAAACCTGTACTATATGTGATGTATTCCATTTTACTAAACATTCATACAAAAATTTATTCAAATCAGAACTTTCATACAGAAGTTCTGTACAAAAGACTGATTGCACTAATTTTGGTACAAAATGGTTGCTGGTGGCCATCTTGAATTTCGGACCACACCCAAAAACACTCCTTCTCATCCCACGGTGATAACAAAGGTACCAAGAAGTTTCGCAAAGATCGGTTCATAAATACGGACTCTAGCCTGAGCCGTATAGAAGTTGTGTACAAACAACTGATTAGACCTAATTTCGGTACAAAATGGCCACTGGCAGCCATCTTGAATTTTGGACCGCACTCAGAAACACTCGTTCTCATCCCAAGGTGATAAGAGAGGTACCCAAGAAGTTTCATGAAGATCGGTTGATAAATACAGCCTCTGGCCCGAGCCGTATTGACATGTGTACTTACAGTGTGTAAGTAGCACTGAAAAAATCAAAGTTCATCTAATTTGCATCATTTCTGCACGAGAAAAAAACCCGTATTATATGTGATGTATCCCATGGTACTAAACATTCACACAAAAAAATTTTCAAATCGGCACTTTCATATGGAAGTTCTGTGCAAAAATCTGATTGCACCTAATTTTGTACAAAATGGCTGCCATCGGCCATCTTGAATTTTGGACCGCACCCAAAAACACTCGTTCTCGTCCCACGGTGATACCAAAGGTACCCAAGAAGATTCATAAAGATCGGTTTATAAATACGGCCTCTAGCCCGAGCCGTATCGGCATTTGCACTTACAGTGCTGAATGTAACACTAAATACATCAAAGTTAGTCTAATTTGCATAATTTACGTACGAGAAAAAACCCTGTATTATATGTGATGTATCCCATGGTACTTAACATTCTTACAAAAAAAATATTCAAATCAGCCCTTTCATATGGAAGTTCTGCGCAAAAATCTGATTGCACCTAAGTCTGTACAAAATGGCTGCCAGCAGCCAACTTGAATTTCGGATCGGACCCCAAAACACTCGTTCTCATCCCACGGTCATAACAAAGGTACCCAAGAAGTTTTGTAAAGATCGATTCATAAATACGGCCTCTAGCCCGAGCTGTATTGAACTGTTGATGGACAGACAGACAGACAGACGACTGGCCATGGCATAAGCTCAAATTTGACTTCGCCAAAGTTGAGCTAAAAATGAAAAAAGTTAAAAAATTTATACTAATTTATATATTTTTTATACTTACCAATGACCCAGACTTAGCTGGTGCTAACTCTTAAATATTCAGGGCCAAACGCAAATTTTACCTTCCAATCCCCCAAATTTGCATCTAAAACCGAAAATTACATGTCCTATATGGTCCTCCATACTTTTACTCCACTGCGCATTTGCAGTGTCAAGGAGGTCTCGAAATTGGCGCAATTTTCATTCTTACAACCAGTGCCTGGTAAGCGTTATGTACTCAGCGGGGAGGTATGAGTTCCCAACTCATGGGAGGGCCATCCCCGTCTGGGTCATTGGTAAGTATAAAAAATATATAAATTACTATAAATTTTTTAACATTTTTATACTGTACCAATGACCCAGACTTAGCTGAATAGTAAAAAGGTTGGAGGGCCTAGGACATAAAGGAAAATCCAATAGACTCAATTACACATAACAGAACTATCCCCTGAAGGAGAAAATGAGAGATAGGCTTTACATGTATCTTTCTTATTTGTATCAAAAAGAAAGACACAACACCCTTCTGTAATTGAGCGCAATAACATCAATGATCTCTATTAACATCCAGTATAATCCTTTATACTAATATTTTTTAAAGGAAGCCAATAAATAAGGAAGTCCAGTAAAATGAAACTCTATATACTCATATAAAAGTGTCCGAGGATTGTATATTAACGGCTGATTAAGACGTGATATACACACGTCTCACACCAAGCAACACTGAAAAAAATATTATACAGATGAGTAAACATTAGCTTTACTTTAAAACCATCCCGGTACCGACTCGGAATTACTGACTCCAAGGGAGGTATTCCCTTGCTTTACCCCATAAAGCTGGTGAACTAAGGGAACACCACCCCCCCCCCCCCTTCCCCTTGCCCTGGATCAAATACTCCAGGGCGAAGAGGGAAGCAGGACGGAGTCACTGCCGGAACTGAAAGCCTACATATATATATATAGTTGCCACTGTTTAGTGGACAACAGTCTAAGTGAAAAATAACGGACCTAAACAATGCATATCTGCAGAAAAGGACTCCATATTTCTCAGATACAAATTCGAGAAAGTGGAGGGCTAAGAACAATATGCAGCCCTCACTAGATCTGTAATAGCAACAAAATTAGCGTATGCCCATGATGTAGAAGAGCTCTTACATCATGAGCTTAAAACTAAAGCACAGACTGCTGATTGAAGATATTATCATAAGCAGTACTGATAGTAAATTGAATCCATCTGACCATAGAATGGACCGAAGTGTGGAGGAAGCTTCCACGGCATGTCCCACAACAGACGTCTGAGTGGATTAAACCACGGTCTTTGTGGAGATAGAAATGCTACCAACAGAATTTTGCAATGAGATATATAACTTGAGCAATATATGCTGAATCAACGGCGCTGGAAGATATGCATATCCTATTATTCCGTCTCACAAGAACGATAGAGCGTCTACTGCAAACACTCAAAGATCCAAACATTGTGACACATACTTTGCAACTGATTGCTGAGATGTGTCACGAAAAAGCCGACCATATGCCGCTCTCCTTGGTAGCAAATCTGATCGAATACTCGTTTGTTGAAAGTCAATTCTGGCGTCAACAAGCAGCCCCTCCATGAAGGGAATCCGCTAATACATTCAGACGACCCGGAATTTGACGGACCGATAGGAGAATTTGAAGTTCTAGTACAAACAGAAAGACTCCTTCCGTTAACATGAAAGACAGAATGCAAAGATTGTCTCTGTAGTTCCGAAAATACGCTAATACAGTCGAATTGTCGGACAGAATTTGCACATGAGCATACTGAATAACGTTATCCAGTAACGTAGCGCAAGCCAAAATGACATCATTCTTGATGTTAACGTGCTTAATTAGGAACTACGGATCCCAAAGACACTGGCCGTTCAAATCCGTTGGGCTCAATGATACGACCCAACCTGTTTGACTGGCATCCGTCAAGACTGTAAAACTCAGATCCGGCAATTGCAGTGGAACTCTCTGAGTTAACCACTGAAAACCTGCTGAAGTCTGAATCTCTTATTCACTTGATTGACAAGAAGATGTCTGTATCGAGCGAAATTGGAGAGGACAAGTGCGTAACCGCCCCATCAGAATAAAATCGCGGCAGCTCCACACAAATGTATTAGTATCATGAGATCTCTCGCTGAGACCTCGTCTGAGCGAAGACAATAGAAAGTATAACAACTGATTAATTTCGCTCTGGGTAGCGGCAGACAAATGAAAATGTTGTGCGTTTCGAAGCTCATCCCCCAGTGGGTGAATAACTTGGTTGATACCAGATCCGACTTCTCCTCGTTTACTTATGAAACCGAGATGTCGGAGAAATAGAAGCAGACTCTGAAGCGTTAACTCATTGCCGTATTTCTAAAGAATGTCGTCCAGGTAGGCCGACGTTATCGCGGATGACTGAGCTCGGAAATGAGTCATTACTGAGTTCGTTATTCGAGTGAAAACCCAGGGCCTAGATTCAGACCGAAGCACATTGCTCGGAACTGATACACGACTCCTATGATGAGGAAGCGAAGATACTTTCTGAACGCCTGATGTACCATGACGTGAAAGTACGCATCTTGAGATCTATGCATGTAGCATAGCCGTACACCCGAAACTCGCTCTGACCGATCGGATGGACTCCATATATAAACTTGGAGCCACGATCAGCTTGTTTATCCAGCTCAGACTAATGAGTGAACTAAACGAGCCGTCTGGTTTTTGGAACCAGACAAGGATGGTTGTAGAAACCTGGAAATTCCTGGATTTCTACGAACTCTATCGCTATCATTCCAGAAGAGACTGGACTTCTGATGGAAGCGAGCCTCTTACTTGCTGACTTGACGGAAGCTGAGTCCATCTTGGACTCAGAGATAACGGATATTTTGTTTGAAGGACAATTTAGTCCTCCCAAAATCACCCCTCGAATCCAAGGGACGTCCATAATCTATTCCCAATTAATTGAGAAACTCGACAGTCTTCTGTTAACTAGTACACGATAGAGGTTAAAACCATTACCTCCTGGTCCTGCGAGGCTTGCGAAAGGAGAAGCCATGTCCTCCACGGCCGGCACCTCGCCCCGTCGACCTAGGGGCATCTGACCGGATGACTCGGCCAGAATTACGGCCCCTACCTGAGTCGCTACCCTGACGGTCTCTAGAGTAAGACCTACAGGATGCATAGGAACCTCTATAGGAACTTCCTTTGGACGTATTCGTCCCAGAAGTGCCTGTCCTACTCTTCTCTGCTGAATCCGACTATATGGAAGCGGATTTGAATAGCAGAGAGTCTGAAGCTTTCTTAGTTATCTGAACATAGACTGCAGAAAGCTTGCCATCGAAGAAAACTCTCCAGAGACCGGAGCGACTCTGAGTTTTTTCACCTTACTATCCACATGCGTGAATGCAGCCAGGGCCGCGTCACGTCTAACCAACTCCATATTGCCACTAAAAGGACGGAGTTTTACGTGAGGCCCTTGGAAGAACTCTTAAGGAGGTTGTACATCCTAGAATTCTTTTTCCTTTGAGATGTTATGATAATGTTCTGGTAAGGTGATCTGCGTACAATGATGCATCTAAGTTCACCATGCTAGACGATATTGTCGTTTCCAACATCGTGGTTGGAATTGACATAGACGACAGTATAAACAATACTAGGTCCTGACCTGGTCGTCTAGACGCAGAGAACTCTCAGAATGCTCTGTCCTGCCGTTTCAAAATATTCCTTGAATTGATGAAAGGCAGATGTAGAGCATTTGCCGATAAGAAACCTGACCTGTCCATTTAGGTAGCAAGTTATATAAATTTTGCATCAATCAACAGATCAAATGTCCGTGAGACATATCTGGACTATGTCGGAAACTGAGGGATGATGTCCCTAAACCGATTAAGAATTCTGTGTCCAGTGGCGCTATCAGTCTCTTATTCGGCAACGCAGCATTTTGGTCCGGAGGAACAACGTCAGATGATAATGCCGGATGTACTCTACGGCAATTATGTTGTTCCGAAAGGGAAAATACAACTTATCCGTAACCCTTTCGCCATCCTGTCGGACCACTTGTAATTTTTGGTCGTCCGTGCCTGAACCTGCAGCGAAACATTCCAAACCAGCTTCGTCGGAATATTCCTGATCCGACGGAGTTACTGTCGGTTGCTGGGATAAATTGTGCTACCTGCGATAGCATGTCCATAACAGAGGCCTGTGGAGCTGCGGTCTTACAGGATTTAGCCACTGGAAGCTCCCTGGACGTTAACTCCTGCATACTTCTTATATGCGAACGTCCGGAGTATGAAGGCCTCGTATCCTTGGCTACCGGATGGCGTGACCTGATCGCCGCAGAATCCCTGGTCGGCGACGTTGGTTGAATATCACAGGTCACGTAGCCAAGGTGTGGTTGCGTGTGCTGCCATGAGGATGAGGAAGCTGAAAGAGCAGTCTTTCCGGACTGTCTATATAACGGAGCATCCCAAGCGGTGGACGTATGCTCCGACTGAGGAACGTTTTGTACCACAACATCTGGGCCCAGATGTTGTAGTACGAGAGAGGGACCTCTCTCGCTCGCAGCCCGGATGGACCTGAATGAGCTAGGAACCGGACTAATAGGCTTCCTCCGTACCATCCTCGTATCAGTCATCAATGGGTGTGCACATTGTATTTATACTGCTCGCATCACCCAAATCTCCTTCCTGGACCACAACGGACGAACCCGGGTGCTGAGCCATTCAGTGAATGGTCGCGACACCGGGTGAGCTAGCGGACACGAACGCTGTCGTTCCTACTTGGGACCTCTTGGGAAATTGACTTATCTGCATGAGCACCTTAACCGCTCGCTCTTCATTTGACTGTGACGACGGAAGCACACTTACGAAGACATCACGGTAACATCATCCTGTTTATGTTACTCAATGAGACCTGTGGAGCCGCGGTCCTACGTAACTATCCGCTGGAAGTTCCAGGGACGTTCATTCCTGCATTTATATAATATGCGAAGGTTCCAACTGGAAAGGCCTCGTGTCCCTGGCTAGCAGATGGAGTGACCTGGTCGACGTGTAGTCCGTGCTCGGCGAAGCAGGAGCACCAGGGACGTTCAATCCTGCATTTATAATATGCGAACGTCACCTGGAATCTGTGGTCACGTAGCCAAGGTGCGGTCGTGTGTGTGTCGTGAGGATGAGGAAGCCAATATAACAGCCGCATCAGACTGTGTATGCACCGGAGCGTCCCGAGCAGGAGTGGACGTAAGCTCCGACTAACGAACAAACATACAACAACATCGCGGCACAGATGTTGGTGTAAGAGAGAGGGGGCCTCTCTCGCTCGCGGTCCGGGTGAACCTGGACGAGCTAGCTACTGGAATGACAGGCTTCCTCCGTACTATCCTCGGATCTGTCGTTGCTGGGTGTACACATTCGATGTTTTATAGTGCTCGCATCACCCAATCTGCTTCCCTGGACTGCAACGGACGAACCCGGGTGCTGAGCCATTCTTTCCTGGTGAATGGTCGCGACACCGGGCGGACTAGCGGGCGATCAATTGCTTTCGATCATACTAGGGAACTCTTCAGCAATTGTCGTAATACTTTGAGCACTTTCCGCTAGCCCTAATATTGCAACAACGGAGACACACTTGTTGAAGACATCATGGAAACATCACTCTGAATTCTGAAAAAGAAATTGATAATATAGAGTGACCCTACGGAGAGAGGACCGAAATGGACCCCTCACCGCAACACAATATCGTGACACACGTCTCCAACGTTGTCATATCCATCAACACACACAGAGCAAGAATTAGTGCGACTACAATGACTATAAGAAACACAATGAACCTGTGAATTAGAGGAAGATATCCTCGCATTACAATTGAAGAATATTTTTTCAACATGAAAAAATATACACAGTCATATTACTCGCACTAACCCTTGAAATAAATATACATAATATATTATAATCCATTATAACATTTCAAAAGAAAATAATTTAAAAAAAAAAATTTTTCAGAAGAGCCCAAGTTCCCAATGGGAACAATGAGCCCAAATGGATCCCCAAAAAAGCCTAAGTGTGGACAAAAATTTTAAATCATTTCAAAAACTTAATGTAACACTTACAGACAATATTAATGTATCTTACTATGAACTGTACTAAGCAGAGGACAAGTAATCACTATAAGAAGTAACCGTTGTCAACATAGACAAAAAGTGTAAACAAACCGGAAACATGACTCCAGGCACTGATAAACCTGGCCAGAAATCAGTTACCAATATAAACACCATCTGATGCAAAACAGAGACTTCCAGAGAAGAAACTGCAGAACATCAGATGGTAGATGCAGACCAAAATGCCTAACCAACCAAAGGTGAGGACGTAGACATGGGGGAAAACAACAGAAAATAATTCTGATTCCCAGCCAAAACTCCTAAGAAATTTTAGTAATAAACATTACAAAAAATAAGACAAAAGCATGGGAGAATAGCTAGGGGGGAATAAAGGAAAGGGAGAGAGGAAACACTGAATAAGCAGTGGAACATTCATAGCAAGAATGACCACAGCAAGGTCATGCCTCAAAAATAGGTAACATAAATAATTTCGTAAAATAATTATAAGTTACAGCCCTGAACATTTGTTTCCACTGATTTTTCCTCTCCTCCTTCTATTTCCTCCTTATATCCACCATTTCTCTCATAATTATGTGTCTGGCATCCTTAACCCTTTACCCAACGAATCGCCTGCATCCGCCCATGTAATATGCAAATTCAGCAGCTGAAAAAATATTACTTTTCGTAAATTTTCAGTAAAACCACATCATGTAACCCCTCTCTGGAACGAGCTCGTCAAGCTTGTTCCAAAGACGGGTCACATGATATGGTTTTGTTGATATTGTTTGAAAAAAATATATTTCAAATAATAAATTTTGAAATCATCTGCGTTGGGTAAAGGGTTAAAACGGAGATTTACAAGCACAAATAACAGTGAAGTGTAACTGTATTGAGGGCCAAACAAAGAATGAAAATTGCACCAATTTCGAGACCTCCTTGACACTGCGCATGCGCAGTGGAGTAAAAGTATGGAGGACATGTAATTTTCGGTTTTAGATGCAAATTTTGGGGATTGGGGGTAAAATTTGCATTTGGCCATGGATATTTAAGAGTTAGCACCAGCTAAGTCTGGGTCATTGGTACAGTATAAAAATTCTGAGGTTTCAGTAAAATAATTTGTACTGTTGGCGTCAACTTGTGTCAGGTAAAGGGTTAGAGATGCAGTACATAAAACATTGTTGGGCTATAGGAGTCAATAGGAGTTAAAAAAAAAAGTTCTGTATGCAGCCACTCTAAGTACTTCAAAATGCATTTTGAAGCAAAGAACAAAAATGCCTAATTTGTGGGGGGGGGGGGGGGGGGGGGGGGGGGGAGGGGGTTGGGAAGCGGTTTGGGGCAATAACTTCAACAATTTTCATTGGATACTGGTGGTCATCAAATTTGTCAAACTTGACATAGACATTGCTGCTGTGGAGACATGTACTGAAAAGAACTGAAATCTGTTAAATTATTGAAAAAGTTATGCCATAAACAAAGTTCGGACAGATGGACTGACAGACAGATGGATGGACAGACAGAGCTCTATGCTATATCCCTCCCTTGTGGGGGGGGGGAGGAGTGGGGGAGAAAAAGTAACAAAGTATGTGGTAGAACCCTAATTTGAAATTTAGAGAAACTAAGTTCGAAAACAGTTTTGAAAAAAGTTAAATGTATGCCAATATTATTTGAAACCAGGTTCAGTAGACCTTGCTCCAAATGAAAAACAATGACACTGTAACACAGTGTTTGAAGAATGAAAGGTACAACCTTGAAAAGCAAAACTTTAATCCGAAACTTTAAGCTGGGAATACTACGTAAAACTGACTGTCAAGAAAGGGTTAAATATTTCCAAAAACTGTTAAAAGAAATCATTGATGTAAATGAAATAATTAAGTTGTATTGACTATGCAAGAATTAAAGTAAGAAAGTATGTGGTAAAGCATAATTTCAAAAACAAAGAAACTAAGTCTGAAAACATGTTTAAAAGGGGTTAACATCCTGTCAATATTAATGAAAATCACTGTAGAAAGGTTCAGTAGGCAGTAGACATTGTTCCAAATGAGAAACAGTGACATTGCACTAAACTGTTTGAAGAATTAAAGGTGTAACTTTGTAAACAAAAAAACTTTAACCTGGAAGTTGTAAGTTAAATTGCCATACAAAAAAGGGTTAAATATTTCCCGAAATAACATGAAACATAATGAGAATGATACAATCAATAGTAATTAATATTAATTTAAAAGAAAAAAAACTTTAACCTTGACTAAAAAACTTTAACCACAAACTTTAACCAAAACGCTAAATGTTAACAGATGGACAGATGGACGGATAGACGGACGAAAGTCATGACTATACTCCTGACTGTAAACAAGTGGCTAATGACTGTAAACAGTCAGGCTAAAAATGACAACCAAAAAAAATGCGGAAAACTGATTCACTGCATTTTCACATCATAAACTAAGTTCAAGTTCACAAAAACTCAATCGACCAGGATCAAACTCGAACTTGATTTGTAGGTACCAAAGACAAAGCCACATACAATAAACAGCCAATTATCTAAACATATAGCGAAGAGAAATTAGTAAAACTGATTCTCTGAGTTTTCACATCATAAACTTAGTTCAACGTCAATAACTCCATGAAATATCATCCACCAAACCCTAACTTAATTTGTAGGTATCCATGACAAAGCCAAATACCAAAATCGGCCAATTGTCTTGATGTATGGAGAAAAAAAGCCCAGAAAACTGTTATTTCGGAATGATGGACAAGGGTAACACTATGTGCCCTGGCCATTTCTTAGTGGGAGCATAATAAAACAAGAGGCCCCAGGGGGCCTGAGGGTGCTCACCTGACATGGTATCCTAAATATCAATCCAGAGATTTGATTTCAACAAGTTGCATCTGCCCCTCCTAAGAAAAGCTTATACTAAAAAATATCCAAAGATTCTGATCAGTGGATCTAAAAAAAAGATTTTTAAAGAATATTTCTCATATTGAACTAAGTAAAAATTTGGGCTCCCACAGGGAGCCCAAATAAAAATGAATACATGGATTTGGCTTGAACAAACTTGAATCTCACCTCCATTGGGATGTTGTATACCAAATCTCAAAAGATTCTGACTGGTGGATGTGAAGAAGATTTTTGAAGAATATTCCTCATATTGAACTGAGTTATAATTTGGGCTCGCTGTGGGAGCCCAAATATCAACTCAGGGACTTGGCTTGAACAAACGTGAATCTTACCCCTCTAAGGATGCTGCATACCAAATATCAAAGCATTCTAACTGCTGGATCTGAAGAAGATTTTTAAAGATAAATTCCTCATTTTGAGCCAAGTTATAATTCGTGCTCCCATAGTGAGCCCAAATATGAACCCAGGGACTTGGCTTCAACAAACTTGAATCTCACCCTCCTACTCCTAAGGATGCTGCATACCAAATATCAAAACATTCTGACTGCTGCATCTGAAGAAGTAGATTTTTAAAGAAAAATTCCTCATTTTGAACTAAGTTATAATTCAGGCTCCCACAGCGAGCCCAAATATGAACCCAGGGACTTGGCTTGAACAAACTTGCATCTCACCACCCTAAGGCTGCTGCATGCCAAATATCAAAAACATTCCGACTGCTGAATCTGAAGAAGAAGATTTTTAAAGAAAAATTCCTCATATTGCATTAAGTTATAATTCGCCACCCCCCCCCCCCCCCCCCTCCCCCCCCCCCAAGGATGCTGCATACCAAATATCAAAACATTCTGAAGTTAATATTACAATCATTTTATTCAATGGGTCTGAACAGCAAATGACTTGGCAAGTCAGCGATGTCCCCAATTTGATCAATCTAAAGTGCAAATATTAGTTTTGTCAATGTTGTATATTTAATTACAAAAATGTTAGAACAAGGTATTCCCCCTTGCAGTGAAGTGAAAAACTAGTAAACACAAATGCTTTGCTTCAAAAGCATGCTTATTGATTGCAACAGGCAATCACAGAAAGGGGAGCTTAGGAGGGAAAATCTAGAGGGCGGCAAACACTTTGTGCAAACATTCAATTGTTAGTAATTGTTGATCACTCTATTATGCATGGTTGTATCAAACTTTTACCTAACGAACGCAATATCAAAATTTGTTATTTTGATAATTTTTTTCAAATTCTTCACAAAATGTCAACAAAACCATATCAGACCTACCAAGAAAAAAAATTACATACTTTTTCCAGACTTTCCTCTATTTTTTCTATGCCATTCGCAGAGTTTTTTTTAACCTCTAGGGTGACCAGATAAATCAAACATATATCTTACAAAACACTTACATGTACATGCAATCTGTTGGGAGTTTAACCCCAGTGCCAGTTCTTGGAGTTTTACCACCAATGATCACAAGCACAACAAATAAACTAAAACTATTAAAATTCTTAGTATTTATTTATTTATTTATTGGTGTTTAAGGTCACATACTTATTGTGCACAATGGCTAATCGTGACCGTGACAGTTTTACAGGTGGAGGAAGCCGGAGTACCCGGAGAGAACCACCGAGCAACGACGAGCAGCTGTCAGCTCTCCAACATCGTAACTCTGAACCGCAGCACAGGCAGGGTTAGATTGGTTGAAGACATGCGCACCATCGACGTGCAGTACACCTCAGTACACAGCGTCATCGTGCCCCCATGTAGGCAATCGGGGTGAAGTGTCTTGCCCAAGGACACAACGTGGTTGCCGCAGGTGGGATTCGAACCGAGGACCTCTCGGCTTGCAGCCTGCACCTCTACCAACTGAGCCACCGCACCCCCTAAAATTCTTAGTAACAAGTCAACAACTGTTGGCTGTGCTGTGTTTTTTTTTTTTAGCATTTTTGATCCAAAATAGCATGTTTTCTGGGGGCCATATGACTTGTTAATGCCAATTCCCCTAATCCCTTATATTGCGACGTCCATAGACTTGACACAGACGAGACATTTTGCCTCAGACTTTATTTTGAATTAATTTTGTGTCCTGCTAATCCAGTGTGTGTATTTGGGATTTTCCAACCACGTTTCTGAAAACAAACATTTCCTCATTTCCTTTCACTTTGTTTAAGGTGTTACACAATGCCTCAACTTAGCAGAACAAACTTTCAAGTTTGTGTGTTGCTTTTCTTAACGTTAACAACATAAATACGTTATCAATGGGCGTAGCCATTTTGATCATGGAAATTAAATGTTTTTACCAAAATTTATCTTTTAAAATACTTACCAAAGTGATACAAAGTGCCTAATATTCCTCTTTACTTCTAGATGAAAAAGAGAGCAGAATTTAGAGATCCTAAGAAAACACCTATTAGCAGACTATAAAACTGACAGATGACAAAAAAGAAAACCGAACTGGTTTTGTCAGGTGCCGATTTGTGTAGGTACACAAAACCTGGCATACTGTATCCTATTTGACCTTGCCCCCATTGTCCAGTTCCCGCCATTATTGCACAACAATATCAATTTACGATTCTGAATTAAATACAATGTACATGTATACATATGTGTGGGAAGGCAAACAATTATATTAGTAGTTATAATGCCAGGAGGGCATCATTTTGTATCACTTTGGTAAGTATTATAAAATATAAATTTTGGTAAAAAAATTTGATTTTTTCCCAACTTACCAAAGTAATACAATGTGCCAACTGAACAATAGATATGGAGGAAGTATAACGTATATTGATTTATAAAAATAATAAAAATTAAGGCCATAAAAGCATACTTAGGGAACATAAAGCCCTTATGACCAAAATAAAGAATTTCAGCATGCCCTGGGAAAAGAGTTAGCCCTTAGAAGATGATGAAAAACAGTATAATCAATAAAGCTATAACTCAAAATAAGTTCAATATGAGGTACACACATCAATATATATATAAACATGCAGATATATATATATATATAAATACATGTGTAATACATACCCTAAATACAAGGCATTACATGTACTCCCAAGCAATAAAAGTATGGAGGGCATCAATGTAACTGATAATACAGCCAGATCGAGAATGGGGAATAGGCTGGAAAGAAATCCCAATAAGCCAAACAGTTCAGAATTAACTTAGAAATGACAACGCATTGAAAATGCAAACATTCAATTCCTTACTGTGAATGCAAAAATAAAAAAATTTGAATTTATAAACATTAAGTTCCGAAACAATACCTATGAGGAAAACTAGCCGTAAGAAAAGTGTTAGAATTTCCTCAAGCAAATGAATGTCAAAACATCAATTTCCTGATGGTGGTAGCCATAATATACCTGAGACTACTGGACATGGATATGAGTAAACGCAAAGTCCAAAAGATATTTATTGTGGTTAAAGATATAAACAACAGCCAGGGATATACGATGTCAGGCATTAACCCTTTTAGTCCAGGCACATTAGACATAAAAATGAGAAAGTAAGGAAAAAAATCGGAGAAAGCTGATTTTTTTATATGTTTCCGGGACACACATTGCGGATAAAGTGTGAAAAGTCCCCGCGAATCCAAGTTGAGCTTTTTTAGTTATAGCGTTTTTTTGATGAAAAAAAAAATTTAAAGAAAAATTCGACCCAGCTCCATATTTCTCATTCTTATTCGCCTTAGTAGGGTGAGAATCATAAATATTGTGCTGAATTATATTTAGAATACATATCCCCAACAGAAAATGCCAACTTTGTACCAATCCTCACACTCAATGGTGAAATATTCACGAAAATGTACAAAATTACGAAAAAAAATTTATTGTTTTCATACACACAACGGTACACAACGTCCATTAAATCAAATCTACGACTACTTTGGGAGTTAAATTATATATCAAAAATTGCAGAAAAGCAGTGGCTTTATAATGATATATAACAATAGTCATTTATTCCATAATGAACTGGTGAAACGTGTGAAATATTAACCATACCCCCTAAACTCAAATTCAAACGGCATCGACTTTTCTCATTCAAATACCGTATTATAGCATCATTGTTTCAATTTCCATGTTGCCAGAGGTGACTGTACAACAGCTGACGCTGTCAATCAAGAAAGTGTCAACCATCTACTGTCAAAATTACACGAACTGCTCCAGAATGCGTCCATAGGACGCACAGGAAAGCTTTGGGTACAATACTACGAGCAAATAGGTCTTCTCCAGTTGTTCTTGAGAGCAGAGCGCACAGGCGACTGGGAACTCCACACATATTGTGTTCATAATATGATTCCAGTATTTCACGCAGGTGGTCATTTTGCATACGCAAAAAGTTCTCATCTCTATTTGCAGCAGATGAATGAACTAACAGAAATAATGCAACAGGATGATTTGAAGTTGTTCACTGAGGAAGGTTACTTTACCATAAGGCGCTCAGATAAATTCTGGGACGGGATATATTCTGATCAGACCATAGAGCAGTGTTTAATGAGAATGTTCAAGCTCCCTGGTGGTCTCACACATGGCAGGGGAATAACCGATAGCACTGTTGCGAAATGGGTACATGGACTACCTCTTTGCCTTCCGATATGTAATGCTCTCGAAAATTTTGTTCATGTTCACACTGGTCATGGCGAACAACATCGGGATCTCCGTCAAAGTTCACAATTGACAGATGCCAATGATATCACCAAATTATTGAACTGGCTCAGAGTGCATTCCCCCTTTCAGAATAGAGATCCACTACAATTAGTCTCTATAGCGACCGGGCTTGTGGCCGACGAAACTGTGAACTGTGACCAAGTTCGCAAAATTGGTGAATGTTGCGTATCGAATGTTGTAAGCAAAACGTTCAACAGCATCAAACTACGACGTGTTGACACTGTGAAGTCTTTCGCATCGATGGCAAATAGCATCAAAGTCCATGGAAGTAAGGTAGTGATTGACCCCACAATTCTGTTCAACTGCATCACATGTGTTAATCAGTCACAAGCAGAGATGGAAGAGTATCTCAAATATGAACTCGCCCCGAAACCACCAGCATTGTTTGATTCTGCTGGAATGAGGAAGACACAGAAAAGCACGCTCGGTAAGATCCTCAAAACATACGGTTCCGAGCAAACTAAAATCCCAGAACATTCTCTGTTTGTTGTAGATGGTGGATTTTTATTGAGGGCAGTTGTATGGCCTAAACAGTCGTCATATAAGGACATATGTACATCATATTCCAATTATCTAGTGAGACATTTTGGGGCGAACGTCGTGGTTGTTTTTGATGGTTATGCTTGTACAATGTCGACAAAGGGCATGGAACAAGCCCGTAGATCTAAAGACAGGTATTCCATTGATATCAATATCTCACCCGAGTTACCAGCCACCACACCCCAATCCGATTTCCTTGCAAATGCCAAGAACAAAACCCAACTGATCGATCTTCTAATGCAGGAGCTATCTGCTATCAATATTCAGTCCAAGCAGGCCGAGGCTGATGCTGATGTACTGATAGCCGAAACTGCACTTGACATCGCTCAAGATGACAACAATGTTGTCGTTGTGGGAACAGACACAGACTTGTTAGTCATTCTTACCTCTCGAGTTCAACCGGGATGTAATATTCACATGATGTATTCCAATACCCCAAACTTACTAGTTTCAGTTAGTGAAATAGCAACCAAAATGGGTGACCATAGAAGCAACCTCCTTGTAGCACATTCTATAAGTGGTTGTGACACTACTTCTGCACTCTTTCGAGTTGGTAAGAAGAAAGTATTCAGTACAATTGTCTCCGATGTTACTAGCGACTCACAACAGTATGTCAACACAATTTTGGCGGATGACAGTACACCAAGTGCAGTAGCCGCTGCCGGGGAACAACTTCTCCTGATCTTATACGGGAGTAAAACTGTTTCCTCTCTCGACCAATATAGATATGTCACTTACAAGCGTTATGTAGCAAAATCTAAACTGAATAAACCCATCGACCTAGCCTCACTCCCACCAAGCAGCGATGCTGCACAACAACATGTCTACAGATGTTATCTCCAGGTCCAACAAAGGCTGGGCACTTCGCTTCCTCCGACGGATTGGGGATGGTCGCTAGACAATGGACTTCTTGTACCGACTGCAGCCACAAAGCCATGTGCCCCCGATAACCTACTGAATCTGATCAGTTGTGGTTGCAAGAGTGCTTGTACAAAAAGGTGTGGGTGTAAGAAGGCAGGACTCTCTTGCTCAGGTTTGTGTAATTGCAGTTCGGATTCTTGTAACAACCACAGAAACCCTGTCCTGTCGGAAATTTCTGAGTTCGATGAATAATATGTATATAGGTCATGTCATTTCTGTATATAGCGTTGATAATAGTCAATGTAACTTAATCCATGTTGATTGATTTGTACATTCTGTAAATATTATTTATTGATTTTTGTACATTCTGTAAATATTATTTATTGATCTAATGCTGCCAGACACAGACGTGTCTGTTCGGTCCCAAGCCCGAAAATAGTTGAGTTCTCATGCTGACGAATTTTATGCCAAAAGGGGAACTCGGCCAGAAGCAGAGGGGGTCTTCCATAATGTCTATTTTGTAAGCAATGATAAAAGTCTTCAAATGGTGGTGGATTTTTTATCGTCTGTCCAACTAACATCCCGTTCTGTACTATGACCCTTTGGGCAAATCCGTTAGGAAAATCGTCATTTTTTGCGTAAATCCGATACTTTTTTGTGAATTTTCAATAATTTTTTGCAGAAATTGTCACAGAATGCACATTTTCCTCTAGGTAAATGTATATTAGACATTATGTAGCTTGAAATGCGCGTAAACAAAAAATACAGTTGGATCAATTCGAGGTTACAAAGTTCGTGCGATTTTTTAAAATTTTTTTCAAACGCGTTTTCGAAAAAAGGCTGTAGAAAAAAAAGCTCAACTGGGATTTTAGGGGACTTTGTCTAATCGTTCAGTGACATGTACTCGACATTCCCTGAAAAAATCAGCTTTCTCCGATTTTTTTCCCTAGTGAAACCTAATGTTCTTGGGCTATTTACCCAACGCAGATGATATCAAAATTTATTATTTTAAATATCTTTTTTTTTAAAATTTTTCAAAAAATTTCAACAAAACCATATCATGTGACCTCTCATTGGAACGAGCTAAATGAGCTTCTTCCAATGAGGGGTCACATGATATGGATTTGTTGAAATATTTTGAAAAATTCAATTTTTTCAACTGCTCAATTTGCATATTATGTGGGCGGATGCGGGCGATTCGTTAGGTAAAGGGTTAATACAGATGGAGGAAGCCTGACAACACAGAGAGAACCAGCAAGCCAAGGTAAGCAACTGCCAGACTAGTAATAATACAACCTAAAGCTAAATACAGACTAGGAAAAGTGCTCAAGGCAAAATGATAAGCAGACTGTTGAAAATAAATATTTGAAAAAAGAACTGCTTGTACTGCTACCATGAACTACTGAATAGAATATTCCCAGGAAAAAGCCAAAGCTCTAACCTTATGAACTGAGAGTCTGAGCTGAAAATACTGATCAAAAGGAGAGGAAATATACACTCTAATTACTACTTTAATAATTCTATTCTCTTTATATTTCCTTTCAGAGAAAGAGGTCTACCAACTTTTTGAAATAGCACTTAGCCACAATATCTATTCAATATAAGTCCTTATAGATCCGACTCAGCATAAGGTAGATCTATAGTAAGACTGATCAGAGAGAAGCAAACAATAATGAAAGTCAGATAAGCATCCAAGGGAATTAATGCATAAATGACATAAGTAATAAATAATTAAGCATATCCCAACAGAAATATCAAACACAATATATGCTCAGAAGGCTGCTAATAGCCTAATAACAATAACTCCAGTAGGAACAAGATAGAGTTCACACAAGCCAAGCAATTTTAACAAATTAGCCTATAAAAATTAAATGCTCATTCTATACTGATTGAGAAAGAACAATTAAAATAAAAAGCATATAATCAACTGCCAACGTAGATGACAGGGTTTTCAAAAACCAAATCGGTAAAAATTGGTACAACTCCTGTCCATTAAGTGAGCTTACAATAGGAAATTCTCATAGCAAGGAGAATAACAGGTTTGCGAAAGGATAAAGTGCATGAAACAGGGTACAAGAAAAAACATGACAACCACCCTTTGCCCACCCCCACCCTGTTTTCTATCTTCCTAAAAAAGAAAATAACCATAGAGAAAGGAAGATAGGAAAAAGGGAATAAAACAGTCTAAATAATATCTAAAAACTGTTTACAGATATAATAATTCAGAGGGTTAAAAGGGGGGGGGGGACTAAATACTACTGTAGTACCTTTAAAAAACTGTCATGCACAAATAGTAGGCCACATGCTCCAAAGTAAAAGCAGTGCCAGTAGGAGCGAAAGAATGACAGTCACAAATATGTTGAAATACAACTGAAATTAATGAGAATCAATAGACGAAAAAGGTGAGTCAACAGTAAGAATATAGTTACCTGAATAGAGCCCATCGCAGCCTAAAAGGAAGCGAAAATTATTCCAAACACAATAAGAAAAGAACTGGCACATAAAAATATATCTCAGAAAATCTTCTGATTCAGGTCAGAAAATAGAGATAAAAAACTGAGTATGGAGGATCGGACGTACCAACAGAAAGCACATATAAAATTTCTGTGGTAGTCAGAAGAACTGCTCTGTAACCATACATAGCAAACACATAAGGAATAGAGTAAGGAACCAGATAGTATGTGGGGTATGGTCTTACTGCGAAAGAGAAATAAGACCATACTGAACAAGCCAATGAGCCCTGGGATCAGTACATACAACAAGAGGCCCCAGGGTAGCCTAAATATCAACCCAGAGAATTGATTTCAACAAGTTGCAACTGCTCCTCCTGAGAAAAGCTTATACCAAATATCCAAAGATTCTGACCAGTGGATCTAAAAAAAAAGAAGATTTTTAAAGAATATTCCTCATATTGAACTAAGTTATAATTCGGGCTCCCATAGGGAGCCCATATATGAACCCAGGGACTTGGCTTTAACAAACTTGAATCTCATTTCCCCCCCTAAGGATGCTCCACACCAAATATCAAAACATTCCGACTGCTGGATCTGAAGAAGAAGATTTTTAAAGAAAATTCCTCATTTTGAACTAAGTTACAATTCAAGCTACCACAGTGAGCCCAAATATGGACCTAGGGACATGGCTTGAACAAACTTGAATCTCTCCTCCCCCCCCCCCCACCCCCCCTCCCAAAGGATGCTGCATATAAAATATACAAAGCATTCATCTGCTGGATCAGAAGAAGAAGATTTTTAAAGAAAATTCCTCATTTTGAACTAAGTTATCATTCGGGCTCCCACAGTGAGCCCAAATATGAACCCAGGGACTTGGCTTGAACAAACTTGAATCTCACCCCACTAAGGATGCTACATGCCAAATATCAAAAACATTCCGACTGCTGAATCTGAAGAAGATTTTTAAAGAAAAATTCCTCATATTGACTAAGTTATAATTCGGGCTCCCAAGCACAAATATGGACACAGGGACAGTTTTAATTTTTTTCTATTTTTAGCTCCTGCGGTTCCCACGGGGCTACAGAAAAAAGAAATTCGGCATAAATTACGTACTTATGACCCAATAAGCCCTCACATAAAATTTGGTTCAAATCAGCCTCTCGGTTCAGAAAACAGAAATTTTCGGCGGGGCAAAAATTCTTGCCCCTCCCATAACAAAGGCAAATATAGCTCCTCGAATTTCTCTTGAACAAATCTGAGTCTACACCTTAAAAGGAAGCTGCATACCATATATCAAGTCTCTGCTACTACTGGTTCATGAGAAGAAGATTTTCAAAGATTTTGGTGTCCCTTGGGGGCATGGCACCACCCAGGAGGAGGGGCAACTTCATTTAAACAAATCTGAATTGGCATTAGGTAATAAACATTTACCCAACATTGGAACAAAATTGGGCTAGTGGTTTTGGAGGAGAAGTCGATAATGTAAAGTTAACGCCGGACGACGACGGACGATGGTCAGAATGTGATCAGTAAAGCTCCCACTGAGCTTTGCTCAGGTGAGCTAAAAAACACCAGGGACAAAAAAGAGAAATCCGTCACCCTACTGGAAGTGATTCACCGCCTAGTCAATTAAGGCTTGATGGAGAAGAAAAGACTTCCACTTCAACCAAATGTACCTCTAGATCTACTAGATCTGGCAGAGGGCTGAGAAGGAGTGGGTTGCGTCTGAGCAGAGAATGCAGTCAAAGATAGACAACAATTATAGCCCCTACACCTAATAAAGTAGCCTGAGTTATCAGCAGACAACAGGCGTATCAAAACAGATGTGAAAAACATTTCAAAACTCCTTCGTGAACAGAACAGAATGAGACATCAGAAGGAAGGAGAATGAAACTGAATACATTGTGCCTTAAAATGGGATGAGATAAACTGAGAAATAGCATCCCATCGAAAGAGTACTAAAGAGCAAGATTGTGAGCAAAGGCAAGAAAAACATAAATGCCATGATGAGTGGGAAACATAACTGATACAGCCATGTCATCGCCTTGCTCATCTAAAGAGACCCAAAAGCGAGAGCCGATATGTAATGAACAGCAACCGAAATGAAATGAGCAATCTCTCTAAATAAACCCAAAAGTGTACTACAGGGGGGAGAAAGAACACTAATGGATATATGCATAAATAATTTCAAAGACGCAGAGTCTACATCCAGTAACAAAGGAACAGTAGAACCTCGGACAACAGAAATCAGGTAGACGGAAAAGGCTTTACCAAGCCAGAAAAATGACTAAGTATTGCCACCAATCTTCTCTCTACCAAAGACAGAAAGCATAACGACTGAGGAACATCAAGAGGTTTAGCCTCAAAAACGTACGAAATAGAATATAATCATCACCCAAATCCAAAGTCATGGCATAATAGAAGTCCCCACAAAAGGAAGCAACCGCTACAGACTAATCAGAACGAGTGTCGTGACTCTTTGAGGAACCAGATGTCTATGATGCTTCATCCTGTTCTCTTACGGGAAATCAAGGCTTCATCGAGTAAAGAGAATGCAAAAGCAATGTGTCAAAAGACAAAGTATGAGCTAAAAATGATAAATTTAAAGTAATTTGTATATTTTTTTAATACTTACCAATGGCCCAGACTTAGTTGCTGGTGCAAACTCGTTATTATCAAGGGCCAAACACAAATTTTGAAACCCCCAATCCTATCTGGCCCTCCATACTTTTACCATCTGCGCATGTGCAGCAGTCAGCAAGAGACCAGAATTGGCGCCAACATCATTCTTTGTAGATGAGCGTACTAAACAATAACTCAGCGGGGAGGTATGAGTGCTCACTGGCCATCCCCGTCTGGGCCATTGGTAAGTATAAAAAGTATACAAATTACTTTAAATTTATCATATTTTTATACTAATAACCAATGGCCCAGAAGGTGGAGGGCCTAGGACTTAAGAATTAGCAGATCAAATATAGCTCCTAAGCCTGCATTCCAAGGTGAAAAGGAGATTAAATTTAAAAGGAATTACATGTATGTCTCTCTATACAATAATTGGGTGTAACGAGCCCCCAATTTAAGGCTAGTCCAGACTAAGCCCCTTAAATTAGGATGGCGTATTCAAGAGTTAGAGACTTTAAATTTATCAATTTAAGGCTAGTCCAGACTAAGCCCCTTAAATTAGGATGGCGTATTCAAGAGTTAGAGACTAACCCCCACAAACACATGCCATATATAAATAATAGTCCAGACTAAGCCCCTTAAATTAGGATGGCGTATTCAAGAGTTAGAGACTAACCCCCACAAACACATGCCATATATAAATAATAATAAACAAGCTGTATCTAGGATCAGTAATAATCTACAGACAAAACAGCTTCACTCATAGTTACACACTTATCAAGCTGGAAGAGATGAAGAAAAATCACCCCTCCCCCCTTTTTTGAAGGAATATTCTTCAAAACAAATATGGAAGCACTCTGGAATCAGTGAAAAGCGGTACCAAATAATCAACATATATCCGCCCAACAGGCACTCAGTTATTAATTATTGGTGCTTAACGCCACTTCAGAAGCTAAGGCTATTGTGGCAATCCCGGTAATTAACAGCACACGCTTCTAACGAATACCAGAGTCAGAATATTTAGATAGGTTGAAAACCGGTGATATAACGTGTGCAATCATACACTTGTCCAACTGAATCCCAATGGAAAGTATCTGAAGAGCAAATACTTTTCTAAGGCAACCAACAGGCGACCCCGTTCAGGTGTACAATTCCAATAAAACTCCAATTGAACCGTGCAAATATATGAGAATGTGTACCATCTCTCGTAGAAACCTGGATTTAGAACATGGAACGAGCTATGATTAACCAACTCGTCACAGACCATCCCCGAAATAATTCATTGTTTCCTAGGTCTTTAACAACCAATGACTGTTCAGAGAAAGAATATACTACTCTGAATAATGATGCCAAAAATTGAGAACATATGCATAGACTGCCTACTGGAAGTTCCATAACTGATCAAAATAGCCCCAAAATTCTCATGAGCTCTATAAGCAGAGCAAGAATTTATGTAATCTGTTCAATAATGCGTCTGCCTACTAAATACACATATTATGCACGTAAGCAATGAAATCCCACATGTACTCATCTGAATACAGCCTGTATCCACGGTATGACTGAGTGATACAAGTGTAACCAGGAAACTGAATGAATTACACGACGTTATTATGCAGTTAACTGAGTAATAAACTCATACGTCATAAGAAAAGGCCAGACCGCTCTGAGCGAAACTTTTCAGAGTGGACTAATTGCCACATTGGAGAATGTCGCCCAGATAACCGACATGTCAGCCACACAGGTACACGAAGGCTTGCAATTTTATTGATAAGGAATCATATGTTTGTTTATGACTTATAAACAAACAACCACAGGAAACAAACCAACTAAATAGTGGATGTGCCCATAAGATCGCCATTAGAACACGACCCAGCTGCCAGTCGAGGAGCCATGAAAGGCATGTATATACCTGAATGCATTCGAGGGTTACAGGAAGAAAGCTATGTCCTGCCCTGTAATCGCCTCTTAACACATTGGTGGGGGGTGGGGGGTTCAACAAATAATTCCTATTGAACCCCCTCACCCACATTACTTGAATCGCTCTTGTGTTGGTTATCAAATAGTATATAAACCGCAGGGCTCCCTAATGTCTGACTGACTCCATAATGCCACTAAGGACAGAGAGGGACGTGATGAACAAATAATACATCATATTGACATAATATCCAGTCTCTAAGGTGGAAATATAATCCACAGTAATAGATTGGAGAGAAATGAAAAGGGAGACGAAAACAATGTTCCGACACCCGATCATAAAAATCTAGATGAACTCCATACATTCGATCTGATATCAGGAAATATGTTCCTGAGAAGGAGTTAAGTATAGGCATTTGAAGAAACGCTCATTAATCACACCAGGTAAATATGGCGTCATCAATAGAGCTTATTGCCTCATATAACTAACACCAAACCATAACGGTAGAAAGAGAATAACCTCCTCTAACATATGGTATCACGTCCGATAGGACAACGAACTCAGCCTAGTTGAAGCAGCTAAATGTCTTCCTATACGTGAAGACAATACAAAGGCTGATAACTGCGGCCTTAGAAGCTCACTAAGGAGACTTACAATGCCAGCCGTAGCTTATAAGTCTTCATCTCCATGAAGACAGATATATCGGTGTAAGTTGCGACCTTGAAAGCTCCTGAACGGAGACTTACAACTATCGTCGCGCAAGGTAGGGAATGAAGAGCCGCTATTTTAACAGCCCTAAATTCCCAAAGAGACAGCAGTCCCAAGAGATAATAAATTCAGTTATGTCACTGCATAATTACTGAAAAAACATCGCTCATGATTCTAGCTAGGCTACTATGGTGTAAACAATAAGTCTCAAGTCAACGACACCTAGGAACACAAACCGAAAAGCACTCTACCTTTATCGGTTTTATTCCCAAAAGACAGCGGTCAGAGCCTAGCTAATGTAGCTTAGAAGTCTTCCTCTCTGTGAAGACAGATATCTCGGTGTAACTAGCGACCTTGAAAGCTCACTAAATGGAGACTTACAACCATCTTCACGCAAGGTAGGGAATGACGAGCCGCTATTCTAACAGCCGTAATTCCCAGAGACAGTAGTCTCAAGGGAGCTACGCAGTTATATGTGAAGACATATCTGTGTCACCTGCAGCCTTTGAAAGCTCACTAAATGGAGACTTACAACACTAGCCGCTAATTATGAGAAAAGACCGCTGTAACAGTACATAAGGCTACTATGGCGTCCACAATGGCATTAAATATCTTGACGCCAAGGAATACAACACCGAGAGGGAAAAGACATACTTATTCCCTCTAACGGCTCTATTCCAAACAAGACAGCTGTCTCAGCCTATCTATACACTATCTGTTTGGCTTTGGGACGAGAGACAGGTGACTTGAAAAAACCTGGAGAATATCTTCGACGACCTCTATTGCTTTCTTCAATAGGCGAGCCTGTACCTCTGCAAGAAGAGACTCTCTTGGAAGAATTCTCCGGTAGATCTGTCAAACACGTACTTCTTGTAAGTGGAGCTTTGCTCGGACTGATAGCTGCAGGCCTGCCGAGACTACATTCTCATCCACTGATCTTCCATAATTATCATCAACTTTTTTGTGAGGCTGATAACCTTCCGCTTAATGGAAAGCAACAGAAGTCTAGACCATCACCTGTACGACATGTGAGGCTTGCGGTTGGCAAAACTACGTCCTTCCCGCAAAGAACTTGGTCCTGTCGATCTAGGGACGTCTGACTTATACTTTTTATAAGACGTGCGCCCCTTTTCCGAGTCGCTATACTGACGACTTCCGGAGTAACTGTAAGAGGGTTTCCTAGACCCTCGCGAGGAGCTCCCTTCTATGATTGTGAACTGGAATGACCTCGCATACTCCGGCCAGCTGTTGCATGTTGCTGAGACGCTGATTTCAGTATCAGTGCGATGGAAGCTTTTGGTAGCCTGACCATAGACTAAAGAAAGCGTGTCATCAAACAGTGTGTGTCCAGAGACCAGAGCAACTTGGATAGAGCTTTTCACCCTGTCATCGATAATTGATGATGACGTAAGGGCTGCATCATGTCTAACCAACTCCAATTGCCACTGAAAGGGTGGAGTGGTACGTGGCATACATGACTGCCCTGAAAAGAACTCTTAGCAAGGAACTAACATCCTCAATTCCTTTCCCTTAAAGGCTGTGCCAGAGTCCTGGTGATATGATCTGCGTATAACATAGCATCCAGAATCGCTCTATTAGATGAAATAGAAAATTCCATCAGATCTGAGCATAAATTGAATGATGTAGATGAGGATATAACCAAATCCCCAGCCTGCTCCTCCAGTCACAGAGTAGCTCTCTGAACATCTCCAACTGTTTTATAATAACGTGCTGATTGAAGATGCCGATAAGAAACCGCCTTCTTATTCAAACTTGCTAGGTTGAAAATTATAAATTTAAAGTAATTTGTATATTTTTATACTTACCAATGGCCCAGACTAGCTGGTGCTTAACTCAGTTATTAAGGGCCAAACACAAATTCTGAACCCTCCAATCCATAAAAATTTGTTTGCAAAACCGAAAATTAAAAGTCCTATCTGGCCCTCCATACATTTACTCTCCATGCATGCGCAGACATCAGGAAGTGACCAGAATTGGCGCCAACATCATTCTTTGTAGAAGAGAGTACCCCTTTTCCTCTTCCTTATCCCTTTCACCATCCGAGAGAATCAGTTGCGAATCTCGGTCCATTGCATCTGCGTGAACTGATGACTGGACCGACCGACAGCTCAGATTCTGAATCTGAGGCAGGCTGCAACTGCACTTGCTGGGATGCTGTATCAGCTGCGCAATCTGCGATAGCAAGTCCGTCATTGAGGCCTGAGGAGCAGCGGTCTTCCGTTCCTTAGCCGCATGCTGCTCCTGGGACAGTGTGTCGGAAACGGATCCTTTCTCCGGACGTCCCGATGATCAAGGCCTCGTCTCCCTAGCTACCGGATGGTCCAACTTCATGGGTGAAGAGTGGTTTCTTCTTCGTGCAACAAGCTGGATATCCGAAGTCGGGTAGCTAGGATGCGGTTGTGTGTGCTTAAATAACGTAGCGGAGGAAGCTGTGACTGAAGCTGACCCCGACTGCAGACTAGACGGAGCATCCTGAGCGGCAGGCAGACATATGCTCCGTCTCGTGCAAGTTTCCAACCAGAAAACTTCATTTCAGCCTTGTGAAATGTAGCAGAGGAAGCCTTGACTAAAGCTGACCCTCGCTGCAGATTAAACAGAGCGTCCCGAGTGGAGGGCGGACATATGCTCCGGCTTGTGCAAGTTTCTCAAAACAACATCTGACCCGATACGTTGTTAGATTAGAGAGGGGGTCTCTCCTGCTCGCGGTCTATCAGACCTCGCCGAGTACAAGAACTTGCTGACTTCCTCCCTATTTCCTCCCTATTTCTGTCGTCGCTGGGTGAGCTATTTATATTATAGTGCTCGCTCTACCCAATCCACTTGTTAGACCGCAACGGACTTACCCGGCATCACAGCACCCACGGATGAAGTACCGCTTCATCGGTCGAGCTTGCTGCTTGCAAGAGATTAAACCTTTACCAAAAGACCCTAACTCTTGTAATAATGAAAACTGCAGCTAGCTCTATATGCTCCATGGAGCGCGACGACGGTATCGCACTTGGATGGGTGTCAGAATATCATCACCATGTTCATGTTCCTCTGAAATAGAAACTGACACAATGAATTAAAACGCAGTGAGAGGCTCTGATCCTCAGAACCTCACCGCCAACAACGTACCATGGCACCCAAATCCAACATCAGTCATCCCAGTGCAACACAAGAATGACAAGAGTCTGCAGGAGTGTATAAACTAAAGTCGATATCAGTCCTCCAAACTCCACAACAATATATAAATATAACTGAGATGCATGAATAATAGCAATCATAATTAAATTCAAAATGAAAAAAACGCCCAAGTTCCCAGAGGGAACATTAAGAGCCCAAGGGCATCCCAATACAGCCTAACCTAAGTGTGGACAAAATCCAAAATTTTTGAGCTACACTACCGGAATAACAATCCATGTATCCTACAGTATACTACAGTAATAGAATATAAAAAACAACCTATATATCAGGACGTTGACAATGTAAACAACGTCAATCTGAACAAGACATCAGGCAAACAAAAAGGCCCAAAGTCATAACCAATTGAAATGCTATCAGATGCAAAGCTAGATCTTCATACGAAGAAAAAACGATACATCGGATTGAATATGCAAGACTAAAAGGCCTAACACCCCTAGGGTGAGGATGTAACCCTGGGGAAGCAAAAGAATAATATTCTGTAATAAATGTTAAACACCCAAGTAATTTAATAAAAAATTTCAATAAAAAATAGCCAAAAATCTTAAGAGTTTAACAGGATGGGTTCATGGAAGGATAGGGAAGGAATACTTAACAAACGGTGGAATAATCATTTTAAAAAACGATGACGTCATGCATATGTCCTGAAATTGGGAAACATAAAATAATTTTATAAATATTATAAGGTTACAGCCCTGGACGTACAAAACCACCGTTGAACACTTCCTTCATCCAATAACAGCCTTGTATCCACCAATTCTTGCATTAATTTGTGTCTGGCATCCTCAAAAAATGAAAATATTTAAAGTAATTTATATATTTTTTATACTTACCAATGGCCCAGACTCAGCTGGTGCTATCTCAAAATTATCTAGGGCCAAACTCAAATTTTGCCCCCCAATCCCCCAAATTTGCATGCAAAACCGAAAATTAGAAGTCCTATCTGGCCCTCCATACGTTTACTCTCCTCGCATGCGCAGACGCCAGGAAGTCTCCGAAACTGGCGCTAACATCATTCTTTGTAAAAAAGATTATAATATAATAATTCAGCGAGGAGGTATGAGTGTCCAGTACTGCCCACTCGGCCATTCCTGTCTGGGCCATTGCTGAGTATAAAAAATATATAAATTACTTTAAATTTCATATTTTTATACTATAACCAATGGCCCAGACTTGGCTGAATCGTAAAAAGGTGGAGGGCCTAGAACTTCTGAAATAGTTGATCAACATAGATCAAATCCTTCAATTCATGATGAAGGAATTTAGAATAATTGCCCATAAACCTACATCATACAATAACATTACAGCTGTATGCAGAATATAGTTATGGATAAAACAGCTTCCTTTATAGTTACATACCCATTAAGCCAGAGAAGGGGTGAAAATTCCCCCCCCCCCCCTTTTTTTTTTAACATATCTTCAAAAGAATGAGGAGAGAGCTCTGGAATCAATAAAAGTGGTACCAAGAAACAATATAAATAAATGTCGATCAGGCACTCAGGAATTAATTCATGAATAATAAATGGTGCTTGACACCACTTCACAAGCCAAGGCTATAGCAACGATTTTGGTAAATAATATTGTCTGCTACAAAATATGCACCACAGACAGCATACACAGGTACGACTAAATCGGTGATATAAAATATAACATACACATATTAAATCGAGATACATTGAACAATCTCTGCAGAGAAAATGCACTTCCAAGATCATCCACAGGTGGCCTCTGTACAATAAAATCCAGTAAGAACACTCTCCAACGTGTACTATCTGATATCAACAACCATAAACACATGAAAATATGTGATTTGAGAACCGACAAAATAGAGACCAGGATCTAGAAATGGAGGTAGGTATGATTAACAGGCTCCAACACGGACCGCCCCCAAAATATATAATAATTTCAAGGTCCACCAAAGTGATAGCCTAATAAAATATTGCGTGAGTGCATCAAAATCCAGCATGTAATCATCCAAAAACCAATAACTGGTTATGCAGCCACCGATGAACTCAAATAGCAGCAATTATGATGATTTTAATAAGCGCTTGTATATCAAAAATCAAAAAATAATCACTGGAAACTAATGCAACAAAACTGTGTATATGCCTATGAGGGCGCCATCCAACATGACCCAAATGCACAGTATGTATGAATTAAGATATATATACAAGACAGAGTGTGAGGGTGTGGGGGGGGGGGATTCGAAGTCATGTCCAAACCTCCTCACCCACATTACTTAATCATTGCTGGTCCAGACAGCAAAAATATAGGAACCCCAAAGGCTCCCTCACATCTAACAAACTCCCTTATGCCACTATGAGCGGAGAATGACGTGAAGAACAAAACTTCCCCTGAAGAAGAAGGCCCTCTCGTGGAGGAAGCGTATGGCGAATGTTCAATAACAGGCACTTGAGAAAACTTATATTAGGATATTGTGATGACAGATATGTTATTAGTAGGAATCACACTGAGATTGTTTAATCTTAACGTAATCTACTGAATCAAATGAATTGAAGGATACGGGTATCCTACCATTCATTCCCATGAATACTGCCGAGTGTCAACTGTATGCGCTCAAATGTCTAACACTGGCGACACAAATGATGGAAACTATTGTTCCTGTGCGTCGCAAACTTAACTATCCTGGAGCGAACCCACATGCATGTTAGCTAATAATATAAATCCAATGATGTAGCATAAACAATAAGACATCATTTCTGATGAATATGTGATCTTCAAGAACTGAGGGTCCCAAGAACCCTGCAAATCAAGTCCATCGGACTCAGAGTTGTAACATAATTTATGAACTCATGTCCGTCATAATTGAGAAAATCGAATCTGGCAGCTATAAAACCATTGACTATCTGCCCAAACTTGACCTTATGTTAACTAGATCTGCTAAAACAAAACAGGTCAATAGAGAAAAACATCTTCCCATTCCAGTTTTGACTGAATGATTATCCTAAATAACCTTTAAGAGCCATGATAAACACGTTATCCAGTTGCAGTTAATTATTGGTCAGAATGAGCTCTAGGAGAGCCTCGAGCCAGGGGTGTCTGATCAGTAAACTCGAACAGACCTAAACCCCCTATCCATGTGGCTGTGTAGTCGATCCCTAAAGTAATTATAGGAGGGATACCTATATCTTCACTATGAGTCCTTATAGCAGGGACCAGTCGTGAGGGCGATTATGTCGCCCTTCTGAGCCCAAAGTCACCTAGAAAAATAGTCGGAGCGATTACAAGTCGCCCTCTAAAAATTGGCCAAAATGAGGAAAGGCTGAACTGAGTGATCCGAGGTTTACATAAAAACAATTATTTTCAAGAATCAAATGTGCTTGAATGTGATAAATGGGCATTTTCATTCATCAAATAAGCGACCATTTATTTGAAATCACACGACAATCAATTGTCCATTGTCGCTTTTTGCAGATTTTTTATTTCTATTTTGTTCCGTTTCAGTCGGAGCTTCAAGTGTCGAAACGAAAATAGGTGATTTACGCGACTTAACAAAATAACCCAATTTGAAAGTAGGTTACCTCGCTTAGGATGCCGAAAATGTATACACAACAGACGTATTTTCTAACATTGTATCTTTATTTCATTTTGCTGACTACTGTTAACCGTCTATTCCCAGAAAAACACGAACGGAATTGAAACACATGAAAAAAGCTTTAGTGATGACAAGAAAAGCTTTGTACAGGATATGAAGGATCTTGAAAAAGGGGTCCTTCTAAACACCGGAATGAAGCGGAATGACTCTGGAATGTTATAAAAATGATGCAGAATGACATTTATTTTACAAAATACTCGACCCCAGAATGTATTTTATTTATTAACTAACAAAGTACCTTCCACGCAACCAACCACAGGAGGGTGCTGGGGGATTGGCATGAAGAAGAGGGGAGGGATCATGAAAAAGAGGGTAGCAGTGGAAGATTTTCAGTCAATAATTACTTTGTGATTTTTTAACCTGGCACAGATGCATCATAGACAACTGGACCTGGATTAATCGGACGTTAATGGATGACCACGAGCTGAAAATATGAAGGGGCGGCAGGGGTGGTACATAAACATTCTTAATTTTCCCCACCTGCCTATGAAGTCTCCCTACTTGACTCTGCAGTCTCCCTATTTTTTCTGGAGGGAGACATGAAGTCTCCCTAAAATTTCCTCCTAGGTTGGTCCCTGCCTTATAGACGATCTGAGTCTAGGAATCCTCTCCTACTCTTTTTTGCTGTTGTTGGTCGATTAGACCCCAACTTAAAGAGCAGAGTATTGATGTTTTCTTGTAGCTTAATCCTACATTAATGAAAGCTTACTGTCAAATTCTTAGTGTCTGGAAATCTAGAGCGACCTGTAGAGTTTTCCACCTTGTCATATATTAAAGATGACAACGCAAGGCTTCGTCACATCAGAATAACTCCCACTTAACAACTGTTAAGACAGATATATGTGATAAATAGGCCTGGAAAGAATTTTTAAAGAGGAACAAACGTCCACAAAATTCCTTTCCATATATACGTTGCGTAACAGTACTTAAATGTAAAGTACACAAAACCGTGAGTCTAAAATTCGCTCTGAATAAGAAATTATCTTCTCAAATGTGTCCGAGCAAACAGCGAAATGATGAAGGTAAGGTCATAACTAAGACCTTAGCCTGCTCATTCAAACGCCGAGAAACTCTCAACACATCTTCCCCGGTCGTTTTTTAAATGAATGTGTTAAATGAAAGTGTCAATGACACTGTAGCTCAACTTGTCAAGACAAAGACATGCACATGTATAGTATGTGACACAGCAATGACAAACATCTAGGTAATGACCTGATAACAAAGGTACATATAAAGTATTGTAATGGTCTGTACATAAATACTGACCGTTGCCTGTAACAAATGTATAGGTAAAGTATTGTAAAGGTGGGTGACAGTCAGATGCTAAACTAGAAAAGAAAACTTTGAGTCCCAGAGTGGGTCTGACTGAACCCCAAAATATTTGTTCTCATAGCACAGTGATAACAAAGGCACCCCAAAACACACTCGTTCCTGTCCCAAGGTGAAAACAAAGGTACCCAAGAAGTTTTGTGAAGATCAATTCATAAATACGAGCTGTATAGAACTTGTGACAAAAAACTGATTGGACCTAATTTTGGTACAAAATGGCCACTGGCAGCCATCTTGAATTTTGGACCGTACCCAGAAACACTCATTCTCGTCCCAAGGTGATAACAAAGGTACCCAAGAAGTTTTGTGAAGATCGGTTCATAAATACAGCCTCTACCCTGAGCCGTATTGACATGTGTGCTCACATTGTGCAAGTAGCACTGAATAAGTCAAAGTTCATCTAATTTGCATAATTTCTGCACGAAAAAAAACTCCTTAGAATATGTGATGTATTCCATGTTACTAAACATTCATACAAAAATTTATTCAAATCAGAACTTTCATACAGAAGTTCTGTACAAAAGACTGATTGCACTAATTTTGGTACAAAATGGCTGCTGGTGGCCATCTTGAATTTCGGACCACACACAAAAACACTCGCTCTCATCCCACGGTGATAACAAAGGTACCCAACAAGGTTCGTAAAGATTGGTTCATAAATATGGCCTCTAATCTGAGCTGTATAGAAGTTGTGTACAAAAAACTGATTAGACCTAATTTCGGTACAAAATGGCCACTGGCAGCCATCTTGAATTTTAGACCGCACCCAGAAACACTCGTTCTCGTCCCAAGGTGATAACAAAGGTACCCAAGACATTTCGTGAAGATCAGTTCATAAATACAGACTCTAGCCCGAGCCGTATTGACATGTGTACTTAATGTGTGCAAGTCGCACTGAAATATCAAAGTTCATCTAATTTGCATAATTTCTGCACGAGAAAAAACCTGTATTATATGTGATGTATCCCATGGTACTAAACATTCACACAAAATATTATTCAAATCAGCACTTTCATATGGAAGTTCTGTGCAAAAATCTGATTGCACCTAATTTTGTACAAAATGGCTGCCATCGGCCATCTTGAATTTCGGACCGCACCCAAAAACACTCGTTCTCGTCCCACGGTGATACCAAAGGTACCCAAGAAGTTTCGTAAAGATCGGTTCATAAATACGGCCTCTAGCCCGAGCCGTATTGGCATTTGCACTTTAGCGGGGGAGGAATTCGTCACATACAGGTGAATTGTGCACTTGGTGATACCTTCTTGAAATTTGGCACACTGTTAGTGTAGGCTATGAGGTTCTCAAAAACGATCGGCTACAAGTTGACACCGACCGGTGGCGACCAGTAGCGGCACAATCCAAAATGGCCGCCAGCGGCTGAAGGGAACCTCCTTTTCGACGGTCTACCGACTATACATCCGATTGTAAGGGCGCGAAAGTGAACTCTGATCCACGCACGTGTTGGAAACAGACGTGGGAGATGATGTAGAATAAAACGAGATTCTCTATACGGACGCATCAATTTCTTGGAACTTGAAAAGAGCGTTGTTTCTCCGGGATCAGCGTCATTCAGGCAAACCTGAATGACGCTGATCCCGGAGAAACAACGCTCTTTATGAAGCAGTCTCTTTGCCATACAATCTCTTGTTTGGCGTAATTCCGCAAGCAATTCTGATTTGTCTGTCGAAATTAATTCGAGAACGCGATTGTTCACAAAAATCATTCACAGAATGAGTGAGAATCCTCTTCGTGTACGGACTAGTACTGACTGGGAACGTTGTTGCTTTTGCCAGCAAGACAGTTCCAAGAAATTGATGCGTCCGTATAGAGAATCTCGTTTTCATGACGCCTATAAAGCTATTGAGGAAGACATAACGCGCTTCCTAGATAATGGCGTTGAGCTTCCATATAATTTGACCATTGATTGTTTGATGAGAGAGAGTGATGAGTGTATGTCGATGTCACTGTTGACGAATAAGGCAATATATCATAAGACATGCCGTGACAGTATTCGGACTCACATCGTACAGCGCGTGCTACACAAGCGAGAGCGAAATGAGGCAGTGGCATCCTGCTCCACGCTGAGTCCTAAAAGAACACGGACAAGTTTTGAATCTGGCTGTGACAGGAAACTGCCCCAGTGTGTTTATTGTCACAAACGCGAAGGTGACAGCAGTGAGCCTATTTGCAGATCAATGTCTGATAACAATAAACTCAAAATTATGGCAAAGGAAGCCGAGAACTGGGTTGTTTTTTCTCGGGTCAATGCAGCATTTGATTCCGCTGCTAGTGATCTTTACTATCACAAAACCTGTTATTGTAAGCTTGCCAATGAAGCACGAGCGGCTAAATCTAAAAAGTCGAAGAACGCCGAACATTCCGCGTCAGGCCTGCCCTATGACCCTCTCGTTATGGCAGAGCTCATAACATTTGTTGAACACAACGATTCCGCGATGAAGCTTGTCGATCTCAAGAATCTGTACAGTCGGAGGTTGAAGCAAGTCGGTTCTGATTGGCTTAGTGAAGAAATACATTCCACTCGATTCAAAGAACATTTGTTGCAGAAATTGGGCGATGGCTGGGACGCCTTCACACAGGGTAGAGATGTGTTTATTTCAAGTAGGTTTCGAGTTGGCTCCTTGTTGTCCGAATCTTTAACTCGTATAGTGTCTGAGGAAGAGGCAAAAAAGATAGTTGATGTGGGTCTTCTTCTGCGTAAACACATACTCATATCTCAAGCTCCTTTCACGGGATCATTTTCATCTTATTGCTTGAGCGAGCCTGTACCCAACTCACTCCTGACTCTTCTTAGAGTTCTACTTGAGGGCACATGTAGTATACAGAACTTAGGCGATGATGAGACTGTTAATGCCAAGACTCGAGTGGCTTGTACTATTTCACAGATGTTGATCAGCAATTCAGCGAAACGCTCCGAACATGCACAAAATGTTCACCAGAGACGTGACAGAGAAACTCCAATGCCTCTTTATGTGGGTTTGAAGTTGCATGCCCATGATCGTATGAAAAATCTTATCAGAGATTTTCATCAAATGGGACTCTCTGTCTCTTATGATCGCGTAATGGATGTTCGCAGGAGTTTCGCGAGAGCTGTTTCACTGCGGTTCAAGAACGAAGGTGTTGTAGTCCCAGCTAACTGCAAACGTAATGTTTTCTCGATAGGAACCACTGATAACATTGATGTATCTGGTAGATCTGATATGCATGGTACGTCCATCACACTCATTGGTCAACTGAGCAGGGACAATGTGGGTACTGATCCCCCACCACTGAGTTTAGATGTTCCAGAAGACACACAAATTGAACTCCCAGACGACTATGCATTTGTTCCTTTCGTTGAAGACTTTGGTGGGGACATCAGGCTTGAATCTCCAGATGAATGTAATGTACGGCCCAATGAATATGCAGATTTGAACGTGGGAGAGAATGACTGGTTGTCTCATGTGTCACAGATCAGCAATAAAGGGAAGGTTGATGGCAGCTGGCAGCTTGATGAAGTCCCTGTGACCTTTTCAGGCTTCTTTTCAAAACATGAAGATCAAGACAATGTCAAACCTCGTGCAGTTATTGGGGTATTCCCTGTTTTCAGTGAGCAGAAAGCGGACTCACTCAGTATGCAGAAGCATGCTATGTATGTGGTCAGGGAAGCTACTGCTTTCGTAAACCCCGGCCAGATACCTGTCATTGAAGGTGACTGTCCGTTGTATGCCAGGCAGAAAAAATGTCAATGGCTGTTCCCAGAGGAGATAGGTGAGGATCGAATGGTGTGTATGATTGGATTCCTGCATCTTGAAATGTGCACCCAAGAAGCTGGTGGTAAGCTTATGGGTGGTTCTGGTTGGGAGCGAATGTTTCACCTCGCAAAGATATTCACACCCGGTGTAGCATCATCCCTACTTGGTGGGAAACATGTCAAGAGGACGCGACAGGCATATCTTCTCACTCTAGCTTGGCTTGAGATCCTCAGAAAGAATGCTTATGAGATTTACTGTCAGCAGACTGGGCCCCATGAGTCATTTGAAATGTGGGAACAGAGGATTCTTTCACAATCTCCAACTGCGCGCTATTGGGGTGAAATCGTTCGGAACTTTCTCTTGACAAGCTGTCAATTCGTTCGGAACCAACGAATCGGTAACTGGCCTGGTACACTGTGTTCTATCGATGAGTTGTGCAGTTACTTTTTTGCCCTAGGACATACAAATTATTGTCGGTGGGTCCCCGTATTTCTGAGAGACATGTCTCAGCTACCCAGGCGGCATCCTTCAATCCACAACAAATTCATGGAAGGCCATTTTGTGGTCCAGCGTAGTGAGAGGAAGTTCAGTATGATGGGTTTAGATCAGAGCCAAGAACATAGTATCCAACTACTCAAAGAAGACAGTGGTCCAAAAGGTCTCTATGGCCAGGCTGAAGAGAAAGTCGTTATTGAGCTTTCAAGGTCAGAAGTTCTGCGTGTTATAGATGAGTATGAATATGCAAGTTTCCACACAACATCATCAGATAACACGGAACACCCGGAAAGTTCGGTATCAGAGCAGAAAAAATTTCTGAATCAATTGAAATCTCTCCTCGATCTGGTGAATCAGGGACTCATTATCAACCCTTATGATGAAACTAGTGGTCAGCTGGTGACATTAGATACTGGTGAATATATGGACCCCGAAGTTAGTAAGAGTTTACGGTCATTACCCGAAAGGGGCAAGCATTTATATTCCACTTTCTTGAAGGAAAGGCTTGTGGAATGCACCGTACCCCTGAATGATGTTATTCCCAAGGCAAATATATATACCTTCCTTAACCCACCCCCAGCCAACCTGGACAAAGGCCGAGACAAACTCATGTCAAGTAAAGCAACTGCCGCAATAGTTACCCAGATGTTCGTTTCACTGCAAGCCCGGCCTGATTCAAACATGGATGAGTTTTTCATGCACGAGAATGCACGTGATCCGCCAGCATTATCCGATAGAGGTAAGCTACGGAGTGGGACAAAATCTCAAATTCTCAATTGTTTACCAGCTATTCCTGCACAAGTGAAGAATTCAGCAGCTAGACAAGCTTCAGTTGTCATCTTGGATATGCCTGCTGTAGTCCATGTAATCAAACCACAGAAAGCGGATCTGTTTGGAGAATATGCTCGATTGCAATTATTGCCATACATCGAATCTCTGATTAACACGAACACCACAAGGGTTGATGCGATCTATGACTGTTACCCCGAAGGCAGTTTGAAGAATCAGACGCGAGCAAAACGCCTCGGTGAGACAGCAGTTAGGTTGATACGGGTGTCCGAGAACGTCCCTTTACCTAAAGGGAAGAATTGGCAGGCATTCTTGAAAGTTAGTGAGAATAAAGACGAATTTTTCAAGTTCCTGTCTGCTGAACTGCTGAAATTAACATCAACATCCGAGTACCAGTTGTTAACGACATCAGGAGAATATGTACTATGCAATAAGGATGTTAGCTTATGTGACATATCTCCATCGAACCACGAGGAAGCAGACACGCGCATGATGCTTCATCTCAACCATGCAGTCTCACAAGGTCACAAAATAGCTTTTCTTCGCACGGTTGATTCTGATGTCGTCATTCTGTCTTTGCACCATTTCGCAACATTCCGTGACCTTGGACTCAGTGAGCTGTGGATTGGGTTTGGAATTGGAAAGGCATATAAAGATATGCCAATTCATGAGATAGCTTCACAACTTGGACCTGATTACTGTAAGGCCCTGACTTTCTTCCACGCCTTCACAGGTTGTGATGTAACATCCAGCATGCTCGGCATTGGGAAGAAGACAGGATGGAATGCATGGATGAATTTTCCCGCATCAACTGAAATGATGATAGAATTGACTGAGAATCCGCAAGTCTTTTCAGAGGATTCCCCTCATATGCAGCATATCGAAAAACTCACCATACAGATGTACAGTAACAGTTGTGTCAGTACACGTGTCAATGATGCGAGACGGCATATGTTCACACATGGCCTTAAGTCTATGGAAAACATCCCGCCCACCAAAGCAGCTCTGTATCAACATGTAAAAAGGGTAATTCTTGTGTCATCTTTCATTTGGCATCGTGCTCTGCAGAAACACTTATGTGTGCCAGACCCATCACAGTACGGATGGGAGTGGAATCCACGTCTCAATATTCTGGTCCCATTTTGGACTCACCTAGGAGACGCAAGTGCTGCATGTGCACTGATGCTCCACTGTAGTTGTGCCAAGGCCTGCAAGGGCAATTGCAAATGCTTGAAAGCTGGATTAAGGTGCACACCTTTGTGTAAGTGTGAAGGTGGCTGTTGTAACAATATTGAGTAGTATACTGTCATGTTAGGACCAGTCATCTCCTATTCTGGTATTTTTTTTTCCATTTTCGGCCAGTTAACACATGTCATGTTTCTAGTTGAGTTGATTTTGCTAACAAATGTTCATCCCATGTGGCTTGCTACATTGTCCGGGGTATAGGAATACAGTTTTAGATTTCGGAAAATAGTCTGTTATTTACTGCACAAGACGGTGTTAATTCATGCATAGCATGATACAATATCCCCAACTATTTTGCCTCTGTACAACAGTTGATACCTTCGTTCACCCGTGTGTTCATCTATGGTATCCTTGTCTTTCTCTGGCCATAGGCCACATGTGACTAGTCAGTTCCTACTCCATAGCAAATCAACTTGGAAATCCTTCATCTTGTAGCGCACTCATGTCTCAATGAATCCATACCTGAGTTGATCTAATAAATCTAACGTAAGGTATCAAATTGCCATACCGGATCATATTTCGATAAGTTATTCGCTAAAACATTTCGACCACTCATCGACATCAAAGGTCATGTTTTGGCTCCCAGTGGTGGCTATATCTCTATATCCCTGGTAAAGTAGCATACCATGAGGGATGGGCATTAAGTGTCGGCAACATTAATCCTGACTTGGAACACACCACATCTTAACTGGCCGAAAATGAAGAATACTACTTGTAGTCAAAAAATATTCCTGTACCTCGAATGACTGCAAACATACACTCACCCCTTCTAGTCCCATTTTGCCAATGTTCTATACTGGCAAGATAACATTGTATAATTAACAACGGGAACTAATGCATCCCGAGTTCATTCCAGCACTGCCCTTGCTGGCAGACGTGTCGCTATGGTGTTGAGATTGAACCAGAACTCCTCTAGAAATTTGATAGTTTTATTTTCTTAGAAAATAAATCTATCGAAAATGCCGGAAGTTGAGAATAGACTGTCACTTTAATTGGATTATCAAATGTCCAAGTATCCCCACTGCTGCATACTATCGAGTACCCTTGTTCATGTGTTGACAGGAATCTCTCATACCATGTTCATTTGACCATTGCATTCCCGAGAAACATTCAACACTAATTTATCTACGGACGGACGATCATACTGACAGTCAGACACACAGACGCACACATCGACGGAAATTCTGATCCCATTATCCATTAATCTTCCCCCCAACTTGTTCCAAGGGCTTCACTCCATCATTCACATCAATTACAGCACATGTATGGTGTTAGGTTTGGAGCTTCAGTTGTGCGATCGGCGAAAATAGCTTTTTTTCGATCCGCTTGGCGGCCATTTTGGATTTCGCTGCTAGTGGTGGCTAGAGGATGGTGCCAACTTGTAGCCGATCGATTTTGAAATCTCTGATGCCTACCCTTACATCATGCCAAATTTCAGGAAGGTATCACCAAGTGCACAATTCTAGCGAATTCCTCCCCCGCTACTTACAGTGCTGAAATTAACACCAAAAAACATCAAAATTAGTCTAATTTGCACAATTTACGCACGAGAAAAAAACCCGTATTATATGTGATGTACCCCATGGTACTAAACATTCATACAAAAAATTATTCAAATCAGAGCTTTCATATGGAAGTTTTGTACAAAAAACAGATTTCTGCATCATCGGTACAAAATGGCGGCTGGCAGCCATCTTGAATTTCGGACCGCACCCAAAAACACTCGTTCTCGTCCCACGGTCATAACAAAGGTACCCAAGAAGTTTCGTAAAGATCGGTTCATAAATACGACCTCTAGCCCGAATCATAGCCAATTGTTGACGTACGGACAGACGGACGACGGGCCATGACAATAGCTCAAATTTGACTTCGTCAAAGTTGAGCTAAAAATGGTTAAAAATACAGAAGATGATGATAAGAAACCATATCCCTTTCATTATCCGTCTAAATCAGTTTTAGAATCACGGTCAACGGCATCTGAACACGCAGATGACTGGACCAACCAAGCACCATCTGACAGCTCAAGTTTTGAGACTGACGTTGAGTGCTTCTGCATTTGCAGGAATACTGCGATGAGCTGCGCAATCTGCGATAGCAAGTCCGTTACGGAGGCCTGAGGAGCAACAGTCATGCATTGCTTGTCCGCCGGCTGCTCCTGGGACAGTGTGTTCGAGATGGCTCTTAACTGCAGACGTCCCGAAGAATGAGGCCTCATCTCCTTGGCTACTAGATGGTGCGACTTCCTTGACAAAGAGTGGACCTATTGACGATGCAGACTAGATACCGTAAGTTCCTACCAACTGCATCTGGCCCCAGATGTTGTTAGAAGAGAGAGGGGTCTCCCTCTTGCTCGCGGTCCTGGGAGACCTAGCCGAGCATACCTCAGAACTTGCTGGCTTCCTCCTTTTCCATTGTCGCAGGGTGAGCATGATTGGATTTTATAGTGCTCGCTACACCCTTGTTTCTCTTCTCGACCGCTACAGACATACCCGGCGTCACACCCATATTCTGAGTAACGATCCGCCAGTTGAGCTTGCTGGAGACAAGGTCGTAAACCCTATAATCTAAGGTCTAGGCCCTTGTCTTATATCATTGAGCACTTTTGCTGCTAGCTCTGATTTACTATGTAAATGCGATACACCGGGTGTCACGGTCCTCATATTCAAGAGTAACCACTTCACCGGCGACAGGGAACTGAAACCACTAACCTCAGTTTATAGCCCTGTGCAATATTAAGAGCACTTTAGCCGTTATGTAGAGGAAGCCGTAAGACTAGCTGACCCCGACTGCCTATTAGACGGGACGTCCCGGACAGGAGGCATGGACGTAAACTCCGACTGACGCAAGTTCCTACCAACAATATCTGACCCCAGATGATGCTGTAAGAGAGAGAGAGACCTCTCTCTTGCTCGCGGTCCTGGTAGACCTGGATGAGCGTACCTCAGAACTTCCGGCTTCCTCCTTCCATTGTCGCTGGGTGAGCATGATTGTATATTATAGTGCTCGCTCCACTCTTGTTCTCTCCTCGACCGCTACGGACATACATGTACCCGGCGTCACACTACCCATATTCTGAGTAACGATCCGCTGGTTGAGCTAGCTGGTGACAAGATCGTAAATCCCATGATCTGAGATCTTGGCCCTTGTCTTATATCATTGAGCACTTTTGCTGCTAGCTCCAATTGTATATTGCGGCATTGTATATTCCTAGCCCAGCGGCGTCACAGTTCTCAGAGGCCTGAGTAACTGCTTCACCGGTCGAGCTAGCTGGCAACAGGGAACTAAAACCATACGCCACGGTTTTTAGCGTCAAAATGCAACAGCAGACTTTTTTGTGCAGTCGTGTGTGCTTTTCGGACATAGAGGAAGCCGTAAGACTAGCTGACCCCGGTAGCCTATTAGAAGGAGCGTCCTGGACAGGAAGGCATGGATGCAAGCTACGACACAAGTTCCTACCAACAACCTCTGACCACAGATGTTGTTGTAAGAGAGAGAGGTCTCTCTCTTGCTCGCGGTCGTGGCAGACCTGGAAGAGCATACCTCAGAACTTGTCTGCTTCCTCCTTTCCGTCATTACAGGGTGAGCATGTTTCAATATTATAGTGCTCGCAACACCCTTTTTCCTTTCCTCGACCACTACGGACTTACCCGGCATAATAACACCCATATTCTGAGTGACAGAAGCCCCGGTTGAGCTAGCTGGCAACAAGGACGTAAATCCCATGATCTGTGATCTAGGCCCTTGTCTTATTTCATTGAGCACTTTTGCCGCCAGCTCTAATTGTATATTGCGACGACGGAAGCACACTCTCTGACGGCGGCAAGTAAACCTCACCATGTTTTTGTTCCTCTGTAAATAGAAACTAAAAAACTAGAGTGACTTTTTGGTGAGAGGACCAGCAGTGTCCCCTCGCCGTGAAAGGACCGGCACCTCAAACAACAAACCATGACACCCGTCTCCAACGTTGACTGAATCTGACACAGGTTGTGCAAGAATCAGTGGTAGTACATCGACTGCAAGCAAGACAATGACCATGAAAACAGAGGAAAGGTTTCCTCTTATTTGCCCTATTTGAGAAATATTATTACATAAAAGCTAAAATATGTTGATTGTACTACCACCAAATCTACATAAATATAAGATAACATTAAAATATATAATCTATGAAATAATTACACCCAAAAGAAAAAATATTTAAAAAAAAAAATTTTTGGACAATTTTTTTCTTATATTAGAGCCCACGTTCCCAAAGGGAACGATGAGCCCAAAAGAGCCTAAGTGTGGACAAAATTATAATAATATCCAAAAAAATAATTGCCACACCACCGGAATATTTTATGTTACTTACAACAGTCGTTTCCCTAAAAATAATAGGAAACTACCTACATAAATAAAGCATTGTCAATGTAAACAACTTCAGAATAAAAACCGGAAACAAGACCCCAAGCAACACGGCCCAAAGTCAGTAACAGAAATAAAACTATCCGATGTAAAGCAAGATCTTCAGCAAAAGACAAAACAATACATCGGATGTATGATACATGGCCAAAACGCCTAAACACCCCAAGGGTGAGGACGTAACCATGGGGATGTACAGAATAATCTTCTGTATAAAATGTTGAACTCCCAAGAAATTTTATAAAAAAAATTTCAATAAAACAAGCCAAAAATCTTGGGAGTTTAACTGGGGAGGGGGGGGGGGGGGATCAAGAGAGGGTAGGGAAGGAATACTTAACAAACATTGGAAAAATCATTATCAACAATGATGACATCAGGCCCATGTCCTGAAATTGGGGAACATGAACTAATTTTTATAAATATTATAAAATTACAGCCCTGAATGTTTCAAACCACTGTTTCTTCCTTCCTTCATCCAGTTGTGTCCTTGGATCCACCAAATTAACCATTGATTTGTGTCTGGCATCATTAAAACTGAGATTTAAAAGCACAGATGTCAGTTTGATGTTATCTGACTGAAGGGCCAAACAAAGAATGATGTTGGCGCCAGTTTCGGTGACTTCCTGGAGTCTGCACATGCACAGAGAGTAAATGTATGGAGGGCCAGATAGGACTTCTAATTTTCGGTTTTGCATGCAAATTTTGGGGATTGGGGGGCAAAATTTGTGTTGGGCCCTAGATAATTTTGAGTTAGCACCAGCTAAGTCTGGGCCATTGGTTATAGTATAAAAATAGGAGATTTTAAAGCACAGATGTCATTTCATTGTTGATGACTTTAGGGCCAAACAAAGAATGATGTTAGCGCCAATTCCGGTCACTTCCTGACGTTTGCGCATGCACGGAGAGTAAATATATGGAGGGCCAGATTGGACTTTTAATTTTTGGTTTTGCAAGCATATTTTGGAGATTGGGGGAGGGGGGGGGGGGGGAGTGGTGGTTCAAAATTTGTGTTTGGCCCTTAATAACTTTGAGTTAAGCATCAGCTAGTCTGGGCCATTGGTTTAGAGTGTAAAAATATGGAGTTGTTAATGTGGCCAAAGGCCTCCGACACTTGCCAAGATAGTCCCGGGAAGGAAAGAACATCATCTTTCCTTCACACGGTATCTTTGTCTATAAAAGGCAGAAGTTTCTGCCTAGCAGATGCAGCTTGCTGATCAGGAGGAACAAAGTCAGAATAGTATTGATGAATGAATTTCATCGCTACCAAATGTTGTTCCGAAAGGGAAGGGTAATCCTCCTCCTCCTCCCTTTCACCATCTGACTGATTCAGCTGATAATTTCGGTCAACAGTATCTATCCGGCAGCTCCCACTGGAGTCTGCAGAAGGCTGCACTTGTACTTGCTGGAAAGCTGCACAATCTGTGACAGCAAGTCTGTTATAGAGGCTTGAGGAGCAGCGGTCTTCCGTATTTATGCCGCTTGTTGCTCCTGGGACGAAGATCCAGACGTAGATCTCTACTCCGAACGTCCCAATGATTGAAGTCTCAGATCACAAGCTACCGGATGGACCAACTTCACGGGCGAAGACTGGATACTTCTTCGGGTAGCTGCCTGGATATCCGAAATCGGGTAGCTGGTATGCAGTCATGTGAGCTATAACTGCCTTAGGAAGAAGCCGTAACTGCAGCCCATGTCGGCTGCAGTTTAGAAGGAGCATCCCAAGCGGCGAGTGTGAATGTTAGCTTCTACACAGGCAAGTTTCTTAAACAACATTTGGCCCCAAATGTTGCTGGGTTAGAGAGACGGCTCTCCCGCTCGCTGTCTTATCAGACTTCGCCGAGCTTCCCTAAGAGAAACTTGCAGGCTTCCTTCCTATTTCCGTCGTCGATGGGTGAGCTTTAGTTTTTGAGGTGCTCGCTCTACCCAAATTTACACTTCCCTCGACCGCAACAGACTTACCCAGTGTTATGGCTCCCACAAACGAAGTAACCGCTTCAGCGGTCGAGCTAGCTGCTTGCAAAGGATTAAGAACACTAACTAGAGGCCATATCCCTTGCTTAATAATCATGAGCACCTTTGCAGCGAGCTCTGTTTGCTCATCAGAGCACGACAACGGTAGCACACTTTGGATGGGTGTCACAATAACATCACCATGTTCTTGTTCCTCTGAAAAACAAACTGAAAAACTCAAATTATTTTGCAGTGAGAGCTGCGGCATAGGAACCTCACTGCCAGCGACATACCGTGGCACACGTCTTCAACGTCTGTCATCCCAATATACACAAGTAGGACAAGAATCCGTAGGAGTGCATCGACTACAGGCAAGGCAACAAGCATGTAAATCCGAGGAAGACTTCCTCGCCTTGCAATTAGAGCAATAAACATTCAGAATTACAATCAAAAGACAAAGTCGATAGCACTCCTACAAACTCCACAACAAAATATATGATAAAGATACATGAATAATAGCAATCAAAATTAAATACGAAAAAAAATTATAAATTTTTTTTCGAAAACATTTTGAGAAAACGTCCAAGTTCCCAAAGGGAACATTATGAGCCCAAGGGCATCCCGATAGAGCTTAAGTGTGGACAAAATCCAAATTTTATGAGCTACACTACAGGAATAATAATCAATGCATCCTACAGTATTTCTACAGTAATATAATATAAAATACTACATTTATTTGAGGACCTTGCCAATGTAAAGAAAGTCAAAGGAAAAAAACGGAAACAAGACATCAGACACACAAAAAGGCCCAAAGTCAGTAACCGATTTAAATGCTACCAGATGCAAAGCTAGATCTTCATATGAAGAAAAACTGATACATCAGATAGAAGATGCAAGACCAAAATTACCTAACACCCCTAGGGTGAGGATATAACCATGGGGATAAACAGAATAAACATTCTGTTATACACGTTAAACTCCCCCAAGAAATTTGATAAAAAAATTTCAATAAAATTTTTTAAAAAGCTTAGGAGTTTAATAGGAGGGGTTCATGGAAGGATAGGGAAGGAATACTTAACAAACAGTGGATAATCATTAGCAAGAATGATGACGTCAGGTGCATGTCCCGAAAATGGGAAACATGAATTAATTTTTATAATTATTATAAAGTTACAGCCCTGAACGTTTGAACCACCATTGTTCACTTCCATCATGCATTTACAGCCTTGGATCCACCAATTCTTCATTGATTTGTGTCTGGCATCCTCAAAAAAATAGGCCGATTAAATCATCAGATGTGTACCCATATGCGCAACTAGTAGAAAGCTGTTATTATCTCTCACAGGATCAAATTATCAGATTTACACCAAAAACTATACAGCTCGTCACATCAGTAACCTGAACACATATATAAAGTAACTTGACAATCTAAGCAATATTTTTCAAGTTATCGAATGCCAAAGGGATTGGAGGAATTTTCAATTTGAAGGATAAAGGGTTAATATCTCAGGATCAAATTATCAGATTTACACCAAAAACTATACAGCTCGGCACATCAGTAACCCAAATACATATATAAAGTAACATAACAATCGGATTGATATTTTTTGAGTTATCTCATGCCAAGGGGATTGGAGGAATTCTCAATTTGAAGGATAAAGGGTTAATATCTCAGGATCAAATTATCAGATTTACACCAAAAACTATACAGCTCGGCACATCAGTAACCCAAATACATATATAAAGTAACATAACAATCGGATTGATATTTTTTGAGTTATCTCATGCCAAGGGGATTGGAGGAATTTTCAATTTGAAGGATAAAGGGTTAATATATCAGGATCAAATTATCAGATTTACACCAAAAACTATAAAGCATGGCACATCAGTAACCTGAAGATATGTATAAAGTAACATGACAATTGGATTGATATTTTTTGGGTTATCTCATGCCAAAGGGATTGGAAGAATTCTCAATTTGAAGGATAAAGAATTAATATCTCAGGATCAAATTATCAGATTTACACCAAAAACTATACAGCACGGCACATCAGTAACCTGAACACAAATATAAAGTAACATGACAATCCAAGCAATTTTTTTCAAGTTATCGATTTTCGGTATTGTATGCAAATTTGGGGGATTGGGGGGGTTCAAAATTTGTGTTTGGCCGTTGATAATATCGAGTTTGCACCAGCAACAAAGTCTGGGCCATTGGTTATTAGTATAAAAATACAGCCTATTCCATCATAGGAGACTGGAAAAGTACGGAACAAATAGACTGTGCCGGCAAATCTCTACTAAGGAGAAATTGGATGAGAGATTTGCAGCACACAGAGTTCCAGAAAGATTGAATCATAATCAGATTGAAGCGAAATTATTTTTTCTTCTTCTTCTTATGATGATGATAAGAAAACGTTTCAAAGGACCAGCCATAGTATCCGAAACAAATTGAGAGACTAGAAATAGACCTATGTGCAGTAAAGATAAAACTACAAGACCCATAATAGGGTAGGTCTATAGTTCACAAGATGTTGGTTCAGCAAAAAAGTACAACTGAAAGAGTCAGAGTAATGTAGAGAAGCTACCTGACTGTTAACCTGTACAGTCTGTAGGCTCGACATATTGATATATAAATCAACAGGAAAAAGCCAGGCTACATATCATGATAACAATGGCACCTGAACTACTGAAGGTTTCAAGATTAGTGAACATAAGTGAGTGTGTCAACTCCTATAGTTGCGCACCTATCAGGCGCAATGTTACACTAACCCCTGAGACATAGGACACAAAAAAGTAGCTGGATGTCCCTAGCACATACGTTCCAGATAAGGAACCAGCCATACTGACGCCCTATTGTATGAAGCAGAGGCAGTCCTAAGAACGGACTCGATACCAGAATCGTTAACCAAAAGTGAATAAGCTTCAAAGATAAGAAGGCTGAATAATGGAAATTGCAAACCTTCTCTCATTGGTAGACAAACAATGAATCATATGAGGTGTTAAACCAGTTTTAACCCCAGGAGCAAGTTCAAAAAGGAACTCTAAGGATTCTACTAAATCATATGAGCAGTAAGAAACAGAATCATCATAAAAGATAACAAGATCGTCAACTTACTCAAAGACATGATGAAATTTGGGTCATTACCAGACAAAAAAGTGACAGATATTGGAGTGAGAGATCAAAAGTCACGGCTTCATACAGGTGCCTGGTCGATAAAATGATCAGCCGGTCTCTGATAAGAGGCCAACGAAGAGAAAGTCTAAGCAATTAGTTCACAGGCAGACAATGGGATGAAATCAATCTGTTCCATAGAAACAATACAGAATGATAATGTATAGCTGGCGATTCATTAAGATAAGCATGCCCATGAATGCCAGAATCATAATTTCGGTGAAGCGACGACTGAACAGGAGCGGAATACGTCACCTCACCAGATCAGTAATAAGGTCCGACTGAAAGACGACACGCGATGATCAGCGGAGAACAGAGCAGAAGAGTTGAATGCAGCTGACTCGTCAACAGGGTATCAGATTGAGTCTGAACATGACTTGCTGCAACTACACTATGCTGCAAGCGACGATTACATGAATCGCCCAGGTCCGAGTTAAGACAAAAGATTTAAACCTGTCCGATATTACGCCGGCTGAGTTAGCAATAATTAAATCCAGTGAGGCATTTCAAGAGAAAAGGATTAGCTCATGTCGCGTAATCTCGGAGATAATTGTGTAAAGGATTAGCGGTAATTAACTTCTGTACATCAACTCCACCTCAAGAAAACAAAGCAGTCTTATAGACACGTGCACATTTTATTCTGACACTTTCTGTCGACAATGTCACCTTGAAAATAACATTAATAAGCAATACATTACACTGACAATTCTTCTTGAATTTTTCAATCACCTGAAGTAACATACAGTTTTAAAATGTTGAGAACAAAATACGTCATCATAATATTATACGTCAAGTTAATGTCATAGCGAACTCAGTCTCAATTATTTATATTCAAACTTCGTTGTGACGGTGTTGTTCATTTTAAATAGTTCAGGCTACATGTTCATGATGTTGGCCTTCAGTTCTCATTTTTCTGCGTGCGTGCGTGCATTGGAAAACAGTGGTGAGAGTCGGCTTCTGATTTTTGCTTTTTTCCCCGTATTAAATCTTCTAATTATCGATGATATCACCATCACGTTGAATGCCAAAACAAACACAGGTACTCGACACAAGCTTAGAAATCGAAAACAAAGGATATCTGATAGTATTTTTGGATCGAAGCTGTCGTGCCCTTATTAATTATGGGTTATGGAAATGCGGCAGCATCAAGCGCATATTGATAACAAATTTATCCAACAGTCCCGTTACAGCCCATTGCCTTCATTTCTCAGTTTAAATTAGGTTAAATGGGCGTAATAAGAGCCTCCATTGTAAGTATGTACAAGAAAATGAACCAGTTCAGTGTTGTTTCACAGAGCTCATTGAACTCTTGGCATGGTTAAATTTCCTGTGGATTAGGCCTACTACTGGAACAATTTGCACCTTTCGAATTTTGGATCATAAAAAGTTAAACAGAATTCGTCAACTCGTCCTCAGTTTTCCGAAAGTTAAAAAATTTATAGTAATTTATATATTTTTTATACTTACCAATGACCCAGACTTAGCTGGTGCTAACTCTTAAAATTCTAGGGCCAAACACAAATTTTGCCCCCCAATCCCCAAAATTTGCATCTAAAACCAAAAGAAATCATGTCCTGCAGGACCTCCATACTTTGCCCTTACTGCGCATGCGCAGTGTCAAGGACGTCCCGAAATTGGCGCCAATTACCATTCTTGCAAGCAGTGCCTGGTCAGCACTATGTACTCAGCGGGGAGGTATGAGTTCCCAACTCCTGGGAGGGCCATCCCCATCTGGGTCATTGGTAAGTATAAAAAATATATAAATTACTATAAATTTTTTAACATTTTTATACTGTACCAATGACCCAGACTTAGCTGAATAGTAAAAAGGCTGGAGGGCCTAGGACATAGAGGAAAATCCAATAAGCTCAACTATATAATATAGAGTCAACCCCTCAAGGAGAAAAGGAGTATTAGATTTTACATGTATCTTTCTTATTTTATATTAAATTAGAAAGATACAATACCCTTCATAATTGAGCATAATAACATTCATGTTCTCTATTAACATCCAGTATAACCCCTTATACTAATTATTTTTAAAGTAAGCCAATAAATAAAGTTAGTCCAGAGAAATGAGACTCTTTATATCTTCTAAAAGTGTCCGAGGATTGTATGTTAACGCCCGTTTGACACTTGACATATACAAATGCTTCACACCGAGCTACACTTTAAAAATAAGACATGAATGAATTTTTAACATTAATATTACACTTTAAAACCATCCCGGTAACGACTCAGAATTACTGACTCCGGAGGAGGAATCCCCTTGCTTTTCACTATAAAGCATGGTGACCTAAGGGAACACCCTCCCCCCACCTTCCCCTTGCCCTGGGTCAAATAGCCCAGAGCGAAGAGGGCAGCAGGACGGAGTCACTGTCGGAACAGAAAGCCTGCATAACTATAGTTGCAACTGTTTAGTGGATGACATTCTGAGCAACAGATAACGGACCTAAACAATGCAGGTCTCCAGAAATGGACTCAATATTTCTGAGATAAAAATTCATGAATGTGGATGGCTGAGACCAATAAGCAGCCTTCATTAAATCTGTAATAGCAACACTATTTGCGTAAGCCCAAGATGTAGAAAGAGCTCTTACTTCATGAGCTGAAATCTTAAGCACAGACTGCTGAGAAGAAGATATATTATCATAAGCAGTACGGATAGTTAATTGAATCCATCTAGCAATAGAATGGACCGAAATGTCCTTTCTATTAGGCATCAGAGACAGAAAGAAGCGTTTCCATCCCTTTCTGATAAACTGAGATCTCTGTTTATATAGATACATAACGCTCTAACAGGACAGAGTAAAGGCCTACGGCCATCTGAAGACGGAAGAGCCTTAATAACAATAGGTTCCGGGTATTTATTAGGAGCCTGATTCTTAGCTAAAAATCCAACATTAGCAGTAAAGGTAATAGTGTTCCCGACACTATGGTAGTGAGAATCATCCACCGAAAATGCATGAAGCTCACTGACTCTTCTAGCAGAGGAGAAAGCTAAGAGAAAAGCTGTCTTATAAGACAAGAATTTGAAATCTACTGTCCGAAGAGGCTCAAATGGCTTTTCTTTCAGTTTAAGAAGAACCCAAGCTAAATTTCATTTAGGAATTAATCTAAGAGTTCTAGGTCTATTTATCGAAAAGTTTCTAACTAACTTAGATAAAGAGACATTAGATCCAATTTGTAAACTATCATGGTGTGCATAGGTATCAGATAACATAGATCTATAACCTTTAATAGTAACAGGCTGCAGTTTGATCTCGTCAAACAAGTATACTAGAAAGTTTGCAATGTCTGGTATGGAGGGATCAAAAATATCAACAGAATGATCCCTACACCAACGATGAAAGACCTTCCACTTAGCCGCATAATTTAGCGAAGAGGATGTCCTCCTACAGTTAGAAATTGCGTCCACTGCTCGTCCTGTAAAATGCTTGCCATGCAAGAAGGACCGCACAACGGAAAAACGTGAAGGTTGAGACCTTGCGGGTTGTGATGAAGTTGACGCGATTTCCCCTGCGAAAGAAGATCCTCCCGTGGAGGAAGCTTTCGCGGTAAGTCCCACAGCAGACATCTGAGTAGATTTATCCACGGTCTCTGCGGAGACAGAGATGCTACCAACAGAATCCTGCATTGAGATTGTTTTATCTTTAGCAATACTTGCTGTATTAACGGCGCTGGAGGATACGCATATCCTATCATTCCGTCCCACGAGATTGATAGAGCGTCCACTGCATATGCTCGTGGATCCGGACATGGTGACACATACGTCTGCAACTGATTGTTGAGATGTGTCACAAATAAGTCTATCATTGGCCGTTCCCATTGGTAGCAAATCTGATTGAATACCTGTTTGTTGAGAGTCCACTCTGACGGCAACAAGCGACCCTTCCGTGAAAGGGAGTCTGCTATTACATTCAGACGACCTGGTATATGACGGACCGAAAGTAGAACTTGGTGTTCTAGAGCAAACAAAAGGATTCTTTCCGTTAAATTGAATAACGGAACGGAATGAGTGCCTCCCTGGTTCCGGATATACGCCACTACTGTCGTATTGTCGGACAGGATTTGGACATGAGCTTTGTGAATAATGTCCATCCAATGGCGTAACGCAAGCCAAATTGACATTATTTCCTTGATGTTTATGTGCTTGCTTAGAAACTGTGGATCCCAAAGACCCTGGCACCTCGAATCCGTTGGGATCAATGTTGCACCCCAACCTGTTTGACTGGCATCCGTCATAATCGTAAAACTCGGATCCGGCAACTGCAGCGGAACTCCCTGAGTCAACCACGGAATGTTTGCCCAAGTCTGAATCTCTTGTTTCACTTGATCTGACAAGAGAACGTCTATATCGAGCGAATGAATCTTCACACTCCAATTCTGAGTCAAGAAAATTTGGAGAGGACGAGTGCGCAACCGCCCCATCGGAATGAGATCCGCAGCTGCTCCGCACAGACCTATCAGTCTCATGAACTCCCTCGCTGTGACTTTGTCTGCATGAAGACAATAGCGAGCGTAACAACTGATTAACTTCGCTCTGATTAACGGCAGACGAACGAGATTGTTGTGCGTCTCGAAGCTCATTCCCAGATGAGTGAATGACTTGGACGGCACCAGATCCGACTTCTCCTCGTTTATAACAAAACCGAGACGTCGGAGCAATAGCAGGAGATTCTGCACATCGTTCTGAAGCGTTAACTCGTTGCCGTACCTCTGAAGAATGTCGTTCAGGTAGGCCGACGTTACCGCAGACGAATGAGCTCGGAAATACATCATTACCGAGTTCATTACTCGAGTGAAAGCCCAGGGCGCTAGGTTCAATCCGAAGCACATCGCCCGGAATTGATATACAACTCCTAGGACTGCGAAGCGTAGATACTTTCTGAATGTCGGATGTACCATGACGTGAAAGTACGCATCTTTGAGATCTATGCTTGTAGCATAATCGTTCACCCGAATACTCGCTCTGACCGATCGAATCGTCTCCATATAGAACTTTGGAGCGACGATCAGCTTGTTTATCCAGCTCAAGTCTATGACTGGACGGAACGAGCCGTCTGGTTTCGGAACCAGAAATAGATGGCTGTAGAACCCCGGTGATTCCTGGTCTTCTACGACCTCTACCACGTTCTTCATCAAAAGAGACTGTACCTCCGATAAAAGAGCGTCTCTTTTCTGCGGATTTGACGGAAGTTGAGTCCATTTTGGACTTCGGGTTAATAGAGGCTTTCGTTTGAAGGATATTCTTAGTCCTTCCGAAATCACCCCTCTCACCCAAGGGTCATCCGTAATCGACGCCCACTCTTCTGTAAAACTCGACAACCTTCCGCCAACCGGAACACGATAGAGGTTCCAACCATCACCTCCTGGACCTGCGAGGCCTGCGGGAGGAGAAACCACGTCCTCCACGACCCGCACCTCGTCCCGTCGACCTCGGGACGTCAGACCGGTTGTATCGGCCCGAAGAACGTCCCGCACGTGAGTCGCTGCCTTGACGGTCTCTAGAATAAGACCAAGAGGACGCAAAGGAACCTCTATAGGAACCTCTCTTGGGCGTATTTGTCCCAGAAGTGCCTGTCTTACTCTTATCTGCTGAATCCGACTTCTTGGAAGCGGATTTAAAAAGCAGAGAATCCGAAGCTTTCTTAGTTATTTTATCATAGATAGCAGAAAGCTTGCCATCGAAGAGAAGCTCTCCGGAGACCGAAGCGACTCTGAGAGAGTTCTTCACCTTACTATCCATGCGTGTTGATGTAGCTAGGGCTGCGTCACGTCTAACCAACTCCAGGTTTGTCACTGAAAGGGCGGAGTTATACGTGGAATAAGCCACTGCCCTTGAAAGAAGTCTTAATGAGGATTGTATATCCTGGAATTCTTTCCCTTGAAGACGCAGTGATAACGCCTTTGTAAGGTGGTCTGCGTATGATAAAGCGTCTAAGCTGGCTCTGTTAGGCGTAATTGTCGTTTCCAACACTGCTGTTGGAACGGACATAGACGACGGTAATGACAATTCCAAATCTTCCGCCTCGTCGTCCAGACGCAGAGGAACTCTCGGTATGCCCTGTCCTGCCGTATCGAATTTATTCCTTGAATTGATGAAAGGCAGGTTAAGAGCACTGGCAGACAAGAAACCAGCTTTGCCTGTTTTGGAAGCAAGCTTGAAGATAGCGTCGTTCAATAATTCGAATGTTCTTGTGACATTATTGGACTGTGACGGAAACTCAGGGACGATTTCTCTGAACCGCTCAAAAAATTCAGTGTCCAATGATGCTATCAGTCTCTTGTCGGGCATCGCAGCAGTCTGGCCCGACGGAACAACTTGAGGAAGGAAGTGCCGGATGAAATCTACGGCAGCTTTATGTTGTTCCGAAAGGGATAGCTCCAAGTCCTCCGTAGCCCTTTCGCCATCCGGTCGGACCTCATGATGCTCCCAGTCGTCCGCACCCGATGCTTCGGCAGAGCGTATCGACCCAGCGCCGTCGGATAATTCCTGATCCGACAACGATTCTGTCGTTTGCTGGGATGCTGCGATAATTTGTGCTATCTGAGCAAGCACGTCCGTCATCGAGGCCTGCGGAGTAGCGGTCTTTCGCTGCTTAGCCGCCGGAAGCTCCGCATCAACTGACTCCCGCATACTTCTCTTATGCGAACGTCCGGAGTCTACCGGCCTCTTGTCCCTGGCTACCGGATGGCATGACCTGGTCACCATTGAATCCCTCTCCGGCGAAGCTGACTGAATATCCGCGGTCACGTAGCCAAGGTGCAGTCGTGTGCGCTGCTGAGAGGATGAGGAAGCCTGTACAGTTCTCTCCGGACTGCCTATATAACGGAGCGTTCCGAGCGGCGGACGTATGCTCCGCTTGCGAAACATTTTGTACCACAACATCTGGTCCCAGATGTTGTTGTACGAGAGAGGGGCCTCTCTCGCTCGCGGCCCCGCTGGACCTGGACGAGCTAGGAACCGGACTACAAGGCTTCCTCCGATCTCTCCTCTTATCCGCCGTCACTGGGTGTGCACCTTGTATGTTTATAGTGCTCGCATCACCCAAAACTCCTTCCTGGACTGCAACGGACGAACCCGGCTGCCGAACCATTCGGTGAATGGACGCTACACCGGGCGAGCTAGCGGACGACAGCGCCGTCGATCCTACTAGGGACCTCTTAGGCAACTGGCATATCTCCATGAGCACTTTTGCCGCTAGCTCCTCATTTGATTGTGACGACAGAAGCGCACCTTTGGAAGATAACATGGAAACATCACCCTGTTCTTGTTCCTCTGAAATAGAAACTGATAAACTAGAGTGACCCTGCGGAGAAAGGACCGGCATAGCCCTTTCCCCGCTAACAACATATCGTGACACACGTTTCCAATGTTTGTCATCCCAATATTCACATACTGAACAGGAGTTGGAGCGAGTACACCGACTACAATTAATACAATGATCATGAAAGTCAGAGGAAGATTTCCTCTCATTACAATTTGAACAATATCCTTCCATTGTGAAAAGACAACAATAAGTCCTAGTACTCGCACGAACCCCTGAACACAAAGATACATAATAACATGATCCATTAACATTGAAAAAACAATAGAAATCAAAAATAAATTTTGAAAAATATTTTTTCAGCAAAGCCCAAGTTTCTGAAAGGTAACGTTGAGCCCCAATGGATCCCAAGCCTAAGTGTGGACAAAAATTTTAAAATTATTTTAAATAATTAATGCAACACTTACAAATAATAATAATGTATCTTGTAATCAGATAACTAGTACAAAGGCAAAAAGCCCCCCTCAAAAGAGACTGTTGCCAATGTAAACAAGAAGTGTAATAACACCAGAAAACATGACTCCAGGCACTGACAATCCTGGCCCGAAATCAGTTACCAAAATACACACGATCTGATGCAAAACAGAGACTTCCCAGGAAGAATCTGCAGAACATCAGATGGTAGATGCAGAACACTACGTCTAAACACCCATGGGTGAGAACGTAAACATGGGGAAAATAACAGAATTCATTCTGTTACCAAGCTAAATCTCCCAAGAAATTTTAGTAGTAATCTTACTCAAAAATATGCCAAAAGCATGGGAGAATAGCCAGGGGGAACTTAAAGGACAAGGGGAGAGGAAACACTGAATAAGCAGTGCAACTTCATAGCAAGAATGACAACAACAGGCCCATGCCTCGAAAATAGGCAACTTAACATAATTTCATTACAAAATTTTAAGTTACAGCCCTGAATATTTTCTGTCACTCCTTTTTCCTCTCCTCCTTCTATATCCTCCTTAGAATCACCATTTCTCCAATATTTATGTGTCTGGCATCATTTAAACTGAGATTTACAAGCACAAAGATCAGTGAGATGTTAACTGATGAAGGGCCAAACAAAGAATGGTAATTGGCGCCAATTTCGGGACGTCCTTGACACTGCGCATGTGCAGTAAGGGCAAAGTATGGAGGTCCTTCAGGACATGATTTCTTTTGGTTTTAGATGCAAATTTTGGGGATTGGGGGGCAAAATTTGTGTTTGGCCCTAGAATTTTAACAGTTAACACCAGCTAAGTCTGGGTCATTGGTACAGTATAAAAATATTACAGAACTTATCCAGTAAATTAGCCCAGACCTGATTTACTGAACTCGTTTTGTATATCCTTGGGGGGGGGGGGGGAGGGGGGGGGGTAGGGATACGTCACCCAGGGCCTACCTAGAAACTTGAGTAATGAGTACAGTACCATTAAATCTTTTGGATCATTTTGGCAGGGCCATGAAGACCGTACGTAGGGATACGTCACCCAGGGCCTACCTAGAAACTTGAGTAATGAGTACAGTACCATTAAATCTTTTGGATCATTTTGGCAGGGCCATGAAGACCGTACGTTCTTCGAAACTCGCCACATGTGCTGGTGGATGGATGACAGGCTCTGCACCGGGCATGCAGCTGAAACCAAGTTCCATTTAAAATAACCATTCCAAGAGAAACCTTAGAGGAGTACATACACACACCATGATTTAAATAAATGCACATCATTGTCGGGAAACCTTGGAAGCAAAGAGTGCTGATCTACAGATGCAGACAGACATTTACTGCACCAAAGAGATTGCAGAGTAGGGGTGGGCATACTGAAACTTACTCCACAGGCTTATTGTCGAGAGGGCTGCAATATTTTTTTAAAATAATTTAAAAAAAATATTTCGCGAGGGCATTTCAGTGGTGTAGCCGGAGGGGGGGGGGCCTAATTATTGATGCCTTCCACAACTTATAAATTATGGACACAAGCAGATTCAGTCAAGGAAATTGAGGGTTTTTTTGTCTTGAATTTCACATTTGTTTCAGGGGCACACCTCTTGTGTTCGCCCCCATCTTGCCACTACATGAATTGGGTAAAAGGCTCAAACACATTATTCTTGCTGATGGGCTCCCCTTCCCTCACCACGCTCTCGCAAAATCCTTAGACTCAAAATGATAAGCGTTCGTATTGAGATGCAATGAAATTTCAATATTCAAAAGCGTCATGAATTCAGAAAAAGGTAAGGCTGCTATTGAATGTGATGAGAATAAAATCATGTCACTGTGAGTACACTGAACTGAAGGAATGCAGAGTGTCGGGAAACAATACACAAGTCGGGAATGAATTAATTGCCGCCATTCTCAAAATATTTAATCCAATTTCATGAATACTTAATTACTTTTCGGGGTGCATTGTGAGATCAGAGCATTGTTTTTGTAAACAATAACTTTAGAAGGCCTGCACAATAAAAGGAAGCTGATTGATTTGTATGCCTGGCACTTAATCCAATTTCTGTGAGTGTCCAATTGCCACCAGTTTAATTACAAAACAAACTACTGTAATTAAGCACCTGTGAAAACACGAAAGGGGAACGGTTACTGCTAGTCTAAGAGTGCCTTTTCCATTGTTTTTTTTCTTTTTATCTGAACTACCCACTATTTGAATGGCAGAACTGCCCACTATTTGAATGGCAAAAGGAGATTTGCTGCATTTAAATGATTGACATTTTTTATGCAGATAATGTGTGCGGTAATTTTTATTTTTTCTAAAATTGAATGCACATCTCTTCGTCACAACGAGACATCACCAGTCAACGAATGGAATGGTTTCACGCGCCGAATGCGCGCAGGGACGGTATGGGGAACAAGCCCCTTTCGACCCTCAGTGACTGTAAATGACTAATTTCCACAAGTCTACTCGTGTTGAAGAAGGAACAGCTTCAGGTACTTGGCAGGTGTCACCGGTTGTGGCGTGATGGTCTCTTTGACTGATGTCGGTTGAACCCTCCGGTGAGGACCAGTGTGAGAGGTTGGGTCCTCTTGCAAAGGTACTACCTCTCCCCTAGGGTGCAGTCGATCATCATCATCACCAGTTTGAATCACCACACGTTTAAATAGGCTTAGCCTGTTCGCCAAACCCCATTTCAACTCACGTTTTTGCAGTAGCGCAATTGGTAGCCAGTTAATTATATTACCAAGAAGATCCTTTTCACACTGAATCACCATTGCAACAGTGATTTACCAAGAAGGAGATAATCTTTTCCACATCTAAACACCGTTTGCACACAGTGTTTAATTTGGTCAAATTACACCGTGTGACACGGTGTTGGCCGGTGATTTTCAGAAAATCGTCTACAGTGTCGGGTGTTTGAGACAGGATACACTTGGCACGTGCTGTATATGATAAGAAACATGGACTGTTGCATGGGGCGAAATGTAAAGGTCCGGATGAGTGAGAACGTTTTTTTTTATTTCGAAATGCCACGTGTGAGTGAATATAAGTTCAAAACGTTTATTTCTTTTATTTTGTTGTGTTGAATAAGTATAAATAAAAGAGTGTTTGAATCTTCGTTCTGCTCTTTTTAATTATACCGGTAGTACTCCTTGATTGAAAGCTTTTCCCAAGAATG